>OY019132.1:50608704-51331995 GCA_955652365.1 Eristalinus aeneus
ACTCATCTCTCTAATTTAACGTCATAGACAACCAGCATTTGAGCAAAATTAAAAATATTTCATTTCCATTTTTCACTCAAACAACAGTTACAAATCAGTGTTAACAAAAGCGGAGCGAAACCAAAGTAGACTCGTGCGCTATTCAGTACCACCCTTGTGGTTTACATTTATTTCGAACACCGCAACTAAAATAAATTGAACACTAATCCATCGCCACTTATAAATTAAATTCATATCCACCCTTTGTCTAACTTTGGTAACACGGTGTTCGCATCATTGCCCGCAATCGATGGTAATTTATTTGAATAACAAAGCCACTGCACTCGCTATCGACAAATAATCCAAATTGATTGAGCCAAATACGATTTCTGTTGGGGCATAAGGTACTCCAAACGTGGTACTGTTTGTTTGAGAGTGCATTCAATTCAGTTGAGTTTCCTGAAATAAGGGGTTTCCTGCTTTTGTTTGGTTGGCTTATCAAAAAACTTAGCTTTGTGGGTAAAATCAATTAAATTGATTCTCTGAACTCCAAACACAAAACAAAGGGCGTAAAAATAGTCAATCCTCCCATTGTTGGCAATGCACTAGTGCATTAAGGCCAACAGCAACTGCTTTTACAGATTTTACTATCCTGTGGTTCTTGTTATACGGATGATTTTATTCTAGGAACTGGACATGATGTCAAACAGTGGGCTTGCACAGGCTTAAGCATGCAACAGCACTTTAATGCGACACGGTCGCCTTAAAGCGTTCCCCTAAGTTGTAGCTCAAAACCGTATGCTCATGGGAGTGCTCACATTTTAAGTTAAACTTCATTTTATAAGGATAGAAAAAAAGTTTGGTTATCCAAGATGTGAAATAGCTTACAGAACCCTTGCCAAATGCAGTGTAAATGTTATTGAGACAGCAAATCATCTATACAGGGGGCGCCACTAACAAAAGAATTTATATTAAATCAGCAATTGTTGTTAGTGGCGCCCCCATTATATGTCGGGACTTATTGAGTGATCTTTTAGTTCTCGCCTTACGTCAAAATACCGTGAGAATGACAATTTTTGTTTAGATTTCTGACATTTCGCAAGTCTTCGGGATTTTTGATATTTTCAGGATCTTTAGGAATCTTAGATTTCATGCCTATCTTTGTGATATCATATTTCGAGAATCAAACTGAAGTCTTCCCATGATCATAACTCATGACATGACATGAGTGATGACATAACTCATTCTCATCCAAATTGACCGAACGATATGGGTTCCAGTTTCACATTTCTTCTGGCGGAATATTTTGGAACTTCGACAAAATCATCAAATTTTGACAGTTAGCGAGCTAGAGGAAATTTGTGTGGGAAGTACAAAATTAAATACAAAGTTAGCTGAATAAATAAAATCGATAATCAAATCCATTATTTTGTATTGGTATCAAAGTGTGTACGGGAAGGGGGTTATTATGTTATAAAATTGTTGTCATACGAAAATTACCTTTTATATTTCAGGATTTGACCCTGGTGATGCAATCTGGCAACTGCCAGCTCTATCGTAAAGTTTGACATTTTTGAGGTTATACGTACTCAGAACGTTTTGACATACGAGCGCTATTTGTGTTGTTTACAGCAACTACAGAGATTCATGTCGCCCAAAAAAGGGAATTAAATCGTGAAAATTTTCTCGCGATTATTTTTTACAACTTACGACGTGGATTAGCTCAACAACAGTGCAACGATGAACCTAATGAAATTTTTGGCAATGAAGCTCCATCAAGGACCAGCGTTTATCGATGGTTTGGTGAATTCAACCGAGGTCGTAGTTCACTCCAAGACGAATTTCGTGAAGGTCTTCCAAAATCAGTTGTTGTTCCGGAAACAATTGATGTTGTGCGCCAATTGATACTGCAAGCGTTATGTGACCTATCGTGAGATTAAGACAACCTTAGACATTAGCGGGACCAGCATACATTATATATTGCATGAACATTTGACGGTCAAAAACATTTGTTCGATTTGGATCCCACACAATTTGTCAATCGGTCTAAAACAGGCTTGTGTCGATTGGTCGAAAGAAATGCTCCAAAAATACGATCGCGGTGCTTCGAAACACGTCTATGACATCGTGACAGGTAATGAATCGTGGATTTACGCGTATGAGCCCGAAAGTAAACAGCAGTCAACTGTATGGGTGTTTCAAATTGAGCCAAATGCAACAAAAGTTGCTCGCGCACGAAGCACTTCCAAGCAAATGGTCGCCTGTTTTTTCGGGAAAAAACTGGACACGTCGCAACCGTGCCACAGAAAGAACAATCAATTCTGATTTGTACACAGTCATTTGTTTGCCAGTTGTTTTCCAATAAATCAGGAAAATTAACCGCTGAAGACGGATGACTCTTCTCCACGACAATGCGGCCTCTTACACATCGGTTCAAATAACTGCATTTTTGAACACTCAAAACATCGATTTGATGAGTCATCCGCCGTATAGTCCTGACTTGGCACTGAATGAATTCTTTTTATTCCTGTACGTAAGAAATAAAATGAGAGGTCAACGTTTTTCGACACCTGAAGAAGCGGTTGATGCGTTCAGAATGCATGTTTCGGAGATACATCAATTAGAATGGCAAAAGTGCTTCGACAATTGGTTCAAACGCATGCAAAAGTGTATAGAACTTAGCGGGGAATATTTTGAAAAACAATAAAGCTATTTTCGATGATTAATATTTGTTTTTGTTCTTTAATCCCGAAATATAGAAGGCAACCCTCGTAATGGCTTTCAAAAGCGACGGTGGCAGATATTCTCAAAGTGAAAGATTGATGGTGCAGAGACGGTGGAAGTTAGCAATTTTGGTGTCTTCTGATTTAAATATGAAGAAACATATAGAAGCCCAATTATCTAAGGCCAAGTGAGCAATCTCATCGGTTTGGGGTTACTGCACAACATGTAACCCATAGCTCAAACTCTTTCGTTCAACTGCAGCTTCAAGGTGTGGGGATACCATTTCTTCGTCGAAGTTGAGAAGTTTCTTCGCTTCTTCTTTAAGCGAATATTTCATTTACCAAGTTCTACGCCTAACTATAGGCTGCACCTAGAGAGTGGCCAACCGCCTATGTTCTTGGAAACATTAGGACTGCATTTTGTTCACATAGTAAAAGTGATGACAATGAGCGAGGAAAGGCTGCCAAAAGTAGTACTCAAGAGTGAATTAAGAAGTAAAGTGAGTTTGATTCAAGAATAGGAAGGCCTTGCGTCATTATGTGGAGTTACTTAAGGACATCCCCCGATGAAAGTTGAACATCTGAGAGCAGATATCTATGTTCTGGAAAAAATGAGTCGAAATATGTATGATCAATTCGTAACAGATGCACGGTCTTCTCAGTGTAGAACATATAGTAATCTGATATACTATCTTGCAGAAAAAAATTACTTTCTAAACTGCAATTCAATAGAAAAAATTGGCCTTATTCTTAAAACCAAAGGAGAACTACTGAATTTTAATTACAGTCCGCACTGTCCAGATCTACCAATCTTATGATATCTTTGCAATATGAAGGTGGGAGAAGATGTATTTCACTTCCTTGCAGTATACACAATTTTAAAAGAAATTCGAATGAAATTCTTCAGATCGCGTACCTTAAGTACAGAAGAAGCCTTTTAAATTTTAAATGACTTCCGAGAGTTGGACACACTTTACAACTATTGTTTAAATACACTTCGATAAAGCAAACGTATAATGGAAGGAGACTTCTAACATTTAATGTGTAAATTTTATATCCTCTCTAGAAATATATGAAATATGATATAAATGTATGAAATGTACTGTCAATCTGGTAATCGGCCAAAGTCCAAATCAAAATTGACTACTTCTTAGATTATGCAGCTCTTTCGAGCTGCTGACAACACTAAAAGACTAAGAAAGCTTCTCAAACTTCAGCGTTCTTCTTCTTCTTCTTCCTGTGGCGCTACAGTCCAGGTGGACCTGGGCCTCAACCAACATGTCCCTCCAGCCAGCACGATTTTTCGCCAGCCGCCGCCAGTTGTCTTTTTTCGGTGTCACATATGATTCCTGGAGTGAAAACCCTGCTTTTTATCACAAAAAAGGTTTTTGGAATTACTGGCAGCATTGAATGAATACTGTTTGCCATTGCAGAGTTTAAAAATTTCGACGTTCAGTGTCGGCAAATATCTGTAGGTCTCTTCCACCCGTGAGAGGACCTGGTCCATTTTTGGGACACTTAATTTACAGTTGCCTATTATATAAATACGCCTTTTCTGTTATTTTTTGATAATAATAATAATTGTTGGCCCGTCAGTCCACAGAGGGGCCAGGGCCTAGCTTGCTCACTAACTACTAGTATTGTGCGCGCTACTGTTCTCTCACGAGTAGAAGAGGCCTTTAATGTTTGTAACTGGTAACCAAATAATCAAATTGTCATGAAAATTTGACAGGTACTATTTAAATGTTTTTACTTCCTTAAAATAATATGGCTTTTTGATAGTGGCGCCCCCGATATATATTAGTTCCGAGACTTATTGAGTGATGTTTTAGTTCGTAGTCATTGAGATGCCATGTATGAGAAGATAAGCTTCAATGTTTTACTCTCAAGGGCATCGATTTGTAGCTTTAGTTGAGCGGTGTCGTTGTTTGGTTATTGACCTCTTGCGAATGTTGAAATGTCAAAAGCACCAATTCTATTGTTCATTTCATTTATTTTGTCATCCATTGTCTTTGTTTTTGTTTGGAAGACCAGCTCCAGAGTAGTAAGGCGCTTAGAGAGATCTTCATACATTTTACCAATCTCATTTTTTAATTCTGTGATGGATTTGTTAAATGTTGAATGTAGTGAGTCTAAGCGGGCATCAATTTTTTCCCACAGCTTGATTGATGTTGTCGTTGTGGGAGAGCCAGAGTCAAGTGCGCCGCTTGACCTTATTGTTGATCTCAATTTTCTTTCTTCGTTGAGATCTGACATTTTCCGATTTGCTGGGGCACTTTGTAAGCTTTGTTTTATGCTTTGCAGTATTTATAATTTTTATATTGTTTGTGGTCGCCGTAGCGTAGTGGGTACAGTACGCCAAAGGGTCTAGGTTCGATTCCCAGCTCAACATCAATTTTTCGAATTTTTCACGGCACCACCTCTTCGAAATGCTGACAACACTCAAAGAGTAAAAACTGTCTAAGAAAGCTTCTCAAATTTCGCCGTTCGGAATCGGCAAAAAACTGTAGGTCGCTTCTACTCGTGAGAGAACAGTAGCGTGCACAACACAAGTAGTTGATGAGCAAGCTAGGCCCTGGTCCCCCTTTGGACTGTAGCGCCAACAAGTTTGTATACAGATGCGAAAACTTCGACAAAAACAAAAATCCAACTTTTTCACACTTTAGTTATACGAAAATATTGTAGGCGGGGGAGGATTGAGGTTCGAGTGATGGGCGATCGGAAAAAAAACAACTCTCACACAGTTCCTTATCTTTATTACTCGGTCGATAAACGGAAAAGAAGGCAAAAACATATTTTGTCTCCTATTTATAATGAAGCTGTATCCGCGGTCGATAACCTGATCAGATGGATTGAGCAAAGCTTTTGCAAGTACATGTAAGCCGTTTACTTGGTGTTCGAAAACAAATCTAGAACAGGGTGATTAGTTCTTTTTATTTATTATTTATTATTTTTTCTGCTACAATATACTTTACAGTTAAATTTTCACGAAGCTCAAAAAACAAGTTCCTAACTTAAAAAGAGCATATCTCTCTCTCTTTCCTGTCTCACTTTGTGACTAGAACCAGTTCTGGACACAAGAAAAGTAAACTTTGAGTTAGCTTTGTTTGTCAGACGATATTCGAATATAACCGTGGTTGTGAATCCCGTGACAAGGGAGGAAGATTCATCAATGCATCAAAAGCTGAGTCGGACGTGTGAGAAAAAGCCTCCGGGCATCCAAGACAGACCTTCCTTTGAAGGCGAGACCAGCTTATTTCACAAAACAACTGATACATAGAAGAAGATTAGATGATTGACAATAAGATGTTGCTACCTTGTGTTCAGTTTTCAAGCTCGTTTTTGAACAATTTCCACCTTTTCTCATCAGGTCCCTCTTTTGTAATTAGTTTCGAGGGAAAGAGATAGTCTTTGTTTAATCAGTATTACCCTTTCCTTAACACAATTAAGGATGTCGAATGGATGCCGAATGTCGCTTCATTGTAACCTGGAATCGCCTGCAGTGAGTAGTGCCGCTCAGAAATAAATTATCATAAGTAATCCCATTGTGACGAACTCTACAGACATCAAATTAATTCCCTCTTGAGAATCGCTTGAAAATTCTCCCATTTCCTTTGTAAATCAAACTGATTAAATTTTGGAAGCGATTTACGCCCCCATCGCGTACTTATCCTTCTGCGTTAATTAAGCCGTGACAGTACTTCATGTTATCGCACCATAAGTCACTCGCAGAACAGCTGATTGAGGACAATCCGAGCTACCTCCTCTGAAAAGCAGTCATTAAGGCAATTTACAAACTGCAACTGTAAATCAACCGGAAAATCGAAACTCCCATCCAACAACAGAAGGAATATTTCAACTGAAATATAAGCTGTTTACACGCATTTTACGGGCAATCGCAGTTTCGGGCACTCTACGCGCCGACATAACTGTAGGGTAGAAATTAATTTCCATCCAAAAGGATTGAAATAATCGAAAGGACTTGCCGCCGCGAGCACAAAGGACTTCAGCTCAATCGTTTGCTTATTGAATTCAAATTATTCAATAAAACCGAGAGGAGTAACATTCCGAAGGACATGAGGGGGCAGGGGAGCTCCCTAAATCAGGGTTGGATCGCGGGTCGGAAAAGAAGCAAACTGTGGGGGGAAAAGAAAACTGAAAGAAAAGCGGAAGGAAATGCCAGGATATTGCTGGTACTGAATTTTCTATTGAGTTTTATTTCACCGACTCAACTGCTCGCCTTCCGCCCGCTCTTTCGCTGCTCCATCCGGCCCAGCCGAGTGGAGTGGAGGGATATGAAATTTATTGCGAAACTAATGAAGCTATAGCCATGAATTGCACATTTTTTTATGGTTCGACGTTATTAAGTTATGAGCTGAGCAAGAGGAAGACCAAAAGCAAGATGCGTTCAGAATGAAGAAGCATCTCGTGTCGGTCTCTCTTTCGCTTCCATTTGATGTTGGAAAATTTGCTCCTCAAATGGAAAAGCTTAATAGCGGAAATTACACTCGTGTTGTCTGCGATAAAATACGCGCCGCGGAATGAAGCATAAAATGCGTATGCGTTCGCCTAGTAGACTTGTGATTGCCTTGGCTCTGGCACTGGCTCTGGATCTCGATGCCTAATTGAAGGCTCCAAGTTGTGAGTTATTTTCGTTTGAGGACGTATACTGTCTGCAAAGGCTGAAGGTTATTGCCATTCCTATGCAAACGGGGAGGGCTGGGAGTAGATCGTAAAAGACTCGACTCTCGTGATATTCATTGGTTTTCATGTCACCCTGACGAGTGAGTGGGATGGAGTCGATGTAGGTTGTCTGGCTTGTTTCAGTGCTTTTGTTGTGATTTTGGAGGACAGATGTTCATCTGCACTTTCATAAGTTTTGCAGCTAAAAATTCACGTTCACGTTTTAGTGCCGGGTAGTAAAAGAAATTCCATTAGTTTTGAACAAAATTGAAGGCAAAGAAAGAAAAGCACTCTTACTACTTTTTTTAAAAGTTTAGGGCTAGTATTTTTTGGGCATCATGAATGAAGACATCAAAGAGAACAAGGCTAACTACTAAGTCATTTATTCCTGGATTAAATAAAGTACCTTTGTAAAGTTTGTTTTAAAGCAAGTGTTTTCATTTTTGTCCGAACAACGATGTTCTTTGTGGCTGCCGTGTAGTAGTGGAAAGAGTGCGACGCTCACACACCGCAGGTCTAGGCTCGATGCCCAGCTCAACACGAATTTTTCAAATTTTTCACATCGCCACCTCTTTCGATCTGCTGACAACACTCAAAGATTTAAGTAAAGTACAAGTCTAAGTAAAAGCTTTTCAACTTCGCCGTTCGGAGTCGGCATAAAACTGCGGGTCCCTCTTGTAAGAGAACAATAGTGCGCTCAACACGAGTAGTTGATGAGCAAGCCAGGCCCTGCCTAGGACTAGGACTGTCGCGCCAACAATTATTAATATAACACCATCTTTACGTCTTCTTTGCATTATAGAGTGTTTGAATTTTTTTTAACGACTGGCTTTTTCAGATTGCCTTAAATATACCCACCCTCGTCCAACGCTACTATTTATATAGTAGTAGGTATTGGCTCAGGATGTGTTTTTGTCAACATGCATGTTAAGATTAAACTATTTTGTTATTTGCAAGATTTGCAATGAAGTGTGTCATACGGCAGCTGTGTTGTCTTGAGCCTTGAGTCAGGATAACAAAGCCACAGAAAGTTCAAGTCCCTTATTGACAGCAATGATGAACAGCTTCTCAAACCTGGTATGGCGGGCTTTGGTGTTAAAGCCGAGCTTGGTGTTAATGCCTAAGCTGGTGTTGTGGCAGCTTTTGGTGCTAAGGCCAAGGTTAGTGTTAAGACCTATGTTGGTGTTAAGGCAGTGCTTGAGGTTAAGGCCGATCTTAGTGTTCAGGCCCAACTTGTTGTTATGGCACTGTTTAGGGTTAAGGCTGAACTTGATGTAAAGGCTTTAGTTGATGTTAAGGGCGAGCTTAGTGTTATGGTTGAGCTTGGTAATAAGGCAGAGATTGGCGTGAAGGTCGATCTAGATGTTGAAACTGAACTTGGTAATTAGGCCGAGCTTTGTGTTAAGGTCGAAGTTAGTATTAAGGTCGAGCTAGGTGTTAAGGCAGAGCTTGATGTTACAGCCGAGCTTGGTGTTAAGGTGTAAGTTGGTTTTATGGCAGATTTTTGTGTTAAAGCCAAGGTAAGTGTTAATGTCTAAGTTTGTATTAAGGCAGTGCTTGGGGTTAGGGCTGAGCTTAGTGTTAGTGCTGGGGTTGCTGTTAAAGCCGTGCTGGGTGTTAAAACTGAACTTGGTATTAAGGCCGACCCTTTTGTTAAGGTCGAGATTAGTGCTAAGCTCGAGCTAGGTATTAAAGCAGAGCTTGGTGTTAAGGATGAGGTTGGTGTTAAAGATAGGCTTGGAGTTAAGGCGGAGCTTGCTGTTAAGGTCGAGCTGGATGTTGAAACCGAACTTTGTATCTAGGCGGAACTTGATGTTATAGCTGAGGTTGGTGTTAAGGCCGAACTTGATATTAAGGCAGAGTTTGGTGTTAAGGCCAAGCAGTCGGTGCGTGCTCCAACCCTAGCATATGATCATACAATTTGAGTATTGAAAAAAAAAACAAAATCGGGAATACAGGCAGCAGAGTTTAGTTTTCTCTTTGCTGTCGATTAAGTTGTTAGCTACGATAGAATGAGAAATGTGACAGAGCACCAGGAGATTGAGCAGCTTTTTCTTCTTTTGAACTGAGAGGGCTGTACTTTGTTCGTTTGGCCACGTAGTACGGGTGTCCTTTTCATAACGGCTTTCGAATCGTGCCTTGGAGTCAATGCCATTAGGTAGGCGACCGCCCATAAGACTGTTGAGTTAAAGCCGTTGCCCTTAGTCAAACACAAGGGCTTACAAAATTATGATGATGAAATTGATGGTCTTGAGTCACGGACAAGAAGTGTTGTTAAGCATTTGGGTTGCTTGTGCTAGAGATGGTTATACAGGAACATCATTTTAAGTTCTCGTAGTGTCAAGTGAGACACTCTTTATTTATTCCTTTTCTTTTCCATGACTTCAAACTGTTTTACTTGGGACATAACAAGTTTGAATAAGAAGTTCTAACGCGGAAATATAAATAATAACTTCTCGTAAACCCCATCAAAAACACACCGAAACATTTGTCGCAGTCAATCATGGTCATCAATCATCATGGTTCGCCTGATGTTTTTTTAGGTGGTGCACTCCATCACCATTATCCAGCCACTTGAGAAACCTATCATCGGTGCCGCAATTGAACTGAGTTTGGCAACAAAAATTTGAAACATCTGAAATCAGTCTGCCGACAACATCAAGGGAAATTCGAAGAAACATGGCAAAATTGCTAGAACCGAAAGAAAGAAAATTCAGAAAAATATACCCAGCTTGGCAAGTTATCGGATTTTTGGGGCTTATTGGTATCTTTGAAACGACGTCTGGTATTGTCTGAGTAAAAAGTTACTCAGATGAAAGTATCGATGTTGGTGAAACGGCGTCAAGGAACCGCCCGAAAGTGGGTGAGACTCAAAAACAAATAATGATTCATTAACGTAATGTTCTATCCATTGCAAATGCAAAACGTCTCTTCACCAAGCAATTGACTGTGCCATCCTCCTGACTCAAGGTAAATCGCTTCCATTCCTCCTTTAATCATTTAAAATTCTCTTTTTACAGAATTTGATGGGAAAATCTCTGTAGACTGAACCATTCTGGGAAAACATTTAAATTCTTCTTTCAGTCTGCACACGTGTCGCTTGATTTTCCTGCAGCAAAGGTCAAGCTCAAGGCTGGCTTTCTGCGACTGATGAAGTCAAGGTTCTAGGAAATCGTAGCTTATGGTGTGATTGTTTGAAGTATCTTATTCTGGGAATATAGTTTTAATGGATCCCTTATCATTATCCGTCAAATTCCTTTGATTTCAGTTAAGTCGGTGGGGTTAGAGAGACGTTGGCTGACGTTGTGGAAGTATGCCTCGTAATTAATTTTTTTCTCACTAATAAAATTAGACTAATACTTTTGAATAAATGACTTTAATGAAAATGTTCTAAGAATGACATGATACATCAAAAAAAAAACTCAAGTACGCCTTAGTAAACTTCAAATGACCTTGACAGTCATAAGACGTGATCAAATCAACAAAATGCATACACCTTGGATATATTTAATGGTTGATACGGATGGCTCCTTTAGACGGATCATAGGAGGACTGCACGCTACTGGATTTCTTATGAATACACGGCATTAACTGACGTTACTAATATTATTTTTGCAAAACCTCTGTACTCACTTTAAACATACTAAGCGTCAGACTACAACAGTCACCGAATCATGCCTTTTAAGAATTTCTGAAACAACGGCGACAAAAATGGGACATATTTTCTTATTGTGTGCCAATCATTTGAAAGTTGGCATCCGCTGACATCCACATCCACCTTAACACGCTCAAAGTCAAAGGTTCGATTTTAGAAGTACTGAGATTGTTGCCAAAACGTAGAGAATACTGACTGCTATGAAAAATTTGTTCGAAATTTACCTTTCGGAGACGACCAAAAAGTGCAGGACCCTTCTTCTTTTGAGGGACAGCATGGATAATGCAAGCGGATACTTATGAAAATGCTTCTTTGTTGGGTACACCCTAACCGTTTGATAGCTGACACTCTCACATGACAGATCTCGTCCGATTTATTTTTAAGGGAAATGCTGCGAACTCCGTCCTCATTAATCATCGTTGCAATGTAAGGGCAATCGACAAACGTATAGTAGTGATTGTATAACTGCAACAGACACTGGAACTGTAGTTATGAAAAATAAAAAAAAATATTACGTATACGCCACAGTCAACTGTGATAATAATTCTTCACAGACTGGGAATGCAAAAAATCACTGCAACAAACTGAATTCTTGCTTCTTGGCCTTTTTCATTGAATATCTGGTGAGACCCAACTCAGTCCCGAATATTTTTGGGCAGAAATAATTACCTGTGGCCGCCGTGGCGTAGTGGGTAGAACGTGACACTCACACGCCGAATGTCTAGGTTCTATTCTCGGCCGAACACCTCGAATTTTTCACGGCACCACCTCTTTCGAGCTGCTGACAGCACTCAAAGAGTAATAATGGTTTAAGAAAGCTTTTAAACTTCGCCATTCGGAGTCGGCAAAGAACTGTAGATCCCTTCTACTCGTAAGAGAACAGTAGCGCGCACAACACGAGTAGTTGATGAGCAAGCTAGGCCCTGGTCCCTCTGTGGACTGTAGCACCACACAATTGATTAATTAAATAAAAAAAAATTCTATATCGAAAAATAACTCGTAATTTACCGACAAACTTTATCAGGGGAAATCAGCTGTTCAGTCGACCATATCCTTTCAGTTCTTTTTCTGCTACTAAACTTTGGAACTCTCTACCAAATCACATAAGAACAATTTCTAATGCCAAGCGCTTTAAGCATTCCATTTTCCTCCACTTCTCTTCCCTTCCTTAAATCCCCTTCCTAAACTCCTTTATTTAGTTTTTTTTACTATTAGTTTTAAGTTTTATGAAAAATTGTATAACTTTCTGAATTTTTCACAACTTAGTACTATAAAAGAATCATGTCTTACTGTATCTTTACCCTAATAATAATAAATTGAATTGAATTGAAAAAAAGATAAGACAGCTGCTCTCACTGACATCTACGAACATTTTTCCGTTTAAGCGTTGAGATTAGATGAGAAAGATTAGAAAGCGAAACTAGTTGTTTTTGTTTTGTTTCGCTTCTAAAGAAGAGGAAAGAGAAGGGAATATCAGAGAATGAGAGATCTTTTCAGTAGAACAAGACAATGGAACCAAGTAAAATATACGAGTAATTTGATGCAAGTGAAATATAAGATTGACAAATATCTCCCTTCCGCTTTTTTGCTCTTCATTCAATGCTTCATAAAAAGTGTTACAGTAATCGGATTTAGTTCAAATGCGCCGTTTTGTTCGATAATCTGTTTTCATCTAGACGGCAACTCCCTCGTAGAAGCCACTCTCCTTATTTGCAAAGAACTCGGCCAGCCACTTTTCACAAGCCTCTTTTGAGTTCCACTTCACACCACCAAGGGCATTTGCCATGGACAGTAACAGGTTGTAAACACATGGCGCTATGTCTGGGCTATTTGGTAAATGCGATAGCACCTCCCATCCGAGCTCCATCAGAGCTCGACCTCTGACGAGTCATCAACGAAGTGTGTGGTCTGGCGTTGTCCTGGTGGAACACTACACCCTTCCTGTTGGCCAATTCTAGACGCTTCTCTTCGATCGCCTGCTTCAACCGGTTCAATTGTTCGCAGTAGATGGCAGAATTAAGCGTCTGGCCATATAGGAGCAGCTCATAGTGGATGATTCCCTTTAAATCCCACCAAACACATAGCAAAACCTTCCTGGCCGTCAATCTCGGCTTTGCCACTGTTTGGGACTATTAACCGGCCTCCAACCACGACCGAGTTTTGCTTGATATTGTCGTATGTGATCCATTTTTCGTCACCAGTCACCATCCGCTTCAAAAATGGGCCGTTTGTTCCGTTTCAGCAGCATATCGCAGGCGTTGATTCGGTCCAGAAGATTTTTTTTAAGTCAAATCATGCGACACCCAAACATTTGTATCAAACCTTTTACAGCCGGCTTAAAATGGTTTGGAGACTAACTCGCATCTCCTGGGCGATGTCACGAGGTGCCACATGCTGGTCTAACTCAATGATTTCCATGATTCGATCGGTATTCGTCGTTACAGGTCTTCTGCCGGCTGACTTATCCATGGTGTCATGGTTCGAAGTATAGCGGTTCGAAGTAGTACAGTACCCTCAAAACAGCATTAATCGCAAGGAACGTTCCTCTAGCGGATTTGCCTTTAAGGAAGGAAAACTTTAAAATAGCGCGAATTTCGTCGTTAGTGAATTCCATATTTACACGTATATAACTGTTGAAACGTAGACGTATATAAACTGTAGGTTACGTCACGACACTTCTAGTGATGTATAGTATTGCCAGATACGAGCTCTGTAGCGTACATAGCCGGAAAATTCAAAAGACAAAAAGCGGAAGGGAGCTATTTGCCAATCTTATATTCAAACCTTCCTCATGGTGAATCGAATGCTATCGGCGACGACCTTGTTTTAATTTCTGCTTAGCCACCACATTCAAGTTAAGCAAAATTCTCTTACAGCTATGTCGTATCAACTTGTCGCAGTCGGTTGCTTATTTGTAGGTTTTCTGAGATATTTGTCGCAGCTGCTGCTGACGTACTTTAATTTGAGTTTCTCATATGAGTATAAGGTGGGTTTTCAAATTTCGCGGGTTATGTACATACGATTATCGATTTTATTTATTTTGTTATGTTGGCTTCTTCATCACGAATATGTTTACAGTTTCAGCTATTGAGCATATTTTATTTGCTTGTAAGAGGCTTAAACGTAAGACATGCTCTGCCTGTTCAACGATTTTCTGCTGTCACAAAAATTATTTAAAGAATTTGCATTTAATTTTTTTGTGAAAAAGTTCTCAAAACATTTGAAACGTTGAGCATACTCTGAGTCAAAAAAAATTGTATAAGTGGTACAAGCTTGTTAAAGAAGGCCGATAAGATTTGAAGGACAACGCTCGACCTGGACGCAACAGCATATCAACAACTAATACAAATGTTAAGAAAGTAAAGAACATTTTTATGGAGGATTGTCATATCACTATTAGAGAAGATGCTGAAGATGCCGGCATATCGATTTTGGATTTTCATTTTTTGGCATATTTTATTAAATAAACAAAATCGTATCTTAATTCTAGAAAAATACTTACAACTAGCTTACAATTATCTCAACAACAATTCTT
Source organism: Eristalinus aeneus (assembly GCA_955652365.1). Taxonomy (NCBI): domain Eukaryota; kingdom Metazoa; phylum Arthropoda; class Insecta; order Diptera; family Syrphidae; genus Eristalinus; species Eristalinus aeneus. The sequence continues at coordinate 50,623,280 of OY019132.1, forward strand.
AATTCTAACTTACTGACCATAAGCAGGTGCACTAAGCTTATCTATGTCAAATTAAAATTGCCTTTTTGCATAGTTAAATAACTTTAAAATATAATAATATGCATAAAGGGTGTTCCAACAAGAACGCAAGATTGTCATTGTTTGTCGTCGAATTGTCATTGTTTGTCGTTTGAAAAATTATTATTGTTTGTTAGTAGAAGGTATAATGTTAATTAAAATGGAGCGCTACACGAATGGACAACGCATTCACATTGTGAACATGAAAATGCTGATTTTGCCGATAAAATCATTTTTAGTGACGAAGCCCATTTCCACTTTGCTGGCTTCGTCAATAGGCAGAATTGTCGCATTTAGGCCGAGGAAAATCCTCGAGTGATTCACGAGAAGCAAAAGCATCCTCAACGTGTCACTGTGTGTTGTGGATTTTGGGCTATAGGAATCTTTGGACCTTTTTTTTATAAAAAATGAGTCAGGTTAAGCGCAAACAATCACTTGTCTTCGGTATCGTGAAACATAACCAATTTTTTCATGCCTAGAATTGAAGAACTGGATCTGGAGGGGATGTGATTTCAACAAGACGGTGCCACATCTCATACAGTCAGAGAAACAATTCAATTGCTGCATCAGCCATTAACATCTTGCATTCTTGTTGGGACACCCTTAATATATAATTTTTTGTTCCAAAAAAAAAGTTTGAAAAACTTGGCTCCTTCGTTTTTTCTCTAACCTATCTTAACCTGTTCTAAATTAAACTTAACTTCCACGTACCAAGAAATAAGAACTCAACTATGTCTATATTAAATTACGGACGTGTGCACCATGACGTATATAGAATTTATGTGCTTAACGTATAGAGTTAATATAACATAATGCACCTTTTTTGGGGGCTCATGCCTTAATTTTTTTTTTTTTTTTTTAGTTAATTTATCGCTTACACACTACCCTACACACCACCTTAAAGACTATGTCAGTTGGCCAGAAGGGAAACTTAAAATTCAAAATTGAACACTTTCGAGCGGTAGCAGGGCAACCACTAGTAGGAGTGACGTTCTCTGGTAGACTGTGCCCTCTCTCGGGCGAACATCACCCTACCGAAGAAGTTAATCGTGACTACGAGCGACGTCCGGCGTACTGTTCGGCGTACGACATGGAAGATGATAGAACATCCTTCCGTGTTCTGAATCAGCCCTTTGGAGTCTAAATAGAGAAATGCTTCAGGAGGTATAAATCCGTTCAGACGCACTTTTTCATGGTGTTGACATGAAGTTGGCGTAATACGTAATACGCAAAGATCAGTCTGTTGGATGAAGTCATCGCTCGTGCAATGTGCCGGCATAACGGTTGACTCATGTAATGCACATTTTTTGCGACACATAAAGCATGAAGTGTGAAATTGAAATTGTTGAATTTTAATTAAAACTATTTATGTCGCAAGTAGAGTTGCGCAAAACAGTTCCTTTGCCAAATGGAACATGGGACGGTTATTTGTGACAAGGAACTAGTTCCAGGAACTAGTTCCAAGGAACTATTTAGTTCCGAGGACCTATTTAGTTCCGAGGAGATCTTTGTGGTATAGGAACTCATAAGATAATGAACACTTTGTAAATGTTTTAAAATTAAATCTCCATAAACTACTTCTTGTACTACGTAAATATTGTATTCGTGTTAACCAATATTCTTCTACCTGTTACAACTGAAACAATATGTTTTGAATTTCAAAGAACCGAACAAGATTTGAGCATTTGTCTAGCAACGAAACAAACAAATCAAACCAAATCTCAAACGTTTCATGAAATAATTCATGAAATGTCAACAAAACAAAGTGGGTACCATGTTAGCTGAAACAACATTCAGAACTTTTATTTTTATTTTAAGCTTAGACGTAATTTATTATAATTAGGTTTTACTTTTAGTCTTAAGTTAGTTTTTTAGTCTTAACCTAAGGTTAGGTCAAGTTACATAATTGTTATCCCAAGTTTTTGGATTTTCTTGAGTGAAAATTACACTTTAAGTGAAACACTTAAAAAAACAGCAAAATCATCTAATAAAGAAGCCGAAAGGTGAAGAAAACATTTATTATCCTAGGTAAGCTTAGAGCACTTGCTAAGAGTCAGTAAGTTAGAGTTAAGATCAGCATATTATATTATTAAGCTAATTTAAGTATTTTTGTCTAGCATGTAAGTAAAACAAATAATGAATAAATGAAAAAATGAAAAACAAAAAAAAAAACAACATTCAGAACTACCGCAGTAGACATAGTTCCAGGACTGATGTAGTTCTCGGACCTATGTAGTTCCCAGATCTATATACTTCCCGGACCTTTATAGTTCCACGACCGATATAGTTCCTGGACCGAAATAGTTCCGGACATAATACTGGAACTATGCACTATTAGTTTCATCAGCATGTTAAGTCTCAAACACGTATTAGTCTTCGGAGGAGGAGAAAGAAGAGAAATATGTTGAAAAAATTATCTTTCCTCTCTCTTCTTTTCGCACCGCAATATACAGTGCTTGACGTAGGGTTGATGATGAACATCATACAAAGAAGTCACAGAAATGCACAAGAAACAACAAAATTTGCGACTAATACATGTGCCTGAAATATAGTTTTTGAGTTGCATAATTTCTCAATTCACACATTCACGATGTATCTGTAATTTTTGATCTACCGAACACGTCGGAACTATCCGACATGTTTAGGTGGAATATGTGGAACTATCAGAACTAGTTCCGTCGGTGGAACTAAGTCCAGGTACTATCAATGTAGGCTCGAAACTACACAACTCTAGCTGCAAGTGCCTTGCATGGAAATTTTTGAGTGACGTCAAAGGCAATTGAAATTTGCTTAAAGGGGTCATAACTGATACCTAGGGTTTTATGGTTATAACATCAAAGCCAAATTCCAATCGCCCAATGGAAGAGCCCAGGGGAGCCATACGTTCAATAAAGAGTACTATCTTGAAGTTACTCTACGTCCGGAATAGTGGAAAAACAATGGCATTTGCATCACACTCGGCAACTTTTGTTTGTTCATAGTTGCGTGGCCAAAAACAACTCTGTACTCTTGCCTCAGCCACTATATTCACCAGATTTGCCATCTGCTACAATTTCCTGTTGCCAAGATTGAAGAGCCCATGAAAGGGTGACGTTTTATGCCGATTGAGGAGACACAAGTCAAATCGCTGAGAGAGTTCAAGGGCATACCAAAAAGTGCAAATTAGATTTGGTTCGGGGATTGGAAAAAACGCTGGCACAAGCGTATCATATCTCAGGGGGACTCTTTCGAGGCGGACGAAATTGAAATAAAAAAATAAATAAATATTTTGTAAGAAAAATGAAAATTTGCGAACACACCTCGTATGCCCAAATCAGTTGAGCGACTGACTATTTGACCATCCTCCAGGTTTTGGCCACAATCCACAGTTTGATCGTTATGCTCCTCACTTTAACCTTAAATTTACTTTTGAGCATACAGTTGCAGTTGGGAAAAATTTTAAATGTAATTTAACTGTTGCAATTGATACGTTCTTTGTGGTCGCCGTGGCGTAGTGGGTAGAGTGCGACGCCCACACGCCGAAGGGTCTAGGTTCGATTCCCAGCTCAACACTAATTTTTCGAATTTTTCACGGCACCACCTCTTTCAAGCTGCTAACAACACTCAAAGAGTTATAATTGTCTAGGAAAGCTTCTCAAATTTCGCCGTTCGGAATCGGGAAAAAACTGTAGGTGTAGAACAGTAGCGCGCACAATACGGGTTGATGAGCAAGCTAGGCCCTGGTCTCCCTTTGAACTGTTGCGCCAACAACTATTACTATTGATACGTTCTTTATTCAAAATCACCGTTGCCAGAGAAGGTCAACGTAATTAAAGAGTGATTTTTTAAAATCAATATGAAAGTTTTTCTAGAAAAGAACACATAAAACTCAGAAAAATGCACGAAATCTTTATTTATATCGATAGTACGGTCCATATTTTTTAATGTTTTAAGGTTATTTCATGCAAATATTGACCTCGATTGCATCTCAAATGGTCTATGCGCTTAGTCCAAATTGGCCGGTATCTGACGAATAAATGCTTCAATATCGTCTTCCAATACGTCAAATGAAGCGGGCTTGTTAGTATACACATGAGCTTTAGCATATCCCCACAAAAAACAGTCTAAAGGCGTGAAATCACACGATCTAGGCTGCCAATTGACCACTCCCAAACGTGAAATAAAATGTTCACCGAACTCGCCTCTTAATAAACCCATTGTTGCGCATGCTGTGTGGCATTTGCCACCGTCTTTTTGAAACCACATGTCATGCACGTCAAGCTCTTGCATTTTTGGCAAAAAAAAAGTTGGATATCATCTCACGGTAGCGCTCACCATTCACAGTTTTGTTATGATTCGCATCGCCTTTGAAGAAGAACGGTCCAATGGTGCCACCAGCTCATAAACCGCACCAAACTGTGACTTTTTCTGGATACATTGGTAGCTCTTGCAATGCTTCTGGCTGATATTCACTCCAAAAGTGACAATTTTTCTTATTTACGTACCCATTAAGTCAAACATGAGCTTCGTCCATTTTTGACCATAAAGTGGAAAAAGAGCGCGATGAACTTTCTTAACAGAGCACGCATTTTGATAATAAAGTTCAACAATTTGTAAGCGTTGTTTGTTTGTAAGACGATTCATGCCTAATTCTAGACCAAACTGATGATGTTTGACAGTGAAACAAAACACGAAACGTGCGTCAGCTGTTTACACTGGTTTAAACAGCTGACGCACGCATGCCATGCCAAAAAGATAATTGCTAAGAAATCACCCTTTATATCCCAAATGCATTTGACTTTGGAAACTTCAGGTCATTCAACTGATCAACTGGCTTGCACTTTTCTAAGCCAGAACGAGATATCACTTTTTATGTCACGATGGCACAGTGTGTGGCAAGATTTCTTTTATTGACTTTTTATTCTTCTACACAGTTAAACTTTGCGGCTTGCTCTTAGACCGTAGGTTCCTCCTTCCAAGCAAACTCTTTACGCTCTCATGGTTTTCGGGCAATTACTCTCTTCGCGCATTCTCTTAGCATTAGATGACAAAAGGGATTCAGTAATCCTTTAAGCACTCAAAAATTGTAAAAAGAACACGAAAAGAGACTGCTGCTAATAACAACCGAAGTTTAGGTTTAATTTCAATTTATCGCCCCTTCTCCCCTGTACATGTAAGCCAGCTGCAAATCCAGCTTCCACTGAAGAAGAATGCTTCCTTCGGGCACTGTACATAGACAAAGAATTTAAAGTAATAAACTCCGCCGACGTCCCCGATACAAAGCCACATCCCAATCCAATCAAGACTTTGCCAATGCAATTATTTTTTAGATGAAAAATTTCGAGTTTCGCTCTTTCGGCGTTTCACCAGTCGAACCCGTAGACAAAGTCATAATTGATTCCAGCCAGGCGACCGTGTTTTGCATTTCCAAAGGAGCTTTAAACGAATTCATCAACTTGGCCTTAAACAAAGATGAGGCAGTCCTCCACATCTTTCACCCGAAACGACTGAAAGCACACTGAAAAAATGTGTATCGCAAGCATGAAAAAACGCAAATCCCTTCGAAATTGCTTTCATATCCTTAATCAGACGATTATCATTCAATTGCCGTTCAGAGCCAAGCCCCAGGCATGTATCTCTTCCACGCTGTTGCTTCACGCCCCCAGTCAGTTCGTCATAAAGTTTCACCTGGAAGCGGCGTGGAAAAGGTTTTCATATGGGAAGTGAAATCAGATCGAATTTCTGTATTCAACCAGGAGGCGTGGAGTTATTGCTATCGAAAGTCAATCAACACACTCCCAGGATGGAGTTGGATGTCAATGCGAGTTGGATGATTTTTGGTCGTAAAACATTTCAGAATGAATTTGGTTCGGGCTCGCACCTTCACTTACGTAGCGGCTGATATGTCGTGTGCGATGTGTAAGACTTTGTGAAAAAGTTTGTTGGGAGGAAAAGTTTCGAAGGAACACACCTACCCACGACAAGGAAGTCGTCATCTGATCACACGCATGATGACAGTTGAGCAAAGCCTTCTTTTTATAATTGGGGACACATTTGGGAATTTTATTCAGGCTTCCTGCTTCAGCAGTCCATGTGAAACTATTTTCTTGCAGCTTGGCGTTAAAACTTAACTGACGCAAAGAAGGCAAACTTTATTTCTGTTGATGAGGGATTAAATGAAAAAGTTTCTCCTTTGCAGACAGTGACGGCTTGTCTGAAAAAGTGACAAATAATGGAGGAAAGAAGGCATTAGCTTGTCAACGCACTCTTAGGCGCGGAAGGATGTTAAATCGTACCTTTGCCTGAGATGAGAAAAAATTATCAAACTAAATGTTCTTCTTCTTCTTGTGGCGCTACAGTCCGGGGTGGACTTGGGCCTTCCTTTAAGCTACAAAAGTTAAATTTCTCCTCTACACAATGCGAGGTAAGATTCTGAGAGGTCAGAACAAACTTTTGCATTGTTTTAACCTTAGGTTTATTTCCAACAACCTTCAGCTTTAAGTCAGTATTTGTTTAATAGGGAGCGTTGAACACAGACCAAAACAAGGACAACAACACCAGTACCGTACCAGTATAGCTGCCACTGTCACTGCCACCACACACAAGGAACCTATGGTTGATCAGCATGCACCTGATCAAGCGTCTTAGCACACAACGCTTAAGATAACAAGGCTATGTAGAACGTATGGGCACCGCAGCTCCGGCTCGGAAAGTCTTCGACTCTGAGCCATTGGGACAACGCAACAGAGGGCGGCCTAGTTTAGGGTGGCGCACAAAAGTGGAGAAGGACCTCAACCAACCTGGAGTGCGCAACTGGAGGTATCTTGCGAAACATCGTGCTGGCTGGAGAGGCATGTTGGTTGAGGCCCAGGTCAACGCCGGACTGCAGCGCCACAAGAAGAAGAAGAAGAAAAAGCCCGCCGCAACAGAAAAAACCAGAAAGCGAAGGGAACATGTTACTTCCATAAAAAGGACTTCTTCAAAACAGTGCAATCTTAGGCTCAAACAGGCCCAGGTTATCTTTGGTGTATTTTCTTGGGTAAACAACAACGCCTTGATCGGGTTGAAAGTTGAATTTCCACTCGTTAAGCAAGATGTGAGTGCACAAAAATCGTCTTTTTCTTCTTTCTTTGATTGGTGCTACAGTCCGGTGTGGGCCTCTCCATCTCACCTGATCTCAACCTGCTGTTTCCAATTTAGCACTCCAAGTTGAATTCCTTCTCCATGTGTTCGCCATTTTAGCCTATGCCCTTATTCTTCTGTTGCGCTGTGTCAATAGTTCGGATTCTAAGACTTTACGGGCCGGAGCAATGATGTCAACACAGCTCTGCATGGTATAGCAAAAGACGCTTCACCAGGTGCATGTCGCCTCAAAGTCCACAGAGTTCGTCGCTGAACCCTCGTCCTAAAAAAAAGGTCAGCATCCCTGTGCCTTTAAATTTCGCCACAAAAACTAAATTACAAGTGATCATCAAGGCACCTTTTCGCTGTCTCTCAAGGCAGCACCCAAATTTTGCCTTTGTCAGAGTACAAACAAATATTTTAAAAGCCACCAAGTTGGACGGGAATTTCGAGAGGACCACGCGTATGGACGAAGCACAGCCACTTGATGCGGACACATCGTTCAGCCACCAATTCATTTTCAGGTAAGCAAATTGAACAAAAAGAGACAAAATTGGGGCGTCTAGACGTGCAACTATTTGGTATGGAAGCACAAATCGTCGAGAAACACGGCAGCTCATTAAGCAGCATTTGGCGCAGCTGCTCTCTGAACGTGCAACAACAGCTAAGAAGGACCGAATTCAATTCGTAGGAATTCCACCAACAAGTAGCCACAAGCGACACTGACTTTATATCCACAACGTTCAGCATCACTTATGGAGCTACCTCAGACAATAGAGTGCGTCACACGGATTTCACGCCATGTCGCACATTTACTTAATCAAGCCATTCACACCCAGGACAAGGCAGCACGACCGAACAGTAGCTGTGCCGTTGCCAAATTAACCGCAATTGACTTTAACTTTCCCTCCTCAATACCGAACACATACCTGGCTGCCAAGCACGCAATTGCAAAGCTCTGTCCTTGTCTGTGGGAATCTGATGCCCATTCCTGTGTTATGAACTCACCACTTTTCACACCACTCCACATGTCTGCAATCCATTATCATGCCCGGCCGCAATTTGCGAAGTTATGTGCCATTTAAATGTCATGCGAGGAGCAGAGTTTTGGAATTGTTTATCACCCACTAAGGCGCTTTAATGATCTGCGGTTGTAACTCAACAACTCCGACCACAAATAGCAGAAGATTTCATCCTTTTCGTGGCTCGTTCCGAGACCACATGATGCGAAGTTTGTGACTCACTATGCTGCCTCCCCAAAGAACGACCGTTTAAAAGGTCATTCATTAGTTGAGGAAGAGCAGATTTGAAAGTTCGTCGATTCCATGTGTGCACACCTCATCGGCCTGCTGCCAGGCACTGCCTCTGGCCACCAGAGAATCGGTCGAGTCTCACATTGAATAGGGAGGATTAACGTGGTGTCTCACGCTTGTCGAGGATTATATCTTAATTGGCATCGTTTGTGCGAACTCACTTTGATTGCTCGCACTTCATTGTCGATTTTTTTGCTCTAAGTCGACGTTGTCGTTGTCCTTGTTCGTGTGTGGAGTACGGTTTATTAGGAAAGATCATCTGGCGCTTAGTTTGGCTCTTAATATTTTCTAATCGACCTTAAGAACTCGGAATGGCCTAATTTTGTGTAGCCCAAACAAGGACATTGTGATTATTGTTATTTGCTTGTGGAACTTATGTCCTTCTCGTTCGCTGATTGTCGACAGTGCCTTTCTGCCGAGACACGTTAGCAATTGTCTTAAATTTGTCGTGACTGTTTTTTTATTAGTTTCTCTTATGTACTGCTGAACAGCGAAGATTGCGGGCCTTGGTCACTGTGCTGCGAACATTGGAACAGTGTAGAAGGCTGATTGAGAGAGTGGAGGGATGTAACATTATTTTTCGTTTTATGATGTTGAGAGTTGTTGTGTGGTGGGAGCGGAAAAGTGATGCCAAATTTGAGAAAAAGTAGAGTTCAACGTAAAATTTTCGAAATAGTTTAATTTCAAAAATTGTTAACTTAATAATGATGATTCTTCTGAAATATACTGTAAAAATTTACTAGGCATAGAATAGCATAAAAATCGAGCTAGAAAAACACAAGTTCTCATGAAGGGAATGACGGATGAAAATCAGCAAAGGTAAATCGCGTAGGAAGAAATGTATAAACGGGCCAAAAAAGCAAAAAAAATTCAATCCTCAAATTCAAAATTCCAAAGTTCCAAATCGGAAACATTTGTACCATAAGACACAAAATTTCGAATAATCTTCGACTCATAAATTCTGAAACACAAAATTTCCAAAAATTCGGAATTTTAACATGATGGAAAGTAAGGACCTGAACATTCATTGAAGACATATGCAATGAATAAATGCGAATAGGCACTAAAAAAACCAAACTTGGAAGACAAAACGACGAACAGTTAAAATCTATGTACTTCCCAATATGTTTAAAAGAAAACGTCGTGGAATTTGAAATAAATGTTGAAAATTTTATTTTATGAACTCAAGTGAAAATAATGATTTTAAAAAATGACTGTAATAAAAATTAAAAAAATTAAATTGTACAGCCGATGCCACTGAATTGCACTGCTACCAAGACAAAACAAGGCTCCTTTCCGCATTCCCCGTTCGCTCGTTCGTCAAATTGGGTGAAGATGTGGTGTGGTGTGAGGTGCCTCCAACACCAGCAGCACCATCACCAGCATGCGGGGAATGTAGGTAAACAATCTCTCGTGAGGTTCGCGCTGAGTGTTGGGTGACTGTTTGTTGGTTGGCCACGCTTGTTGGCTGACTGGCTGGTCGGCTAGTTGGCTGGCTGCTTGGCTGCTTGGCCCGATGGATGGCTAACAGCACTGCTGCGGTGTGCAGGCTGAAAGATAAAACTCGACTGGGGGTAAACAACTTCGGCCGAAACCCGGGTAGAGCCATTTCAAAATAAACTGTGATCACCTGGGCTAACAAACAAGTGAATTACACCTCAGGTCACTATAAATAAAAATTAAAATTTTCAAATCGAGCACAGTTGACGGTAGACGATTCATTGAAAAAGAGTAAATAAAAAAAGTGAATAAAAATGAGTACATAGCTTTCCTACATAAATGATAATCATACGGTCTAAAAATTCAAAATCGTTTAACGCACAAATGAAATAAAACAGCCTCAAAAAAGTCTTAACGGTCAAAAGCCTAAAATTGATGATTTCAAAATACTCAACAAATGTTTAAACTCCGATCTGCGAAGAGGCCTTAAATTACGGCCCAAGTTTTCGAAAATCGAAAATCGCAAAGAAATCCTAATCGTAAGAAGTTGTAAAACAGAAAACAGCTGACAAAGTATGGCCTTCTTTTTCGTATGGCGCTACTGTCTGAGGTGGACCTCGACCTCAACCAACATGCCTCTCCCACCACAACAATTTCTCGCCGGCTGCCTCTAGTTGCGCACTCCAAATTGGTTGAGGTTCTTCTCAACTTGTGTTCGACAACGGATTTGAAGATTTGTCTTACCGGGGCTATGGCGTCCGTACTCCCTACATGGCCTAGCCATCTTCTATCTTCTATTCGAAAACCCTTGGCTTGGCGCATGCCGCTTCATAGCTTTAGGGGAAAGGATTGGATTGAAGAAAGCACATTGTTGTCTTGTTTGAAATAAGCGTCTTTATATATCAGCGAACTTCAACTGACTGACTGCGTTCGGTCATGACAAATAGGCTTACATTTATGATCTTATCCAAATTGGTAACAAGCATGAATAATTGTTTGAGTGCGTAAGTGCAAAAGCAAGGTTATGAGCTTTTCGCGAAGATCATTCGATCGGGCATTGGAACAGGAATTAAAAAGACATCGCAATAGATGTAAATCCTTGAATGATCATGTCACTCGAATATAATATGACAGGGGAGTCTTAGAATGCTTTTAATGTTTCGGCGTACATAACCCATAAGGTTCGTCGTTGAATCTTCTCCTCCAAATGCCATCAATGCACAAAAAAAAAAATTTCGCTCGCAGAAATTTTCTCTCGAAACGACTGAGGGCTTCCTCATTCGTCCAATAACGTCAATGTCATCAGAGTAAGCTAGCAATTGAACTGACTTTTGGAACATCGTGCTTCCTCTTCGTCCTGTGAGCTATTAATAAACATTTTTGGCGCGACAGTCCACAGGGGGACCAGGGCCTAGCTTGCTCATCAACTGCTCGTGTAGTGCACGCTACTCTTCTCTCACGAATTGAAGGGACCTACAGTTTTTGTCGACTCCGAAAGCGAAATTTGAGAAGCTTTCTCAGACAGTTATTACTCCTTGAGTGTTTTCAGCAGCTCGAAAAGGGTGGTGCCGTGAAAAATTCGAGGTGTTCGGTCGGGAATCGAACCTAGACCCTTCGGTGTGTGAGCATCGCACTCTTCCCACTACGCCACGACGGCCACTGTCTTGTGAGTTACCCACAGTTTAAAGGAATGAGGTTAAAGAAACCATATGACATCTTGTCTTAAACTTGTTTTGACATTGGAGGCCTACATTTTCTGCCCAAAGAAAGCTTTAGCCTCCTTATTAAAATTTTCTTCCATTCCACTCGTCTAAATCTAAATCTTACCGTGCGGCTCGTCTAAATCTAAGTCCGATAGACTCAGCAGTTTTGAATTGTCTCTATGATCTGATACCCAGCACAGTTTAAGATTTATCCACCAGGTAAGGGTTTCGTTACCGACCTGGATGGAGCACCGACAATTTTCCGTCATCATCCCCTACTATCTGACGAGTTTATGAGGAATGGCAAAGCAAAATACGGCACTGTTTTCGTATAGCTCGTCTCTATATGGCCTTAAAATCATCGAGTAGGTGGTGACTGTCGATTTGTACTTCTTGGGTCCATTCCATGATATGCCGTAGAATGAAGATCTGATCTTTTGTGGATTTCCCTCACCTAAAGCCACACTGATGTGGACCTATAAGGTTATGAATAAACAGTTTCAGACATTCACACAATACGGCAAAGAGGATCTTGTAGATGTTAAGAAGGCTGATACCTCCATAATTGGCGCAGTAAGAGAGGTCTAATCTCTTGTGGACCGGGCAAACGACGCTTTGATTCCACTCATCGAACATGCTTTCCAGCGACCATATCTTACAGATGAGCTAATGTATACTCCCAACTCATCCCTAGCTGCTTTAAATATTTCTGCGGATAACTAATCCACTCCACCAGCTTGTTTTTTTTTTTTTTTTTTTTTTATAATTGACGCGTGCAAAAGGGGTTGCGAGTACCCTTAAGTGACCGGATCAAGTCACAGCACGGGCCGAAGGTATAGAGGAAGAGAGGGAGAGGAGATACCGATGCACATTGGTTTTAAATGCCTGTGGATTGTAATGAGGAGGAAAAATCGAGCTGGGAAGAGCATTCCAGATTCGTGTAGTGCGGCTAAAGAACGAGTCTCTGAATTTGACTGTACGTCCGAAAGAGGGCTTGAGGGTGAATTGGTGGGCATTCCTAGCGAGGCGTGTATTGCGGGTGAATTCTTGAAGGGGAGGAATGCAACTGGCTAATTCATCTGAGCATTTCTTGTTAAAATAGCGATAAAAGAGTGACAACGACGCTACATTACGTCGGTGTTCTAACGAGTCAATCGACTTCGCAATATTACTGTCACCTATAAGTTTTATCGCTCGCTTTTGAATTCTATCCAGCAGGTGCAGGGAGGTCTTAGGAGCACCTGACCAAATAGGAGCGTTATACTCAAGTTTTGGGCGTATGTAGGCCTTGTATATTGTAGCCAGATCAGAAGGGGTGAAGTACTTCTTGCATCGTTTAAGGAAACCTAGACATTTCGCAGCATTTTTGGCGACCTCAAATATGTGATCGTTCCAACTAATTGTTGGGTTGATACACATACCGAGGATTGAAAGTCTTTCGGTTTCAACAACACAAGTGCCGTCCATGGATAACGGCTGATTATTTTGTGATCGCTTTAACGACAGTAGACAGCACTGTGTTTTGGAAGCATTAAATTCCACTCTATTCTTATTTCCCCAATCGATTATGCTGTCAAGGTCGGAATTTAATGTGCTTAACATACGCTGCCGTTCCGAGTCTAAGGCCGAAGTGGAGGGACGTGAGCCAAGGAACGAATATGAAAAGCTGAGGGTACTGTCAACAGCGAAGGAATGAATAGGATTAGAAGTAACAGACAAGAGATCATTTATAAAAATGAGAAAGAGTGTCGGAGACAAAACAGAGCCCTGGGGAACACCAGCATTAATATAGTGGATATCAGACTTGAATCCATCCAAAACGACTTGTATTGAACGATTCGAAAGGTAATTTCTAATCCATTGAAGAAGAGACTCATCGATCCCAAAAGCACGCATTTTCGACAAAAGAGCCTGATGCCAGACCCTGTCAAATGCCTTTGAAATATCAAGCGCAACAATCTTGCTTTCTCCTGCATTGTGCAAATTGGTTCCACTTTTCAGTGAGATATGCCATCAGATCACCAGTGGAACGGTTGCTTCGGAAGCCGTACTGCCGGTCATTAAGAAGCTTCCGGGACTCAAGATATTTCATAAGCTGACGGTTGATCAGCGTTTCCATGACCTTGGAGAGAAGGGACGTTAGTGCTATGGGTCGGTAGGAGGTGGGTGACGAACTTTCGCCCTTTTTAGGGACGGGCTGGACAAATGCAGTTTTCCACTTACTCGGAAAGAGCCCTGAAGAGTAGGACAGATGGAAAAGCTTACGCAGTGGTTTTGCCAGCGTAGAAGAACACCTCTTCAGAAGAACAGGGGGTATACCATCCGGGCCAGCGGATTTGTGTATGTTTAGATCTTTAAGTACTCTTGCTACTGTACGAGTGCGAAAATGGATTTGCCCCATGGAGAAATTTACGCTCTCAAGTACAGGCGGGGACAAAGTGCTATCTGGCAGCGTTGAGCTAGCTGCAAAGTGTGCAGCAAGCAGATTAGCTTTGTCCAAAGAGCTGACAGCTGGAATGTCATTGCAAATGAGCGTTGGAATCGAAGACGAGGCCGAATTCCTTATGTTTTTTACGAAAGACCAAAAGCTTCTGCTACCCTTGGGGCATTGTAGAACTTTTTGCCTCAACTTTTGGTCAAAGGAGAATTTAACACGTCTTATTAATGCATTACAGTCATTACGGATCCGTTTGAACTTTTTCCGGGCTTCCTCAGAAGGGTTGGCTTTATAATCCCGGAAACTCAACTCTCTCATCCTGATAGCCTCTTTGCAGCTCAAGTCAAACCACGCGTTTGCCTTAGGCTTGATGCTCTTCACTCTGTGAGGAATGAAGGACCTCATGCCCAGCGAAATAATGTTTGTGATCGCATCAGTAGCGGCATCCACGTCACTATCGAGGAAGCATAGTGACCAGTTAAAATTCCTAAAGAAGTTGTTAAGTCCGCTCCAGTTGGCTTTCTCGTAGAGCCATACTGTTCTTTTCGGAATTTGTTCTCTAACTGTGTGGGAGGAGTACGAGAATTTGGCTGACACGACACAGTGGTCGGACGAGCCTAGAGGCGACAATATATCAATTGAATATTTTTCCGGATGAGAGGTGAGAAACAGATCCAAGGTGTTAGCGGTATGATCTGCAATGTCAGGTATTCGTGTTGGCTCATTCACAAGCTGGGTTAAATTATTTACCTCAGCGAAGATTTCAACATACCTTCCTTCGGGTGTTGTCTGGCCTGAATGTCGAAGCCAAGTAGAATTGTGTACATTGAAATCGCCCGCAATAGCGATTTCAGTGTGAGGATACAGGGATACAATTCTTGTAATGGAGTCGGACAGCGCATCAAACTCGTTATAAGTTGAGTTGCTGTCCATGTTTGGACTTCTATAAACAAAGCAGTAGTGGATTAAATGCTTACGAACAAAGAGTTTTAACCACAGAAAATTAAATTCCGGATTGGAACAGTGGCCATATTGTGGTTGAATTTGGTAAGCAAGTTTCAAGGCTCTCAAATCCAGCACTCAACTGAACCCAAGCCCGAATTTCAGACAGAATTTGAAAGTTTAAAAACTTCAAACCTCCAAAAAGCAGACATTACAGAGGTCCAAGAACATTTCAATTTTGAATATTTCAAAACCAGTAATGCAATATTCGAGCAATCCCAACCGTTCATATTCTCCTTTAAAACTCCAAACTCACGACAAACCCAAAAACCGTGGTGGAGTTTTGGCGGGAAACAAGAAACATCGTGCGTCGAATTAATTTCGTTGCCCATCCCAAGAGCTTGGGATCTGCTCAAAGGTCCAGAGTCATGTCATCTCGCATTGCCATGTCCTAAGCAATAAACATTTGCATTTGTCAAATCGCTTAGTGGCCCATTGCTCGTTGCTCTCCAGCCCTGAGGGGGAATAAGATTAAAATTCGCAATCAAGTCGCACTTAAATTAGCACAAGAATGCGTCAGCCACAACCCTCGGGACATTCATTCGTAAGTGCTGCCCTCTCCGCTCACAGACAAAAACATCAAATAAACACTGCGATAATGGCGCGGCAAGCACTCAAAGAGCTTGTCGCCGCCGGCTACCGCCCGTCCCGAGGAGTCTAATTCTGGGCAAGTGAATTCCAAAATGTCACTGTCAAGAGAAACGTCTCCATTCCTTCCCGTTTTGTCGTGTTCTCTGGTTTTCATAAGCAAACGCACATCCATCCCGGGGAGGGACGTGTGACTCCCTCCAGTGACTCGAGAGTGAATCGCCATCATAAATATCCTGACGAAATTTGCCGAATTATACGCTCTATGTCCGAAAAGTTTAAATTAAATGTTCCCCACTGTCTGGCGTTTCATTTTTCACATCCATTGAGGGACGCACTTCAAATTGCGTCTGTCCAGTCAATCGGCCTACAAAGTAATCCTTTGCGAAAACATCACAACCTCCCCTCGAGTCGTCAGTGTCAATGTTCACGTAGACTATGGCGACAACGATGACGGGTCGGATTGGTCGGGGTAATTTTAAATCGGAAAGAATCCCTCGCCGTCCAATTAGTCGAGAACAAAGACATGTTGGGTGCTTCCCCGATGGTCGGCTGTGGGGTAAATTGGGCTAGACGGACATCAGGATTGTTGTGTTGGATTAAGTGTGAATGCCGCTGGGCGGGTCGCCGGGCATCTATCAGTTTGCAGCTCCATTGGCTATAATTCCGAATGTTGAAGAGCTCTTGTCTTTGATGTGATTAGGTCGACCTGCGAGGCTGACACGATTGAACAAAAGTGCAGATGGCAATGTCAAGTCAGTCCATTGAACTTGTGAGGAGCGTTCAATTAATTGACGATTCTAATGGTGGCGTAGTTGTAAATGTGTCCTAACGACATGAGCGTTCTTCAAGTGATGTGCCCTGGCGCGCAAAGGCGCCGTCGCATGCATGCAGCAATTGAATGCACCGAGTCCGATGTGTGCCAATAGTTTTCTACTTAATGGCCCCCTTATGTGTCATGACGGTCCATTAAAACAAACTGTTGGCTGTAAAATGTTTATTGGAGTGCAGTCAATAAATGATGGCAGGACGAGAAACAGGACCAGAATACGTTTGTTCTGTTTAACGAAAGTCATCAATTTGTCCAGTTGACATATCCTGTGAGAGCTGTGATCGTAAGGAACCTAAAATTGAAGTTTAAAGAAGAAAAAGAAGTAGATACATAGATAAATAGATTTTATTTCGTATGATAGTGATTACATAAGTATTGTTACCGCACAGTTTATAATTTAAAGATATGATTTTATAATATACTTCTTCTATAACATTTGGCAACTAACTGTGTAAAATTCTGTTTACTGAAAATTAGTAATTTCCTTTCTTTTGAAGAAAAATTCGAAAAAAAACCTCCAAAGTAAATTAAAAACACAAAAAAAAAATATTTAAATAAAATTAAAAAATAATATAGTTTTTTATTTTTTATTTTTATTGTTATTATAAAAGGGTGATTTTTTAGCTACTATCTTTTTGGCAACACTGGTTTAAACAGCTGACGCACGTTTCGTGTTTTGCTTCACTGTCAAACATCTTCAATTTAGAAATAACTGAATTTAACCATGAATCATCTTACAAACAAACAACGCTTGCAAATTATTGAATTTTATTATCAAAATGCGTGCACTGTTAAGAAATATCATAGCGTGCTTCTTCCATTTCATGGTCAAAAATGGACGGAGCTCATTTTTGGCTCAATGGGTACGTAAATAAGCAGAATTGTCGCTTTTGGAGTGAATATCAGCCAGAATCATTGCAAGAGCTACCAGTGGATCCAGATAAAGTCACAGTTTGGTGCGATTTATGAGCTGGAGACATCAGTGGACCGTACCTCTTCAAAGACGATGTAAATCATAACAAAACTGTGAATGGTGAGCGCTACCGTAAGATGATATCCAACTTTTTCTTGCCAAAAGTGCAAGAGCTTGACGTGAATGACATGTGATTTCGAAAAGACGGTGGCACATGCCACACACCACGCGCAACAATGGACTTATTAAGAGGCGAGTTCAATGAAAATTTTATTTCACGTTCGTAACTGGTCAATTGGCCGCCTAGATCGTGCGTTTTAACGCTTTTAGACTATTTCTTGTGGGGCTATGTGGCCGCCGTGGCGTAGTGCTTAGAGTGTGACTGACACACGCCGAAGGGTCTAGGTTCGATTCCAGTTTGAACACCTCGAATTTTTTACGACACCGCCTCTTTCGACCTGCTGACAATACTCAAAGAATAATAACTGTCTAAGAAATCTTCTCAAATTTCGCCGTTCGGAGTCGGCAAAAAACTGTAGGTCCCTTCTACTCGTGAGAGAACAGTAGCGCGCACAACACGAGTAGTTGATAAGAAAGCTAGGCCCTGGTCCCTCTGTGGATTGTCTCGCCAACAAGTCTTTAAATTTTCTCATAAATTTTGCTGAGTTTACTTAGCCAACTGATTGGCCTGTAGCTTTCAGGATTTTCAGGAGGACTACCAGGCGTTTGTATTTGGATTAATAATAATAATAAAAATTGTTGGCTCTACAGCCCAGAGGGGGATCAGGGCCTAGCTCGATCATCAACTACTCATGTTGTGCGCTCTATTGTTCTCTCACGAGTAGAAGTAACCTACAGATTTTTACCGACTTCGAACGGCGAAGTTGGAGAAGCTTCCTTAGACAGTTATTACTCTTTAATTGTTGTCAGCAGCTCGAAAGAGGTGGTGCCGTGAAAAATTCGAGGTTTTCAGATGGAAATCGAACCTAGACCCTTCAGCGTGTGAGCATCGCACTCTACCCACTACGCCACTGCCGCCACGACAGAGGATGAGTTTGCGAAAATGTTTAACTAATGTTCGCGAACCGTTGACTTAAATTTTCGGGAAAACTTAATAAGGCAGGCAATTGAATGAACCGCATGAGTTATCTCTTGTGCCCCATTGGGCAACAGGCATATGACCCGACATGACAACCGCTTGCCACAAAAATGAGGAACCCTCGGGGAGATAGAGGTGAAGATGAAGCCTTTCTCTGCTGCGTCTTCTCTCTCAAACTGTACCCTCGCATCTTGTAGCTAACTCAGAGTTTCCACGAAATTCTTTCCGCTGTGGCAATGTGTGGTTCTCGTCAGTCCTCGACAAGCGATAAACTTGTATCAAATACAGGAGTCGTTGTGGAGGGCAACTCAGTCCAGTAATGCGAAGCTACACGACTCTAGGTCTTACCCAATGCTATTTCAAATGTCGTTGAAAGTGATGTGCCCTGACGTAAACTAACATCGCTGAGAAAAAATTGTTTCCTGCTATTGACACCTGATCGCCCTTGGACTGTTCCACAGAAATGATTTTATTGACTTACACGCGTCCATCAAGTGAAATGTGTGAGAGAGAGGGCGGTAAAAAAAACGCACTCCCAAGAAAACCCCATGAATTGATTTTTGCAGAATTGCCAGGACATCAGATTCCGTGTTGCGATGAAAAATGCTTTCTCAACGAAAGTACATTAAAATCACGCAAAAACGCCCGTCATGGTGATATCGATTATGCCTTAAATTGCTGATGTCCTTCTTGTATTTTCCTTCCGCGCGTCTTGGCTTTGTTAACTTCCGAGAAGGGGGGGGGGTGATTCCAACAAAATCGAATCTGAGAGAATTACGTCCCGACTCCTGATGTCGTTTCTAAAATTAGATTTCAATTTTTCTTTTTCAGATGGAATCATATTCAAGGAAATTTATTTTCAATTGAATTTCGCGATTTTAGGGGAAGTTTTCCCAGGCACTTGGCAACTGATTGAGATTTTAAGAAATTAAAGCTGAGTCGAGTAAACATGTGTTCATTTGAGGCAAGACTTAAACAATCCCTTTCATCATGTAAGGCGATCTTGAGTGGATCTGAGATGTGTAGTTCTGATCTTTTGAGAAAATGCCTTTTTTCCACCTGTCTAGAACTTCTGGGATTTCTGTGCAAGACAATGATCGAGGTGCGCTTTGGGAGATTCCAAAGGAGTTCTGTTGAGATCCAAGCCACGACGGAAGAGGTGGACATTTGAAGAACGCCAGTTTCGGTTTGCTGAAGTTCATGATTTTGGAAATTGTTTCGGGCATTTCAAGATGTCGAAGTTTTGTCATGCATCGTGTTCAAGATTTCTGTGCCATTGGTATGCATTGTGCCTCTTTAACAAAACTTCCCCAATTCGATAAATTGCGTATTAAGTCAATGTAAGCCGCATCAGCCCACCGGGCCGCCAGCTTCTGAATCAACTCCTTGTGTAGTGGATGCTTTTGTTGCCACATGAGAAGTTTTTGCTGTGTCGAAATTTGGAGTTGTTAATAACTGGAAAAGGGTGGTGTCAGGTTTAGTCATGGAATTTTGGAAGATTGGAAATTTTGGCTTTTTACTGCCCTGCGGCGGCCACATGCAGAACTTAACAGAGATTTTGAAACCAAACTGTTTTCCGATCTCTGACACAATTAAAAAACACAAACCAATAAATTCCGCAATTTGAAGTCAACAAAACAAATATAGTTTCCTGTACTTGTGGTATGTAAATAAATAAATACTGAACGTTAAGGGAAAGAACAATTTAATATTTTATACATGAACCGTCTTCTTTTTTGATGTGCGCTACAGTTCGAAATAGACCTGGTCATCTCTGTCTTGCACGATCTGTGCTTACAAATAAGCACTCCAAGTTGGATGAGCTCCATCTCCACTTTTGTACGCTATCTCAACCTCTCTGTTGAGTTATCCCAATGGTATTCGCTCATTAAAATGGCTCTAGAAACATAACGAAGCGGCAAAACACTGCGTGATCCGAGGGCCATTCAAATAGTAATTAAATCGGTAAAGGGAAATGAACTTTTTCTGGAGAGTTGCAATTTATTGGTTTAGCGATGCTTCATGTTCTCGAATTCATCTGAAAATTTTGAAGACAGAAATATGTCGCTCCACTTACTAATTTGCACGATAACAACCCCGGGACCGCCATATGGGGACTTCTTCTTCTTATTATGGCGCTACAGACTGGGTGGACCTGGACCTCAAGCAACATTCCCCTCCAGGCAGTACGATCTTTCGCCAGCTGCCTCTAATTGCGCACTCCAAGTCGGTGGAGGATTTTCTTCATTTTGCTGTTCCATCATAGTCTAGGCCGTCCTCTGTTGCGTTGGACCAATGACTCGCATTCGAAAAATTTTCGGGCCGGGGCAGAGGTGTCCATACGCTCTACATGGACTAGCCATCGTAAGCGTTGCATCCGTAGATGCTTCACCAGGCGTATGCCGCTGTACAGCCCATAGAGGTTGTCGTTAAATCTTTTCCTCCAGATGACATCAACGCAAGCAAAACCAAAAATCGCACGCAAATTTTTTTTCGAAAGGACTAACGGCTTCCTCATCCGCTTTTAGTAACGTTTAGGTTTTTGCTCTGTAAAGTGGAATTGGGATGATAAAACTGCTATATAAAGCAAGCTTAGTCCTTCGAGCAACGGCTTTATTTTACTCAATTGCCTCTTGAGCCCAAAGAAACAGCAATTGGCAAGAGTGATTCTTCGTTTGATTTCGTTAAGACTTCTCTGGGTGCCGGAATACCACCAAATCGTAGGAAACAAAAATGAACTTGTTACGCAAACAAAAGAGTCAAATCATAGGGCCCGAACCCACATTGGATTCAACTGTCGATGGAAGCCCACGTCCTTGATAGGGACTTCCAGCTAGAGTTGAATTCCTCTTAAGAACAGACTGACCAAGAAATAGGCTGAACAAATGCATGCTCTCGAACATCAGTAAACAATCCGCGGCATTTCTGTTTTCCCTAGACAGAAAAGTAAGCATGCCACGTACAAAAGAAGCACTTAATGGCACCACCGTGGTAAGCACTAAAATGCACTTCTGCTAAGTGATAAAACTCTGTAGGCCGAAGGAGAAGACGCATACACTGCAAAGCACTTCCTGTGTCGCCTTTGCTCCGATTAGGTGGCGGCTGCTGTAAACTTAGGTTTTTTATAATTTTTTCATCGTCATTGTTTACCTCAACAAGTGAACATCTCACAAAAAAAATATTCAAACCACATCAATAGACAGCGATCCGAAGCCAAGGAAAGGAAGAATTGTGGACAGTTACTGTAATATGTCAACCATAAGCGCTTGTGTTGAATAAGAACTAGATCAATCGCTAACACGAATTTCTCAACATCTGAGCATTTCTTTGTTGTCTTTGTGGCTAGATTTTTGAAAAGATTTTGATTTTGACGGAAAAGGATAACAGATCACGCAATAAGTCTCGGGACATATAGGGAGCGCCACTTAAAAAACTTATTAATTTAATATTATTTTTTCTTTTTTAAGCGGCGCCCCCTATATGTCCCTGGACTGATTGAGTGATGTGTTATATTAACAAAAATTCAATGGCGCGACAGTTTACAGGAGGACCAGAGACTAGCTTGCTCATCAACTATTCGTGTTGTGCCTGTTACTGTTCTCTCACAAGTAGAAAGGACCTACAGTTTTTTGCCGACTCCGAGCGGCGAAATTTGAGAAGCTTTCTTAGACAGTTATTACTCTTTGAGTGTTGTCAGCAGCTCGACAGACTCTTTCCCGATCTTTAATATTACGAATAGGGATGGATGTACAGAACCGAAGATTGTTCTTGTTGTTGTCCACCGTCCGTCTTACGCCATTATAGGGAAGTGGACATCCCTCCACATCTTGAACCAAGCCAAGTCGGTCAGGACACAAGAACGCTTCCGCCGAAATTAAGCCACTTTGGTGTGTGCTCATATGATATGCGTCATTTGTGTAGAGAGCTCCGAATATCAGTTCGGTTTCCAAGGTCATTGTTCTTACACATGCCTGCGAGATTCACACTGCACCCATTACACCACGGTCACCACAGACGGAGATGTTAGTTTAAACTTAAGTTGGGTTTTCTTAGCGAGCAACTTTCCGACCTAGTTTCCTTATCAATTCTCTTTTCCTCTCATACATGTCCTTTTCTTTTTTAGTATCTTTCTTTCTATTTCTTTTTATCATCCTTTAGCTAGTTTAGGCACGATTTTGTTTGGTACGCATAGGGTGACATGTGAGTGCGGGGTCTAAGAATCTTTTCGTCCGTGACTTTCCCAAAGGAAATGTTTGGCAAGTGCATAGTTTGACACTACAGTCCCAAGATTCGCTTTCCACTCGTGTGATTAAACAACGCTTGACTATTGTCTGTGGGGATATGTGAAATTCTATAGGAACACCTTTTACTAATTCTTAAATTTCAAATCGTCAAAGAGCATAAGGCTTCTTCTAGCTGTGCTGCTCTTGTAATGCCCTTGTGGCTTCCCTTGTGGTACCCTTGTGGTGCTCTTTTGGTCCCTTGTAGACTGTTAAGCTTTCCAACGAATATTATTGCGCTCGAGAAACCAACACACATGATGCACTGAATAAGTGGCCAGTGCCTGCCGGAAATTCTTCTTCTTCTTCTTGTGGCGCTACAGTCCGAGGTGGACCTGGGCCTCAACCAACATGCCTCTCCAGCCAGCACGATCTTTCGCCAACTGCCTCCAGTTGCGCACTCCAAGTTGGTTGAGGTCTTTCTCCACTTGTGTGCGCCACTTCAGTCTAGGTCGTCCTCTGTTGCGTTGTCCCAATGGCTCGGATTCAAAGACTTTTCGGGCCGGAGCAGTGGTGTCCATACGCTCTACATGGCCTGACCATCTTAAGCGTTGTATCCGTAGACGCTTGACCAGGCGCATGTCGTTGTACAGCCTATAAAGTTCGTCATTAAATGTTCTCCTCCAGATGCCATCAACGCAAACAGGACCAAAAATCGCACGCAAAACTTTTCTCTCGAAAAGACTAAGGGCTTCCTCATCCGCCTTTGCTAACGTCCAATATTCTGCGTCATATAGTAG
The DNA here is from genome assembly GCA_955652365.1 of Eristalinus aeneus. Taxonomy (NCBI): domain Eukaryota; kingdom Metazoa; phylum Arthropoda; class Insecta; order Diptera; family Syrphidae; genus Eristalinus; species Eristalinus aeneus. Next base: position 50,646,785 of record OY019132.1, read on the forward strand.
GACGGGGATAATCAAGCTGTTATATAAAGCGAGCTTAGTCCTTCGAGAGAGGGCTTTATTACTCAATTGCCTCTTGAGCCCAAAGAAACAGCGGTTGGCAAGAATGATTCTGCGTTTGATTTCGGTACTGATGTTGTTGTCCCTGTTTACCGCGGAGCCGAGGTAGACGAAGTCCTTAACTACCTCGAAGTTTCTGCTGCCTAGTGTGACGCTCCGTCCGAGACGTCGATGTTGTGTGTCCTTCCTTGATGACAGCATGTACTTCGTTTTGCCCTCATTTACCGCAAGACAAATTTTAGCCGCCGGAAATTCAAGGCTCATATAATAAACAGAGATTTTGTTCGTTTTAATTATTCCAGACTTTGTCGAATTAATGGCAATATAAGTTTCAGGCGCAGACAGAAGATACTGAAGAATTTAATTAGTTTTACATCTTGAAATTCATGAAGTTTGTGGTTGGACTTTCTACGCCATGAAACTATACCATTCAACAATACACAGGGATTGATACGACGTGCTTGCCAATCTGACGTAGTTGTTCTTACAGATGATTGGTATGAAAAGATGGAACAAGGAAATGTTCCATTGGATGGTCATAGCACGATATACAAAAAGCAGTCAAACTTATAGTTGTCGCGATATAGGTCAGGGAGTTTGTTTTGATTCTCTTTTTAGGACACCATCAGGTTAAAATGGAAGCAGAAACCCGATTTTCTCTCCAAGTGAGGGGACTGGAAAGCCTCAAGGCAGCAGCAGTTTACAAGAGTAATTCGGATTGATGTCAATGCTGATGTTGTTAATTTAGCTTATGTCGTGTCAATAGAAGCCCATGCTTGTCTCAAAGTTTTTGGGATCCACTCGGTTCTTGTGTCATCCTCCTTTATCGTCAGACCAAATTTAACCACTTTTTTTTCAGTGGCGGCTGCTAATATTTTTGATAAAATTTGATCAGTCAAGTTTCATTTAAACCCCCTACCGTTGATACAAGGTGCTGACTTCACTCAGTAACCATGAACCCTCTTAAAATAAATCAGAAAAATTTGGCAACAATCACTTTTTTGAGACCAAATACAAATACTCACAGCTTGAAAAGGGTTACCTCTAAATCAACGTAAGAAACTAGGGCGTTTCGTGAGTTTTTTTCTCAAATTTAAAGCCCTTGCCAAGACAACAACCTTTCACCTATCCGTCTTGTGCTGCATGTCCATTTTGACTTCCTAACCGCATTCCAGCATCATGCGCATTTGCATTAAATTAACATTTGTATGCATCCCACTCGCGCGCTCAATTTGTCATAAAATGCTTTGATTGTCTGAATTCCATTCAACAACAGCGTGTGTCCGTACCCCAGATAAGGACAAAAATTCACTAAGAATCAGCGACTCACATGTACGCATCCCCCAAAGAATCATGGGTTCTGGGAAATCCCCAAGCGAGCAACAACCTTCAAGAACGCACCACAGGCACACGCAATCAGTACCTGAATGTGTAATCTCCTTGTCAGGACCCACCGCGAGGGGAATACAAATAACGAGGCGCACAACAGCACGTACTTTTAATCACCGTTACAACTTCATGAATTTGACAACATCCGAGACCGTGTAGATGCAAATACCCGACACACACGAAAATTTCCAAAAATTAATTCTTCCCCGCCGTTTAGATAAGCCGTCCGATCGTCCTGTAGACAGGATTACGCCAAGTCAGACACATTAACCGAACTTCATCCCGAGACGGTGCCCAGAGGGGATGGAGATTGTGTCTACAATCACGTAGCCGGTGTCTGCTCGGTGGCTTTCCCCATCCTCTCCCGTCCGTCGAAGGCTGAGGGAAATTTAAATTTTACAAACTTTTCAGGGATCCACGGCGCTGTTTGAAACAACCGCATCCACTCTGTCACAATGTGCGATGCCTGCTTCCTTGCTAATCGGAAATTCAGCCAGCGTGTAGAAGTGCGCTGCCCCCTCTCCTGCATACAGTGAAATCCTTTTTAGGAAATCATTCTTCTTTCTCGCCGCTAGGGGAGAGAAGGAAGAAAACAAATATCTTCCAAGGAGTCTATCTGCTAAAAGTTCCGGGACGGGGTGTGTGTTTTTGTCTCCTCAGTTTCTGGGAGAATAAATTTCGAAATAAAAAGAAGCAAAGTTTCTCTTGACTAGCGAGTGTCCTTTTTGAAACGAAATTACCAAACTTTGACCCACTTTTTATGCCATTTCAGGGGAGGGAAGGGTGTTTGTGTTGCGAAGCCACAGGGCCACGCAACAATGGTTGCTCCTTTTTAAAGAATTAAATTTGGCGTTTTCGTCCGCATATCTCGGTCGCTGGCACTGTTTTCACTTTGGTGGAGCGGGCGAAATTCAATCTCTTATCGTAACCGAGTGGTGGGGTGGGGAACAGGAAGCGCCATTTATCACCTTAAGTGGATCCGTCAGGCTCCAGGGCAGGCCGCTGGGTTGTTGTCGACGGTTATCGCGCCGGGATTTCGCAAACAATCCGAGTGACTGCTAGCTTGTGTTTTCGTGTTTTCAAAAGATGGCCTCAAAGTGATTGCTGAATGGGCTTAGAACCAAGTTCGAATCGAACGACCGATATGCAGTAAGGGTGTTTTGTAAAAAAAAGAATAGAACTGCGGTGACTAAACGTGAACAACTTTTTGAAGAATCTAGGTTGCGGAAGGAGGATGGCAGCCACTGGCGAAAATGTTTTTTTTTCTTTTAAAAGTGCCTACCAAAGCTGTATAGTTATTATGTTATGACAACATGACAATGTACGTTATGAGCACAAGGCTTTGCAATGATTTGAAAGAATTTTTCATCTTCTTCAGACTTTGTCTCATCAGATAGTGTAACATTTCAAGCTCATTTCTTCAAAACAACAGAAAACTTCATTCTTTTTAAAAAAAACCGTGCGAAGCATTACCATTTCTTTAGCGAAGACTTAACGTAGCGTTAGCGCAGCGTCAGTATAGCTTTAATATATCCTTGGCGTTAGGGGAAGAGTGAGCGTTAGTGTAAGCGTTAGCATTAGCGTTGGCGTTAGCGTTGGCGTTAGCGTTAGCGTTAGCGTTAGCATTAGCGTTAGCGTTAGCGTTAGCGTTAGCGTTAGCGTTAGCGTTAGCGTTAGCGTTAGCGTTAGCGTTAGCGTTAGCGTTAGCGTTAGCGTTAGCGTTAGCGTTAGCGTTAGCGTTAGCGTTAGCGTTAGCGTTAGCGTTAGCGTTAGCGTTAGCGTTAGCGTTAGCGTTAGCGTTAGCGTTAGCGTTAGCGTTAGCGTTAGCGTTAGCGTTAGCGTTAGCGTTAGCGTTAGCGTTAGCGTTAGCGTTAGCGTTAGCGTTAGCGTTAGCGTTAGCGTTAGCGTTAGCGTTTTGTTTTCGCCTAACATCTTAGTGGTTTATTTTCCCCTGTTCTATTTTTTACGTGATATTCGTTCCTAACTTAAGAAGTAAAGTAGCAATAGAAAGAACCAAAGATTACCACAACAAGGTATACCAATGATTGGGACAGATAATCATCCATCAAAGAATTTGCTTCACATCATCCTCAAAAGGGCAACAGCATTCAAATCCTTTGGATATTCGACACTCACACCGTGTTGCCCTACTATTATCTAGTTACATCGATCCCCGAATTAGGTAACTTCATGTATGAAATTTATGGCAGAAGGAGATTGCGGAGAAAACCCACATCATTGTCTTCCTGACACCGGCAAACGGTGAACTGCTGCCAGCTATACACCCAGTGGACTCCGTCAACTCGTCGTGTGGTTGACAGCTTGTCTCTGACAGAGCATAATGTACACGTTCAGTGGGCGGCGTGCTATGCAGTTCTTATCAATGCAAATGTACACAACTAACTTAGATTTCCCTTCCCACCTTCACACCTGTGGGCCAAGGCAAATCCTCTGCGGGTGGTGGTTGTGGTGAGACCTTTGAAGCACGTATCTTGGCGTGTCTTGGGACACGTAAGCTCCCTGCTTCCTGTGAGCACTTACGTCTCTTCGACACAAAGGGATAAGCGCCATCTCACACCCCTAATGGCTGCTGATCAAAGATAAGTATGAACTCCTGCGGACTGAGGCACTCAGCTACTATACCACCCCCGGCGAACGACCAGCAGAATATTTATCCGCATTCACCCCACACAAAAGCAGAATGTCATAAACAGTATTGTTTCACTTCACCTAGTCGACGAAGGGCAGGGAGTGGGCGCCACGGCGAGCATGCTTCGAGTCAATATTGGATTTACTTTTTCGTATAATATCCGCTGGGTGAGCTGCAAGTGACGGTGTAAATACAACGTAATCCCTATCCACAGCCGTTGCGTACTGGAGGGAGTGGGGTGTCGGGATGCCATGGCAAGGATCTCATATTTTGTGAGGTGATGCGATTTTTCTTGTATACTGATAGGATGAAGTTTTTGTTGCCCGTAAGCTGGGAATAGCCGCATCATCCACATTGAATAAGTTGCACTTTAAGGACCGCACTGTTGCGCTGAATTGAATTAAAACGGAACGTACTGTGGGTGATGTTTGAAGATAGGTAAGCAAATAAATATAATTCCACATCGACTTAAAGTTACACATACGATAGAAATTGATTTTATGCAAATTGCCAGATCTACAATTAATATGGAGAAAATGCAAAGTGTTTTCTTGTGACTTGCGGAGCCTACAAGTACCTAGAGACAGAGTCATCTTTAGGTCCGTTCAACTGTGAGCTTATGCAAATGATATTGACATGGATGAAAAAAAGAACGAGCTGTCAATTCTGGCAACAAGTATCACACTGTTGGTGAAATGGATCTGCTGGAAAAATTTCAACAACAAACTCTATGGAATGTATGAGGTGTCGTTTTTAGAGGTATAGATCTTTAAAATAAAATAAAATAGAAAAGACATTTATAAATTGACATACATTTTACATTATTTGAAACACAATTTTCTGGCATTATAATTAAAAGAATATTTCTGTCATATGACATCTGTCATCCAACACGTTAAGTTTTCTTACGATCTTCTGCCAGATCCACTCTGTAGTCTTATGAATCGAAGTAAACTGATTTGATTTGATTGAGACCTAGCGAATGAAATCCAGGCTTAAACTACGTGAAAGATTGGAAATAGCCCGGGAAGTTAAAATTGACATTCAACTCTTATTCGTCGACTTCAAAGGCATTAATAGTAACGTGCGTAAGGGTGAGTTGTGCCATAATACCATTTTATGTTCTTAACGAACTTTTTAGATTGTGCATGACCTCCCACTTTGAGAGTGAGCGTGAGCGATAGATAAGATAAAATTTCGTATAAAATCCATTGTCAGAAACTATCCAATATCCCAGTGATCCAAATTTTCAAAATCCACTTGGTTTCTAGAAACGCAGTCAATTCGAGACTCCCTTTACTGACATACAACACTGCCGTCTATGATAAAGCATCATAATGTGCACCTAAAACCTTGATGAATTGAAGGACTAACCTTCTCTTGCTCTGCAGAATTGACATGACAGAGTTAAATTGAAGATAATGTGTCTACAATTGAAAAGAAACGAACGTTCTATGCATATACCAAGACTCATGAAGATGATGACTAGATGGCGCCATCAGCAAGTTGTCCTTGATCTTGGAAGTGATTGCCTACTTCACTGGAACGGTTTGACATTTCTCAGCAATAATTAGTGTGTGTCAGCGCTTGACAAGAACGTCGTGCTTTTCGACAACATCGGAATTTGTCTTAAACAAACAGTATTTGCCGAAAGTTTTCATTCTTCTTTTAATTCTTAGAATGGTGCGGCTGAAGCCCTTTGAATGGTTATACAAGTTTATGTCCAATCTGCTTTGATAAACAATGATCTACAAACGATAAACGATGTAGAGAGTAGTTTCGTGGCTTTAAGAGTTGTGGTTTCCGGGTCGAAGACAAGGCGCGTCTTTACCAGCCTAACAAGTTTGAAGCTGAGGTACTAGAACTTTACTGGATCAGCATCGGTTCCCAACGCAACTCGCGGAATTATTAAAAGTGACTTAGCAATTGATTTCCTTATGATTAAAGACATTTTAGATTTATTCAAAAGGAAGGAAATTGAGGGCCCAAGGAAATGAAAAGCAGAGATGTCGAAAGGCGATTTTTTCACCACGGAACTGCTTCTTAAAAGACTTAGGATAGTGACTGTTGGTGAAAATGGATACACAAATCCAGGAAGAAAAAGGACCATTCCATTATTGTTAACATCGATGCCAGAGAAGAATATACACGGCTCTATATATGGTGGGACCAGACGGGTGTGGTATACTTTCAGCTGCTTAAACCTGGCGAAACCAGTGACGAGAAGTGTTTTCGACTACAACTACGAAGGTTGCCTTTTATATTTCGGGATTAGGCAACCCTAGTGTTGCAATCTGGCAACAGCCAGGTCCATCGTAAAATTTTACATTTTTGAAGTTATACGTACTCAGAACGTATTGACATTCGAGCGCTATTTGTGTTGTTTACCGTAACTTACAAGATTAATCTCTCCCAAAACTGGAATTAAATCGTGAAAATTTTCATTCGATTATTTTGTACAACTTTCGACGTGGATTAACTCAACAACAGTGCATCGATGAACTTAATTTAATTTTTGGCGATGAAGCTCCATCAAGGAACAGGGTTTATCGATGGTATGCTGAATTCAACCGAGGTCGTAGTTCACTCCAAGACGAATTTCATGAAGGTCGTCCAAAATCAGTTGTTGTTCCAGAAACCATTGATGCTGTGCGCCAACTTATATTGCAAGATCGTCATGTGACCCATCGTGAGATTGAGACAACCTTAGGCATAAGTGGGACCATCATACATTCAATATTGCATGAACATTTGACCGTCAAAGAAACTTGTTCGCGTTGAATCCCACACAATTTGTCAATCGGTCAAAAACAGGCTCGTGCTGATTGGTCGAAAGAAATGCTCTTAAAAATACGATCGCGGTGCTTCGAAACACGTCTATGACATTGTGAGAGGTGATGAATCGTGGATGTGCCCAAAAATAAACAGCAGTAGTATGGGTGTTTCAAATTGAGCCAAATCCAACAAAAGTTGCTCGCGCACGAAGCACTTCCAAGCTAATGGTCGCCCTTTTTTTCGGAAAAAAACTGGACATGTCGCAACCGTGCCACAGGAAGAACAATCAATTCTGATTTGTACATAGCTATTTGTTTGCCATTTGTCTTCCAAGGAATCAGGAAAACCTACCGCTGAAGACGGATCACTCTTCACCACGACAATGCGAGCTCTCACACATCGACTCAAACAACTGCATTTTTGAGCACTCAAAACATCGATTTGATGAGTCATCCGCGGTATAGTCCTGACTTGGCACCTAATGACTTCCTTTTATTCCCGTATGTTAAAAATAAAATGAGAGGTAAAGGAGACCTGAAGAAGCGGTTGATGCGTTCAGAATGCATGTTTTGGAGATACCTCAATCAGAGTGGCAAAAGTGTACAGATCTCAATGGAGAATATTTTGAAAAACAATAAAGCTAGTTTCGATGATTAATATTTGTTTTTTTTTCTCTATTCCCGAACTATAAAAGGCAACCCTCGTAATGCACTTAAGCCGTACATTGAGTTCAAACGGCCATAAATGACCAAAAGGAATGACAAGGTGATTTTGCAACAAAACGATTGGCCTCACGTGGCTGTTGGCATCGAAAACGATTTGAAAACGCTTAAATGGGAGGTTTAGTCTCCCCCCCCCCCCGTGTTCTCCAGACCTTGTTTCTTCCGAATACCGGCTCTTTCAAGGGCTTCAAAACGATTGGCGGGGTCACCGGTTCAGGTCTTTGGAAAAAAAAATGGACGGATAGCTCAATGACTGGATCGATTCCTTAAAGGACTCATTTGTTCGAGATGTTATTCTGAGATTACCAGAGAGATGGAAACTGGGAAGGCACTTCCTTGATGTATTTCTTACTTCTTTTCAATAAAAATAAATGTATGAAAAGACATCGAATTAATTTCTACTCCCAATCAGGAGCACTTGGAAATGCAAGTCAGTTGGTGACACTTTATTTTCTACCTAAGGTTCTTCCAATTTTCCGCAATGAGATGAATAAAAAGACACTTGATCACTTTGCGCCTTCCCGACACACCAAATTACATTTTCTCTTATTTTTCTTTTTCAAGTTTTTTTAAGAACTGCCGCAGCAATAAAAAGATGAATCACTAAGTTGATTAAAACACTTGCACAATCAGGGTATTTCCAGCCGCATACTTTCATAACATTTTTGATGATGTCGCCGCCCATAATTGAATTTACGACAAACCTCCTCTTAAGATCCCACAAAAGCTCTCCCTGCCTTCGGCTCCATTTGAATGCCGACAGCGTTGCCCACAATCTAGACGTCACCACAAGCATGATCCATTTTAAGATAGTTATATCCAACTTCTCGGCTAAATCATTAACGGCAATGACTCATCACCAAATGCCTCCGTGACCCACGTCAGTGGTAAACGCTTCTCATTAATCACCACAGTCGCCTGTCAAAGCATGTGTCTGTCTACTGACGCCAACAACCACAACTCAAACTAAACCACTGGACACTTCTTAATTAATTTAAAATATTTAATCACGTGCTTAAATTCTCGGACATCACAGCAGTGGCGTCGACAGAGCAGATGTGCCAACAAGCACAACAGGCGTTAAAAACCAATATACCAGGCGTTTAGGGCTCATCATTGACACATTTATCCCGATATGATAGAGTTGTCAACGGTCGCTTAGAGATGAACAACTCAGGCGACTCAATGGCAGACTTATGTTTAATGATTTGACTGTCTACGATTACGGAGGGGGGCGGGGATAAAAATTTGCACTCGTTTCAGTTGCTTTTACGACCCAGTTTCGAGGGAGGGCAAATATTCAATGTATTCAAATTTATGACAGACCAAATGGATTTTAGTGAGCGGATTGCTGGTAAAGGATTTTAACGACAAATGTGAATACACATGTGAAGCCTTGTGTACTTTATGACTTTTGATTTCGCATATAATCGCGCAGATATTTTTTTCAGTTCGTTTTGGGCCATGCTCAGGGGGTGGTGCAGACGGGTGGAAGAGATTAAGTGCGGCCATCAAAAAGGATATTTAAGTGCAATAAACAAGTTCCCATTTCAAGTCCTTGTGGTTATAAGCAGATCGTCTTTAAATTTGAGCAACAAATGGATTCTACTGCCGCCGAGTGCCAAGACCGTGACAGGCATGAAAGTGTTCTGTATTTGAAAAAGTCTTTAGCAAACTCTGCAGCGGAGTATGAAGGCACAGATCTGAAGGTTGAAAGAGTTAATATATCGATCGATTCAATGACTCATAATTGGTGTAAGAAATTTGTATTTGAATTATTTAATGCTGAAAAGCGGAATGGACGGAGTTGTGCCTAACTGACACGATATTGTCTGGGCGGACCTCAAGTCGATGGCAGCTAAGGGATGAATGGAATACTGCGTCAAAGTGTTTTTTCAGTATAAAGGAAAAGTTTAAGATAAGCGTTTAATAATAATAATTGTTGGCGCGACAGTCCACGGAGGACGAGGGCCTAGCTTGCTCATCAACTACTCGTGTTGTGCGCGCTACTGTTCACTCACGAGTAGAAGGGGCCTACAGTTTTTTGCCGACTCCGAACGGCGAAGTTTGAGAAGCTTTCTTAGACAGTTATTACTTTGAGTATTGTCAGCAGCTTAAAAGAGGTGGTGCCGTGAAAAATTCGAGGTGTTCAGCCGGAAATCGGACCTAGACCCTTCAGCGTGTGAGCGTCGCGCTCTACCCACTACGCGACGGCGGCCGCCGTCTTGTGAGTTACCCACAGTTTAAAGGAATGAAGTTAAAGAAACCATATGACAGCGCGTTATCTTGTCTTAAACTTTTTTCTGCCACAAGACCACAAGACAAGCGGTTAAAAATGTTAATAAACCCTATGATCACACACAGTTTCACGTCCGGCGTCTGTGTTCCAAATTTCGATTGAAATAACACTAAAAGACCAAATTTTTAATATTTTGATCAGGATCATGGAAAACATCGACTCCAGTTGCTGCGTAACTACTGCTGCAATTGACAGAGAACCAAACTTGAGCAAACCTTGGATGAAATGTGGTAAATAAACGCATTCATTGCTTCAGTTTTTTACGCCAAAAGAGCGCAGTGACCACTGACTGCTAAATAGAACAATTTTTGAAATGGATTGCTGACACTACTGCGTCCGAATTAAAGTCAATGTTTCAACCCCACAGACGATGAGCTAGATTAAGACGGCGCATACAAGTGAGAGGGACCTCAACTTGCAATGGGCAACTTAAGGCAACTAGCGAAAGATCGTGCTACTTGGAGAGACTTTTTAGTGGAGGTCCAAGTCCACACCGAAATGTAGTGCCACACAAAGAAGAAGAAATTGAGTCTCTTGGTGAGCTTAGAAACTCCGAGAAAATCATCTTCCTTGAGCTTTCTGTATGGTAATCCGTTTTACTTTCTTAGTAAAGCAATTACTCATAAACGGATGAGGGAATTTTATTTCAACCGTGTAAGGCCAAGCAAAAACCATAACATCCTATTATTAGAACATAACACACAATTATTATAGTTTTTCTATGTCCACAACGAACAATGCTAAAGAGTATTCGGCACGGACTATAAGAAAACTTCTAAAAAATTTTTAAGCATTAGGGCTTTTACAAGGATAAGGACTTTTTTAAAATAGTAACAAAAATTTACTTGGAAATAAGGAACACTACATTTGTAGTTAATGTGCTATTTTTTAAATAGAATAATTCAACAATAAGTTTCGAATCAGAAATATTACAAAAGAATCATGAAAGAGACATCTAAGTCTTCACTTTCAATTGCCCATTATACCTTGGCTGGAAGAGAATCGCAACAGTGAAAATAAATGGGGCTATTGACGAATATTTTTTAATAACTAGCTACTTGGGCTTTTTGCGCCCATATTTAAATTTACACACTTAAAGCATAGAAGTAAAAGAAAACAAAATCTGTGCAAATTCAAAATTAAATTGAAGTCCCATCCCAGACACATTATTGTCCGAAGGAAAACTCTCCACACTGAGCCAGTAAACAAGCCACCACGGAGCACGGTGGTGAAAGTTTCCCTTTAAGTCTTTCATTCGAATATGGGGAAACTCTTCCACGTATTTTCACTGGAGAGTCAGCTGTCTTTTATCCGTTTATGGGGAGGCGACGCAAAGCACATGCTCAGAAAAATGTTTACAAATTTGCTTTAGAAGAAATACCTTCGATTCGGTTCTGCACTTCGATGTTTGGTGAACTCACAGCTGGTTGGAGACGAAGTGGCACTTGAAGATTTTATTAAACTGTTTGTGATTTTCTTGACACATTTCCTCATATTAAATATCTGTAGTGGTTGCCTAAAAACCCCGAAAGACGGAAAATCAAGTCAAAATATAAGGTCTCTTCCGCCTTTTCGTCTTTTGAATTTTCCGGCTATGTACAAAGCTCTACAGAGCTCGTTTCTGGCAATATAATACATTATTTGAAAGGTCTTGACATAGCCTATGAAACGACGCTTTGCAGGATTAGTTTGGATATTGCGTTCAACAGTTATAGACGTGTGAACATGGAGTTCACTAACGCCGAAATTCGCGCTATTTTATAATTTTCCTTCGTTAAAGGCAAATCCGCTAGAGAAACGTTCTGTGAGATTAATGGTGTTTTGGGGGATGGTACTCCATCACTACGAACCGCAAAGGTGTGGTTTCGACGATTCAGACCCGGTAAAAACGACACCATGGATAAGCGGAAGACCTGTGACGACGAATACCGATCGCATGATGGAAATCATCGAGTTAGACCGGTATGTGGCACCTCGTGACATTGCCCAGGAGATGGAAGTTAAACCATCTACAGAAGGCTGGATACAAAAAAAGCTTGATGTCTGGGTGCCGCATGATTTGACGCAAAAAAAACCTCCTAGACCGAATCAACGCCTGTGATATGCTGCTGAAACGAAACGAACTCGACCCATTTTTGAAGCAGATGGTGACTTGCAACGGATCACATGCGACAATATCAAGCGAAGACGGTCGTGGTTGAAGACCGGTGAATGGTCCTAAATAGTGGCCAAGCCGGGATTGACCAGGCCAGGAAGGGTTTGCTGTGTGTTTGGTGGGATTGAAAGGGAATCCTCCACTATGAGCTGCTCCCATATGGCCAGGTGCTTAATTCTACCATCTACCGCGAACAACTGACCTCTTGAAGCAAGTGATCGACCAGAAGCGTATAGAATTGACCAACTGGAAGGGTGTAGTGTTCCACCAGGACAACGTCAGACCACACACTTCGTTGATGACTCTTCAGAAGTCGAGCTCTGATGGAGCTCGGATGGGAGGTGCTATCGCATCCACCAAATAACCCAGGCATAGCGCCAAGTGATTACAATCTGTTCCTGTCCATGGCAAATGCCGTTGGTGTTGTGAAGTAAAACTGAAAAGCGGCTTGTAAAAAGTGGTCCAAATTCTTCGCAAATAAGAAAGGGGGCTTCTACGAGGGGAGTATTATGAAGTTGCCGCCCAGATGGATACAGATTATCGAACAAAACGACACATATTTCAACTAAATCCGCTCACTATAACACTTTTTATGAAGCATTGAATTTAGCAAAACGGTGGGGATATATTTGACAACCTTATATATGGGAATGTACTGCAAATTATGCTGAAAAAAAGAAACTTTCAAACTTATGTGAATTCTACTTCTGTAAAATATCTTGGAATGAAGCAAACGGCAAGCGTCAATGCAACATAATGCTGAGCGGTTAAAAACAAAATTAAAAGAAATTAAGTTATACAGTAATGGCCACGCAATGGTTGAGCGGCAAACTTCATTTCAGATAGCAGAGCAGAGCTGCTCATCTTTCAAATCTGTTTTTACCTTAATGTAGTGCTTAGCGGAAAGGCATAATTATTACAGAAGTTCTGATTTCAGAGTCACAACATGCCTCTATTCTGCAGAAATTGATTTTCTTTTTTTCAGCAAAAAATTAAATCCGTTTACAAGTATTTTACGAAGCAGTATTTTGGCAGTAATGAAATTCACCATTACTTACTCTTTTTCTGTTAATTGGATAAAAACCCAGTTTTTCATTTCAATCGTAAACTTATATGTCACTTTTTAAAGCGGCTTCCAGTTAAGACGCCGCTGCAAACAACACTTGACAACGGTATTTTCACAATTAACCGCTTAACCGTTCAAGAATTTCTTGCTGCTCTGTCGCTTGCTGCTCAGCTCCTTGCTGCTGCGTTGCTTCTCCGCTCTGCCGTTAGTTGATCTGTCGCTCGCTGCTCCGTCGCTATCCAATATGTCGCTTGCTGCTTTGATGCTTGCCATTCTGTCGCTTGCCGCTGTAGCGCTGACAAATCTGCCGCTTGTTGCTCTGTTGCTTGCTGCTCTGTCGCTTACCGATATGTCACTTGATGCACCTCTTTCGAGCTGCTGACAACACTCAAAGAGTAACAACTGTCTAAGAAAGCTTCTCAAATCTCGCCGTTCGGAGTCGGCAAAAACTGTAGGTCCCTTCTACTCGTGAGAGAACAGTAGCGCGCACAACACGAGTAGTTGATGAGCAAGACCCTGGTCCCCCTTTGGACTGTAGCGCCAACAATTATTATTATTATTATTTATAGTCGAATGTACGTAGTTCGCGAAATTTAAATCTCACAAAGGAACAATTTTGCTCAGTTCAAGCTCACTGTACGGCAAAGGCAGTTGGAAGTCTTTTTTTTAGCAAGTATCAACACTTTTATGGATTTTTCAACAAAGCCAACCACCCATTACGAGTTTATTGAAAATCGAAGACCCTCAAGTAAAAAGTCTCCGCATTCACGTGAAATGCTTCTGAATTCGGGACAGTTTAACCTAAAAATTCAAGAAAGCCAATGTGTATTTAATCCTTGAAATAAGGGATTTTTTTTACGGCTTTCCTTTTCTGTATCGATTCATTCAAAAGTTACGCATAATTAGCTTCTTTCCCTTTACGTGGAACTCGACGAATGACCCTTTCACGGTTCGGCGTCCATTTCTGGGACACTTTAAATTAATTTCACATCCACGAATAATTCATCGGATGTTGGAAGGATAATTAAGTCCTTGAGAATTCGAAGTTGTAACGTTTTTCGCGAATTTGAGTGATGATTCTGCAATAGAGATCCCCAGCTAATGGGGTGTCTGATTCATAATGGATTCCACAAAAGGGGCAAATGGTACGTTACTCTTGAAACATGTTTATCACGGCGAAAGGAACCCGTGTCATGAGACTGACAAGGGTTAGACTTTCGCTGACAATTAGTCATTTTTTTTAAATAGATGTGGGTGATGGAAAAGGTGAATTTAAAGAGGTCTGTGGGAGACTTGAGGAAACCAGAGAATTTAGGGGATCACAGAGCTGTACAAAACCACTTGATAACAAACTGCAAGCCACCTATGGGGTGCAAGATTGTTATAAGCTCACTAACCAACTCTAGGAGCAACATTAAAGGTACAATACAAATGGGGGTGAACATGTGTTAAATCATCAATGATGCCATTCCACAACTAAATGCCTTAGATGCGATTGATTGAATGAAACGTTAAGTATATACATTAGCCTTGATTAATTTAAGTTTTGATACGCGCTATTAAAATAATAACGAATAGCAAGAATACTCCTCCTCCGGCGGTTGTCACATTTCAAAGTAAAAAACGCATCACTTCATTAATCTTATTATTGGCTTTAACAAAGATCACAGGCAGCCACTGTTTTCATTGCACTTCACATACACGTTGTTAAGTAGAAGAAGAGCCCCTTACCAACTCAAGGACACACCCTTCTACTTGTTGTTTGCTCGAATGAGTCCTAGGAGAATGTTTGTGTTGTATTATTGCATGCACGTCACAATGACTAACACAATTCAATCTCTGTTTCGCAAAACAAGCACCTACTTGCACAGTTGCACATACGTTTCAAGCAAACAAATCCTTGCTGTTAAGTCCATATAAAAAAACATCTAGGTGAATAGGATTAAACTCTGTCAGAGAACATAGACAATGCATAATTAAGACTCTATTAGGAAGCAAACCTTCCCGACATTTTGTATAGCACCCTTAAATAAAATAATGTTTGCCAAATGCGGGCACAACTACATCCCGTGTGAATTTCTCCTAACGAAAAATACAGCACCACTGCGAATCTACAGCATCCTGTATTCAAAAGTGGGTAGCTACGTCTATCACTCAGCACCCTCCATCAATCCAGTTCCAGCCACATCAATGTGGTCTCCTACCTTTTCATCTAACCGAGGAACACAAGATAAACAGGACGAGTTTCGAATAAATGTGTAATTCGCCAGAATTGGCGCCACTGGGAGCTCACCCATATTCACCGCATGCATGAGATTCAATTTAATTCAGAGAATAACCGTGGCCACCGCATCGTAAACTCTCTCTCATTTTGGACGAACAACACCAGGGCACCAACTCCCAGCCTTGACTGATGAATGGGACTTAATTTGAAGCAGCGCCCTTGTCGGTGGTGCACTGGGCTACTCGCCGATGAACGGGGAGCCAAAGCGGATGCATGCTAGAGGCACCCATTTGTTCCGCTGACTGACAATAATGGATTCATCATATTCCTCGGTGCTTTTACGCTGTGAGATTGTTGCAACTTTTGCTCTGTGAAGCATGTTTCTCGGTCTAGCGCCTCGGTTGTTGGGTTTTATGGGGCAAGCACAGTTGTAGGTCTCGGAGCGTAATGGAATATGTGATGTAATCCGCGTTTGTGAGATAAATTTTTCACTTGGGCTTGTGGGAGATTCTTTAGAAATGCATGTGTGATGTGTGATTCATGTGAGGAGACAAAACAACTACATGGAGCAGGATTGTGAAGTTTTTCTTTATTGGAATTAAATTCGTATCCTTCACTCTGTTCTTTCAGATACCACTATACTTTAGAAGACGAAATATAATGTGAAGGTTATCACTTTTAAGATCTTCCCAACTGTCCATTCATCTGATACCTGTTGTATACCGCTTTAATTAAGTACTTATTCGGACAACCGTTTAGTTTGAAATCCTGTTTAGTAATATCAATATACAAAGTCAGAATAAATTGTTGCCAAAGAAGTATTTACTTAGATGATTATATTTGTACAAGTTAAGTAAAGTAACGAGCCTCTTCGTATAACCAGATATTTTCAAGGAATTGACAACTGTTTAGTTTAGAATGCCTAGTAACATGGACGCTGCTAATGTTTCGGTCTTGTTACGAAAATCCCTAGAAAGAATGGAAAACAATTTCCTTGTTATGAAACAAACACAACTCCATTTGCCATTCTTTTCATCCAAATAACTGTATTTTTTAACCTAAAAACCAAAATACTGGAAAAAATGGAATGAGCTTGCATCGCTTACGATTAAAATTTTAAGCAGTAAACATGTATGACTTCAGGTTTTCAAGATTTCCAACTTCTATAACGTTTTGGAGCTTTTGCCAAAAATGTCAAAATTGTTGGGGGCTTAATGCTCAGAATCATTTTTAGAAAAGTTTTTTCCGTAAAACACAACAAAGAAGAGAGGTTACAGATTATTTTTTAACATCAGGGCGTATAGTTCTCTAACGGTAATTTAGATCAAAAAATTTCACTAGAAGTATGAATATTTTTAAAAATTTATATCGAAACCCTAAAAATTAAAAATGACATGCATGTTTACAACCGTCAGAAATACAAATTTCGAAAAGAAATCGGAGCAAAAGGAAACTAAGGAAGAAGCGCGTATACATAAGATCGGTTCCAATTGCTCCGAAATGCTGCAAATGCCTACGAAATTTGCCGAAAAACTATCAAAAGGCGTTCAATTCGCTGATTTTTTTCGTAAAAGAGAAAGCTCATGAGAGAGTTTAATATTTCCCCTCTCTACCAATTTCTACCGACAAAATTTCCATGGGCAGCAGATAACTGTCGAAGTAAAAATTAAAAAATTTCATATATCTGAAATCTGTTCACATTTAATTCTGCGAATTTCTACGAAAAGTCGTTTCATTGTGTTTTTTTTAAGGACTGTAAGCTTGCTACAGTGCTAGTGGCCGCCGTGGCGTAGTGGGTAGAGTGCGACGCTCACACCCCGAAGGGTCTGGGTTCGATTCCCAGCTCAACACCAATTTTTCGAATTTTTCACGGCTAATCGTGAGAGAACAGTAGCGCGCACAACACGAGTAGTTGATGAGCAAGCTAGGCCCTGGTCCCCCTTTGGACTGTCGCGCCAACAATTATTATTATAAGCTTGATACACTATTTTAACTGGTGGCAATTTGGGCAGCTTTTAAGTGATTTTTTTGTTTAGTTTAGGTTGGCATTACATGTATTGATGTCAGAGGATCACAATGAACTAGTTTGCGTATCTGAGCAGATTAAAAAACCCAAAATCACCTTGTAAGGCATAGACTCAATGAGTAGACCCAAACAGAGATTGCATTTGATCCCAGTTTTCAAAAACGAATGTTTGTTTATCGATGAAGCTCAACAAAATAAAACTGTGCTACTTAGAGCGACGATAATCCCGAAATGCAGGTTAAGAAACTGTTCTTCTTCTTCTTCTTGTGGCGCTACAGTCCGGGGTGGACCTGGGCCTCAACCAACATGCCTCTCCAGCCAGCACGATCTTTCGCCAGCTGTCTCCAGTTAGGCACTCCAAGTTGGTTGAGGTCCTTCTCCACTTGTGTGCCTTATCTCAGCCTGGCCCGTTCTCTATTGCGTTGTCCCAATGGCTCGGATTCAAAGACTTTTCGGGCCGGAGCAGTGGTGTCCATACGCTCTACATGGCCTAGCCATCTTAAGCGTTGTATCCGTAGACGCTTGACCAGGCGCATGTCGCTGTACAGCCTATAGAGTTCGTCATTAAATCTTCTCCTCCAGATGCCATCAACGCAAACAGGACCAAAAATCGCACGCAAAACTTTTCTCTCGAAAAGACTAAGGGCTTCCTCATCCGCGTTTGCTAACGTCCAAGATTCTGCGCCATATAGTAGGACGGGGATGATCAAGCTGTTATATAAAGCTAGTTTAGTCCTTCGAGAGAGGGCTTTATTACTCAATTGCCTCTTGAGCCCAAAGAAACAGCGGTTGGCAAGAGTGATTCTGCGTTTGATTTCCCTCATTTACCGCCAGACCCATTTTCGCAGCTTCCGCTTCAATGCCAGCAAACGTCTCATTGACGGCTCGCTGTGTTCGTCCAATCACGTCAATGTCATCAGCGTAAGCTAACAGTTGAACTGACTTCTGGAAGATCGTGCCTCTGGTGTTGACTTGTGAGTTACGCACGATCTTCTCGAGGATGATGTTAAAGAAGTCACATGACAGTGCGTCGCCTTGTCTAAAACCTAAAACCTTTTTTGACATTGAGACAAGAAACTGTTACATCTACAAATAATTAGCTCCCTAGTATGATTTATGGACTGATATTAGGATTGGTCTGTACTTCTTTTAAAACGATGCTGCCCAAAACGTTTCTGTTCTTGGTGACCGTTTTAGGACTATGATGACTTTTTCGTTCATCAGCTGAACAGCAATGATGTGCAGGAGTTGTGATTTCAATAGGATGGTGCAACATGTCACACAGTTCTGCCACAATTGAGATATTTAAGAAAATGTCTGGTAACCGCCTAGTTTTACAATAAGAAGACAACAAGAATTGACGCAGCCTACCTATTTTCTAAGCAAATATGCTTCGTCTACGTCAACAAGCCCGAAACAATCGACCACTTGGAGGACAACGACCTCCGCTTTACTGTTGGTACACAGCCACAAATGTTGGTACAGTCATTGAAATTTGGATCTCTGAATTAGGCTTCGTCGGAGACAAATGTCGTGGTCATTTGCCACTTATCATATAAATTTGTTATAGTGTCAGAAAAGTGCCTTTTGAATTAAGCAAATTCCTGTTTAAAAGTATCGTCCCGGTTGATAATGCTCTTTGCCTTTAAAAAACACCCTTTACATTAGATTTTCCATATTTCTTACGTCAACTCTTATGTTATGAGCTGTATCTTGGCAATCAAAGTTGGTGACTATTCTAAGTTTGGCGATATGCCAGAAGTGGTCCTTGATACTGCATGTAGACGCCTCGTGACGCCTTCTAGGTGGACAAACACATGCAGCAGCTCCTTATCGAGATCTTAAGGCAGGATTCAGCTCTCCAGATTAGATGTTAGCTCCCCCATTGTGGAGAAACTACAAGGAGCTCAGGGACAACAGTGGACCTCAAATATTGATAACCCTACTGCTGACGACCGCAAAATACGAAACAAGGACAATGGTATTGAGTTCGTCAGGGAATGTGAGGACTCCAAATGGTCCTCGTAGAGCAGATGAACTTGTGAAGGCTCAAGGGGCTTACAACGCGGACATGATCGTCATTTATGGGGTGCCTTGAAAGGAGCTGATTAAAAGAGGTTGAAAATCGGCCGCATTTACTACGTCAGCAAAGAGCAAAGGCAGCACTTGTTTGGATGGCGATTTATTCCTTGGCACAGACTTAGGGAAAGAGTCATAAACTTAAAATACTAAAGAGAGACTTGCTGATTGAGGCTCAGACAAATTGGCTGATGAAAAACGTCGCACTGATTATGCCAGACTTCATGCTGCTCGAACAGCAAATTTTTGTTTTAAACTAAATTAAAAAGGATAGGCCAGTTGCAAGAAGTATGTCCGAGGACCAAAAGTCAAGGAAGTCAATTTTAGGTACATCTCTCCGGTTGATAACCATGGCCACGATTAATTTTTTTTTTGGAAAAGTTTTCCATGGAAAGGCTTAGGATCTATTCTGCACGCTGCGGGAACAATAAATAAGGAGCAGTACAATACAATGCTCCTAATCAAACGGCAAAGATTACAGAAGCATTTCTTGAGGAAAACTTCATATACATATCCGACTAGCCATCACAAAGGAGGACTTCAATGTTAAAAAATATCATCGTACTTGAAAAATTTCTAATTTTGTGTGTTTTCCAAAAAGAAGTAAGAGGCGTGGTTTCCAGTTCTTGTTGGAATTTTGATAAATCTTGATCATGTGTGATCTGTGGGTTCAGTCCGCTGAATTTTGAACAAGACATAAGTGACTAAAATCATATTTCTTAAAAAATAAAACACGTGGTCATCGGGTCGTAGTGTTTAAGAAAGACACTAACGATTTGGTTTCCCTCGAACTTTTCATAACTCCACCTTTTCTAGTTCAAAAACTGTTTACGACAAACCTTCTCGCATTTTGAAATTCACAAAAAACTATCGCTTCTACTGGTGAATTGACAACAGCCAAAGAGGTGGCGCCGTTGAAAAATGTAATGTTTCATGGCATCAAACGTTCAGCTTGTAAGTGTCGTACCCACTGTGTCACGGTCACGGCCACAAAGCTCCCCTAATGTCGACCATTTCTCCACCCAGTTATAAAATTCATAATTTTTCCAATTGATTCTCATTTGAAATCGAACCTTTAACGTTGCTTTGGTGAACGAAATTCATCACCTGCGCCACAATTGTTCTTTTTTCCTGAGCTTCGCTACATTGTACTTGTGTTGTCGCAATTAAATAATTCACAATAAACTCGGGGAGCAATTTGCTTAATGAGGCTTAAAATGTGTTCCGTCCCCCTTCTTTATAAACTTCCCCGTTCGTGCGGCTCTTTCAACTTCGAAAATAAATTTGAACACCCGTGAACGGATCATGTTACAATTCCAAAATGAACACAAATCTCACAATTCATCCCCTTTCCCCACCACTCCGTTACTTCCTTGAAAATTTTCATGGCATACAATTTTCCAGCCGGATAACTTGCAGCAAACACTTCTTGTCACTCTTTGTTGCACAACACTGCTTCGGTAGCAGTGTGTTAAATGCTACCTCTTCCACAACAGAAGTTCTCGCAGATAAATTTCACAAAAGAGGATGTCCAGTTTCGAATTTTCCTTCTCGCCACAAAGTTTCACACGAAAATCCGTTCCGACTGGAATCATTTGTAAGGATGTACATATAATATTTAGGCTATGTTGACCATGGTCAACAATTTACTCGGATCGGGTAGGTGGTGGGTAGCGCTTTTCCGTTCCGCCTGGAACCATTTGTAAGGATGTACATATAATATTTAGGCTATGTTGACTATGGTCAACAATTTACTCGAATCGGGTAGGTGGCGGGCAGCGCTTTTGAGCAACAATGTTTGAAGTGGTCATTAAGGGCTGTCCGGAGTTGCACATGCTGAAAATTGCTGCTCTCACCTGACTGATGTTTACAAGTTGCTGTGGTTATACGTTTGAATTTTAACTGGAGCAATGATGCTTTTGGGGTATCTCAGTCAAATGTTTGTGCTTTAAATGGTATTCGCTACACATTCCGTTTCTTTGTACATTCAATGTTAGCTTTAAAAAAATATCTAGAAACACGTTAAAATTTGATTCAATCAACAAATAATAATTCAGTGAGGAATAATGAGATGACCAAATAGGTCTATGTAAATGGACTTAAGCTCCGGGCACCGATGAAAAACAAAAAAACGACAAAGAGCTTTGAATGCTTCGCAAGAATTCCTTTATAAATCACATCCCATGTCACCAGATTTCATTTCCCCCTTATCCCACAAACTAATGAAACAATTGTTCCTTTATTTACCTCCCTTGAACCTGGGAGCAGTCTTTCTAATTATCACAAATATATAAATTCCAATCATAGCGCCAATTGTCCGTACATCAGCACCTTCGGATGCACATTTTTGCATCCAAATCTGTCAACATCAATCGATTTAAACACTTCTGCCAAACTGTCCTCATCCAGAGTGAGCTTCAGGTTTTTGGTCTCGCGAAAAATGCAGTCTCTGAGATCGTCCATCCCAAATTTCCTAAATTCAACAACGTTCACATTCTCCAATCCACGAATCTGATCGACTCTCTCTTCATAAGACTCAAGCTGTTTGTCGGTGAACGTCGCAACATTCATCACATACAAGACAATCAAGTTAGTATTGCGCTCTTCCACAACTTCCATTGCCAAGTTCGTGTAGTCTTTTACAAAACTCAAATCTTCCGGAGTCAGGTCATCGATTATAATCAAATTCCGTCCGCAGCCAGATAGGTGCTGCAGGGCAGATTCGATATAATTTCGTTTGTGAGTGTGAAAGTTGCGCCACGAGTAAGTTTGTATGTTCTCCTGCCATTGAAAGTAGTCACGCAACGCGTGAACGAACAGTGTCTTCCCCACTCCGGTGCGTCCAACTACAGCAATAGCTGTAAATTTACTGTCGTTCCGCAATTGCACTTCAATCGTTTGCAAGGCCTGGTTCTGGTTAAAAACATCTTTACTGATTTGAAGAAACAGATTTTGCGTATCCATCACAGGTTTGCAATAATCCTTTTTGCCATGAACAAGCTGATTATACTGATCCCGATACGTCACTAGAAACTTTGACCAAGAAGCGGAATATAAAACGATTGCAGCAACGGCCACGATGAAGGTTGCAGAAATTAAGAGACCTGTAGTTTTCAGGCAGCTTGAGGGCTTTTCTTCGGGAGATTCTCTGGATACTAGAGATCTTAGCTTTCTTCGTTTCTTCATTGCTTTCTAAGATAACAGGGAAAACGAATTAACGGCTGAATGAGAAGATGGATGAACAGAAGTACCTTTGTGTGTAATTTCGCAATTTTATATATCATTGTTAACAGCAAATCTTAACTAATGGAATTAGCTCGATGTTTTTATTCACATGAAAAATTTAAACATTTTACGTGTCTTTCGTGTTTAAAAATTTTTATCGTTCGAAATCTTTTGTACGTTTACTAATCGGTGGCTTTTTTCATATGTCACCTGTCAAATCTTTCCCGGTTATTAAACTGTGTTCAAAAAGTGTGGGAACTACGAGCGGATATGTTCGTGTTAGCTATAGATCAGATATTAGATTCTATAAATTCTGATGTTGGATTCTATTCATTATATTTCAGTATAGCAAGCATTTTCAGCATGCTGCGTACATTTAAGTAAAATAATGATACAACGACGTAGACTTTTATTTTCATATGTTTGAAGCACAGTACAGTGTTAGTGTACTAGCAGTTTTCCTTTTGGAATTCATTCCCTAAACCAATTTGACTTGGCATCACTTTAAACTATAAATGTGCTCCACTAATTTTTCCTGTCACATTGGTAAACAAAATTCAACTGACCTGCAGTGTGTTGTAGGATTCCGCATTTGAAATGGAAATGTACTCAGAATTTACTTACAATTCAAACCATGAATTATAATTTTCACCTTTTACAGAGTAAATGAATGTTATTCCGTTTTGTCAAACCTGGAAGTCATGGAAGCTCTAAAGAACATCAAGGACACAAAAAAGAAGTATGGCCTTCGAAATTTAGCAACAATCACATACGAGGTAAGTACTTCAAACACTTAAACCAAAAAGTCAGAAAATATTTCCTACGACAGACTCTTCAATACCTCGAAGAATCACCTTGCAAGACACAATCGCGAGAGGCGATCATAGAGTTCTTGAAGGAAATCAAACCGTTCAACCTCACAAGTAACGAATGTCTCATGATGGTCAACGACCCGCCCACAAGCGCTCTTCACATTCAACTGGTAAGTTTTCAACTCTTTCATCCTTGTCCTCCTTTAGTATATTCTCTATTTCTTCCTTAGCTCGTGGAGGACAGTGAAGAGCGTCTAACCGAGGACCAAGTGAACGCCGTTCTAGAGATCGTCAAGAAGCACCTTCAAATACCCGATACATCTGGAAATCAATAAAAAGCCAAACAAATTTATAGAAAGAATCTGATATTTTATTCAAAGTTTCCGCCCAACTAAGTTCTTAACGCTTCTGGTCGCCCAAGTCCTCAATGAAATCCTCATCGATATCAGGCCACTTCTCTGGAATTACATCAAAGAGATCGTCCTTCACATCACCTTGAATGACAATTTCATCCTCTCCAGTCACCGATGATCCACAAGCGAACTTGGTGCCAAAAAACTTTGCTGCCACCTTGAGATCGATATCTGTGAAGGAAGAACGAAATCATGAAACACGAATTTGATTGGGGCTTTTCATGTGTACCGAATGTGCTAAGGCCAGTAACAACGGTGACAGACTTCTTTTTGCCACGCGGGGCCCTGGACACGCAGATCTTTTTGGTGACATCCTTCTTCTTGATCTTCATCAGTCCCTTGCCACCACGTTTCTGACGTTTCTTGTCATCGTCGCCATCGCCACCGGCTGCATCCTCCAGCTTGACGCGCTCAAATTCTGTCGGAAGGTTCTTCTCCAACCATTGCTTGCACTTCTCATACTCTGGGTAGTACTCGCAGTACTATAGTTAAAAAAGAAAGGAATATTTCTGCATCAAGAAAGCAAGAAACTGGTTGAGTTGGATATACCTCGATGGGCATTGAACAGTTTCCACAGTAGGGTACGGTTAAGGGGTAAGTGACGCCCTCACGAGGCCCCAATTGAAGTCTTGCAGCTGCGTCAATTACTTCTGTCATTTTCTAAGATTATGTTCCTTTTATTGTTTTCAATTAATTCGGTGAAAATTTGCAATGCAGACGAGAGGAAGGAACTCAACGTTTAATTTTTGCAGAGAATTTACATATGTTTGCTGTCAAGAGTGACAACTAGTAAGTTCTCTTGCTGGTTAGGCTTGGCAGATGTAAGAACATTTAAGAAACATTTGCAATTCCTGATGAACTTTAATTACATTATATTAGTTAAAACACTATGTAACGCATTTTCTACATGCAAGTGATTTATTATGGCATGTATTTAGCATTGTTTCTTACATAAGTCTGTATTGCATACATAAGTGATTACTGGTTCCAGTTCATTCCAGGGCTATAGCCCATTTGGCATACTTTTATTTTTAAATTCAGCTGCAGAAAAATTCTAAAACCTCTCTCATTCGATTCTCAGCGTTAATTATGTTTTTTCCTTTCTTAACCACAGACTCTGTCCCTTCCTCTTTCTCTGTCGCACAAACCAGCAGTCGGAATGCCTAAGCACGAAGTCGAATTTGATTAAGTCAGACAAAAGCTCAACGTCGAATGTAGAAGAAGAACGCGAACAACTTAAACAACTATTTTTTTGGTTTCCCTTTATTACATTGAATTAAATTTGAATACTAGTTTACAGTATATAAATAAAAATAATTTACTAATGTAATCAATTCTTTAAACAAAAAATAATAAAACACAGAAATAAAAAATTCAAATTGTACAACACATCAACAATAGAAAAATAATCGTGAAATTATTTTCACTTAAGACTGATTAACTTACGCTTAACGGTATAACACGAAAAAAGATATAAATGCTTACGCGTAAAAACTAAACGACATTGAAGTGTATAGATACACAGCTACAGATACAATTAATTTATTCAAAAATATGTGTAAATTCACGTAAAGAACTGATTAGTCGCCACCGGTGCCGCTTGCCGCCGTCACAAATGTAAATGATGATGCACTGTCAAGGTGATGTCTAAATGTCAAATGATGATATTTCTTGTTTCGCTAAGGTAAATACATATTTCATAAATAATGACTCGTACGGTCCAGAGAGGTGTTTAATTTAAGATACTGGTAATGCATAATTGTTGTTTTGATTTGAATCCTTGTCGCTGGAAGAGTCCTGGTGGGCTGAGTGCCTTCGCGTCGCAGGAAGGCTCGTTGTTAGTCAGGATTTCTGGTCTCATCGCGCTCCTCCTTCACACTGCATCTGCCTGTTGTGCGTAATAAAAATATATTTTCTTGCATACTTCACTTGGGGGTTGGTTTAGTTTAATATTAGAGAAAGAAGCGCTTGCGGACCGCTCGAAGCTAGACATCGATGACGGTGTCGTTCTTCTTCATCTCCATCATATGGGTTGCCTTGAGCTTTTCCTGCATCTGGGTGAGCATGTCCTGCATGCGGCGGATCTCCTCGTCCTTCTGCAGGAGCAGGCGGTCCGTCTCGCTTATGGTGGAGTCGAAGCCGTTCGAGCTGATTGAATCGCGCTTCAACTTGCCGCGCTCGCGCAGAGCATGCTGCGAAATCTGTGAAATGCACTGGGCACGGAAGTTTTCGTAGTGAACATCCTGTGTGGTATCCTTGAGGTCCTGCATGTGGGTCGATATGAGCATCGTGCGCAGTTTGATGAAGTCACTGTGCTCGGGATCTTCGACGTCAACCACTCCCCAGGGATACTGCCGCCCGCGGACTTTCTTGCCGGCGACCTCGAGGATTGTATTGCTTCCGACCACCGCAAACGGGATGGATGCCTTCAAGTCGCGGTCCTGCTGCTTGAACTCCTCGTCCTCGTCCGAGTCGCAGTCCGGGAACTGATAAAGCTCGATGTGGTTGTCCTCTAGGTCCTGCAGTATGCGTTCCTTCAGCTTACGCACCTCGGTCTTCGTGAGGCAGTCAGCCTTACCGATAACCAGAACTATATTCACTTTGCGGTGTAGTCGGCGAATCAGATCCAAGTCCATCTGACGGAGGCTGGAAAGATCACTTGGTTAGATGCTGAGAGAGAAGAGCCGGTCATGAACTTACCTGTGGCCCCATGGGGGAACGAAATACAAGCAGCAATGCACTCTGTTGTCCTGAATGTTTCTCCGGTTCAGGCCGCTCTCATCAGTAAAGTACTGTCGAAACTGAAAAGAGACTTCCATCAGCTCAGGGTTTTCGGGAGAATGAGACGGAGCATACCTGTTCGTCGATGTACCCCGTACACACGCGCCAACTATCCTCGCAGTTGATGCCGTCTCCAAAACCGGGCGTGTCGACCACAGTCAGCCGCAGTCGCACCCCACGTTCCTCGATGTCCATTGTCTTCTTCTCGATGCGCGTTGTCTTCTCAATGCGCTCTTCCACGTTCGGTATGACGCGATTCTTGTACAGGTCGCCCAGGAAGAGACTGTTGATCAGGGTCGACTTGCCCAGGCCTGACTCGCCCACCACCATTAGCGTGAACTCGAAACCACGCTTCACCGACTTGCGGTGCACTTGTTCGGGAAGTGTCGCGAACCCTATATAGTCGCGTTCGCGGTCAATTGATGGGGTTTTAGCTGAAAGAGATGCAGGAAGAGATTTGCTTCGATTAAGCTGCACTTGGTGTGATTTCTTTTGTGGGATGGCACTTTAAAGCTGCAGACTTAGAGCGAGAAATTTTAGCAAGAGATATCGTCGAAGCATAAAGCTAAAGAGGGAAACTCCACGTTCCTACAAAGTCGTCAAGAAAGCTGACCCAGATTTCTTTCCCAACATTCAACAAATGACAAAATCCCTTTCAGCCACAATTCCGTTCATTTCTCTCTGCAGAAATCAAAACACTTCTTACTCATGCCAATCAGTAATCAGTAATGTGCTCCAATTAAGCATTCAATGTGCAGGAGCGGCATTATTGCCATAACTCATGCAGTTTAAAACTGGAAACGAACACCAATCGTGCACTCAATCGAGTGTGCAGATGGCGTGATGTTTGTGACTTCGGTGATCTACAACAATAACTGTACTCCGGGGAGCGTATTTTCTTTTGCTTGGATTCGATTTCAATTGTTGCATTGTTACTTCATTGGTGGCGATGTCACTTACAATAATTTAATTGAACACCTCTGGCTCTCGTGGACGTGGTGCTGAAAATATAGCAGTCTGCTTTTGCTTCCTAGTTTCTTCTGACTGAAGGCACAGAGGTCAAACGATGTGTTGTAAATTATTAAGGAATAGGTTAAAGGAGTCTTTTATGTCGGGTTATTGGGCCGAAGATAAATTACGAACAAATTGGAACAACTTGGCGAAGAAAAAAGGTCTGCGGACGGTTTCTTATTTCACGAGTTTCCTAAGAATTGACACTTTTTCTGTTTTTGATTTTGCAGATGTCGCTCGCCAAATAATATAAGGAAGCGTTCTTCACACCAGAGACTAAGTTTACACACCTCTACGTGTTTTAGGCGCAGTAAAAATTTAAATCCCGATAGAGGTGGAAAAGTTTCCCTCAAGGTTAGTAACGATTTCACCGAGAAGTTTGAAGTCAAACAAATTTTAAGACAAGGCGACGCATTGTCATGTGACTTCTTTAACACCATTCTTGAGAAGATCGTGTGTAACTCACAAGTTGACACCTGTGAAACGATCTTCGAATCTTTTGTCGTCGACATTGAGCTTATGTCGACGACATTGACGTGATTGGACGAACGCAGCGAGCAATCAATAAGGAGTTTGCTGGCCTTGAAGTGGAAGTGGCTAAAATGGGTCTGGCGGTTAATAAGGGCAAAACGAAGCACATGATGTCGTCAAGGAAGGACAAACAACATCGATCGTCACCTAGAGAGCAGAAACTTTGAGGTAATTAAGGATTATTTCTACTTCGGCTCCACGGTCAATAGGGACCACAGCATCAGTACCAAAATTAAACGCGCAATAATTCTTGCCAATCACTGTTCTTTGGACTCAGGAAGAAATTGAGAAATAGACAAAGCTGGTCTTCTAAAACAGCTTGATAAATCAGTTCTGCTATATGGCACTGAAATCAGGACGTTGATAAAAATGGATGAGGAAGCCTCTAGTTTTTTTGACAGAAAAGTTCTGCGTGTGATTTTTGGTCCTGTTTGACTTGATCGCATTTGGAGGAGAAGATTCAACGAAAAACTTTATGGGCTGTACGGCGGTATGCGTACCTCTTAGAATACAACGCTGAAGATCACGAGGCTATGTAAAACGACACCTCTGCTCCGGCCCGAAAAGTCTTCGACTACGGGCCATTGAGACAACGCAACAACTTAGGATGGCCTAACCTGAAATGGAACACATAAGTGGAGAAGAACCTTAACCAATTTGGGGTGCGAAATTGGAGGCAGTTGTTGATAAATCGTGCTAACTGAAGGGTCATGCTGGATGAGATTCAACCCGGACTGTAGCTCCACATGAAGATTGAGAAGAAAGAATTTGGACAGACATTGTTGAGAAATATGTGCAATTCACTACTTAATATCTTGTAGGCTAATTTCTTAACGAGTTACTTTGAAAACGCCACAAATGGTAGCCCTCAAAAGCAATTGCGTACATTCTTATACATGAAGACGCTTCTATCAACTTTGGCTCCAACTCTTGGCTCCATGGCCAAGACCTTAGATTTTTAGACGCACCAAACAAAGTGTTCCTTGCAGATCAAGCTTTACCCATCGTAACAAACTACAGACATTTGAGACCAAGGTGTGGGGATTTTTCTGGTCTCTTTTTCCTTCTCCGTGGCCATGGACAGGAACAGGTGGTAATCACTTGGCGCTATATCCGGGCTATATGATGGATGAGATAAAACCTCCCATCCGAGCTCCCGTAGCTTCTGACGAGTCATCAACGAAGTGTGTGGTCTGGAGTTGTCCTGGTGGAACGCTACACCCTTCCTGTTGGCCAATTCTGGACGCTTCTGGTCGATCGCCTGCTTCAAGCGGTCCAGTAGTTCGCAATAGATGGTAGAATTGAGCGTCTGGCCATATGGCAACAGCTCATAGTGGATGATTCTCTTCCAATCCCACCAGACACACAGCAAAACCATCCTGGCCGTCAATGCGGGTTGGCCAGTGTTTGGGACTATTCACCGGCCTTCAACTAAGACAGTTTTCGCTTGATATTGTCGTATGTGATCCATTTTTCTTCGTCAGTCACCATCCGCTTTAAAAATGGGTCGAGTTCGTTTCGTGTCAGCAGCATATCGCAGGCGCTAATTCGGTCCAGAAGGTTTTTTCGGCGTCAAATCATGCGGCACCCAAACATTATGCTTTGTTTTTGTATCCAACTTTCTACAGGTGGTTTAAAATGGTTTGGTGACTAACTCCCGTCTCCTGGGCGATGTTACGAGGTGCCACATGCCGGTCTTACTCGATGATTTCCATGATTCGATCGGTGTTCGTCGTCACAGGTCTTCTGCCGACTGGTTTATCCATGGTGTCGTTTTTACCGGCTCTGAAACCACACCTCCGCGGCTCGAAGTGATAGAGTACCATCTCGCAAAACATCATTAATCTCACGGAACGTTTCTCTAGTGGATTTGCCTTTAACGAAGGAAAACTTTAAAAAAGCGCGAATTTCGGCGGTAGTGAACTCCATGTTTACACATCTTTAACATCTATAACGCGATATCCAAACTAATCATACATAGCGTCGGTTTGTAGGTTATGTTAAGACCTTTCATATGATGTATACTATTGTATACGAGCTAGCGTAGTGCTTTGGACATAGCCGGAAAATTCAAAAGGCGAACAGGCGGATGGGAGAAATTTGGCAACCTTATATGTTGGAATATTCTCACACAACCCTCTATTCTATGAAGTACTAAGAGTATAACTTTAAGTCACGGTTGATGTCCTAGACAAGCGTGCGTGTTTTTCGGAAAAAAATTGCTGTCCATCTACATCTTCTTCGAAAATTAAGTTGGAGCGCAGCTTCCTGGCTAGCAAGCAAGCCAAACTCAAGCTAAAGGGCGGGCTTCACCGTTCGATATTCCTGTACATTTTGTTGTGCAGCGCCACTTCTGTTCCGATTGGCAAGTGTCCCACAACGGCTTCAAGCCCCATGTTTATTAAATATAAATTAAATGAATAA
Organism: Eristalinus aeneus; assembly: GCA_955652365.1. Lineage (NCBI taxonomy): Eukaryota > Metazoa > Arthropoda > Insecta > Diptera > Syrphidae > Eristalinus > Eristalinus aeneus. Next base: position 50,677,424 of record OY019132.1, read on the forward strand.
TTTAAAGTTTATTTTATTGTTAACACCAGAACATCTTAACCGCCATGGAAGGGGAGATGGGTTCATGGCGTCAGTTCTTCACCTAGATCAATCTTGATCAATTACAATCTTAAACCGAGCAATGTTCGCTGGTCTGACATTCTGTTGGGAACACAACTCTAACTCAGCGGCGATGTACCCTAATGCCCCACGATTAATAAAGAACAATAATTTGCAGGCTTTAATTTTCCGTAGAGAATTAGTATAATTATATACTACGAGCGACTGTGAAATTTAAGTGGAACGTGTGACGAGGGATAAAAGAAGAGGAAGATACACAGCTTCTTAGCTGATCGATCAATGGGTTTCCCCCTGACCATTTACGAAGTTGACTGTTATTTACGAATTGTTGTTGGATATACTCTTTTTTTTTGATTGTTATGGACAAACCATAAATTATACACTTGCCCGCATAAGTCTGCGTACAACGAAAAAAAGCAGAAACATCAATTACAAACGTCAATTTTTCACCTATTATAGCATGCATGGAGTTCATTTCTGTTTTATTTTATACACTAACAATTTCTCTTACTATTGACTTTTAAAATTCCATTCAATTTCTAAGAAATAGTAATTTAAATAATGTATTTCTTAAGAACGCATAAAAAACACACTTTATTACTTCTATTCATGTGGTTTGCTAAGAGATGGCGTAACTTGCATTGTTTTATTATTATGATTCTATTGGAAAATTAGTTGGAAAGCTGCTGTCAATGTACGTCACTTCAGTATAAGTCATTCATTTCAAGCGTAAAAACTCAAATATGTCAAACTTTGTGCCTGAAAAAGTGTCTTTGCGGTTAGTGCTCCATCATTATTTCAAAATGTCAAAAGTCATCGAATCGGCAAAAGTTTATGTTGAATATGCTATAGCTGAGAGAAAGTGCCAAAAGTGGTTTGTACGATTTAAAAACGGTGATTTTGACTTGGAAGACGACAAAAGTATAAGATAAAGAAGCAACCTTTTCAAAACGTTTAAAAGCAGCTGGATATATTCAAAAGAAAGGCATTAATATTCCACGGGAACTCAAGCCAAGAGACGTCGAAAGGAGGTTTTGTATGTCTGAACTGTTGCTGGAACGCCACAAAAGGAAGTCCTTCTTGCATCGGATTGTTACTGGAGATGAAAAATGGATTCATTACGGCAACCCCAAGCGCATCACATGTGAAACCCGGCCAATCAGCCAAATCAAAGGTAAAGCCGGATATCAATGGTAAGAAGGTGGAAGGTGAATGGACAACTCTACCGAATACAATTAATCTGTTTGAAGAGAGCAGTGGCCGAAAAACGCCCGGAATATGCGACCAGGCAACGCTCGGCCCCAGCTTTGCTATTTCGGTGAAGAGCTATTTGGAGAACAGTCGAAGGGAAGTTTTATTTGCCCGCCTTATAGCGCAGACCTTGTCACTTCTATCTACCATTTGCTGCGGTCAAAGCAGAGCGCCTTCACTGAAATATCAACAATTGGCTTAATTAATTCTTGGCTGTCAAGCCGGTGCAGTTCTTTTGAGATAGGACCCACAAATTGCCAGAAAGATGGGAAAAAAGTCATAGAATCTGTTGGGTAGTACCTTGAATAATCTATGTTTCGCTTAAATAAACGTTCAAATTCTGAAAAAAAAAAATAATTAAGTAATGGTAAAAATAATCATAATTGGATGGCGCGACAGTCCACAGGGGACCAGGGCCTAGCTTGGCCATCAACTACACGTGCGCTGTTGTTCTCTCACGAATTGAAGGGACCTACAGTTTTCCTTCGACTCCGGACAGTGAAGTTTGAGAAGCTATTTCTTAGACAGTTATTAACCTTTGACTGTTGTCAGCAGCTCGAAAGAAGTGCTGCCGTCAAAAATTCGAGTTGTTCAGCCGGAAATCGAACCTTAGGCGTGTGAGTGTCGCACTGTACCCACCACGCCACGACGGCCACAGTTACAGAACTTGTGAATATTTCGTCAGCTCTGGCGGGAGCTGGTGAGGGGCTTTGATTTTTTTTATGTAGTAGGCAATAAAAGCGAACTGCTTTCCAGGATATGGAAATTTTTGAATGCTTAAGAAGCGTTTTGATTTGAGAGGCTGAGGGAATCGCGAATTGACATATTTCGTTAAATCGATAAAACTCGTACCAAGGTAGGGGGCCGTTTTTATATTTTTTATTTGATGGTGCTGGGAAGATTTAAAACTAGGGCCGTCATCATGTGAGTGGAGACACTAACCAACAACTTCACGGGCGTCACAATGTGTCCAGAGAAAATACTTCTGCTTTTGATAGCGAAATGGCAATATGAACAAACTAGCGAGTAAAACTGACAGGAAAGGAAAAAACGTCACCAGCGATATAAGAAGTGCTTGACCAGTGAATTTAAGCTGCAGTGCCAGTGGCAATACCAGTCAGTCACAAACTGCAATGGCTGCAAGAAAACTTGTTGGAAATGAAACGAAAAGCGCTCTAAATCCTCACTTCCTCTTTCCTCAAAAAGTTCGGAAACTGTTCTTGATTAGGGAACTGTCTTGAGGCCATTTCGTCACAGTGGAATTCCTTTTAAAAGAGCTTTTGTAGGCAATTCGTTCTTTCTGTACTCCGCTATGATCAAATATTTGATCTAATTCAAGCGTAACTGAAAGCTCTGCAGATTTGATGTCAAAACATTCATTAATGTCTGCAAAGGCTGTCCTCAAAGACCGACAGCCCTTAATAAAAGAAAATCACAAAAGAGTCGTGAGGAAGAAGGAGCATTTCCTCACTCAAATTAATTCCAATCGATTTCGCTAATCTCTCGCTTGTCGTCCTTTTTACCGCGGCATCCGTTATTTTTCTAATCTGTCATTCAAGTCATTAAATCGTTTCCGCACGAAATGTGAAAACACCTTCCATTGGCAATTGACATACATATTTCAGCACGAACACTGAATATAGCGGTATTTTTAGCTTGAAACGTTCCATTAAATGCAATCATTAAACGACGGACTCCTTCATTCCCGGATTCGCCCACTTCAGTCCTTAGGCACAACAGAATCATCGTCCCCCGCAGCACCACGCGACGTCGTTCAAAAACGAGCAGACATTAAACAGTGAGAGAGAGTGAGAGAGATAGGGAAGAAATGAAATTCACCCGCAAGCCTATACAATAATCATAAGGACACACATACGAGTCCTTTTTCACGATCCACTGAGTGTGCACTTGACGTAATTTGTGCATCCTTTCTGCTATTTCACCGGCACCCACCGAAGGAAGGGCCAAAGCAAGTGGAAAAGTGCATAATTGGTGTTTTGCCTCAATTGCGGCGTTATTCGTCCCCCATTCACTGGCGGCAGGATGCACACACAATGCACATCACACCCCTTATTTATTTTGTGTCGCTTTCGACCTCCGCGGAGAACAAAAACACGGCACTCAATCTTGTTTTCCACATCCGTTGGCACATTTTCTTTCCGACCGACGAACGCGAAAAGAAACTCAAAAATGGCCAATTTACAAGGTTCGTCCTGAGGAATTGCCCTGGACGCTCCTTCCTTGACACAACACACACTGTGGGAGGGGTGGGTTTTTATTTTTCGCTCTCTTACCAGACATGTTTACATGGGATATCCAGTTGGGAAATGAAGAAATCGCGTATCCCCGCGGTTGACGAAAGTCCTGTCGAAGAAATCACTTGATACAAACTCGATTTGTTTGCGATTTTGGGCAGATTTTTATTTAATTTGGAGCACGGCACATCCTTTCTGCGGAAGAATGTCAACAACACACTTTTACACTGCCATCGCTGGTCCTAGACTGCTTTCTCATTTTTCCAAAAGGATAGGCCTTGTATTCCAGTTGGATTTGTTTTTCTTTTCTTCTTCTCTTGCGCGTGCACCCTCTCTCTGTTGTTTCGCTCGACAGCGGCGGAGTCTTGTGATGAGTTTGTTACTACGGGTATCGTTATCCTTGGGATTTGTTGATGTGCGATTTGTTTAACTCTGTTCGAATTCAGGTGCGACTGGGCGCAGGACGTGGCAGATGTGAACAAAATTTAATCATTTATGTAGACCTCACTCAATCACGCATTTCCAGGTCATGCGCAGTGGATGTTTGTGTGCTTCGAAGGCTTGCCAAAGGGGATGACTGCCGGCGGAGTTGCCAGGTGAGAAGGGATGCATTTTGTTGGTTTCCAATTGTGAGCGAGGGAGGTGGATAGTGATTTTGTTTTTTTTTTTTTGGTTGTGGTGGCACCATTGAGTCTACGGTTGTGACGTTTGCACGATAAGTTGCTGGTGATTGCGGCTTTCATTGCCGGCACCCGTAACAGCTGGCGCCAAGGAATTGGCATTGGCATCAAAGCACATTCAAATGTAAATACTGTTGCCAGGAGAGTCCGTTTGACCTAGTTCAGTGAACTAACGATGGTCTTCGAGTGGCCATTTTATTTGTTTTTGCTTACATTGCATCGCATTTTTCAAATCTTTTCTAGTTATGATGAGGTAACCACGGGATTTGGAATTTGATGTGTGGAGACTTATTGCAAGAATACGATTGAATAAGAAATTCACAATTTGTCAAAGTTTTGCGTGCGACTTTTGGTCCTATTTGCGTTGATGGTATCTGGAGGAGAAGATTTAAGGACAAACTCTATGGGCTGCACAGCAGCATGCGTCTGGTCAAGTGTCTTCGGATACAACGCTTAAGATGGCTAGGCCATGTAGAGCGTATGGACACCACTGCTCCGGCCGGAAAAGTTTTCGAATCTGAGCCACAGAGACAACGCAACACAGGACGAGCTAGGCTTAGGTGGCGAACACAAGTGGAGAAGAACCTCAACCAACTTGAAGTGCGCAACTTACATAAGGCAGCTGGCGAAATATGGTAGCATCACAAGAAGAAGAAGAAAAAGAGGAATTTGTGAAGGGAAGAACAGCGACAAATGAAAAGTCTGCACTTGGGAAAAATGTGACACCACTCTTAAACTCTTAAAAAAGAATTTACATTTTACCTATTTCAACTGGCATATAACGTTGATAAAGGTAATAGAAAGAAGAAAACACTTAAAGTTCTTAGTTGAAATAGACAATGGAACTATATGCCCTCAGTTCGCAATTTGTCCCTTTCATTGAGACTTCTGAACGAAGTTTGTTCAAAACTTATGGCAAAAATGTATACATGTTTATTTACGCATGAATATCTTCTTTATCCCTTGCTGTGCCCACCACGGTGTGATGGGTAAAGTGGGACACTAACCCGTCGAATGTCCCAAGTTCGAGTTCTTGAATAAACACTTTACACTTTTCATGGTACCACCCTTCGAGCTCCTGGCACCACTCAAGTCCCACCACTCTGTCCATAAATTAACTAATTTAAGTTCGCCGTTCGGAGTCGGCGAAAAATTGTAGGTCTGTTCGGCTTGATAGTGATCAGTAGCACGGACAGCGCGTCAAGTTGCTGAGGAAGCTATGTCCTGGCCTCAATGCAATATTTTATCCTTGCCAGGATCTACATATAACCCTTCCACTGATACCTTTTCCGGAACATTCAACTTTTGTAAAAAAAAAAGCAAAAACACTAATTTCCAGTTATTTGCAGGGGTACTTTGACAAGATTTACGATGAAAAATAATCACAGATGTTTAAGCGCAAGGAATAATAACTCGGCTTTGGTAGCAAGAAAACACGCAGCAATGTAATCTCACACTAAGGCGAAAAGGTTTCCCCACTGTCTGGTCTGAGTCAGCAAGCTGAACGAAACTGGTTCAGACCAGTTGGCAGGATACAGTAAACTTGACGTCTCCTCTTTCATTGACCAAATTACCGGCGAGTTCTGAGCCATTGCTTCCCTCAGATGGTTTTAAAGTTAACAGTCTACCTTTAAATTGAGGACTGCACCGCACAGTTGTGGCCGAGCAAAAGAAGAGGAGAAATGAAACATGGTTATTTTCTCGGACAAGTGGTATGATGATTTTTTGATTCTACATATTTGAGAACATAGAAAGACAAGACTTTGTTCACTTCTAAAGAGCCGTTTCGGTGTACGACAAGCTTGAATATGGGACTTTAAAATTTTAAAAATTTTTTCAGGAACATTCGATGCGGCATGTTTTCCAAAATAAGCCTCATTGGAACATGATCCCTTGTTTATTAGATTTTGTTGATTCCTAAAAAGCCGTTTCGGTGTACGACAAGCTTGAATTTGGGACTTTAAAATTTTCAAAATTTGTTCAGGAACATTCGATGCGGCATATTTTCCAAAATAAGCCTCATTGGAACGTGATCCCTTGTTTATTTGAAAGAGCGTATATTTGGACTTTAAATTGCATTAACTGTTTTCTCATCTTGACCACCAGTTTTCTAGACCAGGCTTTAAATTAAAGACATCTTTCGCAGGACGCCCATTAATGTTTGGTGGAGGCTCCAACGGGAAACTAAATTTTTCTCTATCGATGCGGCAAAAATAAAAATGATTTTTTCTGCATTTTGGGAGAACCAATCGTTCAAACGGAGCATTTTCTGCCATTTTTCAGTGCTTTTTTAAATTTCCGAACGATTTCCCTTCTAATGCTTGAATTGTGCAAATATCATGGGCATGAACCACTAAGTAGTGGAGCGCAAGCCTTATTATACTAAAGCCAGATTGACAATTTTCTACTACGAAAGTGTGTTAATAAGTAGTACTTAATGTAATTTGTCTTTATAAGCATGAATTCCAGCATTGTTTTGAGCCCAAATTTATTGTCGTAAATTGTAACTAAATATTTTTCTTATGCAATTTAACAAACAAAGTGTTTTTTTTCAGTTTTTAATTTCATGCTATATCTTCCATTTTTTCTTCTATTGCTACAATCCGGAATGGATCTGGGCCTCAACCAACATGCCTCTCCAGCCAGCACGATCTTTCGCTAGCTGTCTCCAGTTGCGCACTCCAAGTTGGTTGAGGTCCTTCTCCACTTGTGTGTGCCACTTTAGTCTAGGTCGTCCTCTGTTGCTTTGTCCCAATGGCTCGGATTCGAAGACTTTTCGGGCTGGAGCAGTGGTGTCCATACGCTCTACATGGCCTAGCCATCTTAAGCGTTGTATCCGTAGACCCTTGACCAGGCACTTGTCGCTGTACAGTCCATAGAGTTCGTGGTTAAATCTTCTCCTCCAGTTGCCATCAACGCAAACAGGACCAAAAATCGCACGCAAAACTTTTCTCTCGAAAAGACTAAAGGCTTCTTCATCCGAATTTGTTAATGTCCAGGTTTCTGCGCCATAGAGTAGGACTGGGATGACCAAGCTGTTGTATAAAGCGAGCTTTGTCCTTCGAGAGAGGGCTTTAGTACTCAATTGCCTTTTGAGCCCAAAGAAACTGCGATTTTTTTTTTTTAGAACATCGCCTACAGGTTGATGTACTTTATACTGACTTTTCGAAAGCCTTTGATAAAATGCATCACACTTTGCTTTTAAACAAACGTAAATCCATGGGAATTCATTCAGCAATGCTAGAATGGTTTTCCAATTATATAACGGGGAGGAAGCAAATGGTTAAGGCCGATAGTTATATTTTTCGCGTAATAAATGTAACATCGGGCGTGCCACAGGGTAGCCACCCATTACTATTTCTTTTATTTATAAACAATGTTCACAAAATATTTAAATTCTGCGAAATTCCAACATTCGCGGATGACTTTAAATTATTTTTGTTGATTAATAGTATAGCCGATTGCATTTAGTTTCAGTTGGATATACATAACCTAGCGGAATGGTGTAAACATAATGCTCTAGATCTAAGCATTTCAAAATGTAAAATTTTTATGACACTAGAATAACATCTCCAATTGTTTATGATTATTTTATCAATAATCATAAACTTGATCGCCTAGAAGAAGTTAAAGACCTTGGAGTAACATTCGACCCCAAGTTGGATTTCTCACTACATTATGATTACACCATTGAGAAGTCTAATTCTATGTTAGGATTTTTAAAAAGAAATAGTAAAGATTTTCGTGACATATCCAGTTTAAAGACCATCTTTGTTTCGTTAGTAAGACCCTATTTGAAATATGCATCCATTGTCTGGGACTCACCGTACGATATTCAAGAACTTAGACTCGAACGAGTTCAAAAGAATTTCACGAGATATGCTTTCCGAAAGTTGTATTTCCTTTGAAGATCTTCCTAATTATGTTGAAAGATGCAGAACAATTGGCTTGCAAACCTTAAGTTTCAGGCGTAAGGCAACGTCAGCCACGTTTATTCTTGATATTATTAACTATCACTTAAATTCACCAGAATTACTTTTTCTCATAAATATATATGCTCCCCAAAGATCTCTACGGGTGAGAAATTTATTTTTTGATAAAAGGCATAGAACCAATTATGGTCGCAATGAACCTATTACAAGGTGTATAAATACATTTAATGATCTTTGCAACGAATTTGAATTTAGCTTGCCACGATAAGAATTTAAAAACATGATTTTTGCATCGTATTTGAATAAATATTATTTCTTGAAGTAATCTGTAAGATGATAAGAGCCGGTAGATGATCCTTAGTCGCTCAGCAAACTTCTGCTGTGTAAAGCGATACTGAGAGTTAACATTTAGAGAACGTAGTGTTTTGTGTTACTCTGTGATGGGTACTGATGTTGTTGTCCCTATTTACCGCAAAGCCGAGGTAGACGAAGTCCTTGACTACCTCGGAGTTTCTGCTGCCTAGTGTGACGGTCTGTCCGAGATGTCGATGTTGTGTGTCCTTTCTTGATGACAACATGTACTTCGTTCATGCTATATTCTATATCAGCACCATATTTTTGACTGCACTGATACTATATTCCGAATTTCATCAAGATCGGTAAACGGGTTCAAAAGTAACAAATTTATTTCCACGTTCCACAAGGGCACCTCTGTGCGTCGTAGTCCTTAGCTCCCACCAGACACAGAGTAAAATCTGTGAGATGTCAGTCTAGTCCGTCATTTCGGAAATGAATCAAAGTCTTACCCTATTGACTGAGTTTCATATTCAGCCGACATTGCCATTTCATTAAACAAAGGAAAGAATTTTTTTCTTTATAGATTAACCGTGATTTAATAATAATAATAATTGTTGGCGCTGCAGTCCAAAGAGGGACCAGGGCCTAGCTTGCTCATCAACTACTCGTGTTGTGCGCGCTACTGTTCTCTCACGAGTAGAAGGGACCTACAGTTTTTTGCCCACTCCGAACGGCGAAATTTGAGAAGCTTTCTTAGACAGTTATTACTCTTTGAGTGTTGTCAGCAGCTCGAAAGAGGTGGTGCCGTGAAATATTAGAAAAATTGGTGTTGAACTGTTAGTCGAACCTAGACCCTTCGGCGTGTGAGCGTCGCACTCTACCTACTACGCCACGGCGACCACCGGTAACCGTGATTTACCGAATTTTTATCATACTTTGCCTATCAGAGCCAGTTGGCGGAAGCGGAAGAAACTCTCGTGGAACACCATTCGATGAAAATGTGGAAAAGTCAGAAACCTGGGTCTGTCGAGTCGAAACAGAACCACATGAGATATTGCACTTTCTTCAGGTCCAACCACACGTGTAAATGACATGTTGTCACAAAGAACAAAAAATTTGTTTCCTCCAGAGGTGATTTATTGCTTCTTTTCGTACTCTCTGCTTAAGCAAAAAAGCGACTCTTATCTCAGTCGTTGTAATTGTGCAGTGGACAGTGAACTGTTATTTTCCCAGCCATTACGAATTCCTAAAAGCGTGCGGCGAACATATACAAAATCGGACAGGCCTGAGGAAAACGTGAAATCTCATATAAACGTCGAAAGCATTCCAATGCATTGCGAGCGGCATTAAGTGATATTTCACGTGGTGACTAGAACTAATCACGAGAAAACGCGACAGTGCCTATGATCTTTTCATCTCTGATCAAATTAAATGTGTTCAGAAGTAATTTACGATTCATGAGTCATAAACATATTCTCGCGTTGTTGTGTGTATTATTTTTTTCTCCGTCAACAATATATTTGTTGTTTGTGATGTGGGCAAAAGGGGAATAAAACGCAGACCTTGAGGCAGTACACATTCGCCTTTATTCATGACTGCCTAATTTGGAGACTTAATCATTCATTTTCCTTTTTTTCTGTCAAAATGAGACACGTGAGTCAATTTTGAGGGAAATTATTTTCACCTTAAAATGCAATCATTCAACCGGAGAGTGGTAGAAACATTATTTTTATAAGAGAAGAAATCTTCCAGTGTTTCCATCCTTACAATGGAGTAGTGCCAAGGGTAGACTCTCTTCATCGCCACAGCACCTACACATGCAGTTGTTAACGCGGACATCGTGAAAAAGTGAGAGCTAATTTGTCATAGACTCAAACCTTGAACGCTTGGCACTAGTTCGAGCATCCACATGAGTTAAAGTGTGAAAACTTTATTACCTTCCACAAATTAAGCATCAATACTAATGTTTATGTCAATTTCAACGTGCCAAATAGGCAATCCACTCGAAAGAAAATTTTTATATGGCCTAGCTTCTTTATTGTTGTCAAAATTATTTATTGTTGACAAAACTGTAAAACAAAAATCCTGGGGCTGACGTAGGACAAACACTGAACACCACTTCCCTTTATTTAGAGTCATCGCCAGTCGTATTGAGTTTGGATATATGAATGAATTTAAAGAAGAAGGATGGAATAAAAAATTAATCGAACAACAAGAATAGATGGACAAGGTGCTTTACCTGTCACGAGAAAATTCATTTATTGGTTGTCAACTAAGCTTGACAACGGGTCCCCGGATTTACTTTCGAAACAACTATTGATACTCCCAAATTAATTCGTACAAAAACAAAAAACGTAAGAAATACATCGCTCCGTTGGAAGCGGTTACAGTTTTAATTTCTTTGGTGATTTTCTAATACTGATACGATCGTTGAGTAATTTTTCGACAGATCCGAACCAGTGAATCCCGTGATTGTTTGGAGTCTTTCGAAAAAGCCAATAGTCGGAAGATCTGGTGAACATCCGATTTCGATTACTACAGCCACACGGGATTGAGCGTTATTATATCGCAAAATCCCTTTGTCATGCCATTTGGTCGCCTCTGATCGTTTTTCACACTATGCACGGCTCAAACGCATTAGTTGCAGTGGATAACGTTTTCCATCAATGGTTTCGCCTAGTTTTTGCAGCTCATAGTAAACCACACCCGTCTGGTCCCACCATATGCAAGACCATAGATGTGTTTCGTTGACGTCTATGAAAACAATTATGAAACGGGTCCACCAGGCTCTGCATAATACGTGTTCTTCTTGGGGTTATCGTAGTACATCCAGTCTTCGTTGTAAAAATCCCTACCTTCGATGTTTTTCAAGAAGCGGTTGGTTTCAGCTCTCAGTTTTTGAAGAAATCTTTTTGTTATCATTCCCAACGATTCGGCGTTTGGCACTGATCTTAATCCAGTAAAGCCTTCAATTCCTCATTTTGAAACTTCTCTGTCTTTGATGCTTAAATCACCACACTTTTGAAACATCAAAATTATTCTCGGCATGATTTATGGGTCGGAGCAGATTCAGTATACATTTTTACAAGCATTCGATCCCATCTGCTTTTTTCTTCCAATTACAAAAAAAAAAAATCAAATCCTACCGCAAATGCTGTTTTTTTAAGACAAACTGAATTGAAGGGGAAAACAAAATGTTATTGTTTAAAACAGACGCTAATGCAGATAGCTGACAAATATCACGCCTTTCCAATGAAGTAGGTAATCTCTTCCAAATCATTCACAACTTGCAGATGACGCCATCTCTTGAAAACAGAGAGAAGGTAGGTAGGTTAAGGTAGCTGATGAACGCACTTAGTCCCATGCAGTACCATTGTGCTGCCACACCATGTGGGAAGAACCTAAAATCAGCTGGAGCCGATAATAAAGTTTTAAATGTCGGCGTCAGGGGTTTTATTGAGGTTATGTAGGTCGTTGAGGAAATAGCTTCCAAAGTGTTTGTGTCTGAGGCGCAAGAGCGCCGGGCATATGCGTAACAGGTGGAGAAGAGTTTCTGATTCTTCCTCATCCCTGCAGCTTCTGCAAAAATCGTTTGAGGGAGCCCCTAGCCTGCTAGCATGCTGAACGATTAGACAGTACCCGTTTATGGCTCCCATGACCAGGCTAATGTCTGACCTTTTGAGCGATAGTAGCAGTCTGGAGCGTTTGGGCTCAAGAGAGGGCCACACCTCCTTGGAGACGCGACAAAAGTTATGGTTAGACCACCTTTGATTAGTCTGATGGATCGCGTTCAAATACAGTACTAACTTGCATGTGGCGAGAGGGAAACCGAGGTGTTCGTGTTCCTGAAGTAGTGGTTGCGTTGGGGCAAGCCTGGCCAATTCGTCTGCTTGACAGTTGCCCGGAATGTCTCTGTGACCTTGCACCCAGCACAGGCGTATGTTGAACTGCTCAGCCATCTCATCTAAGGATGTGCGGCAGTTCATGACCGTCTTGGAGTTTGTTGAGACAGATTCCAGGGCCCTGAGTGCTGCCTGACTATCCGTAAGAGTAAGGATATCAGCTGAGGATATACTATTCCTCTTCAGCCAAGATAGTGCTTCGCGCATGGCCATTACTTCAGCTTGGAACACGCTACAGTGATTGGGAAGCCTGAATTTTAGACCAAGGTTCAGATCCTCAGAGTAGACTCCGCAACCAACGCCTTCGTTTGTTGTTTTTGATCCATCGGTGTAGATGCACGTAGCGTCAGTAACCCATTGTGGGTTAGCCAACCACGCGTCTCGTTCAGGGATCATAGTGCGGAAATTTTGTGTCAAAAAGACCTTCGGCGCCGCAAAGTCAAGGTTTTGGTATACGAAGTTTACTCTTTGAAGGATTCTTGAGTGTCCGTGGGACACGTTCCATTGTGATGAGGAGATCAGTCTTATGGCTGTACTAGCCGCCGCCTGTTGGCCAAACAGATCTATGGGCATAAGGTTGAGAATGACGTCCAATGCATCTGATGGGGTGGTTCTTAGAGCACCGCAGATACATATGGAGGCCAGTCGCTGGACTTTTCTAATAGTGTTAAAGTGGGAGGCTGTGTCTAGTGCAGGCCACCAAACTGCAACGCCATATAGTAGAATAGGGTGCACCACAGCCGTGTAGATCCAGGCTATCATATGCGGTTGGATACCCCATCTAGACCCAATAGCCCTTCTCCACATGTAGAGTACAGTCGTGGCTTTGCGGGCGCTCTCGGCAATATTTTCCCTTCAGTTGAGTTTCCTGTCCAGCGTAAGTCCTAGGAACTTGGCTGTCTCGGAAAAAGGCTGGCCGCTGATGGTCGGTGGGTCAACATGGGGAACTTTGTATTTCCAGGTGAAGAGGACTAGTTCTGTTTTTTGGCATTGATGCTTAGTCCAGACAGAATCTCTTCCAAGATTTGTCACAGCTTGCAGGTTGTTTTGTGTGTGCACCCAACAGAAGCCAGAAAAGAAGATAAGGATTGACATTTTTGAACTGATTTACAGGTCGAACAGACTTGGCATAAATTTCTCTTCTCTATAATTTCATATCATTTCATAACTTTTTGCATTGTCCGTTAGAAAGACAAAACAAAAGTTTAATTTCTTTCAAAGAATGTCAGAAGACTTTATTAAATTTCTAAGATAACCAAAGGAGTTCAATATTAGCATTCTTTTTTGACGTTAGTTACATCCTTGTTCTCTGGTATACAACTTCATGCTTTCAAATATTGCGATCTTTGAGCCAAGAGCTTCAATCTTTTCGCGAGAGTTTGGATTGGGGAGTGACGGAATGGAGTTGTGACGTAATTTCTTTAGGAGATTGGCTTTTTGATCGAGCCACTTGAAGGAAAAATGATAATTTCGGCAGGTGGTACTTCATTTGACCGCGAATCTTTATTTGACGCATATATACTTCTTCCGCTTTCTAAATATAATGCCACGCAGGCAAACGAAACTTTAGTAGAGTTAAAAAGAACGTGGTAGAATTTTAATTTATTGCTCCACATGGTGTTAATGTCACTTCATGATCATAACCAGAAGCTTGCTAACATCCTTTCATACACAAGGATGGGTCTTACAGTGGCGGTGAGCGAAGCTAATACTTAAAATTAAATTAAACCTTTCGCCATAGAGAGAAAACAAACAGGATTCAGATTTCAATCTCAACATTTTCGCTGTTGTTCCTATAAGCCAGAACTGCGAAGTGACATTTTAAATGGAAAGCACGATCGATCCAATCTTTGCAGATTTCCACATTTTTTGGCGAACCTGCAATGAACTTTAACTGATGATTCAATAATAGCCGGGGACTTTTTCCTAGCTATGACAAAGCAATAATTGAGTCAGCTTAGATTCTAAAGTGTCAGTTTTCATTCGATTTGCTAAGTTGTATTAAATCCACGTCATTTCTCTGGCATTTTGTTGGCAATTGCTTCAAACTAAATACTTGCACCAAAATCAACTCCCATACGATAAATGGAAAAATCGGAATTCGAATCATTTTTCGTATCAAAAATCAAAACAATTCCCGAAAAAAGTGCTGCCAGCTTCTTGCTACCTAATTTAGTGTTTTTTTTTTAATTATTGTAACGGATGATGAGGTGGTCACCGTGGCGTAGTGGGTAGAGTGCGACGCTCACACGCCGAAGGGTCTAGGTTCGACTCCCAGCTCAACACCAATTTTTCGAATTTTTCACGGCACCACCTCTTTTGAGCTGCTGACAACACTCAAAGAGTAATAACTGTCTAAGAAAGCTTCTTAAATCTCGCCGTTCGGAGTCGGCAAAAAACTGTAGGTCCCTTCTACTCGTGAGAGAACAGTAGCGCGCACAACACGAGTAGTTGATGAGCAAGCTATGCCCTGGTCCCCCTTTGGACTGTAGCGCCAACAATTATTTTATTATTATTAACTGATGATGCCAAACAGATTGTAATTGTTTTCACACCCACCCACACTTCAAAGAACTTACTGCAAATTTTGCGTGATGAAACAAGGAATTCAATACATTTTAAGGAAGCACTAGACTCACGTGTAGTCATCGAACTCCAAAACGACACGCAGCTTAGCGACATTTCTATTTCATTTAGTAGAAAGTGAGACATTCCAATTTCGATGACTTAATACTCTGAAGCACGCCTCTCTTGGGCCATGTCACATCGCTATCATTTACCAGAGTCCGAATGACAATAGATTCGACATTGACACACGTAAGCACGCAACCTCCCATTATTTGCCGCAAACGAGCAAACGCCCTCCGAAAACGAAAAATTTAAATTTCATGCCGCACGTTGACATTGTTTACACTCGTGTCCGTCGCCCAGTGACTTAATTCCAATTACATTTAATTTAAATTTCCTCGTATCAACTCAACGAGCACGAGATCGTTAACCAATCTCGGGGGCACGAAATTCTCTTGCAGTCTGAAAATAGACACCAGTAAGATCTAGCTGTACTATTTCAATTTTTTCTTCACCAGCGGGAGATATGTTGCTGCGGTTTTAGCGTGGAACTGCAACCAGCGACGTTGAATTCGACTCCGATAAATTCAGCGAAAGCCGAAACCGAGACGAAATCAATCAATTTACAGTTTATTTCGAGTAACGGCCCGCATCAGCATCGGCACGTCTCCAGGCTCGTTCACTGATATCCGCGAACACTCCCCCTGGAAGACATCCGATCAGTTTATGTTGAAAGCTGATGCCTGTGCTTGGCACAGACGTCTTTTTGCAGAACAATGTGGTCGCGACTATGTGGATCTCGCCTTTCGGCTGCAGCAGGCAGAGACATTTATAAACACGGAGTCGAAGTCGGGGAAGACATCGAGTGCAGCGGAAACGCACACCGGCTACGGAGTGGGCAGGCGGACATAATTCCCGTGGCGTGATCAAATTTTATGTCATTTTCACCGAAATCAGTGTCATGACGATGATGACGCTCGTGTTCTCGTGCGGTTGAGTCGGTGACTTTGTGTGTTCCCCCACTTCGTGCCCACAAATCATGTCAGCGTCGGCGAGAACGGGAGATGTCATAATCCGACGGCAGTGGGCAGCCATTTAGTGAATTTTAACACTTGGCATGTCAATCCGGTTGTGCCCTAAATTCTATTGACGATTGACACTGATGCGATGCCCTAATGTGTCTTAATCCAATTTGAGCCGGGGCAGTGTGTGAGTGTGTAAACATTGCTGACTCGGCCGACAAATTGAATGTGAAGAACTAGCAGTCGAAGTCACCTTTCTGCAAATCCTTCTTTCTCCCTACAATAGCTGCCGATTGGCTTACAGGCGACAAAGTGTTTGACACTAATCGGCACAGTCGTTAACTGTGACGAGATCTGTGCAGTCATAAAGATAAGCCAACCATTTTGTTTTACGGTGGAAAACGTTGAAAGTCTTGATCGTGTCAAGAGATACATATTTGTGGCGCAGTAGACTCCGATGAGACTTCCGCGATAACCTGCTTAGCCGAACGGGGTTTTGATGAAAAGTGGGCAGCTTCCTTATGTCGTGGGCAGCACGACCTAACTTCCCGAAGATGATTTTCAATTTCCCCACGTCGCAGCAGCGTGTCAAATAAATTGACGTTACTACGTGAACACGCCGTCAAGCATTCCATCAGAAATCAATCTCGCTCCCCTCCGAATCTCAACAAATATGCCAAACGACGACGACAACAACATAACTGCTTTCCAAGCAATTAATTATTCAGATTCTGTTACAGTAAGCAGCAGAAATTGCCGCTGATCCATGTCTACGACTGTCATTTTGCCCGACACAGTTAACAATTCGGAACAAAGCACTTGATGTCATCGGTATGTGCATGCAAAGCGAAATGGAAAGCATCAATTAGAGCGAATTGAATTCATGCAGCACCGCCAGATGCGCACAAAATGCTGCTGCCGGTTGCAGCACGAGGCTGAAGATGCAATTTCCGTGGTCGGAGCGGTGGCAGGGGGGACAGTGAGTGACATTAGCTAGTCAGCAACGTGATGAGCATTGTGACACAAGCGCGCATACATGCACGTGGCGGTGAATGTGGAGCAGGACTCCAGCGCATATGAGATTTCATTGTGAAGCGCAGAGCAACGACTGCACGAGCAGGCCGTACTTGAGAGGGTATGCGGAGAATGTGTGCCAAGTCCTTGTGGACGTGATGCCTCCGAGGAGAGATTGAAAGTCAGAGGGAGGACTGCAAGAAGTTTGGAAGTGAATGTAAACATTTTCAAGCATTGTTTTCTATTCTTTCCCGTTTTAGCACAAGGCAGAAGAAAAGGAAAATCGATGGGGGAAGTGGGTCGAATTATGTAAGTCATTTTTAAAATGCATGACTTTTGATGAACGGAGGCATTCTAGTGAAATAACACTTGTGCTGAGGATTGCACGTCCAAAAGCGATTTCAGAGCAGTCAAGGATTGGAGCGATAAGTTCGCTTTGGGGTGGTTTCTTAAAATGGAGGTTCTGAAGACTCTGAGCCTTCTTTTGAGAATCGTTGAAAAGGCGGGGCAATTATTGTAGCAGCGGACTCCTTGAGGACTATGCAAAAGTCTTAAGGAGGATTCTGCTAGAGAGCGGATGTGTTTGCCTGAAGGTCTTAGTGTTTAATTTTAACTAGAAGGATATAACCGTTTTAGCATCTAACCAAACATGTTTTCAATAGAAGCCACGGTTCTCCAGATTTAGCCTTAGTGAAAGAAAAGTTGTCGTTATAAGCATGTTTTTTTTTGACTCAGTTTGAAGGAGTGGAGAGACAATGCATGGGGCATAAGTTATTGTGGAGTGGAGAGACAATGCATGGGGCATAAGTTATTGTGGAGTGGAGAAACAATGCCTGGGGCATAAGTTATAGGCTCTTCAGGAGTGTTCATTCAAGCCCCCTGGTTAGGAGTCAACAGATCTATTGGTAATCAAATGGAATTCTTTTCACTGCACGCAAATCATGGAAGATTTGAAAGCAAAAAAAAAAAAAAACAACAAAAAGTCCGCGAGTTGCACACGCTTGGTCAATTTCCGTGTTGCTGACAACCAGATCTGCTTTAAAATGTACCCGTCTTAGCCAGCTCCCAAGGAAAACCAGGTCTACTCTAATTTAGCTTACGGAATTGAGACCGCCTTGGCTAATCTAAAACCTTCTGGACAAAAGCTCAGACCTACCACTTTGAGGTTTGTTACGATGATCAGTACATAGAGCTACAAATTCATACGCTCGGACTTCGTTTGAAAGAATTTGGTAACAACCGAATCATCTCCAAAAAGAAAGCGACTTACATACTTCCGACTTCAAATTGTGGCCACCGCTGCGTCCCCTGATATGGCTCTTGACTTTTGGCTGCACCACCTCTTTCGCGATCCACGCAATGCTCAAATAGTAGTTATCGGCTATAAAAAGCTTCTCAAATGTCGCCGTTTTTAACTCAAAAACAAAGCAGAAAGCATAGCATGAGAATTTCTCCGGGAAGTGAAAATTTGTGGGCTCCAACGCCACATAGACAAGATGCGACAAATGACACTTTGAAAACATCAGTCACCGCAATCATAGCTTATATAGTTTATTTGCAGGAGAAAGAAGGGGGTTACATATAGGTTATTGTTGAATCCAAAAAGTCGATCGCTTTAGTTTGGCTCTAAGCCTCTGGTAGTGCCCTTATTTGATCTGATTCTTTTCAAAATTCATGTCTTTGTTGGAGAAATTCAAGCGGCACATGTCCCATTTTTCTATTTCTCATTTTTGAAACGGGGGGTAAGGGCCCACGTTTCGAACGACGAAATGCTTGACTTTCAGTTTTCTTTTATTTAACTCGCCTGTCAAATTCTTGTTGCCGCATAGCTCGGTCTAGACATCATTTTTACAGAAATTATGCATCGGAAGCATTGAAAAATCTGCGTATAGGGTGAACTGAGGACAAATTAAATGTGAGTTTTCACCAAATAATTGGTAACAGTAAACTTGTAATCAAAAGGAATTAAGTATTCCCGGATATGATGACGAATGATCTACGTAGGGTAGGGGTGAGAATTTAAGGCTAAAAGCTCAAGCGCCGAGATATGCAAGCAAGCAACGTAGTTCCAACGTAAGCATTGAAAATAGCAAGCCGTCTCAAAACTAATAGCAGAAGGAAATGAAAATATATCGAGTAAGTTCAGTCTTTTTTTTGTGGCCATCGTGGTGTTGTAGCCACCGTGGGGTAGTGGATAAATTGCGGTGGTCACACGCAGAATATCTAGGTTAGATTCCCAGCTTTGCACGGCACCACCTCTTTCAAGCTGCTGACAACACTCAAACAGTAATAACTGTCTAAGCAAACGCTTCTCGAAATTCGCCGTTCTTCTTCTTCTTCATCTTGTGGCGATACAGTCCGGGGTGGACTTGGGACTCAACCAACATACCTCTCCAGCCAGCACGATCTTTCGCCAGCTGTCTCCAGTTGCGCACTCCAAGTTGGTTGAGGTCCTTCTCCACTCTTGTGAGACACTTTAGTATAGGTCGTCCCCTGTTGCGTTGTCCCATTGGCATGGATTCAAAGATTTTTCGGGCCGGAGCAGTGGTGTCCAAACGCTCTACATGGCCTAGCCATCTTAAGCGTTGTAAGGCGCATGTCCCTGTACAGCCCATAGAGCTCGTCATTAAATCTTCTCCTCCAGATGCCATCAACGCAAACAGGACCAAAAATCGCACGCAAAACTTTTTTCTCGAAGAGACTAAGGGCTTCCTCATCCGCCTTTGCTAACATTCAAGATTCCGCGCCATAGAGTAGGACGGGGATGATCAAGCTGTTATATAAAGCGAGCTTAGTCTTTCGACAGAGGGCTTTATTGCTCAATTGCCTCTTGAGCCCAAAGAAACAGCGATTGGCAAGAGTGATTCTGCGTTTGATTTCGGTACTGATGTTGTTGTCCCTGTTTACCGCGGAGCCGAGGTAGACGAAGTCCTTGACTACCTCGAAGTTTCTGCTGCCTAGTGTGACGCTTCGTCCGAGACGTCGATGTTATGTGTCCTTTCTTGATGACAGCATGTACTTCGTTTTGCCCTCATTTACCGCCAGACTCATTTTAGCCGCTTTCTCTTCAATGCCAGCAAACGCCTCATTGACAACTCGCTGTGTTCGTCCAATAACGTCAATGTCATCACTGTTAGCTAGTAACTGAACTGACTTCTGGAAGATCGTGCCTCTGGTGTTGACTTGTGAGTTACGCACGATCCCCTCAAGGATGATGTTAAAGAAGTCACATGACAGTGCGTCATCTTATCTAAAGCCTTTTTTGATATTGAAGGTATCGGTGAGTTCGTTACCGACCTTGACGGAGCAGCGAGAGTTCCCCAAATCAGCCTACAAAATTTTAGGAGTTTGGTAGGAACGCCAAAACTAGACATGGCACTGTATAGCTTGTCTCTTAGCACACTGTCATATGCGGCCTTGAAATCGACGAATAGGTGGTGAGCGTCCATTTGCATTTCTTGGGTCTTTTCCAGGATCTGCCGTAATGTCAAGATCTGGTCTATTGTGGACTTCAAGTCCAAAATTCGCTGTCAGAGCCGGCAAAAAACTGTTGGTCGCTTCGCGTGAGAGAACAGTAGCGCGCACAACACGGCTAGTTAACGAGAAAGCTGAACCTTGGTCCCCCTGTAGACTGTAGCGCCATCCAATTATTATTATAAAGTTCAGTCTTTTGCATTGAAATATTTAAGGAATGTAGCAAAAGGAACATTACCTCATACCTCCGGCCAAAACAGTCTTGAAATCTCAGCCATTGAAACAACGCACGAGAGGACGGTCTAGTTTGAGATGAATGCATATAAGTGGAGAGGGAACTCGAAGAGAGCTGGGGAATGGTCATGCTTGCTAGATGTTGGTTGAGTTCCAGGTCCACCCCGGAGTGTAGCGTAGTACAAAGAAGAAGAAGAACAAGCAAAAGGAAGAGTAATAGGTTTATAATTTTGTTTTTTTTTTTTGTAAACCTATATTTTATTTCTACAAGAGTCTACAAGAGGACCAATGTCCGGCCATTTTCGAATCTTATGTCTTGCATATGCAACTACAATCTGTCCGCTTGAAAAGGTGAAGTCTCAGAAGCAAACAGTACTCTCTGAGTGTTGTTGGCAGCTCGGAAAGGTTGTGGTTCTCTCGACATATACGACGTGCTCGGTCCAGGAATTTAACCAGGGACCCCTTGCATATTTAGCTACTATACGAATACGAAACGAAAGCTATTTAATTTACTTGTGGTACTGTATATTTCATAGATCACAAATTGCTTTAGAATTTGAAGTCAACCCCCGTTTTGGACAAAGCCAATTTTTCATTGTTTTTATATATATATGAAATGGAGGTGAAACTCGTTACTTTTAAATTCCGCCCTTTTCTTTCTTAATTGTCTCGGAAAAACTACCCAAGCAGAGGAAAATGTTTGCAACGTACTGGAAAAAGTTCTTCTGGGAGAGTTTACTTCACAGAAATGGTATACAACGCTACTTTTAATGGCGAAGGCGTACTTGTTTTTGTCAACTTTGAAACGATATGATCTTCACTGTATTCGGCTTAAGTTTGGCTTTCAAACTGCAACAAGTGACTTTTTTTTTTAGGATCATTTTAAGGGCAGATTGGAGACTTATGATGCCTTTTTCGCTGCTACTACAAATCGTAAGAGTGATTTTAGAAGTCAGATAGTGGTAACTATTGGAACGATCTTTAGAATGCCTCCTCCACTACTTAGAATTCAGAACGATGATAATATTCCGCTGAATGTATCACCTTGCACTTCTTTCATTAGACTTGAATAGTTCCAAACAGCCTTTGTGCGGCCTTTGATGCGTGAGCTTAGCGTCCACTGTCATGGGTTATCAAGTCTAACATTTGAATAGGAAGCATGAACGTAAATATTATAAGTAGAAGTCACAGCTCCCAAATTTGAGTGTCCTATGTCACATGAAAGTAGTCGGAATTCTCGGTTGTTACACTGCTAGACGAGTATGTTGACAATCAACCACCAACTATCACCTTCGACATTTCCCACATTCTTTTTGAATTCATGTTTGTGTTCGTGCAAATCTGGACTCTTCCTACTCCTGCTCAAACTGCTTGTGTATGAAAAAAAGTTACTTAAAGGAAGCCGCATTTTCGAACATCAGGAAACTGCTTGCAGCTGTACTGAGGGAGATTCCTTTTTCCACTTAAGTCGAGGTGGAGTAATTCCATCAGCACACGTCTTCCGAATGCAACGAAGCTTTCAAAAAGCAAACAAATCTTATCTTGAAGCACAAACAAGTAAACGCCAACTATCCTCGTATTTACAATCGAAGTAGGCTAACGATAAGAGGTATTTACTGTAAGCTCACAAAATAAGTTCTCCCTAAGCGCAATTTTACAGCTGTCAAAATAAGTCGGCTGTCACTGATAGAGCACGTTATCGATCTCACCGAAGCTTCACAGAGAGAATTCAATATGATTCAAGGCAGCAATGCCTCTTAACCAACTTCTGAGTGCATTCACATGAATTTATCAATTCAAATGACACAAGATTCCATTCAACATTTCGACAACAAAGGAGCAAGGACAAGAAGCACCTTCAAACGCACCTTTTGACATCGAACATCATCGCCGTGTAGGCGGAGAAGCTCAAAAGTGGATGTAAATCCTCTCCATACAAGCCATTGTTCATAGACAAGACCCATCGAACCGAAGATATGCCATTTGGAAGCCCGCCCCCCATCGGCGACACGCCACGACCGTCGTCGTCATGGCGTACGGCATTTGCATTGATATATCCCCTGAAGATTATCACGAAGCATCGAATCCCATTTCCTGTCCCACAGAAACCCTACAATGGAGTGGAGGCACAGGCACAATGATAATTCGTTCACCCACCTCTGGGTGTTCTGTATCCACTCAGTGCCTCCAGTGGCACTTAAAAGGTAAACGACACTCTATCCCACACAGTGGCTTATCTGAAGAATGCACCAGCCACCGCACCACCGGAATGCAAAGGCAAATTGAAAGCCCCACAAGGCGGCGCACGAGAGGTGGCAGCCACCGAGTGACGGGAACAAAAGAAAACATCGTTTGATTCTCACAGATACATCTTGACCTCAGACAAGCGTCTATTTATAGGTGTGTCGTTGCTGGAGATGATGCGGTTGCACCTGTGTTTCCGCAAGCAATGAGCAATGCCCCACATTCAACTGCACCGCCCCGTCCATGCAGGGGCATCCAAACGGAACACCTTTTGAAATGGGACAAGTGGAGTCGAACCGAACGGCCGAAAACGACGACGGTGACAACGGTCGAATTGCAGTTAGACGTGTGCCACAAATCACCGTCGATTGTTATGTAAACCGCGTGTATCCAGTCGAAACACTGATTAGCTCATTATGGGAGTATAAGTCAGGGCCGCAGCGCTGCGTCAGTGGAATGTGTGTTAGAGCCCCCCGAATATGGACGCGAATGCCAAATAGACAAACGATTACTTTCAGATACAATTTTTCACTTAGTCAAACAGACCTTGGCGCGGTCGTTGGGGTTTTTGTGGTTCTCATACCTTTCCGGTGAAACTCTGTGGAGCGCATTTTGGTCGCTGAAAGCTTCCGCTTCTGGAGGTAGTCCGTGATGGCGTCGGGGAGGGGTGACGGTCGCACGGTGTCCCAGGAGACCTGGATGTGTCTAACGTTTTCCGGGAGGATTCCTCGCACCCTTTTCGCACTGATTCGAACGCGTCACGCGTGGACCGCAGCTAACATCTGTATCGCGCGATGACTTAATCGAACGCCACACAATTCACACGAAAAACACAAAATTCACACAGAGAACTTTGAACTGCACAGTGGAGCGTCGCTTGGACCCGCGTTCGCGTCGCTGAGTTGAACACCTCAAGAATTCGATCTGAACTGAGCGGAGAAGCGCTCGTCGCTGTGGTGTGCCCATGGCGATGCAGTGAAACAAGCGAGCGGTTGCGAATGCGGGATGGAGCGTCGCTGTACATTGTTGCGACACACAGTGGCCGCGGTGGTAGTGGTGGGTGCTGTGGCTGTGAAAGTATCTTGCGCCCGTGTTGGTGTGCCAGTCTCTGAAATATCAGTTCGCGTTGGATATCTTATCTCGGCCGCAAACTGTTTGATATCTTTTTCCGCAGATAAGCCAGGGGATTCGCTGCTTTTCGCCATGTTTTACGGCCTCCACTGTGGATGCTATTGTGGCTGGAGGCGGCTAGGGCGCAAATGCAGGCACTTGCGAACTTTTGCTCCCTCCCCGAGCATGTGCATCACGTCAACGAAGCTTTCGGCCTGTCGGACAGTGCACGAAAAGCTGTGCGCTATGCTGGTGCTCGCGTGGTGTGTTTTTCATCGAACAACTGGTTGCAGTGGAGCTTAGACACATGTGCACCTTTCCATACTCGTGCAGTGCGGTTTTTTGTGCGCTGCGACTTCGGATGAATACTCGTCTCACTCACCATGCCTATAAAGTCCGAGATTGGCTTGGCTCACTCGAATTGGCAATAAAAAGCGCGATTATGGTCGGACTTTCAAAGAAATCATGTTGGTAATTCACCTGAATTTGGACGCATTAACGAGGGACGGCTTGTTGATGTGATGTAAGCGGCACGGCGGCCGAGCAGTCAGCTACTGGGTGTCTAGGTGTCTGCGGAGAACTTGTTTGCGGCTGCTCATATGTATGGAAGATCGCTTAATATTCAAAACCGAGTTTACTCTCACGGAACGGGTTGCGAATCTGTTGAGACGTTAAAGCTTTGGAGGGAATATTTATTTTGATATATGACCTATTCGCAGATTGAGACGTGTGAGGAATTTTTGAGACAGTCTTTGCTGAGAGGATGATCCGTCGTGTGTATAGTCAGACAAACAAGACAGAGGCTTGGAGAATAGATTTTTGAGAAACCAGTCCATCCAGCGATGATGGTGAAATTGTGGCGTATCGCAACGAAGAGTCAATCACAAGCATTGGACATAAGCTACTGTTCAAAGGTTAGTTTGGGAGGCATAAAGGTTAAACGTGTTTTGTGTGTTTGGCGATTTTGGTCTTGGCTCTCCTGAGTTCTTCCATTAGGATAAATTGGACTTTGGCTGCGATGTCATAACAATGTACCCATGATTCGGCACCAGTTATGACCCTTTAAGGCAAATTTGGATCACTACTGACGTCATTCAACAATTCCTGAGCGATTCTCATGCGACATTTTTACGGCCAATTTTAGAACGAATTTCGCTTCCACACGCTTCATGCCAAAAAATTCGGAACAAATTGAATGGACTGAGCCAACCGGTATGCCGACATTTTCAGCAACTCCTCTAATGGTGATTCGATGATTCTTCATACATTTTCTTCACTTTCGTAACATTTTCATCGGATTTTTATGTGCTGGGCGACCGTCATTCACATCTTCTCGGCCTTCTTTGAAAAGCTTGTCCCACTTGGAAACTTTTTATTTGACTCAAAGTGCACTCAACGTTTCAAGTGCTTTTGAGGACTTCTATTTTTCACACAAAATTTAATGAAAATTCTTTCATTCTTTCGATTTTGACGTTGTTGAATTTATTATTGCACAACTAGATGGCAGATACAATAAACCAAAGCCGCCATTATAAAATTGTTTGGGTAATAATAATAATTGTTGGCGCGACAGTCCACAGGGGGACCAGGGCCTAGCTCGCTAATCAACTAATCGTGTTGTGCACGCTACTGTTCTCTCACTAGTAGAAGGGCCTACAGTTTTTTGCCGACTCCGAATGTCGAAGTTTGAGAAGCTGTGTTAGATCGTTATTACTGTTTGAGTGTTGTCAGCAGCTTTAAAGAAATGGTGCCGTGAAAAATTCTGCGTGTGAGCGTGTATTGGATATAACTCCGAATTTGACAAAACGGAAAGCAAGCCGTACTTGGCTTTTCATTTTTCTCTTCTGTGAATAACCACGAGAGTGTAAGACAATTCATAATAAAGCTTGAGTTGTTAGAATTTTTTAGACATTTCTTTTATCTTGTTCTTCTTGGGATTAGAACTGGGGTCCGATCCTGCTTTGGAGTTTTTAAAATACGTCTTGCTATAATGCCTCTCACAAACAGAAAAAATGTGCTATACAACACATCAAATCACATAGAGGGCGCCACTAACCAAAAAAAAAATTTATATTTAATTAATAATTGTTTTTAGTAGCGCCCCCTATATGTCCAGAACTTGTTGAGTGATCTGATAGCTAAAACTGTAAACATATGTTAGAGGCGAGAGTACCGACATAACAAAATAAAGGGTTGGCACCTAAATAATTTTAGAAAATAAAAGACAATTTTTTTGAATGGATCGAAATAACTATATCCTGCAACGTTTTGCCGATTTTAAACAATGACCTACCATCTTCACCATCTTTCAGGCATTATTGAAATTCCACGTTCATAAAATTTCTGGTTTTCATCAGGAAAAAAACTGAACCATGTAAGATATGACATCATCATGATTATTGAAATGTTTACAATTCAAGATTGATGGCAAAAATCGAAATAAAATGTAATCAGATGGTGCAGGATCAGGACTTTGGTGGATGTGGCAAAACTTAACAACCAAGCGCTAATTATTTTCGTGACCAAAGATGTGCGTGGCCTGGCACTTCTTCTTCTTCTTGTGGCGCTACAGTCCGGGGTGGACCTGGGCCTCAACCAACATGCCTCTCCAGCCAGCACGATCTTTCGCCAGTTGTCTCCAGTTGCGCACTCCAAGTTGGTTGAGGTCCTTCTCCACTTGTGTGCGCCACTTTAGTCTAGGTCGTCCTCTGTTGCGTTGTCCCAATGGCTCGGATTCAAAGACTTTTCGGGCCGGAGCAGTGGTGTCCATACGCTCTACATGGTCTAGCCATCTTAAGCGTTGTATCCGTAGACGCTTGACCAGGCGCATGTCGCTGTACAGCCTATAGAGTTCGTCATGAAATCTTCTCCTCCAGGAAGAAAAAGGAAAGGGCTTCCATCCTTCCTGGCACTGTCACGATAAAATTCAACAATTTTTCGATTTGAAAATTCGGGCGGTTTTTCTTCAACTGAATTGTTCAATTGTGTTAGTTGTTCAATGTAGACATTTGAATTTATCGCTCGGTTCGGAGGCATAAGTACTTTCTGTACTAAACTCTGAAGTTTGTAATTTGTTAAGTAGTGGGGATAAATCTCTCTAAGAAAAAGGGAAATGACGAGAACGCATCTATGTACATACACACAAAAATAACTGGTCAATGCTCACTTATATCTGTACACACACCAATTCAGTTGACAGAAAACCAACAACCTATCTACAAAAATTTCTTGTGTTAAAATCGAGCACTCATTTGACGTAAGCCCATTTTTTCGGAATGCGAGAACGGACATTGTATTGGTTTGTACTGTTTTGTGCCGTGTTTTTAGAACGATTTATCTTTTGTCTCAAAATAGGCCTTAGTTTCGGCGATCACCTTCTCATTCGAGCCACATTTGTTTTTGCGTCGAGCATCTTTTAGAGGACTGAAAAGAGGTAGAAGTGAAGGAAAATACTGTGGGTGCAGAAGCAATTCAAAGCCCAATTCGTACAATTTGGCCATAGACGCCACGACATATGATGTGGTTCATTGCCTTCGTGGAAGAGAATTTTTTTCTTCTTCTTATGGGGCCGTCTTTTTGTAATTTCTTCCTTCAAATGCCAACCAATAATGTAATGTTGTATTCGCTGATGATCCTTTTGCTTTTCTCAAAAAATCGATGAATAAAAATCCGTGCACATACCGAAATTCGGATGTCATAACCTTGCCAGCCGACCTTTGTGATTTTGAAAGCTTTGAACGTGATTCACCGGATGGTGTCCTCTCCGCTGACTTCCAATTTGACTCTGGAGTGTTGTGGTGGATCCAGGTTCCATCCACGGACATACGGACGAAAAGGCTCCAAATAGCTCTCAATCATTGATACATTGGTATTTATTGTCCATTATGAACAAACGTGGTCGCCGTGGCGTAGTGGGTAGAGTGCGACGCTCACACGCCGAAAGGTCTAGGTTCGTTTCCAGGCTAGACACATCGAATTTTTCACGGCACCACCTCTTTCCAACACTTAAAGAGTAATAACTGTCAAAGAAAGCGTCTCAAACTTCGTCGTTCGTAATCGGCAAAAAACTGTAGGTCCCTTCTACTTGTGAGAGAACAGTAGCGCGCACAACACAAGTAGTTGATGAGCACGATAGATCCTGGTCCTCCTGTGGACTGTCGCGCCAACAATTATTATTATTAAGAAAGTTGCCTTCTATATTTCGGGATTAGAGAACAAAAGCAAATATTAATAATCGAAAAGAACTTTATTGCTTTTTAAAATATTCGCCATCTATGTATGCACTTTTGATTGCGTTTGAACCTATTGTCGAAGCACTTTTGCCAATCTGATTGAGGTATTTCCAAAACATGCACTCTGAACACATCAACCGCTTCTTCAGGTCTTGAAAAACGTTGACCTCTCATTTTATTTTTTATGTACGGGAATAAAAAGAGGTCATTAATATACGGCGAATGACTCATCAAATCGATGTTTTAAGTGCTCAAAAATGCAGTTGTTTAAGCCGATGTGTGAGAGCTCGCATTGCCGTGGTGAAGAGTGATTCGTCTTAGGCGGTTGGTTTTCCTGATTTCTTCGAAGACTACTGTCAAACATATGGTTGTGTACCACTCAGAATTGACTGTTCTGCGTTGTTCTAGTGGTACAGTTGCGACATGTTCAGTTTTCCCGAAAAAAACAGGCGACCATTTGCTTGGAAGTGCTTCGTGCGCGAGCAACTTTTGTTGGATTTTGCGCAATTTAAAACACCTATACAGTCGAATGCTGTTTACTTTCAGGCTCATATGCGTAAAACCACGATTCAACATCTGTCACGATGTCATAGACGGGTTTCGAAGCACCACCATCCTATTTTTAAATCATTTCTTTCGACCAATCGACACGAGCCTTTTCTTGAGCGATTGACAAATTGTGTGGGATTCAACGCGAACAAATTGTTTTGATGGTCAAATGTTCATGCAATATTGAATGTATGATGGACCCACTAACGATTAAGGTTGTCTCAAACTCACGATAGATCACATGACGATCTTGCAATATCTGTTGGCACAGCATCAATGGTTTCCGGAACAACAATTGATTTTGAACGACCTTCACGAAATTTGTACCATCGATAAACACTGGTCCTTTATGGAGCTTCATCACCAAAAATTGAATTAAGTTCATCGATGCACTGTCGCACGAAAATTTTCACGATTTAAGTCCATTTTTTGGGCGAGATGAATCTTTTAAGAAACTGTCAACAACACAAATAACGCTCGTATGTCAAAACATTCTGAGAACGTATAACCTCAAGAATGTTAAAATTTACGATAGAGCTGGCAGCTGCCAGATTGCAACACTAGGTTTGCCCAATCCCGAAATATAAAAGGCAATCTTCGTATTATTATTATGAACAAACGCGGCACCCACCTCTAAAACGGCTTTGTCGTGGACAAATGTCCATGCAAAATAGTGTACACACTGCCTTCTGACATCTTTAAGGTGTCAGCTATCTCACACAATTTCAATTTGCGGATTTCCAAAACGATTTTGTATACTTTTTTGAGGTCTTGAAGTGTCACCACCTCAATTGGCCTTCCAGAGCGTTCAGCATCATTGGTGTCTGTACGGCCACGCTTAAAGTCAGCTTACCACCGATAAATAGTTCATTTTGATGGAGCAGAGTCCCTGCAACACTTTTGAAGCCATTGGTGAGCTTGCAAGATATTTTTTCGCATAAAAAAGGCAGTGTTTAATCAACACATGAAATTCTGTTTTTCCATTGTCTTAAAAATCGCAAAAGTAACGTCACTTGAAGCACTGTAACTTGTAACGTAATAATCAGATTGTCATGAAAATTTTACAGGTATCATTTGAATGTTTGTACTTCCCAATTCTAATATGAATTATGATATGAATTTTTTGCTTGCGGCGCCCCTGAAACTTACTTTTGCTGTTGTTTGAGCTGGTTTACCTGGCTTGCTCCGCGATCGTTTTCGATTGACATTGTTGTCATTTTTCATCGTCAATTATCAATCGTTTTTCAAATGGATCATTTTATTGTGTTTCCAAAACAAATCGCAAATGTAAATGCCTTCTGCTTAATGATTTCTTTCAGTTCATGAGGAACCCATATATCGAGTTTTCGTACACAGCAAAGTTGATTTAAGCGATTTTCAATGCATGTATGTGATACACGAAGCTTCTCTGCAATCTCGTGTGCTGTACTGTGTCGACCCGAATCGATTATTACTTTAATTTTGTCGTCATGCACTTCAACTGGACGACCAGAGCGTTTTTCATCTTTGAGTGAAAAATCACCAGAGCGAAATTTGGCAAATCAATTTCGACATGGCCGTTCTTTTAACGTCACCATCGTCACCATAAACCGCACTTATGTAACTTTTTGTGAGCATTCGATGCGTTTTTCCATTCAGGAAATGAAAAAGCCAAATATTAGGGTATATTAGGAAAATTTTAGTTTTGTTTTCCATTTCTCAACAAATGCCAAACAAGAACTACACAACCGATAGAAAAATTGTTTTACTGATTGACAGTTGAAGTAAAACAAATCATCAAATAACAAAATGTGTTTGACATTTTAGTTACGTCTTCTTCTTCTTCTTGTGGCGCTACAGTCCGGGGTGGACCTGGGCCTCAACCAACATGCCTCTCCAGCCAGCACGATCTTTCGCCAGCTGTCTCCAGTTGCGCACTCCAAGTTGGTTGAGGTCCTTCTCCACTTGTGTGCGCCACTTCAGTCTAGGCCGTCCTCTGTTGCGTTGTCCCAATGGCTCGGATTCAAAGACTTTTCGGGCCGGAGCAGTGGTGTCCATACGCTCTACATGGCCTAGCCATCTTAAGCGTTGTATCCGTAGACGCTTAACCAGGCGCATGTCGCTGTACAGCCTATAGAGTTCGTCATTAAATCTTCTCCTCCAGATGCCATCAACGCAAACAGGACCAAAAATCGCACGCAAAACTTTTCTCTCGAAAAGACTAAGGGTTACGTCACCAAACCTAAAAATTCAACTTAAGCCATCTATGAGTGAAATCCGTCATTACTTTCTAGAAAAAAAAAATAATAATCGAATGTACTTCGTCCGCAAAATTTGACCTTTACCTTACTTTTTTTCTTAAGACCTCGTATTCATAAGTGAGAGGTGCTTGATTGCTAGGCTGTCGATGCGGCCAAGGCTTAAATAAAAGGACAAAGAGTGGTGGTCGTGGCGTAGTGGGTAGACTGCGACGTTCACATGCCGAAAATCTAGGTTTAATTCCCGGCTGAACACCTCGAATTTTTTTAGCTGTTTAAGAAAAAGCTTCTCAAAACTTCACCATTCGAGTCGGCAAAAAACTGTAGGTTCCTACCAAGAATGATAGAAAAAGAGATTGCGCAATAGAGTGTTCAATTTTCTTTCGTTCTGCGCAGCTTACGTCACGCGAGACTTCTGATTTGACAGCTCTTTGTTATTGTTTAAAATCTTCATACAAATTGAAGCAGGAAAAGTTATTAGTTGATTTTTTTCTAATATTGTTCACGTTTTAAGAACTTTTTAACATAAAATAAGTTTTAAGTGTATATCCAAGTGAGTTAATTTGACTATCCAATTACTTTCCGAGCTATTAAGTCAAGCATTTTGCGTGCAGAGTGAAAAAAACTTTCACAGAGTTTCGTAAAGCAATAATCATAATTGTGTAAAGTTTTAGAATTGCCATTAATAAATCAATTTAACTAAATTTTATTATTGCATGTCTTATTTCCAAAAGATTAATGTAACAACCAAGTTATTGAAATAAAAGACGAGATTCAAATTTTGAACTAGTGGACAATTTTATTATATTTTCTTTTTTTCTGAATTGAAACTCTGTAACTTCTTTGTTTAGTTTCCTTATCTTAAAATACATTCGTGGTATAAAATAAAGTTTTTTTTTTATTTTCTCCCCACAGTTCACATTTTCGGTCAATTCCAAATGTGTCTTAAGATATTCGGGGGAAATGAAGAGGTCATCCCCATTCACGTATTTCTATCATTCTTGGTTCCTACTACACGTGAGAGAACAGTAGCGAGCATAACACGAGTAGTTGATGAGCAAGCTAGGCCCTGGTCCCCCTATCGAC
This sequence comes from Eristalinus aeneus, assembly GCA_955652365.1. NCBI lineage: Eukaryota > Metazoa > Arthropoda > Insecta > Diptera > Syrphidae > Eristalinus > Eristalinus aeneus. Next base: position 50,709,571 of record OY019132.1, read on the forward strand.
TGTCGCGCCATATTATTATTAACAAGAACGTTGTTAGTGGTTTCGGTCTGTGATGATAAGGCTTCTTGAATGCTATCGGGATTGTGAACCATGAATCTATAAGCCACTAGTCCAAGGAGTCACACTTCAACATCACGAAGTTAGCTATGAACATGAATTAGGAGTTTGATGTCCAAAATAAAACTTTTGGCATGGACTGTTGACTATTGACTGTTGACGGCATGACTATGCCAATAGTCCGTATCTTGTATTAACCAAAAGTTGTTCATCTTTCCAATTTGAGTCAAAGTTGTCGATTAGTCGGGAGCGTCCACCGTTCACCGAAACGTTGCCCAAAGCCTCCAGTAATGCCACCACTCTACTATTAAATTGAAACTGTCACTCTGTATGGTCGTCTGGACCTTTTTCATGAAAAAAATGATCGTTTACGTAGCCGTACATCAGTCTAGCCCGAGCTTTCAACAACTCGTGTTCTATTCATCTGTGACCAAGTTACTCATTAAAATTAATAAACGCGATAGATCTCCCGATTGTGAGGGCTTCGCAATGTCCTCAAATAAAAACGACTTCTCGGAGTGATAATGTTGAACAAGTTAATCGAAGAAATTATTATGCTCAATTGCAATGCCTCCCGGCGAATGATATGGACGATAATGATAGTAGTGATGAAGTGATTGATCCGAATATTAATCCCACCAAAAAAGTGCATGTCCCCACAATAAAACTATTGCATAAAAATTCGGAATTTGTGCATAATTTGATGGAATCCATAAACATCACAAACTATTCAATCAAAAAATTATCCATTGGAATAAAAATTGCTTGTGAAACATTAGAATCGCGCAACCAAGTGTTAAGCTCTTTGAAACAAAGAAATTGCCAATTCTTTTCGCACGACATCAAAAGTGCAAAATTATTTAAAGTTGCTCTATTTGGTCTGGAAAATATTGAAACTGACTCACTCAAAAATGAACTTTGTGACCGCGGCTTGAAATGCATAGAGGTTAAAAAAATAGTGAAGAAATATGAACACTACAGCGACACTATTTATCTCGTGTCATTAGAAAATGGTTCCATAACATTAAACGATCTTAAGAAAAACTTTAAGTCATTATTTTACACGCAAGTCAGTTGGAGTTTCCAGCGAAGAATGAAAGGTAAACTCACTCAATGCCATAATTGTCAAATGTTTGGCCATGGTGAGAAGAATTGCCATGTTAAAACCTATTGCGGTATTTGTGCTGGCTCTCACAATACTAAGGAATGTGTAAATACACACACCGCAAAATGCGCTAACTGCGGTGGCGATCATAAATCGAATGATGCAAGATGCTCTTCCAGAGCGAGGTACTTGGAAATTAGAGAAAAATCCATTAAACGCAGCACGTTTGCACATCAAAGCTCTTCTTCAAATCGACACATAGAAAGCTTTGAACACTCAAAAGCTCCTGCTACAGCACAGTTGACTCAACACAGCGCAATTGCATCGTTGAACTCTTTGTTGGATTTTCCTCCTTTACCTCGCCGCAGCACTCACGATGCAAATGATAGTATTAATGTTTTGACTGGACAGCTTCCTCAAGTAAAACGCACAGTGGCGTCGGTCGACCGCGGAAACAACAGCGTCAGCAGTAATAAAAATAGTAATTTATTTTCTTTTGAAGAAATAAATGAATTAGTTACGGACTTAATATCTGACTTATCAAAATGTAATTCTAAATTTGAACAATTCAAAGTTATTGCACATTTAGCTACTAAGTACCTGTACAATAATGTTAATTAATACAAATCTTAAAATAATTAATTGGAATGCTAGAGGTATAAGCAGCAAAAGAATCGAATTTCTAAATTTTCTTAATAACAATAATATTGATATCGGCCTAGTAACTGAAACTGGCCTTAATAACAACAGCTTAAACTTATCAAACTCCACTTACAAAAGCTATAGAGTTGATAGGTGTAACAGAAGAGGTGGGGGTGTTGCTATTCTTGTCCGTAGATCAGTTCAACACTTGCCTTTGCCAGTTATCCGAACACGTTTTATGGAAAATGTAGGCATTGAAGTAAGACATGAAAACAAAAGTATAAAAATATACTGTGTTTATTTTCCTGGTGCTTCTTCATCTGCTGAAAATAAACGACATTTTATTAGGGATTTACGAAGCCTACTTGTTACAGGTAGTGACGTCATTCTCGCTGGCGATTTTAACTGCCGTCATCGTGATTGGGGTTGTGTTCGTGCAAATACTTGGGGTAATATTCTTTCCAGGATATTATCCCACTCTGTATTTACTATTCGTTTCCCTCATAATCCTACATATGTACCCGCCGATGTGCGTAAAAGTCCTTCGATACTTGACATTTTTATCACAAATCGTCCTAGTCTACTGTCACAACCTGTCGCTGTGAATGACCTTTACTCTGACCACTATCCTGTTTTTTGTAAGGTTCGTTTCGTCAATAATGAACGTAAATCGTTTTCCTATAACTTTAAGGAAACAAACTGGACTAAGTTCAATTCCAAAATATACGAAGGACTAAGAGCCCTTTCCTGTGATTTGGATTCAATTTCTTGTAATCGCAATGTTGATACTATTGTAAATAGGTTTACCAATGTGGTAACCGAAGCAATTATATTTAGTGTTCCAAAAAAAGAAAAATGTACTTCTGATTTAAATTTACCAAATTACATTCTTCAACATATTAAGATCAGAAATAGTATTAGGAGAAATTGGCAAAGATATAGGCAACCTAATCTTAAGGTTAAGTTAGTTTACTTAAATAAGTTGATTCAGCGTCTTATTTTAGATTTTCGAAACTTTAAATGGAACCAAAAACTGAAATCTTTAGATAAAAATTGCAAGCCTTTTTGGAATATCGCTAAAGTTGTCAAACATAAAAATAGACTTATTCCTGCGATTATCTGTGATAACAACACCTTCTTCACAGACAAAGAGAAAGCAGATATATTATCTGAAACCTTCTCTGCAAACCATATTCTTTCAGGAAACTTAGGAGAAGCAGAAACTGAAACTCTCGTTAACGAGCAAACTGAAATATTTAATAATAATACTTATATTACTCCTAGCGCAGCGTTTGTTCGATCGAATACCATAAAAGGCTTTCTGAAAACTCTGAAGGTAAAAAAAACTGGCGGCATGGACGGTATTAGAAATATATTTTTAAAACGCCTGCCTCAGTCAGGCATAAAATTTCTTACATTTATAATCAATGCATGCCTCAAGATGCAATATTTCCCTGATAAATGGAAAATGGCAAAAATCGTACCGATTATAAAACCAGGAAAGCCTGCAGAGAATCCCAGTAGTTATCGGCCTATTAGTCTGCTTAGCAGTGTTAGTAAAATCTTGGAAAAGGTTTTGAAAAAGCTAATTCTGGAATATACAATGAATAATGCAGTATTTCCAAATACTCAGTTTGGTTTCAGACAGTTCCATAATACTTCCCATCAATGTCTTAGGATATGCAATCACATCAAAACTAATCGGTTAGCAGGCAAATCTACTGGTATGATCCTGCTTGATGTGGAAAAGGCCTTCGACACAGTCTGGCATGAAGGACTTATTTACAAAATGCTCAATCTACACTATCCCCCTTACCTAATCAAAATCGTCAAAAGTTTTTTACACGCTCGTTTCTTTCAAGTTTACGTTAATAGTTCTTCGTCAAGTCCCCATAGCTTTTCCATGGGTGTTCCTCAAGGCTCGGTACTTGGTCCTATACTGTACAATATATATACATCTGACTTTCCACATCTACCAAATTGCCAAGTGGCACTCTTTGCCGACGATACTGCTGTATACACCTCGCATGAGTATGCTCTCAACGTTGAGAATATACTTATAAATGCAAGTGAGATAATACTCAGTTATTTTAATAGGTGGAAAATAAAAATTAATTCTGAGAAAACTCAAGCTATCTTTTTCACCAGAAAAAGAAAACCTTGCTTTCTTCCTCAGAGTCCAATCCCTATTTTCGGAAGCCAGATAAGCTGGAATATATCGGTGAAATATCTAGGGGTACATTTAGATTCGAAGCTAACCTTTAGTTGCCATGTTACGCAAACTTTAAAAAAGATAAAGATTGCAAACACTTTGTTATATTCCTTAATAAACAGGAAGTCACTTCTATCGACTGAAAATAAAATTATTATATTTAAAGTCATCTTCCAACCAATATTAACGTACGGCTGCCCTGTATGGGGAGGTATGGCAAAATGTCATTTAAAGAGGCTTCAAGTAGCCCAAAATAAAACATTAAAAATGATCTGCAACTTACCGTGGCATTTTTCTACAAATGAACTGCATGCAATGGCTGGTGTTGAACTGATTAATGATCGTGTCGAAAAAATTATAAATAAATTTTATATTCGTTGTTCTCTTGCTGATAACTCTCTTATAAACAATCTTGCTGTCAATAGTATATCAAATAATTAAAGTGTTATTCATATGTATCTATTATGTTATTTACGTACATGTTTATTGTTTATTTATTTATCCATCTTTTTATACACTTGTTATTTATTAATTGCTTATTACTATTTATTTATTTATTCATTTAGTTATCGATTTTTTGTTATTATTTATCATTTATATATTATTTATTTATTTATTTATTTATTTATTTATTAATTTATTTGTTTATTAATTTATCTATTTATCTATTATCTATTATATTTATCTATCTATCTGTTTTGTTTTTCACATTTTTATTTATTTTATTTATAAATTATTTATTTTGGTTTGCTTGTTAATATTTTTTTTTTATCTTATTTATTGATACAACAGTTTGGTTTGTATATCTTTGGTTCTTATATATTATTGGTATTAATACTTAATTTTTTTTTTTTTTTTATTTTGTTATGAGGTTTTTTCTTGCGCTTTTCCTCTAATATCCTTAATGTTTCATAAACTTTTTTGTTCATACATAAAACTATTTTTTAGTAGCAAGGTACTTGTGTGCCAAATCTCTATATGTAAAATGTGCAATACTTAACTGTAAAAATTAATTTTTATGTGCCTAATAAAGATCTATCTATCTATCTATCTACGTAGCCGTACAGCGGTCGTGATAATGGTCAAATTTCGGTCGAAGCAGAAAATAAATTTAGAATTATTATTAAGGATAATTTAAGAGTAGTATTAAGGATATTTAAGAGTAGGGCTACTTCCTGCGTAGGGTAAATACTAACTTTGTGTTAGAGTGTCGGGGCAATGTGGCGTTCTCAGAAATCACAATTTCGATTACCTTGTGAGAAATCACAAAAGCTTACTGATCACTTTTCAAGAAGTTTCACTCTCGGCCTTCATTTCCGATTGCACCCGATCAACAGCATGAAGCATAATAATAATAATTGTTGGCGCTACAGTCCAAAGACCCGGGCCTAGCTTGCTCATCAACTACTTGTGTTGTGCGCGCTACTGTTCTCTCACGAGTAGAAGGGACCTACAGTTTTTTGACGACTCTAAACGACGAAGTTTGAGGAGCTTTCTTAGACAGTTATTACTCCTTGAGTGTTGTCAGCAGCTCGAAAGAGGTGGTGTCGTGAAAAATTATAAAAATTGGAGTTAAGCTGCGAATCGAACTTACACCCTTCGGGGTGTGAGCGTCGCACTCTACCCACTACGCCACGGCGAGCACAGCATGAAGCATAGGTGAGTCAAAACTGCAACCTGCTACACCAGAAAACTGCAGTGACCCCAACAAATCGTGACACCTTACGGAACTTTGATTGATGAGGTAGATTTGGCATCACTTTGCACAAGCTTCCAACTCCTTATGCCTGCTAAGTGCTCTCTAGAAGAATTACGAGTGGAAAAAGTAGTCAGCCCGCAATCAGCTCTATGTCGTTAAGGCCTTCAACGGTTACAGGCGATCTTTGATCCGTTAAGACCATTTTAGCCAATGTGTAAGAAACAGCCGTCACTTTGCAAGCCACTAACAACAAGAGTTTGACAGTGGACTTTTAACTCATGCCAAAACCATTCCGTTGTGGTCTGCTGGCTATGACATTTGCGTCCGGTAAAACCCTGGAAAAAGAAGTTAATCTCTTGCTGAACTTCCAAGTTCAATGAAGGTCTCTCTTAAACTGCTTCTGAACACTTTATTTCATTGTATCATCATTACACCCTCCGCACGTTTATGGAGTATTCCTCTTGATCCATTGGATGTGATGGGAAACCTTTGCGTAACCATCGGGGTTGCTGCTGCCGCATCCCATGACAACGAATCCGGCAACGCCCACCAACTTGCCGTTATAGGTGGCTGGACCGCCAGAGTCACCGTTGCATGCACCATTGTTCTTTGCGTGAGCCAAGCACAGCAGTGAATCGTCGTTCAGGCTGGAAGAGGCAAAGCAGCGCCTATTGCTGACAGCCTGAAGAGTGTTGTACTGAAGGTGCGTTGGGATGGGACCGTTTGTCGAAAGACGACCCCAGCCCGAAATCACAACCTTGGCGTCGTGCGGAATCTCCTTAGTCTCCAGGGCGATGGATTTTATTTTGTTGCTGAATGAGAGCGGCTTGGCTAGCGTGAGCACGGCCAGGTCGTTCAGGAAGTTGCCGTATTTCTCGTGAACCTTAACCTTGGAGACGGCCACCTCGACGCCGCCGGAGAGGCGGTTCGTTGAGCCTGCGTAAATTGAGAACTGGTTGGCTGGGTAGCTGTGGAGTGAGAAATGGTTAATTAGCGGTATGCTTGTATGTGTTTGAGTGTCAGGAGTCTTACGGAGTCACTCCACTCTGGACAACGCAATGAGCAGCAGTAAGGATGTACTTGTTCGAAATGATGGATCCGCCGCAGGTGTGTTGGTTGTTTCTGCGGAGGGAGATCTGATGAGGGAACTGACCATCGACCGCGTCCCTTCCGCCGACAATTCGAGCTGAGAACTCACTCGGCTCAATTGGGGAGCAGGTGGACAGCGCTGCGCAGGCTAGCAAAAGCACAATGAGTTTCAATGCCATGTTTGAAAATGTTGGACTGATGTCTGCGAACGTAGTGTGCAGTCATTTATACTGCCTGTACTGCGTTCCAGACGGCGGCTGATAAGGATTATCATTTTGAGAAGTACTCGACACTCTGGACTAGCTAGGACTGAATGACCGTCTAGATTTGATTCGGCTTAGTTGAATTGCCACTCAACCGGTGGCATGACGCACGCCTATAAGAGTGCTTCACACGCGACACTCGAGCGACGTGAATGAGGTAACACGGTTAAACGTAGCAGTTCACGGCCAGAAAGGCTGCAGTTCGTGTAAAGAAAGTAAAATCGCAACTTCCTTGGCACCCTGTCCGCCTGGTGAACTTAACACACTGCTCTACTGACCTTGAACGGAGAGCTTTTCAATCTGACAAAGCACAGGACTCTCTTATGTGCACTCGCACATGCCTTGTTTGTGTCTCGCAAACGTCGCTCTTACCAGAGCGGGTGGCCTCAAGTGGAAACAAATCTGCATTCCACACCCGCAAACACATTCATCCATCTGTCAGCCGATTCTCCTCTCACTAGGAGTGCAAAATGCACTCTCAAGGATGCGAATTTATTGCCTGCGTCAATTATGTCGCTCTCGCTCTCCCTTCTCACTAGAACTTGACATTTTTAAAAGGCCATTACCGCTGAGAAGGATTTACCGTAGTATTGGGAATGCTTACACGCTCAAGGTCGTCCGGAGGATGATGTCCAAGGTCGCCTCTGATGGCCATGGCGGTAATGATGGTGTTGGTGGTGGTGGTGCTGATGGCGGTTGTTACAACATGCCGTGCTGTTGGCGGCTTATAACGATGTGGGTGGGTTGGCCTTTTTGCAGTTCCGGTGTGTGACATTGAACTCACGTCACAGTCTCTATACTCTTGCCATCTCGCTCTTTTCCCTCCCGTCAAGGTAGTCTATTTATGGAATGGCAATGGCGAGGACTCGTGACGTCTGTTGGAGTACATTAAAGTTTCCCTTTATAGAGTTTCGTCCTTTTTTTCAAGAGCGGTTATTTCCTACTGCTCTTTGTTTGATGGCTTGTATTTCGGCTGATACGAAAATGGCGCTTATGATGAGCTCGGTTAGGAGAGGGAGATATGTTTAATTTGAAAATGGGAGAAATAAATAAAACGTTACGACGTCGAAAGGAGTGCGCTTAAGGGTATGAAATCACAAATCACTGTTCGCAATCGCTGGCATACGTTTAGGAGTGTGCAATTAGAAAGGATAGGAGAAATTACACACACACACGATGAGACGTGCTGTGCGAGGAAAGACTCTCGTGCATTTTATTGCCCATTGAACTTGAGCACAGATGGGGCTTAAGGATTGACAATCTAACCGGAATGTAAGGAGGAGGAGGCATGATATTTTGGTTTGCTTGTGCTCTCCTCTTCTATGCTGCTTGAATAGAAGTGTCAGCAAAATATGACGGATGGTTTTTGAAGTGCTTTGTATTGTCAACGCTCGGGCAGCATTGATTCATATCACTTTGAGAAGAATTGACTAAGAAACTGATATCTTCTGTTGCATACTCTTAGGTGGTAGTATGAAGAAATTTCTTAATTGGTGCGAGGCTTTGCTTAATTATGGTAAGCAGGTACTTCTTAAATTTGCTGCATGGTGTTTCGCTTTAAAGTTTCCAGATTTCGCATTTTTTGTGTTAAGTTCAGTGAATTGCATAGAGTTGACCATTCAATTCAACGATTTTGTTAATTAAATTTAATTGCGACATGAAGAAGGTTGTCTATGACTACGCCACTTTCATAATTTGAAATAACAATTTTGTCAAAGAAGGCTTTTGGTTTACGGACTAATAAAGTTTTTTTTTCTTAACAGATTTTTCAATAAGAACATAGTCACCACCAATATAACCACAAAACGAAGTGCTTCTCGGAGTGGGGTGTCTTCAATTCAACAACTTTATAACTTCGAACACTGCACACTTCAAACCCACATTGCCGGGATATTAGCTGAAAACTGAAAACTCGCTAAATTAAGGGAACTGGGGAAATGTTGCAGACGATGGATGACACTTAATGAATCGGACTTCAAGTCTTACAAGGCAATCTCCACACAAAACCAGCAAATTCGGACTGTAAGGCACATCATCTTACAAAAAATCAGTCCATACTTTCCTAGGCCAAATTTTTGGAAGTCTAGGAGGATCCACATAAATATATAGAGACCTTTTTAGTTTTTTTTTGGAATATTTTTTGGATTAACAAAAAGGTTCAACGACAAGACCTATCAACTGAACAACAAGACCTATGAACATGAATGTAGTGTACGGATATTGCTCTTGAGATGGCTAGACCATGTAGAGCCCGAAGAGTTTTCGAATCCAAAACATTCTGACAATGCAAAAGAGGACGTTCGCAACCAAGATGGCGTATACCTCTCCATTAGAACGTCAATTAGCTTCGTGTTCAGAGTTGGAGACAGCTAAAGGCGGCTGGGGAATGTTCCAACTCGAGAGACATGTTTATTAACGCGTCAATGAAAGACACTACATTATTTCTATTGGCGGCAGCTTAATGGTGTAGAAAATACTAAGTTTAAAAAAGACTAAGTGCCAGGAATATTAGAGGTATACCGTGAACTAAGCTGAGTGTAAGATTGGCTACAACAAATTACCTAGTGGTCTGAATCCGAAATTAATATTGCCATCATGCAATGGGCTTTATAAGGCCGAACAGGCAGTTATCATCAAAACAGCACAGTATGCCACACAGCTAGTCAAAGAAATGATTTAGGCAGAAAAAACTCTCGTTGGATTTCATCCTTATTTTTAAAAATGGAAAAGAAAATAAGTAAAATCTCTGCCAGCATTCCCAAGTGTATGGATTTGCTCATAACGCCACTTCCCTACCCCATTCTCTTCGCCCAATCGGCCACTTTTCCAACTTAATGACGATGAAATTGAAACCAACCATGTCATCACATTTCCCTGTTATCTCCATCCCACAGATATACAGAATTTTATACTCGCTTCCCTACGCCCACACACCATGTCCAAAGAAATTTGAATCTCAAAAAACATAACACCCGCAACCCCATAACCGATACTCCGCCCAAAACCCTCCGGCCAACCATGACCATTCCCCCGGGGAAGAGGGGGATAGCTTCCCCCAAGCCGAGCACTTAATCAAACTATCAACCTTTCCTCAAACCCCCAACACACAAAATGTACCAAACGGAGAAAATGTGAAAATAGAAGACAACAACACAACAGCAGCTCCCGAACGCGGCAATCTCAACAACAAACCCCACCATCAGCCAGGCAATAACCAACAACCATCGTCATCAATAACACCGTCATTATGATCATGACTCCTCCAGCCAGCAGTCGTTATGTACCACCAACGGTAGCACGGCAGCAGCACAGGCCGCACAAGCGACACACTGATGTCAAAGTGAATTGGGAACCGCACGCCGAGGAAGCGAAATCATTCCCACTCGGTGTTCAGTTGAGATTCGTCGGTCGAGCACAGCGGATGGGCATACAGTCTTCGGTTCCAAGACCAAGTGTACTCTCTGTGTGTGTTGAAATTCCTCTGCGCACCACTTCTTGGTGGCACTGTGCTTGAAAACCCGCGACGGAAACCAAGCCAAGCCAAGATTCGCATTTGATCCCCGTGCGTGTACGTGCGTGTGAGTTCGAAGTGAAAACAAGTGTGCCGCTCAAACGCGAAAAGTAGCACATAGCATGCAATAAGCCTTCAACACTGCAGCACAACAGTCCCACACAGTGCCAGCAGTTGCCAACAACCAGTCAGTGCGTGTTACTTTTTTCGGTATCCGTTCGACCGCAGCGCGAGGCGCACGAAGATACAGTTTGTTAACCTAGAATACAGTCAGCTCGGGTAAAAGTGCATTTCCTAAAACAAATTGCTTGTTTTACGGTCAAACCGGTCGCTCAGCTTGATTCTCCACTCCACATTCGCTTGCACAGCTGCAGCCCCGCAAAAAGGTGAGTATCTACATCCACGGAACAAATTTAATTCGTTTTCCGATCTGTTGTGACTGGCGTTCGATTGCGGTGCACACAAGGTGTTCATGCGTCGAACCCCCTCATTGGGTCAAGGTTAAGGTTAAGTTTGAACGGTTCGTTTCGTCCCGATACTCACTCGCCACCCGCTACCAGCACTCGTTTCTACTAAAAAAAAAACGTCAAATTCTTCGTGTCTACCCACAGCTGGTGGGTTATTGCATCTCGACGGGTCTGTCGGTGTTTGTTTTGGCACGGCGCCATGCAGACATAAAGGCCATGGTAAAATGCAATGGCAATGAAAATTCGTGTCTGTTTTCTTTTTGTTTTCTCCCACCGAGAGAGTCGGTGAGTGAGAGACGGAGAGACACAAGAGCGCAAATCGAGAGTGCAGAAAATCAAGAGAAGTTCGCTCGAAGAGCTTTAGCATCGAAGGACAAACGCGTCTCTTAAGTCACGGCGGCGACGGCGGTGGTGTCCTTGAACTCGGTACAACCCCATCTCACAACTGTAGGCGGAAGTCAACGCGGTCACATCTTGTCAGTGGTGAGGTAATACACCAAGTACCCGCGTCAACAATGGGACTACCTTGCGTCGAGTAGGCTGTAGCCCACGACCACTAATTAACGAACAGCTGGCGACATTCCCCTAGCCGCCAGCCGTCAACAGAGTGGTTTCCAACAACTCACCCACAAAGGCATTTGCGGAATTCCGTACCGTAGCGAATGGGATTAGAGGGACGAACGTGTGCTTGTTTTCATGCGCTGCCGATTGAGTAATCTCAGCAACATTCCATTAGCACTCTCTCTGACAAACGACTTGATGCGGTGTTTCGTAAACTGCTTCTGAAACCGACTGCGATTGATAAGGTATCAGAGTTCTGATTGAACTGGCTTAAAATAAAACACAATCCTGGGTCAAGCTATCGCCGATGATACAGTCAAGCTTGAGTCGGGTGTTTCCACTTTTTTTGTGCCCACAGAATTCATTGTCGAGGCAAACAATTAAGAAGGGAAACTTTGTTGTCGATTCTCGGTTGCTGTGCATCTGCGACCACAAATCGGATTTAGTAGGCAGGTGGTAAACAACGTTCTAATTGTCGGGTATAAATACAATCTTGGAAATCCCTGGAGTCTGACGCAGTCGTAATGTACGTCGTTGATTTTACTTCGCTCATATTAAAGTGCTGCTGCTTATAAAGAGCCGACCTTGTGTTTGCAAAAGGTTTAATAAATGAAGTTCTGGTTATTAAGTTGAAAATGATAAGATTCAAAGGAGAGAGATGAAGAATAGTTTACTTAAGAAGACGTCACAACGGCTGAGAGAAGATATGGTTTGATATTTTGGACCCTACATGCTTGCGAGATATGCCAGTTTGTTAGAATTGTGTTTGAAGAATTTTGCAATTGATTACATTGCAATTTTAATTAAGCAACAAGATCGATATGTTAAGGCTTTCTTTTTTTATTAGGGTTGAGACCGCCCTGTTAGTGGTCTCAGGATCTATTATCTGACTGAATAAATTCCATTTTCTCACTGCACTAAATACCCGTTTTTTGAGTTTCTGGCAACGGTTAGTAAGCACTTTTCTCAAATTTGCAATTTTGGAGTTGACAGAAGGTACCTTCTAATCGTGGTAAAAGAACAACACACACAGCACAAACCACTTAATGTAGACATGCGTCCTTAGCCCTCTTTAATAATTTTGGTATGGCGCGACAGTCCACAAGGGACCAGGGCCTAGTTTGCTCATGAAGTACTCGTGTTAGGTGCACTACTGTTCTCTCACGAGTAGAAGGGACCTACAGTCGACTTCCAATGGCGAAGTTTGAAAAGCTTTCTCAAGCGGTAATTATTCTTTGAGTGTTGTCAGCAGCTTGAAAAAGGTGGTGCCGTGAAAAATTCGAGGTGTTTAGCCGTGAATCGAATCCAAGTTTTCTGCGTGTTAGCGTCGCACTCTTCTCACTGCGCCACGGTTAGCCTTCTTTGCCTCTGAGGGATTTTTTGAAGGTGGTCTGTGACGTACAGCAGGAGTAACTGCTAAAGAAGCCAGACCCTTGTCCCCTAATGATGTGTTGCGTGAGCTATTTTTATTTTTTTAAGGTTTCGTTTAAGCTGCAGTAGCTTAAGCTTGTTGCTGTAAAATACATGTCCTGATCACATTTATTTTTTCTTTTTTAAGGTTTCGTTTTCAAAACTGTAGCTTTAGTTTGTTGCTGAAGAAACCAGGTCCTGATCACATTTAGTTTTTTATTATTTTATGGATTCGTTTCTGAAAAGCGAAAACTGTTATCAAAGTTTGTAAGGAGAGTAATTGTCTTTAACATTTTTATATTATCTATTACCAAGAATGGCTACGTAGTGGGTACAGGGTGACGCTTACAAGTCGAACGTTCAGATTCGATACTCATCATCACGGCACTTAAGATCCTTGTTTCGAGTTTCTGGCAGCAAGAATAACTTTTTCTTAAATTTCGAATTAAGGAGTCGACAGAAAATTGAAGGTACCTTCTAATCGTGATAAAAGAACAACACTCACAACAAGAGTGATTGCTATAGAAGCCATCCCCTGATCCCCTTGTGATCTATCTCGTGAGTTATTCTTATTTTTTAAGGTTTCGTTTCCAAAACTGTGTCTTCAGTTTTTTGCTAACGAAACCAGATTCTGATCACATTTATTTTTTGTTCTTTTAAGATTTCGTTTCCGTAAGTGAAGACTATTGTCTCAGTTTGTTCCAGGTGATGTGACTGGATTTTATGTATCACATGATTCAAGAATCACATTCGTATCACTATTTATAGTGACAACGGAAACACTAATGAAGAGAAGACCATCTGGAGCGGGATGGCGACTAAAAGACACAGGTTTTGAAGGAACCTGACTGGTTGCGACAGATTGACCAGAGGCTATATTCTGGTGCCACGGCAGGTTAGGAGCCCCTGGTCCTTCGGTTCCAGCCTCCCCGAGCGGTAAGCCCCCTCGCGGGAGTATCGTGGTGGCTGTGGCTTACCAACTAACATCGCGGGTCACGGATAGTGTACTGTGCTAATTTGTTTAGCTAATTACTTACCTATGGCTAGCCATACCGGTTAGGGGGCTATCCCGGCTCAGTGTGCAGTTGCATTCTTAACCGGGCGCCGCGGCCCAAAGAGCGGATGATTTTTTAGAAAGGCCTCTTATCAAACCAAGGTGGGGTTGGGGTTGGGATTGTCCCTCAAGCATGATATCAAATTGGTACTTGGGTAATTAAGGCGTTTAGTCTTACGTTATTTTTGACTTTTATGAAAATGGACCACGTGATAAAAACCGTCAAGGCAGGTGATCACGTAAAACCAATTCCCACATCTCTCTCAGTTTGTAAGGCATGTACATTTATTTTTTACATTTTTATATTACTAAGCCATCTATGATCTAAGCATACTTGTGAATAACTCCCCTATATGTGAAGGAGAACTAGTAACTGTGCACAAGATGTCTTCGGAAACATTGCTTGAAATGCTCACGTTAACAACTTACAACCGAAACAGATAAAAACACGCGTTGTTTTAACTCTGTAATCAAACTCTCACATTGCATCGCTGGACAGATCGACGGGCGAACATGAGGTCTCTCAAAATTTGAAAATTTTTGCAGCTATAAACATTCGGTTTAGATGAGCCATTTAATTCCAACGCCCTTTTGTAGTCCCCCCTCATGGACGGTTTATTCAAAGACTGATCGCGCTCGGTGAACAGTACGAATATAATGCATATTTATTTAAATCGGAGCATTTTTTGCAAACGTGTGGTGCATCAGCGATAACCGCCGCACAACATGCAATCTTGTAGAGCATTAATAATGGGCCTCCACGGCACTGGTTGTAATTGCCTTTGTCTTCATAAGTCAACAGGCAACATGCGACATGCAACAGTCTCAATACAACCTGATTCAATCTCCCGAGCATGTTAATTAAAATGTGAATGAATTCGGATACGAGCCTGTTCATAAAGCCCTACTGCACATTTTGCACAGCCTTCCCAAATTCAGAAATCATTCTGAATGTCTCTTGGTTACCCATTACTGTGTACCTATATGTCTTATGCAATCATAGAAAATGAACAAATTGTTCTTTCAACACACCCACTTGCCATATGTTAATCTCAACGATGCCCTTTCCTAAGTGCCTTGCCCCGAAATGTCTTGAATCTCCCTCTCACATTCGTTTATATTCACATTTCACACAGGACATATAATTGGCGTGAAATCCGTGACCTGAATGAATTGTTTCCCTTCTTCACTGTTTCCATGTTGCCGCACATGTGCCAAACATACGATTCAAGAAGCAAAAAAAAGGAAACAAAATTCATTCAGCACCCGACAACAAAATTGATCACATCAGCCTTTGGTTCAATTCCACTAGATATTCAGGCAAGTGTCCTCCAAAGAATGCTATATTGGCCTCAAACTAATTAAACTGACGCGTGCTTCTCATTTCAAACTGTGCCAATCGAATTCCATTCTATTTCGGTGCTCACACATTTCCAATAGTTTCCCATTTTTACCAGAAAACAGTAACAAAACGGCGCCATGCTAAGTTTCCTCATCACAGGTACAATTTGCTCAAATTGTAAATGTCAACAGCACGCAGTGGCCTTTTAAATTCGGGTCACGACGTGAGTACGCGGCAAGGCAGCGCCAGATATGCTGCAGAAAATGTCAAATATGCTGCAGATTTTGCGAAATCACTGTTGCAATCAAGATCGTCTCTGGGACAAAATGAAATGGAGATCGAATGCGTTCAAACTTAAAACGTACTCAGTGGTGTTGGGAATTGTCTGATGATCCTCACAAGTATATCGGGAATTTTAAATGACAGGCGTTACGAAATTCAAACAACTGATTGTTTTTTAGTTCACTGAACTGCTTAACTTTTAAATCGATGTACCTTCAAAATAAAAGCGTTTGAAAATGGATGTCTTAGCGTAAACGTTTTTCTATCCAATGTTGTTTCTAAACTGTTGTTTTATGCAAAATTATCGAATGTTCCTTCAGAAGAGAATGTTTTTATGCATTTTGCAATGAATTTCCTTCAGCTGTGAATTCTTATTCTCACTGTGGGCATTATTCTGGCAGATGTGTGCAATTTTAAACACTTCCGCTATAAGATAGAAGAACATAGCAGTACTGCCTAACAGGTGTGTTCCTTACTTTCTACTTCTTGGTCTCAAAATTTCAATAAGAGACGAGCAAAATCACACGCAAATAAGAAAGTGTGAAAATCTTGTCATATAGAATATCAAATTTGAAATGTAAAGCTCTCTCTGGTCTTTGTTGTGGAGTCTTGTGAAAACAATTTAATGTTTATCCTTAATAAGTACGGTTTTTCACAAGGAACTCAATTTGAATTCATTTTCCAAATTCAATTATTTGTACAGAACTGCAGCTAACTACATAGGCATTTTTTCACACTTGATCGTTCGACACATTTTTCGCAGAGGAGCATTCGGATTTGGTTTTCTTTGTTTTTGCTTATGTTGTTTATTTTACTTTCGAGACTCGCTTAATCATAAAAGGTTGCCAAATATCTCCCTTCCGTCTTTTTGTCTTTTGAATTTTCCGGCTATGTGCAAAGTGCTACAGAGCTCGAATCTGGCAGTTATAGACGTGTAAACATGGAGTTCACTGACGCCGAAATTCGTGCTATTTTAAACTTTTCCTTCGTTAAAGGCATAACCGCTAAAAAAACGTTCCGTGAGATTAATGCTATTTTGAGGGTACTTTATCACTTCGAACCGCGGAGGAATGGTTTCGACGACTCAGAGCCGGTGAAAACGACACCATGGATAAGTCAGCCGGCGGAAGACCTGTGACGACGAATACCGATCGAATCATGGAAATCATCGAGTAAGACCGGCATGTGGCACCTCGTGACATCGCCCAGGAGATGGGAGTTAGTCACCAAACCATATTAAAACACCTGTAAAAGGTTGGATACAAGAAAAGCATAATGTTTGGGTGTCGCATGATTTGACGTAAAAAAAGCCTTCTGGACCGAATGGACGCCTGCAATATGCTGCTGAAACGGAACGAACTCGCTTAATTTTTGACACGGATGGTGACTGGCGACGAAAAATGGATCACATACGACAATATCAAGCGAGAACGGTCGTTGTTGAAGGCCGGTGAATCATTGCAAACAGTGGCCAAGCTTGGATTGACTCCCAGGACGGTTTCGCTGTGTGTTTGGTGGGATTTGAAGGGAATTATCATCTTTGAGCTGGTCCTATATGGCCAGACGCTTAATTCTACCATCTACTGCGAACAACTAGACCGCTTCAAGCAGGAGATCGACCAGAAGCGTCCAGAATTGGCCAACAGGAAGGGTGTAGTGTTCCACCAGGACAACGTCAGACCACACACTTCGTGGATGACTCTTCAGAAGTCGAGGTCTGATGGAGCTCGGATGGGAGATGCTATCGCATCCACCAAATAACCCAGACATAGCGCCAAGTGATTACAATCTGTTCCTATCCATGGCAAATGCCCTTGGTGGTGTGAAGTGGAAATTAAAAGAGGCTTGTGTAAAGTGGCTGACCGAGTACTTTGCAAATAAGGAGAGGGGTTTCTACGAGAGGGGCACTATGAAGTTGCTGTCTAGATGGAAACAGATTACCGAACAAGACGGCGCATATATGAATTAAATCCGATCACTGTAAAATTTTTTATGAAGAATTGAATGAAGAGAAAAAAAGCGGAAGGGAGATATTTGGCAACCTTATATAAGGTCTGTCCCAATTGCTCTAAAATGCTACGAATGCTAACGAAATTCACCCTCAACTTTCAAAAGGTATTTTATTTGCTCATTTTTTCGTAAAAGAGCTCATGAGGGAGTAAAATATTTCGCCTCCCTTCGAATTTCTATCGAAGAAAAATCTGTGGGCAGCAGATGACTGTCAAAGTAAAATTTAAACTCCCTCTGACATTTCACATGTCTAATAGCTGTTTACATATAATTTTTTGACGGTTCATTAATTCTGCGAATTTCTACTAAGAGTCGTTTCACAAATTTCGGCAGTTACTCTCTCCAAGAGAGATTTTTACCCAAACTTCTGCGAATTTCTTTGCACAAATGAATTGGAACAGACCTATAAACATTCCCATGTAACGACAAAAATTGCGGCGTAAGGTGTATTTGGGTTGGGGAAATGGCAATTACTTTTTAAAGTAAAAATTGAGATAGGCAAATTCAACAAATTAATTTTTTTACGCACCGTTGGCAATACGTGTCGGCACATTTGATATTAAATTAAAACAAGCTCCTGATCTGCACTCAAGAACTAATTTTCACTAAACGAGTTTCAATCAGAGTGAGTTATCGTTGATTTCTTGGGGAACAAGTTTAATATATGAAGATCGCTCCTATTTAATTATCTGTTCACAATTCTTTTGCTGATTTGCTTCTGATTAGTTCTTAAGCTTCTCCTTCCCATGTTGGACCTGTGCCTCAACCAATATGCCTCTCCAGCCAGCACGATCTTTCGCCAGCTGCCTCCAAATGCGCACTCCAAGTTGGTTGAGGTTCTTCTCCATTTGTGTGCGCCACCTTAGTCTAGGTCGTCCTCTGTTGCGTTGTCCCAATGGCTCTGATTCGAAGACTTTTTGAGCCGGGGCAGTGGTGTTTTTCGCTCTACATAGCCTAACCATCTTAAGCGTTGTATCTGAAGACGCTTGACCAGGCGCATGTCGCTATACAGCCAATAGAATTCGCCACTATATCTTCTCCTCCAGATGCCATCAACACAAACAAGACCAAAAAAAGCACGAAAAACTGTTCTCTCGAACAGACTAAGGGCTTCCTCATCCACTTTTAATAACGCCCAAGTGTCCGCGCCATAAAGCAGGACTGGGATGATCAAACTGTTATATAGAGCGAACTTAGTCCTTCAAGAGAGGGCTTTATTACTCAATTGCCTCTTGAGCCCAAAGAAACAGCGATTGGCAAGAGTGACTCTGTGTTTGATTTCGGTGCTGATGTTCTTGCCTCTATTTACCGCGGAGCCGAGATAGGCGAAGTCTTTGACTACCTCGAAGTTTCTGATGCCTAGCGTGACGCTCTGTCCGAGACGTCGATGTTATGTGTCCATTCTTGATGACAGCATGTACATTGCTTTGCCCTCATTAACCACCAGATCCATTTAAGCGGCTTCTGCTTCAATGCCAGCAAACGCCACATTGACGGCTCGCTGTGTTCGCTCATACATGTCAATGTCATCAGCGTAAGCTAGCAATTGAACTGATTTTTTTTAAGATTGTGCTTCTGGAGTTGACCTGTGAGTTACGCACGATCTTTCGGGGATGATGACAGACTCATGACAGTGCGTCGCCTTGTCTAAAACCTTTTTTGACATTGAAGGTCTCGGTGAGTTCATTACTGACCTTGCAGCGAGAGTTCTCCATCGTCATCCTACACAATTTGACGAGTTTGGATCCAAAACTAGACATGGCACTATATAGCTCGTCTCTATGCACACCGTCATATACGGCCTTAAAATCGACGAATAGGTGATGAGTATCGATTTGCACTTCTTGTGTCTTTTCCACGATCAATTCTGAACGTTTGCGTTCTGTGGAATCAAAAAGTCTTTTACAGGATCTGCCGTAAAACTAAAATCTGGTCTATCGTTCTTAAGCAGAAAGTAAAAACTTTACATTCAATAATAAATTCCTTTAATCAAAATATCATGTAACTTGTTCATGTGAGTTGTTCCATCTACAGTTGGGTACCTCTCTCCACTTCAGGTACATGCTGAGCAAGTGCATGTTCCCAAACAGAAAGAAATCCTCCGCATTCCTGTTATCTCTAGCAGGATGAACTGCAGACGGCATGTTGGCGTACCAACAGGACACTTTACCTTCGCTAAGCACTTAAATGACGGTTAAATAATGACATTTTATGATACTCATGTAAAAAAGGTGAAAACACTGCAGATCACTTTTTCTGTCGTTGTCCTGCCTTAACTCGGACCAGTTGGTGGCTTTTTGGTGCTGATGTGGTTCAAATTGAATACTCAACCACAGAAGTGCTTGCTGGTAGTCCTCCGGAACACGGAGAAACTACATTTAAAGTACATTACTGCCTGATAGTGCAATGGACGAAATTTTGTGTTCGAGTTTCTTGTGCTCGTAGTTTACCTTAAAAAAAATCTTGTTTACAGCAATGAGAAAAAGCTAATTATTGTACTATGTGACCAGCAATATCGAATCAGTTTTGGCACGCTCGCGTAGTCGGACTTTAGGGCATTTTGCGATTTTTATCAATTTGACTCGATAACGTGTCAACGAATACGCGCGACTTCCTTAGTTCTTCGAATAGGAAGAAAGTAATTTTTTCACGAAATTTTCCGTAACATAAAGAACATTTTACATGAGCAATATAAAATTGTGAACAAACTAAAGAATAAGTTTCCATTTATTCAAAAATTATCTTGTTTCATACCATAAGCAATTCGCCTGAGAACTAAGAAAAAGTAGAGGCACAAATATCAAGCAAGATTTAAGTTACGATACAACGCCCTGAGAAATTTCACAGCGCGGCCAACCTATTGCTATTTGGAATATACAGCATGTATGTATATATTAAAAAGAGTGTGCCGAAGGCCAACCGCCCAAGCTCACAGTCCCGTCCTGAAAAGCATTTAACCTCAATCACGAAGGGAGATAGTAAAAGAGCTCCACATTATAAATGACTTGTGACAAATATTTGATTCTTTTTCTAAAAAATAATAATAATTGTTGGCGCTACAGTCCAAAGGGGGACCAGGGCCTTGCTTGCTTATCAACTACTCGTGTAGTGCCCGCTACTGTTCTCTCACGGGTAGAAGGGACCTACAGTTTTTTGCCGACTCTGAATGGGGAGATTTGAGAAGCTTTATTAGACAGTGATTTCTCTTTGAGTGTTGTCAGCAGCTCGAAAGAGGTGGTGCCGTGAAAAATTCGAAAAATTGGTGTTGAGCCGGGAATCGAACCTAGAGCCTTCGGCGTGAGAGCGTCGCACTCTACCCATTACTTTTTCTAGGTCCCCCTTAAAAAACAATAGGTCCGTTCCAATTGCTCTGAATTGCTATGAATTTGTACGAACTTGCCCGAAAAACTACGAATAAGCATTCCGTTAGCTGATTTTTTCGTAAAAGGGAGACCTCACGAGAGAGCGAAATATTTCCCCTTCCTGCGAATTTTTACCCAAGAAAAGACTGTGCGCAGTAGCTCGGCAGATGGCTGTCAAATCGAAAATAAAAAAACCTCTGACATTTTATATGTCTGATAGCTGTTTACATATAAGTTTTCTGACAGTTCTTTAATTCTGCGAAAAGTCGTTCCACAATTTTCGGTAGAGTTGCTCTCTCCAAGAGAGAGAGATTTTTACCCGAATACTTGAGAATTTCTGTACACAAAAATTCGTATTGTACTCAAATCAATTGAACAGACCTAATGACTTCGATCTTAAATCAAAAGTCATCGGCAGGGTTGTCACTTGTTAGCAAAATTTCATTTAGATATACTTGTCATTAAAATTGAAAAGAAGTCTTGTGTTTTCACAGGACTTGTCAATGGCAAATGATCTATGGGAAATCATATGAAAAAAGTCTCGAGTCGGCTTCCAGATAAATTCTCCTTCTTCCTGTAGTCATTCCGAAAACCTCTTCAATGGGGCATTGCTGTCCAATTCCTCAATGTGATCGGCCGAATGTAGTTGAGGAAGGTTAACGTTTTTGACTCCTATCACATCTTGATTGAGAGAATACATCAGTGCCATCTTCTCAACACAAAATCCACACAATTTGGATGAGTTAAGCGTCTGTTCTGACAATTTAAAAATTTTTTCTTCAGTATTCTGGTCTTTAGAACAATATAAGGTTGTCAAATATCTCCCTTCTGCCTTTTTGTCTTTTGAACTTTCCGGCTATATATAAAGGAGTCGCGTTGATGATCATTATTTGATTCCCCGCATAAGTTTATCAAGGTTGGCATGTAATAATAATAACAATTGTATGGCGTGACAGTCCACAGGGAAACCAGGGCCTAGCTTGTTCATCGCTTACTCGTGTTGTCCGCTGTACTGATCTTTCACGAGTAGAAAGGACCTCCAGCTTTTGCCGACTTCGAACAGTGAAATTTGAGAAGCTTTTTCTTAGACAGTTATTACTCTTTGAGCATTGTCAGCAGTTCGAAAAAGGTGGTGCCGTGTTGAGCCGGCAATCGAACCTAACCTTCGGCGTGTGAGGGTCGCACTCCACCCACTACGCCTCGGCGTCTGAGGTTGGCATTTGATTTGAGATAAATTTGTCGGTAAGCAGTGGGTTTGGTTGTTTGGATCAACTGACTTTCAGTTGCCATATTTTTTCCAATATTACGCACTTCAAGACCATTTAGCCATAAAAAGCTGTTCAACAGATGCTGTCTCCTAAAAAGACCAGAACTTTTGCTTATTTGTTTCTTCCTGTTTACATCTACTCTCCGCACATTCATCTTCACTACTAGATTGAATTAATTCCTCTTTTACCAAAATCTGGTGCAGATAATAATTGACTTAGAAATTTTTCGCGTTTGTTTAACAGAGCATGCAAAATGACGTCTGATGAAAACCGTCATGGGCGTTTCTTTTCTCCTTTTAATTTTCTAGTGAGGACGCTCAACATCATTGGTGGCTTAAAAAAACCATGTGATCATGTGTAAACTCAGTTGGATTATGCTGCGATTGATTAGAATTGAATCAGTTTGTCATAAAGCCCTCTATTGGACATGCTTGTAGGTTTAGAGACTCGTTTTTAAGAAATGTGGAATGTGGCTTGAAGCTCAACTTTTCCCCTTAATAACAAACCACAGGCATTTAAGACCAATGTGCACCGATGTTTCCTTTTCCTCTTCTTCTTTACACCTTCGGCTCATCCTGCGACTTAATTCCGGTCACATCAAAATAATAAGAATAAAAACAATTTCTTTAGTGCGAGCCGATTTAAAAAAAAATGCAAATAGTACGAAGAGTAAATCTAGTACTTTCATCAAATCCATTCTCATTTCTCTTGTTCTGCTGCCATTCTAGTATACTCTCATGCCGTTCCTTCACAAAACTTCGCTAAATGGTTGTCAGATTGTACATTGATAGAGGTAAAAGTGATTTGGAGGAATTTCGCAAGCCAGCGACATAAATTTAACGACTCGCATGACGACAGGTCTGCTAGTTCAATCGTTTGATTTAAAAAAGCCACATGCACTGACCAACGCCCGCACAAAATGTGCTGCTTTTAATCATTCCTGATCTGCTCTCAATTGACTAAAGCGAACCTTTTAGCATTCAATTCAGCAGCCTCCTCAATCGCGATTGGAAGTGAATGGAGGACTCCGCGACGGATGTAGTTCACAAAATTTTGCATTAGAATTGGTAGCGGTAATGTTAAGTGGAATGATCATTCCACACTGATTCTGTCCATCAAAGACACAGCCAACAATTTGACTGAAGTTGTTGATCTAGATGTGCATTTCCTTCTAGAATTATTTTTACATTGAACGACGCTTTTGATCTTGTTCTAACCTGTTATTTGCTGCTGCAGAACTTTTTTCCTTTTGTTCTTAATATCTTAACGGTAACCATCAAACAAACATGTCTCAATCAAGCTCAAATTTAAAACAAGCTTTCATTGTTGTAGATCGTAAAATATAATTCTTTTGTAAGCAACCCCCACGCAGTCTCGATCAGTTAACAAACCAGTTTCCCAAAATGGGGCCCCATTCCTTTCCCTTTAAAATTTGTTCAACTGCCTACCCGAAAATGGAAAGCAAATCCTTTCAAACCTACACAAAGTTAGAAACCCTGGCCCACAGAGGCGCTGTGCCTCATGGGACCGATAACCCCCAACCAATTGTCACAATTAGCACTCGCTCCCCTCGACTTAGCGCTAGCACGGCACTCAATTAGCAGTCCCCCAGACGACGGTTGTCATTTGCAGTTAAGTCACATTTTTCGACCAACACGTAGCCGGTTGGTCGTGGGTTCAGCTACTGTCAGATCTATCAATCCGATTCCAGCCATTAACAGAGGTTCGGATTAAATAACCGGAATGTGCGGCATACCTGTCGCCTTTCTCTTCACTTCCCCAATCATATTTCTTTATCACGACAATTGAAAGCGTTGCAGACGTATAAACGAAGACGACGGGCAGCAGCTTTTCTAGCATTCTGGTCGTGATAAGCGGTAGGCAGCTGCTGAACCAGTTGTGTAGCCGCGCCTAAGTTGTCGTTCGTTTACCATCGATTCTCGTAGAGAATCGCTTTCTGGGTCAGTGGGTTAACGTTCGAATACAGGTTGGAGCAGCAGCAGAAATTGCCAATTTCGCGGTCATGCGGTCGCACTGACAACCGCAGTGTGGGGTGACGACGCGCTCTGTAATTTTGCTTTCTACCGTTCGTTTTTTTCAAACGATGCCCGATGCATGAGAACCTGCGCGCCTTCCTGTGCGCATTTCTGAGTGTGTGCGCTTGTCAACCACCAGTTAGCGCATGGTAATTATTTCTTTTTTTCCACAAATGGAAGCATAAATGTCACGTGATGTGATGTGAATCCGAGGCATTGGCATCGGAGCGATTTTACGGGTATTATAATTATAATTAGGCCATAACTGTTCTCGTCGTCGCAGTCGTATGATTATGCGTGAGCGAGTTTATTCACTCCCCGGAGGTGATTCATAGACTCATGGCTGATTATGCAGAGATAGTAGTAGAGCGTATCAGTGGAGCAGGAGCAGTTTTCGTAAACCAAACATTTTGTGCCAAAAAGATTGCACTCTTTCGGAGAATTCGGGTGACGATGTGTGATGGTTGATGTGTCGTGAAGAGAGAGAGTTGCCTTGAACCGAAATGCAATTAGTCATGGATACGTAAGTGTGACGAGGTTTCATTTGAATTTGAAAAATTGGAATTTAAGTGGGCATGAAACACAACGCATTCAAACTAAGAAACGGAAGAGAAGGTTTCTTTCACGAAGAAATGTCTCATTTTGGCAGCTTAATTTTTGGAGCAGATATAATGTTGAAGTAGAAATTCAAGAAAAAAATTGGGCCCTAACAAAGTCAACCCCACATTCAAAGGTGTTGTTAAGAGCCACGGAGAAGTGTGTGAAAATGACAAGGATAATGCCTCCATTCGATCTTTTAAGAATAGGCATTGTCTGTTCTTAAAAGCTATCAAGTTTGCGTGATATACACACGAAGCAAATAACCTAGAACCTCGCAGATCTCAGCTTCAAGTTATAGACTTAACCTTCATCTCTCCTCCATTATCTCAGAGGAGCACCTTTATTGAATTTCTAGCCATATCCAAAGAGCACGATGGAAAGACTGTCTGTAAGCTCCTTTCCTTCTTCTTCTTATCACAAAAACTGCTTGATGTCTAACTAACGAAACCGTTAAAGAAGTCTAATTACGATTTCGGCATTCTTTAAATTAAATTTTGTAGCTGTCAGCTGTGGCCACCGCAGCGTTTTTTGTGATTGCGTGAAATTACACACCAAAGTTTCCATGCCCGATTTTGGGACTTGTCATCTTGGCACCACTCCTATCAAATTGCCAACAACAATCAAACAATAAAATAAAACAAAAAAAAAACAACGAGCCCTTTTAAGCTGACACGATCTCTCTTCAACTGCTTCAAACTCATCACTCAATAAGTCCCGGGACTGACATATTGAAGGCGCCACAAACAAAAAATCTATAAAATTTTTTAGAAGTACAAACATTCAAAGATTGTTGTCAAATGTTCACGATAAAAAATAGTGGCGCCCCCTATATGTCAGTCTCGCGGCTTATTGAGTGATTTGTTGGTCGATATCCTTCTCCGTGCGCCATCGTTGGAGTTGAAAACTTCCCAGTCTGAAAAAGTGTAGTTAATAAGGATTAGGTACATATACAGGGATCGAATCCGTTCTTGGCATCGACTTGATGTTTGCCACACGCTCTTTTATGGGAAGAATCAAGTCGATGCACAGCCCATTCAGTTTCCGATTGAATCTGGAGATTGAATGCAGAACTTTTCTCTCAAAATTCTAAATACTAACTACACATAAGCCGCCTTATTAAGTTTCAGTCTTCGGATTCGATGAATTTTATCTACAGTAAACTAAGGGGCCTCTCAACCGGACATGATCTGAAGTGCTGCTTAATTTACTTTTATTTGATTTTCGCCATTGGCAATGTTCACTTTGGTTGAAGACTTAACATTGACATCCTTCAATGTATTCTTATGTTTTCAGCTATAATTCCAAACTATTGTTTTGGGTCTTTTCTCCTGGTATCATCGTATTCCTTCTTGTTCTTTCATACTAATTTAAGGTAGCTAGTTCATAATAACAATAGCTAGCATGGTAGCAGCACTCTTATCTCCAAATTTGGATTTTGCGATTAAAAGAGAGGTTTAAAAGTCTTAGCAGTGAAAAATTAAAGCCTCCTTAAAATGTTTAAGAAGTGTACGATAAGCGTTTTGTCTTTAAAACTTAAAACTGGCATTTCTACGGCTTATAATGATCATTTTTCAACTTAAAAAGAAGTTTTCTTTAAGTACCTTCACTATACTTCACTTCACTTCACTTCACTTCACTTCAATTCACTTCACTTCACTTCACTTCACTTCACTTCAGTTCACTTTACTTCACTTCACTTCACTTCACTTCACTTCACTTCACTTCACTTCACTTCACTTCACTTCACTTCACTTCACTTCACTTCACTTCACTTCACTTCACTTCACTTCACTTCACTTCACTTCACTTCACTTCACTTCACTTCACTTCACTTCACTTCACTTCACTTCACTTCACTTCACTTCACTTCACTTCACTTCACTTCACTTCACTTCACTTCACTTCACTTCACTTCACTTCACTTCACTTCACTTCACTTCACTTCACTTCACTTCACTTCACTTCACTTCACTTCACTTCACTTCACTTCACTTCACTTCACTTCACTTCACATCACTTCACTTCACTTCACTTCACTTCACTTCACTTCACTTCACTTCACTTCACTTCACTTCACTTCACTTCACTTCACTTCACTTCACTTCACTTCACTTCAATTCCTTCACTTCACTTCACTTCACTTCGCAATAAGTCGGAAAAACAGCGCAGACTTCCTCTCAAAGCGCATCTCGGCGCGAAGTGCCTCTTGCGCTCAACTCTTACCTAGTGGAGTTGTCTTTAATTCCCGACAACTCTCGTTGACATAGAAACCTATTGAATTTTAGTCAATTTTTAAGATCAAATTAATTCTGTTCGTTTCTTTTTTTGAACACCGTCTTTAAAAAATGAGTCGTCTCTGCCATCGAACCAATTATATAGTCATTCTTCAATTCTTTACAAAGACCCGAACCGGTGACCCCTCATATCGTATGACATCCATCGAAAAAGCCAGTATTCAGATGGAGAAAGGTCTGGAAAATACGCTGCGTGGGGTAAAACCTCTGACTTCGGTGTTTCTAAGTAATTCTTGACAGCTACAATCACGTGGGGACGAGCGATGCAAACTCACCTCGTTCGTTTCTTGCCCTTTTCCCAATAGACGACTCAAACGCATTAGTTGTACACGAAAATGTTTGCCATCAATAGTTTCGCCTGGTTTAGGTCGCTCAAGGTACACTACGACCGTCTGGTCCCACCACTTGCAATGCATAACACTTGAAGCGGGGATGAGTTTCTTTGACGACGATTTAAACGGTAATTTCTAATTTCTTCTTGGAGTTGTAGTAGTGTATTAACTTTTCATGTCTAGTCACGATTCTATGCAAGAATCCATTTCCTGATCGTCACTCAAGAAAGAGTTCCGAGGGGAAAAATCACCTTTCCACGTCTCCAGGTCTCGTATGGCACATTCTTTCCTTGCTATTGAATGTTGAATTGCACTTCCAACGATTCTGCGTTTGGTAAGGATCTTAATCCAGTAAAGTTTCCGATTACTCGTCCTCAAATATTTTGGTCTGGCCAAGACACTCTTTTTGTCTTTGACTACTTTTGAAGCGATGAAACCACTCTCAGTATTATTTATCGGTCCGAGCAGATTCACCATACGCTTCAACAAGAATTCAATGAGCTTCAGCTGCACTTTTCTTCCAATTAAAAAAGAAAATTAAAACTTTCCGCAAATGCTGTTTATTTCGGACAAACCCGGGCATTTTCCAAGAGTCAAAAAGCAATCTTACTGCATAAAAAGGACGCTGATGCAGACTAATTATTTTTGCAGAATTTCCACCTTTTCAAGGAGAAATTAATGGTTTCTAAGACCAGCCATAACTAACAGGTGGCGCCATCTTTTGAAAACGGCCCAAATTAATTTGAACCTCCATTACATATTACACAGCTGTGTTTGACTATTTAGATTGGTCACGAAATTACCTCATCAAGTGGAAAATAAAGCACAAGAGTGAACATAATTTTTAATTAAATAAATACGCAATATTATGTGTATTAGCATTCCTTTTCGAATGTCGAATTGCGATTATAAGAAATATGGCAATTCCGATTCACTATAAAACCACAGGAGTTGCCCGCTTGAAGGGTCATATCTGATCAGCACTAATAAAACTTCACAGTGAAAACGAAATGCGCCGCTAACTTATAAAGAAAACAAAAAATGCAATTGGAGGATGGAATCAAATCCAAGAGATAATGCAAATTTTCAAGTCTGAAAGACAAACAAAAGTGGCTGAAGGAAAACACGCGGCAAGATGTAAAGTTACGTTACTAACCTGTTACCGATTCACGGCATTTCTTTCGCGATTTGTGTCTTGATAATTTTAATATTTCGACATTTTAGCCTTCCAACTCCCCAACCCACCTCCACAACTTGAAATTGCTAAATGTTCAGAACGACCAGTGTTGTATACATTGCCACAATACTGCAGCAATCTACCACAGAAGTGAAAACCTATCCATGGCGCCAGCAACATCTCCTCGGCCTGCATTCGAAAACTTTTTCCCAAAATGGAAAGTTCTCATATCTCAATCAGCAGGTACAAAGAACGTAATTTATTACCTCGTGCTAAACAAACGAAAAAAATCGAAAGGGTTCCCACGTTGCTTCACGCACAATACGATACCGTGTGCATTTCAAAAGAGAGCACCGCTCATGAATTTTATACACGAAGCATCTCGGTTGTTCCTTAGCCCAAATTACACAACGCGCACGTCGGTGGAGCGCTGCATTGACAACACACGCGTGGATTTGTCACAAGAACAGTCTCGTCAACAAATCACTTTCACTGCACCACAGGTTGCAGCGTGAAACATTTGCATTCCGCTCACATGCACCGGCACAATGCAAGACATGCTAGATGAGTTTAAACAAAAGCCGACTGTTCACGGTTCGAGGTTTTCCCTTGTTCCAGGCGGACATTGGAGAAGCATTACTCATGTCCCGCACAGAGGGGAATTGTAAACAAATGTCTAGCTGAGGTGCGCGGTGCGAAGTGGCGGCAAATGAACAACTCATTTCTGTAATTGCGATTTTTGAGTGCCAGCAGTGCTCAATTGGGCATTGTATGAATTTAGCGACGTCCCACAGTCACGCAGAGGTAGAGTGATGTCATCTATGAGGGTAATTAGTGAGGGCAATCAACAAAAATTTGGACCCCATAAAAAAAAACCAAATGGAGTTAAAATAGCATCATTTTGACAGTTTTCAGTTCACCAAAACCTCCCCTTTACAAGGCGAGTCAACTCAGCTCCACATCACAGTCCCACTCTCCAACCATGGAGGGTACTGTCGCACTATCAAAGGCAAACGTCAAAATTTAGTGCAACAAGAGTGTATTTTTAGTCGGAAAACAAAATCTAAGAAATTATAGCCTTAATCCATTCGGTGTGATACGAAACTTTTGCGTAGCCATCTGGATTGCCGCTGCCACATCCGCTTACAACAAAGCCCGCTACACCCACCAGCTTGCCGTCGTACACGGCAGGACCGCCAGAATCGCCGTTGCACGCACCGTCTCCGGCATCGTGATTCAGGCACAGCAACGTATTGGACGACATGCCAATTAAGGAGGCGCACTTAAGTCGACTGATTGCCTCCAATGTATTGTACTGCAGTTCCAATGGCACATCGCCTCCCGTCCACAGACGTCCCCAGCCTGAGATAACCACTGGAGACCCGGCAGGAACCTCCTCTGTTGCCAGTTCGATGGGCTGGATGCGACTTGAAAAGATAAACGGTTGCGCGAGCTCCAACACAGCCACATCGTTCAGGAAGTTACCGTAGCTCTGATGTACAGTGATGTTCTTAACATCGACCAGCACTCCGCCTTGGAGGCGATGCGTTGTACCGGCTCGAACTGTGAAGACCGAAGCTGGGTATCTGCGATGGAGATGGAACGTCAAAGGGACTTCACACGCTTTCTTACGGTTACTTACGGCGTAATGCCCGACTGGACGACGCAATGGGCAGCAGTTAAGACGAACCGCTTAGCGATTATGGATCCGCCACAGGTGTGGGACCCGTTGCGCCGCAAGGAAATCTGATGCGGGAACTGACCCTCGTAGGCCTTCTCCCCGCCAACTATGCGACCAACACTCGCCCCCTGACAGGAGGCCACCAGCAGGGCGCTCAAGAACACTAGAGACAACTTCAACGACATACCTGACAGACGAGAACTAAGGCAAATCCGAATACAGTGGCCAATTTTATAAGACTGTCAATCTTATCTGCAAGTGGGTAATGGGTTTTTTTCTGTTCAAAAAGATCTGCGGAGATAGGTGGTCGTAGTGCCTTGGGACGGGCGCAAGTAGGGCTGATATCTTCGAAACTGTTGGCCATAAACAACACAGGTAGCGATATGGTGATAGACGTGGTTATCTATAATTTACGCCGCTTGAACGGGTGACGGATTCACAATATGTTCTGTTGCATAATTTGAGTTACATCTGAAGTCTGTCGAAAAACGATTTAAACTCCAAGGAGTTTATTCAGCGGAAAAAATGGGAAAAAAATGGGGAAAAGTAGCTATCCGAAAAGTCTGGCGTTACAACAAGCTTGCCCAGAAGCCGTGTACAGCAGAAACCATTGTGCGTCTGATGCGCCAAACATATCAAGCAGACAAAGAAAATTTCTAACTGGTGGAAACACGAACGAACGTTTAATGTGCAACTCTAGGTGGACTGACACTTCACCATTGTTTACGATACGTCCCCAAGCAAATATTATCATCCTAGTCCACGGAGGAAACGCTTCCGTCATCAGCTTCTCGAAATAGAAGAGACTCTTCGCGCCCCAGTGTTGGAACATCGTTCTTTATTCCGGATAAACGGTAATAGCTTTGACTCTAAGCAGCAGCCCACCAAATGTCGGAAGCTTGTTCCAACTGTTCTATAGAAGCATAGAAACATAGAAGCATAGAAGCATAGAAGCATAGAAGCATAGAAGCATAGAAGCATAGAAGCATAGAAGCATAGAAGCATAGAAGCATAGAAGCATAGAAGCATAGAAGCATAGAAGCATAGAAGCATAGAAGCATAGAAGCATAGAAGCATAGAAGCATAGAAGCATAGAAGCATAGAAGCATAGAAGCATAGAAGCATAGAAGCATAGAAGCATAGAAGCATAGAAGCATAGAAGCATAGAAGCATAGAAGCACAGAAGCATAGAAGCATAGAAGCATAGAAGCATTGAAGCATAGAAGCATAGAAGCATAGAAACATAGAAGCATAGAAGCATAGAAGCATAGAAGCACAGAAGCATAGAAGCATAGAAGCATAGAAGCATGATGGCTCCTAACGCAGATAAGAATGGAAATGATCCAATTTAATGGAAGTATGTCACTTACGGGGTAAAATCCATCCGCACGACAAAATACTCCACTTCCAGATCGCCTATAATCGTTCTGTCAAAACTGTGGGCACCATTTTCCCGTGAAGAGACATCGTCCTGTCTGCCAACAATACGTGCTTAGCGCTAAAAGCGCAACCAGCAGCGCGAAAAAAGGAAACCTAAGACGACTTCAGTAACATCTTATGAGTTGCGGGTAACCATACCTCATTTATAGAAAGCCTGTAATCTAATCTCTTCTCAATTTGCGTGTCATGGGGAGTACTGAAAATTCCAAATGCGATAGATGACTGTCCGCTTTTTTACCCGAATTGGCTTTATCTGGGAAGATGCATCCTGAAGTGAAAATCAAAATTTCACCCTGAGATGATGTAACGTGCATCGACGCATTGTGCTATTACATAACGCTGTGCATTCGCGTCGGATGCAACTTTCTGCGGCAGGTGCCGCTGTAGGTAGGGGCTAATGTTACGACGACTTGCATGCGTAAGCCGCATTATGGCGAGAAACTAATTAGGCTCAGCAAGATGTGGCTTTTGCAAATGAAGCCGTAAGTCACATGCAGCACGGAGTGAAACCGCAATATATCGCAGTCTTATAATCGGAACTCAATTTAGCTTCTTACGCATTAGAGTCTTGTGCTGTCTTATCAGAGTGACATATCTTTATTACTACATACTGTGCAAGATCGCTCAGAGTGGTGGAATGGCTTTTTCTTGTTATCCATGCACAGGAGATCTGCAGATATCCCGCATCCCCCGTGGTGGGTTTGTGATAAAATGAGCCCTACATTTTGAAGTTACAAACAAGAACTCAATTAGAATAAGAATTTAGACTGTCTGTGTTAAAGTTACCTCGTTTGGAGTCCATATATTCACCTTATGGACCTTGTGAGAGAGCTCAACAGAATATTGGAGTCATTTGATCGACGTTGACAAGGTGAGTAGATCACCAAAAATCGTCCTTCCCTCCTTTATCCGTTCCGCCGCAATCGTGCAGACTTTTAAGGTCGGAGAAACCCATTTTCAATTGTCCTTAAATTCAATTACGTACTGTTTCCATCTTTCAGGGAGAGTGTGCAAAAAGAGTTAGACAGAAGCTAATCCTTAAGTTCGAAATTAAATTCGAAAATGCCAAAAAAACAAAAAAAAAACAGAAAAATCAAAAAGTCATTAGAAAACATCAACATTTTGGGAATAAATCGCAAGTGCCCTAAATCTGAATGTGTCAAACCAAACTTGAGCTTAGTCCTTCTGTACTAAATTTGAAGTTGCTATGAATTTTATTAAGTCTATAACTTAGTTCGTGCGCTTTTTTCAGTGGCACCTAATTTATTTGCTTTTGAATATGTCCAACTGCCTTTAAATGTTTCGAAATGGATGCCTGAGTGACATCCAAAGACTCTGCTAGCTCTTCTTGTGTTTGACAACAATCTTCATACTGTAATGCTTCCAGTTCTTCATCTTCAAACTTTTTTGGCTGCCTAGGACGTTCATCGTCTTCGAAGCCAAAATTTCCACTTTTAAATAGTGCTAATCACTTTTGCCACGGTCGCTTAGCTAGCGCATGCTCACCATAAATTTCCACTAAAATACAATGACTTTCGGCAGCAATTTTTCTCATAGTAAAGTAATAAAGAAATAAAGAAGTAGCACAAAGCAGAGTAAAAAAACATTGTTATTCAAATGACAGATGTTAAAATGTAGTATAATGACAGTAGCTTTCCAATGCATATTCCAATGAAATAATAACAATGGAATAATACACGTTACGCCATCTCTTGGCAAACCGCACAAATATTTAGAGACCAAAATTTTTTCATTGGACGAATTTTTTTATTCTGTGAAAAGAAATCAACTCTGAAATTGTTGCCATTTCTAAAATTAGATTTTTGGAATTCCGGCTATCCTATCTTGTGTCACATGTCTCTAAAATCGGAAAAAGCGTTGTTGTCACAAGATACGTTAAATAATTCTTCACTGCAAAAGCATCTACGCAATAATCAAATGCTGACCAAAATCATTTCATTTGCGTCGTACTTAAAATTTAACCAGAACTATGTTCTTGACCCTCATTCACGTGTTCAAAACACTCAATGGAAGATTTCTTTCCTAGTCGACCTTCAAAATACGAAAAACAGTCTTCATATTAGTTTCACCTGTCAGAAAAGCTTCTCTGTGAAGTTTCCCCAAAACTTGGGACATCAACAAAGTTTTCAGTTCTGTTTTTTTACATGCTTTAATTATTCTTTAAATTCAACTGGTGTGTGCGCGAATCCAATCAATGTTGAACGAAACCTTAGCGTACCCGTCAGCGCGACTGCTGCCGCAGCCAGTTACAACGAAACCGGCAACACCGGCCAGTTTTCCCTTGTAAGCAGCTGGACCGCCAGAGTCACCATTGCAAGCGCCGTTATCCTTTTCATGACCCAAGCACAATAGCGCGTCGTTGTAGAATCCAGTCTGCAGGACGCACTTGGACTTGCCAATGGTTTCCAGAATGTTGTACTGCAGGTACACTGGCAACACTTCGCCCTTGTTCTCAGTCAGACCCCATCCAGAGATAATGATTTGGGAACCGTCCTCCAGATCGTTTTCTTCGAGTTCAATGGGCTGAATCTTATCCGAGAAGACCAGAGGCTCGTCCAATTCTAACACGGCCAAGTCGTTGATGAAGTTTGAGTAGTTCTCGTTCACGGTGACCTTCTTCACTTTGCGCAGCACTCCGCCAGCCAAACGGTTGATGGTTCCGGCACGAATGGAATACTTTTCAGCTGGGTAGCTACTCGTGGGAGGTGGACGGTGAGTATATGTTGCTTGGAAAACGATCAGCTGTACACTTACGCAGTAATTCCAGTCTCTACGACGCAATGAGCAGCAGTGAGGATGAACCTCTCGTTGATGATGGAGCCGCCGCAGATGTGGCTGTTATCAAAGCGCAGCGAGATTTGATATGGAAACTGACCTGGCTCAGCATCCAAGCCACCGACAACCCGAACGGTGGGGTTGGCAGAGCAGACCGCAAATACGGCGAGGGCTAGGACAGCAAGCACTTTGGCGACCATTGCAATTGATGAGAAACACTGACTCCAAGTGGAGTGCCCAGCTTGGGCTTATATACTCCGCCCTTCGGCGAATGCGTAATCTACAGGGGGACTAATTAATTTCATTATCGTTTTCTCGTCCCAGCTATCTCAACGATAACAATTAATTTGAATTGAATTTTAATTCGCCAGCTTAAAGCGGTAAGACCGTAAGGAAGTTGATATCTTGGACAGATTTTTCAGTGGAATCTTGATGGAGGAACTTATAATGAAAAATATTGATTTCGGCTGTACGGGGAGGCCGATTTGATTTGACGTGTGCCTGTTGTCCATGTGTTTTCATGCTTTTGAAAAAATTTCAATAGTTACTAGGCCTTGCGTCACTGCTTGTCGGGACTGTGGGTGTAAACGGTCTTTGGGAGTTTTGCCTTCCTTTACTAGTCAAAATTTGAGAGAATTTTGTGTGAAACAAATTGAGAATTTCATGATTTGGATTTTTTTTTGAAAATTAAATACTTTTGGATTTTGATCTACGTACTTTGCCAGAAACTTTGGAAGGTTGGCTTGTTTTTTTATTGATTGCAGGCTTATTCCAACTTTTCGGAGTCCGATATTTGTCGTTATGGAATCTGTAGAATCTGCGGCCCTTACTATTCGTTAAGTTTGTCTAGTGACAAACTTAGTTTAATTTGAGAAAGTTCGAGTTTAATCGTAATTTTTAACTTTTCTTTTGATTTCGGTCTTCTAAATAATCTTCTGTGCATGTCAAAGAAGCACTGCTATGCCTAAAGAACAATTCAATGTTAATCTAAAAGTAGCATAATCATTTGTTTAGACGGCGAGTCGCTACTGCAATTTGAATAGCTTCCTCAATGTCGGTCTACCTTTCACCGAGATGATCAAAAACTTGAAACTTCACTTCATTTCATTTGTCATGGGACACATTCACTTCCGGGATTGTGAAGCTATGTCGCTAAATTGTTTCCCTGTATATAGCGAACTAAGCAAAAATGGTAAGAAGATCCACTTGTGTTATTGCTGTCCGACAATAGCTCAATTCCAAACACCCTTGATGCCTCATCAGAGGGACAAAATACGATTTGAAATCACAATATATTCGACAATATGCCTTTGGACGGCACTTAACAACACAATTTCTGTAGGAACTGAGAAGATAAGGAAGATGTAGAATCTATTTCTCATCTCCTTCGCGATTGTTGAGTTTTAGCTGGAATGAGAAGGAATCACTTTGGAAACTTGTTCTTAAAAAACCAAAGTGAACTCGGCAAAATCAGCTTGGGACACCACAACTACCACAAAGCTTTTGCCTTACGATTATAGAGAACGATAAGGGAGCTAACTGCGACGTAGTAGAATGGTCGCTAATGTAGTTTTCCACGGACAAACGCAGCTTAAACGTTTCACAGTCTAGAATGGTAACAAAGACTTCAGAATTCAGATTCCAAATTTCTTATTTATCAAAATATGTTCATTGACAACGTTACAAATCAGTACGTCAACTACTGCATAATATATTTCATCCTTAGACTAAAGCCTTATTCCCTTCCTACAGGCCACATACAGCACTGTGCAAAATAATAGCACCATGTTCACTTTTTTCTTATCTTGCTTACATATTTTATTCTTGTTCTTCTTGTAGCGCTACAGTCCGGGCTGGACCTGGGCCTCAACCAACATGCCTCTCCAGCCAGCACGATCTTTCGCCAGCTGTCTCCAGTTGCGCACTCCAAGTTGGTTGAGGTCCTTCTCCACTCTTGTGAGACACTTTAGTATAGGTCGTCCTCTGTTGCGTTGTCCCAATGGCACGGATTCAAAGATTTTTCGGGCCAGAGCAGTGGTGTTCCAACGGCCTACATTGCCTAGCCATCTTAAGCTTTGTATCCATAGACGCTTGACCAGGCGCATGTCGCTGTACAGCCCATAGAGTTCGTCATTAAATCTTCTCCTCTAGATGCCATCAACGCAAACAAGACCAAAAATCGCACACAAAACTTTTCTCTCACAGAGACCAAGGGCTTTCTCATCCGCCTTTGCTAACGTCCAAGATTCCGCGCCATAAAATAGGACGGAGATGATCAAGCTGTTACGTGAAGCGAGCTTAGTCCTTTGAGAGAGGGCTTTATTACTCAATTGCCTCATGAGCTCAAAGAAACAGCGATTGGCAAGAGCGATTCTGCGTTTGATTTCGGTACTGATGTTGTTGTCCCTGTTTACCGCGGAGCAGAGGTAGATGAAGTCATTAACTACCTCGAAGTTTCTGCTGCCTAGTGTGACGCTCTGTCCGAGACGTCGATGTTGCGTGTCCTTCCTTGATGACAGCATGTACTTAGTTATGCCCTCATTTACGGCCAGACCCATTTTAGCCACTTCCTATTCAATGCCAGCAAACGCCTCATTGACAACTCGCTGTGTTCGTTCAATAACGTCAATGTCATCAGTGTTAGCTAGCAATTGAACTGACTTCTGGAAGATCGTGCCTCTGGTGTTGACTTGTGAGTTACGCACGATCTTCTCGAGGATGATGTTAAAGAAGTCACATGACAGTGCGTCACCTTGTCTAAAGCCCTTTTTGACATTGAAGCTCTCGGTGAGTTCGTTACCGACCTTGAGGGAGCAGCGAGAGTTCTCCATCGTCATCCTACACAATCTGACGAGTTTGGTAGGAATGCCAAAACTAGACATGGCACTGTATAGCTCGTCTCTATGCACACTGTCATATGCAGCCTTGAAATCGACGAGTGGTGAATGTCAATTTGCATTTCTTGGGTCTTTTCCAGGATCTGCCGTAATGTGAAGATCTGGTCTATAGTAGACTTCCCTGGCTTAAAACTAGGGACCTATCAGGTCATGGACAAACGGTCTTAGACGCTCACACAATACAGCAGAGAGGATCTTGTATGCGATGTTCAGGAGACTAATCCCTCGGTAGTTGGCGCAGTCAAAGGCGTCTCCTTTCTTGTGAACCGGGCAAACGACGCTGAGATTCCACTCATCGGGCATGCTTTCCTCTGACCATATCTTACAGATGAGCTTGTGGATGCGCCCAACCAGGTCATCTCCAGCTTTTTTAAATAGTTCTGCGGACAGTCCGTCCACTCCAGCAGCTTTGTTCGACAGAATTTATTACTGATGAAATAAGTATGTTGTGCCATAAATATGATGTGTTTACATGACGGTAGGAAGAAATTATTAGCAAAATAGTAACAAAATTATGAGAAGGTTGAACATGGTGCTATTATTTTGCACATTGCTGTATGTCAAGGAATCGGACTTAACCTTTTCAAACTCTGACTCGGAGTTGTCCCCCACACTGTTCCGAGAACAATGTGTCCAAGCTCCAGTGGATAGAGTGTAATCTAAATAGAAT
Organism: Eristalinus aeneus; assembly: GCA_955652365.1. Taxonomy (NCBI): domain Eukaryota; kingdom Metazoa; phylum Arthropoda; class Insecta; order Diptera; family Syrphidae; genus Eristalinus; species Eristalinus aeneus. The sequence continues at coordinate 50,747,828 of OY019132.1, forward strand.
TCCTCGTAACTATCATATTTCACGTTTGTGTTCTCTGTCGGCAAATGTGTAGCAATTTGTTAATTAAATGACCACCGTGGCGTAGTGGGTAGCGTGCATCACCCCCTTTCCAGGTTCGATTTCCGGCTGAACACCTCGAACTTTTCAAGGCACCACCTCTATCGAGCTGCTGACAACACTCAATGGGTAATAACTAAGAAAAGATTTTTAAACTTCACCGTTCGGAGCTGGCAAAAAAATTAGGTCCCTTCTACTCGCGAGAGAATAGCAGCGTGCACAACACGAGTAGTTAATGAGCAAGCTAGACTCTGGTCCTTCTGTGGACTGTTGTGCAATGCAATTATTAAAAAATTATTTTAATAAATGACAGAGAGATAATCATACGAGTAAGAGGTTGCTTTGTGGAAAAGCATTCCCAAATCTGAAAGTTCCTTCTATTCCCATAAAAGTGAAACGCGAATTAGAAGATTTGTAATAAATGTTAAGGTTAAGGGAAAGCATTTCAATATAGAAAGGAATAAAGTCTTCCAGCCTTTGTATAGCCTTTGTTTGTTTTTCAAATGTATATTGATTGGCGCGGTGGTCACCGTGGCGTATTGGGTAGAGTGCGACGCTCACACGCTGAAGGATCTAGGTTCGACTCCCAGCTCAAAACCAATTTTTCAAATTTTTCACGGCACCACCTCTTTCGAGCTGCTGACAACACTCAAAGAGTAGTAACTGTCTAAGAAAGTTTCTCAAATTTCGCCGTTCGGAGTCGGCAAAAAACTGTAGGTCCCTTCTACTCGTGAGAGAACAGTAGCGCGCACAACACGAGTAGTTGATGAGCAAGCTAGGGCCTGGTCCACATTGGACTGTAGCGCCAACAATTATTATTATTATTATTGATTGGCGCGACAATCCACAGCTTTGCTTTTTCATCAACTACTCGTTTTGCGAAGCTTAATTAATTTTTACTCTTTAAGTTTTGTCAGTAAAATAATGCGAGCCCGGAATCGAAATTGGAATTTGGTGTGTAAGTGCTGCACTCTATTCACTTCGCTTCTTTTATAACTCTAGCAAAAACATCCTCTGCTCAGAAGTAGCTTGAGTTAAGTCTTTCTCTCAAGTCAGCTACGTCTTGATTTAGGTCCTCCTCTTAATTTAGTTGCGCCTGAACATCTCCTAAACCAATTTATTTTTGTGCATTGATTGTATGAAATCTTGAATATGGTCGAAGTCATAATCACTACCCTTCTTCCATGTTGGGGCACCAATTAGAAAGATGTTTCCAAACTTGACCTTGATGTGAATGATGGAATTTTATAAGACGTATTTTACCGAGGTCTGGCTCGAGTATTAAATTTAAAGCCTCTTCGAAGAAATGCTTCCATCTTTCTACCGACTTAGCTGATCGCACTTCCTAGAGATGTGCTTCATAAGACTTCAGCTTTACAAGGTCTTCCAAAAAGTTGAGTTGGTTTGTAAATTCAACATACAACGGTTATTGTTTTGGCTATGCAAGGGACGCCAACAGACTTTTTTGTGTCTTCAGACTTTTGCTCTAACAGTTATAATATTGAATTCTTGCTTTGTGTAAATAAACCCATGGTTCCTAATGAGTTCAATTGTAAAAAAACACCAAAAAAGCATCAATTTCTTCAAAATCATGACGCAACAGAAATTGTTTTACAGACAAACTAAGTAGGCTACGAGATTACAAATGAAAGTTTAATTTCATAATAATCATCATCAAGTTCTGCGATTTTCTCCAATTGAGAAACATTTGTAAGGAGTTGCCAAGATAAGAAACGGGTTTACCACTTTTCATATTTTACAAGGCCTGTTCAAAATATAAGGTGAAATTTCATTTTCACAAAGATTCATTAGTTGTGTTTTGTTCCCCTCCAAGTTGATATTATAAACTTGTTCCAATGTTCTTCCAATCCTCGAAGCAGTTCTTATATGCACCTTTTGGTAAGCCCTTAAGCTCTTTTAGCGATTCGGTTTATATCTCCTCAATCGTCGTAAAACACCGCGCTTTTGTGGGTCTCTTCAACCTTGGGAACATTAAACAATAGCGGGGGTCAAATCTGGTGAATACGGTACCTGAGGCATCATTATTGTTACTTTTGGCCAAAGAATTACAAACTAGCAATGACGAGTGAGCAAGTGCATTATCGTCATTTAAAAGCCATAAATTGCTGTGCGACAATTTCAGACGTTTTCTACGTGTTTCTTTATAAGCGGCCGCCGTGGCGTAGTGGGTAGAGTGCGACGCTCACACGCCGAAGAGTCTAGGTTCGATTTCCGGCTGAACATCTTGAATTTTCTTTCGAGCAGCTGACAACACTCAAAGAGTAATAACTGTTTAAGAAAGCTTCTCAAACATAGCCGTTCGAAGTCGGCAAAAATCTGTAGGTCCCTTCTACTCGTGAGAGAACAGTAGCGCGCACAACACAAATAGTTGATGAGCAAGCTAGGTCCTGGTCCCCCTGTGGACTGTCGCGAAAAATATCATTATTATTATTATTCCACATAATACTTCTTATTGATGATAAGTAAGAACTCCTGATGCACTACACCACGCTAATCGAAATAAAAGAAAGTCAAAAAAAACCTTCGCATTTGATTGAACTTGGAGTGCTTTTTTCTCCTTGGCTCTCCTGTGCTCTTCCATTAGGACGATTGGACTTTGTTTTCAATGTCATAATCGTATACCCATACACCAATTAAAAGACTTTTTAGAAAATCTCGATCGCCACTGCCGTCAGTGAACAATTCCTGAGCGATGTTCATGCGACATGGATTTTGGTAAAAATTTAGCCATTTTGAAACGAACATCCCTGCCATGCGCCTCATGCTCAAAATTTCGGACAAAATTGCATGAGCTAACCGATTCACCGACATCTTCAACAACTTCTCTCATAGTGATTCGACGATTCTCCATAACAATTTTCTTCACTTTCTCAACATTTTCCTCGATTATCGATGTGCTGGGACATCCAGGTTGAGCGTCTTTATACACATTTTCTCAACCTTCTTTGAAAAGTTTGTAACACTTGTAAACATTCTCTTCGCTCAAAATACACTCATCGTATGTCACTGTCAACATTTCAAGTATTTTTGAGCGCTTTGTTCTATTTTTCACACAAAATTGAATGCAAGTTCTAGCACCCATTTTTTTCAACAGCAAGAAATCGCTGAACTCACAGATCACGTCTTACGTTCATTCTTCTTAGAAACAAAATAAAAAATATTTAACTGCAACTGTAAAGATATGTTCGAGACGAGTGTACCAACATAACAAAATAAAGAAAATCGATAATCGAATATACGTAGCCCGAGAAATTTTAAAGAATTAATATTATATTTTAAACAGACCTCAAATATGCATGTCGAAAAAAGTTGCAAATCCCAAAAACGGCAACCAATCCACAGAGAAAGAAAATGGAAGGGAGACTGGTTCTGTTATAAATTTGAATGATTTTTTCCTTTTAGTGCTTAACAACGAAAAAGTATTGGGTACCCTAAAAATTAGGGTAATTCGAAATTCTCGAAAAAAAAAAAAAACGTGAGCCAATATTTAAGAGTCCTTCTTTTCTCTTGGCGAGCTAATTTTTTCATTCTTTACCATTCCTGATTTTAGATATTTTCAATTTTTCAATATTTTTCAACTTGATACGTCGAAAAAGAGTCTTACTGCTTCAAAAGGGCTTTTTGTTGAGTGAAAAGAAACGTTGCTTAAAACTCTCCGTAGCGTTGCAAAGAAACTCAATTAAAGCGGCTTGTAACCATCAAGTCCCTTCAGCGTAACTTAAGAGAGTAGTGAAGCATTGACCTACTTTATCTAATTCCTCAAACAGTTCACAACTCCAAAGTCGTAATCCAATAAATACCTGGCCACTCAATCTTATCGAACGGAATTTAATTGCTTGCTTGTGCTACTTCTAAGCCGATACACGGTTTCCGTACACTCATTCCCCGACGATTAGCACATTCAGCAATCGACTCGATCTTCGCCTTGATACCCAATGACTTTACAACCCCTCGCAGAGATAAGCCGTTTCCATTGCGCACAGATGACGAACGTGTCGTCCGCCAGAGCGTTTATTCTTGGATCTCTCTTACTCTACACTCTATGAGTACAATACAGTCAAAGATGTTATGCATTGATGATGCCGTTGATCCAGCCAGCAAAGCTTGAAACTCGAGCGGCCACATCGGGGAAAGTTGTGCCACACGCGCCAATCATAAAGTTGCTGATGCCGACGAGCATGTGGTTGAAGACGACCGGGCCACCAGCATCACCGTAGCAAGCGCCCTTCTGCGCCGCCGTTGACAAGCATAGAGTAGATGCGTATCCGTAGCCGATGGATTCGTTGCAGGCGTCCTCACTAATCACTTCAGCAGTGTCGTAGTGAAGCTTGTAGGCGTATGATCCCTCGCTCTCAGTGCTTCCCCAGCCGGCAACGGTGGCAACATCACCGGCGGCCACAGCATCACTTGACTCGGCCATGGAGATGATTTGCACTCTGGGTCCCAACGTCAGGACAGAATCCAACTTTAGCACGGCCACGTCATTCAAGTAAGACGAGTATCCAGGATTGATTGTGATATGCGACACTTGAACGATTCTCCCGCCAGCATATTGGTTCGTACTTCCAACCCGAAGTGACACTCGGCTAGCAGCGACACTTAAAAGGAAACGAGAGAAAGAGGGAGTGAAGCAAATTGAGGGCAAAATGCGAGTTAAACCTTACGGGGTGACAGACAACTGAGACACACAGTGTGCTGCAGTGACGACGTACTGAGCTGCAACAATGCTGCCGCCACAGACGTGAGCCCCATCCAGACGAACTGAAACCATGTAGGGGAAGGTTTCGGTACCGGCCTCCACTCCATCCAAAATCCTAGAGGTGGGTTGCGCGAGGCATCCTGCCAGAAGGACGCTGCAGACCACAGCACACAACACAAAACTAGCCGTTGACATCGTGTCTAATCCAAAGCAATTGAAAGACTTACGTGCTAAATGGCTTTCACAATTTATAGATCGGAAATTTCGGTCCGATAAGCTGTCGGCTATCTTATCGGCGTTGCTAGCCAAATACTTAAAGTTATCGTAGATTGTCAGGGCTTATCGGGGGAGGTTTGAAGTTTCACATCATTATTGTTGCTTGCGAAGGAAGTGCGTGCGGTAACAAGGAATGTTCGAATCGAACATGGCTTCTGTGCCCGCTGATGGTGGGGAAATTGCGCGGATCAGACAAACAATATTTGCCAGCGGCTGCAAAGGCTGCCAATGTTGTGGTTGTGAATAACAATTTAAGCCGTTTTCACTGTAAAAGAGCGCCTGACACGTTGTCGCCACAGCAAAACGGCATAACAGAGCCCTGTGACCGCAGTTCCCTTTTACAGGTAGTTGCTATTTGCATCGAATTCCAAAAAAATTTGGTCATGGTCTTTGCCCCTAAAAGCACATTCGCTGAAAAAGGTCACTATTGCAACTGTTTAGTCTGTCGGCTGATGTCCAATGTGAACCAATTAAGTAGGGAGAATGTTGATAATCACGCAGTGACGGAGTTGATCCCCGTCTTTCTGTCCTCTTAACCAAAATTTGACAAATCATTTGCAGTATGAGAACCTTTCCTAGACAGTTATTACTCTTTGAGTGTTGTCAGCAGCTTGAAAGAAGTGGTGCCGTGAAAAATTCGAAAAATCGGCGTGTGAACGTGACACTCTAACCACACGGCGGCCGCAGCTCAACAAATGGTGGGAAAACTGAAAACAGGCGTAATCATTGTATGGAAACATTATCGGCTAAAACTATTGCGTTTGAGCCTTGCATTCGGTGAAAAATGGCAAGAAACGAGTGAAAGGCATGACAAGGGGAGTTTGTAATAGAATAACGCTCGGCTCCATGTTTCCGTAGGGTTCTATCTGGAGTCGTAGGTCCTACCCCACTCGCTGTATTCATAAGACCTCCTTCCGATTACTAACGAATTATTAACGGTTGAATAACGATTAGGGCAGAGGTGCCTTTAAAAAAATCGAAAAATGGTTCAAGTGTTGGATCGATGCTAGAGAGTACTTATTCGATAATAATAATAATTGTTGGCGCTACAGTCCAAAGGGGGACCAGGGCCTAGCTTGCTCATCAACTAATCGTGTTGTGCGCGCTACTGTTCTTTCACAAGTAGAAGGGACCTACAGTTTTTTGCCGACTCCGAACGGCGAAATTTGAGAAGCTTTCTTAGACAGTTATTACTCTTTGAGTGTTGTCAGCAGGTGGTGCCGTAAAAAATTCGAAAAATTGGTGTTGAGCTGGGAGTCGAACCTAGACCCTTCGGCGTGTGAGCGTCGCACTCTACCCACTACGCCACGGCGACCACACTTATTCGATTGTATTCCAAAATTACTAGAGAATCGGGAAGTAGGAAGTGCTCTGGCGGACTATACTTTAGGTGATGTAAAAAGTCCTTAAAAAAAACAGCACATAGAAAACGGACAGATTTGTTTTTTTTTTTTCAAGGTATTTGTTAATCATTTTTTCCTGTTTTTTGTTTCCTGCTAGAAAGAAAATACTTAAACTATATTATTAATCTCATCCTTTGATCTTAATAATTCCTTCAAACTGACCTAGGATAATTAATTTTTCTCTTAGCCTTTTCGGCTTCTTTGTTCATGTTTGCATTCGTGTTTTTAAATTGACTGTAAAGTCTAGTTTTCACCCAAGAAAACTTAAAAAGCGGCATCTATGCTGCAGTAGTCTTATTTATCACGATTCACAGGATACTGGATCATTTGCCAGTAACACAATCTTTACAGTGTGGGGTTTTCTGCCCAATGAGCATGCCCAAACACCCTTAGCAACTCTCCTGAATTTTAAATGATAGACACATATTTAGAGTCGTTTTCAAATACCTAAACACATACAGCACTGTGCAAAATAAAAGCACCATGTTCGACTTTGTCATTATTTTGTCACTATTTTGCTAACAACTTTTTCCTACAGTCATGCAAACACGTAATATTTACTGCAAAACATTCTATCAGTAATAAAACCCATATACGAGGCGAAAAAAAGGGGATTCTGAACTTAGAAAAGGTCAGTTGTTCGGAATGACACCGAATTTCGGAGTGAGCAAAATAATAGCACCGAGTGCGAAAATTTGTAAATATGAAGTAAAAGTCAATGGAATATTGAAGTTTTTTATTATTGGGTTAGTATTTGTTCGGGCAACTTTCATTTTAAAGTTCAGTGTTACAACGTAGTGGCATGGAGTCGATTAATTCATCGCTAAACAAGGATATTCTTCTACACAAAATCCCTTTGCTGTTTTGTATTTTTGGGTTTTGCTTCATATAGAGCTTTCCTTACATCTGTGCAAAGGTTTTCAATGGGATTTAGGTCCGGCGACTGAGGCGGCGACTGAGGCGGCGACTGAGGCGGTGACTAAGGCGGCGACTGAGGCGTCGACTGAGGCGGCGACTTAAGCGGCGACTGAGGCGGTGACTTAAGGGGCGACTGAGGCGGCGACTTAGGCGACGACTGAGACGGCGATTTAGGCGACGACTGAGACGGCGACTTAGGCGACGACTTAGGCGACGACTGAGGCGGCGACTGAGGTGGCCACTTAGGCGGACACTGAGACGGCGACTGAAGCGGCCACTTAGGCGGCGACTTAAGCGGCGACTTAAGCGGCGACTTAAGCGGCGACTGAGGCGGCGACTTATGCGACGACTGAGACGCCGACTTAGGCGGCGACTGTGACGGCAACTGAGGCGGCGACTGTGACGGCGACTGAGGCGGCGACAGAGGCGGAGACTGAGGCGGCGACTGAGGCGGTGATTAAGGCGGCGACTGAGGCGGCGACTGAGGTGGTGACTGAGGCGGCGACTGAGGAGGCGACTGAGGCGGCGACTAGACGGCGACGGGGACGTCGACTGAGATGGCGTCTGAAGTGGTGACTGAGGCGGCGACTAAGACGGCGACTGAGACGGCGTCTGAAGTGGTGACTGAGGCGGCGACTGAGACGGCGACAGAGGCGGCGACTGAGGCGGCGACTGAGGCGTCGACTGAGGCGGCGACTTAAGCGGCGACTGAGGCGGTGACTTAAGCGGTGACTTAAGGGGCGACTGAGGCGGCGACTTAGGCGACGACTGAGACGGCGACTTAGGCGGCGACTGAGACGGCGACTTAGGCGACGACTTAGGCGACGACTGAGGCGGCGACTGAGGCGGCCACTTAGGCGGACACTGAGACGGCGACTGAAGCGGCCACTTAGGCGGCGACTTAAGCGGCGACTTAAGCGGCGACTTAAGCGGCGACTTAAGCGGCGACTTAAGCGGCGACTGAGGCGGCGACTTATGCGACGACTGAGACGCCGACTTAGGCGGCGACTGTGACGGCAACTGAGGCGGCGACTGTGACGGCGACTGAGGCGGCGACAGAGGCGGCGACAGAGGCGGCGACTGAGGCGGCGACTGAGGCGGTGACTAAGGCGGCGACTGAGGCGGCGACTGAGGTGGTGACTGAGGCGGCGACTGAGGCGGTGACTAAGGCGGTGACTGAGGCAGCGACAGAGGCGGCGACTGAGGCGGCGACTGAGGCGGCGACTGAGGCGGCGACTAGACGGCGACGGGGACGGCGACTGAGACGGCGTCTGAAGTGGTGACTGAGGCGGCGACTAAGACGGCGACTGAGACGGCGTCTGAAGTGGTGACTGAGGCGGCGACTGAGACGGCGACAGAGGCGGCGACTGAGGCGGCGACTGAGACGGCGACTAAGACGGCGACTGGGGCGGCGACTGAGACGGCGACTGAGACGGCGACAGAGGCGGCGACTGAGGCGGTGACTGAGGCGGCGACTGAGACGGTGACTAAGTCGGCGACTGGGGCGGCGACTGAGACGGCGACTGAGACGACGACTGAGACGGCGACTGAGACGGCGACTAAGACGGCGACTGGGGCGGCGACTGAGACGGCGACTGAGACGGCGACAGAGGCGGCGACTGAGGCGGCGACTGAGGCGGCGACTGAGACGGTGACTAAGTCGGCGACTGGGGCGGCGACTGAGACGGCGACTGAGTCGACGACTGAGACGGCGACTGAGACGGCGACTAAGACGGCGACTAAGACGGCGACTGAGACGGCGTCTGAAGTGGTGACTGAGGCGGCGACTGAGACGGCGACTGAGACGTCTACTGAGGCCGCGACTGAGGCGGTGACTGAGGCGGCGACTGAGGCGGCGATTGAGGCGGCGACTGAGGCGGCGACTGAAACGGCGACTGAGACGGCGACTGAGGCGGCGACTGAGGCGGCGACTGAGGCGGCGACTGAAATGGCGACTGAGGCAGCAACTCCATAACTTGAACTCCATTGCTTTGGAAAAATTCTTTGACCACTTGCTAGTGTGTTTGGGGTAATTATCATGCTGTAGAATGTATATAAGCGGCATATTCCACTCTGCGTTAGGTAGCATGGTCTTTCTGACATAAGCCCCAGCAGTCATCATCGGTTTTATCTAAAAAATAGGACCAGTACCATAATCGGAAAAGCATCCTCATACGTTAATTTTTGCTCCACCGTGCTTAACAGTCTTTACAGGTTGAAACTCTTGGTTTTTTTCACCTGCGACTAATGTCCTGGTCCCAGGATTACGACTAATGTCCTGGGTTCGTCTGCCCATAATATATTGCGCAATTTAGAGGGTTCTCAGTTCAGGTGTTGCTTCGCAAATTTGGTTCGATTTGGTAGGTTGATTTTTGGCAGTAGTGGTCCTTTTGTGGGACTACTGGCATTTGAATTCTTCTTTACCAGTCTTCTTCTTATTGTTGATGTCGCCACGGGTAAATTTAACTCCTCTTTAATTTTCCTAGCACTCATAAACGGGTTACGTTTGACCAATCCTGTGACAAAGTGACAAGTGGAACATGGTGCTGTTATTTCTCGCAATGCTGTATTTGGTCGTAATTGTATGTGTCTTGTTTGGTTTGATGTTAAATTGAGTCTGGTTTGGTTGAAATCGTCAAATACATAGTGGGTTAAGTTAACGCCTTGTACTGCTTTAGATTTACCTTACATTACGCCTACTACCATTATATATCTTTTTTAATTTTTCACTGAATCGCGAGAAGAGTATATTTTCTGATAGACATCCAGCCGTACTTGGGTAAGACAGAGAGGACAGAGAAATTAGGACAGAGAAATTAATAAGACATTTTGATCTCGATTGATTTCGATGCATTAACTCGCTGTTTCGTACGCTCGAAACTTGTAACATGGCAAGATTCTGAAAGTTTCACCGCAGCATATCAAAATTGTTCTTCCTTTCTATGACCTGTTTTTCCTACATTGAAATGGAGGATACAAGGGTTGCCTTTTAAATTTCGGGATTAGAGAACCAAAAGAAATATTAATCATCGAAAATAGCTTTATTGCTTTTTAAAATATTTCCAATTAAGGTCTATACACTTTTGCATGCGTTTGAGCCAATTGTCGAAGCACTTTACCACTCTGATTGAGGTATCTCCGAAACATACATTCTGAACGTATCAACGCATTCAGGTGTTAAAAAACGTTGACCTTTCATTTTATTTTTTAGGTACGGGAATAAAAAGAAGTCATTCGGTGCGAAGTTAGGACTATACGACGGATGACTCATCAAATCGATGTTGTGAGTGCTCAAAAATGCAGTTGTTTGTGCCGATGTGTGAGAAATCGCATTGCCGTGGTGAAGAGAGATCCGTCTTCGGCGGTTGGTTTTCCTAATTTGTTGGAAGACAACTGGCAAACAAATGGTTGTGTATCACTCAGAATTGACTGTTCTGCATTGTTTCAGTGGTACGGTTGCGACATGCCCAGTTTTTTCCGAAAAAAAACAGGCGACCATTTGCTTGGAAGTGCTTCGTGCGCAAACAACTTTTGTGGGATTTGGCTCAATTTGAAATACCCATACAGTCGACTGCTGTTTACTTTCGGGCTCATACGCGTCAATCCACGATTCATCACCTGCCACGATGTCATTCGTCACCTGTCACGATGAGTATTTCGAAGCACCAGGATCAATTTTTTGGAGCATCGACACGAGCCTGTTTTTGAGCGACTGACAAATTGTGTGGGATCCAACGCGAACAAATTTTTTTGAAGATCAAATGTTCATGCAATATTGAATGTATGCCGGATCCACTAATGCCTCAGATTGTCTTAATCTCATGATATGTCACATGACGATCTTGCATTATCAGTTGGCACACAGCATCAATGGTTTCCGGAACAACAACTGATTTTGGACGACCTTCAGGAAATTCGTCTTGGAGTGAACTACGACCTCGGTTGAATTCACCGTACCATCGATAAACACTGGTTTTTGATGGAACTTCATCGCCAAAAATTGAATTAAGTTCATCGATGCACTGTTGATGAGTTAATCCACGTCGAAAATTGTAAAAAATAATGGCACGAAAATTTTCAAGATTTAGTTCCATTTTTTGGGCGAGATGAATCTTTTAAATTACTGTAAACAACAGAAATAGCGTTCGTATGTCAAAACGTTCTGAGAACGTCTAACCTCAAGAATGTTAGAATTTACGATAAAGCTGGCAGTTGGCAGATTGCAACACTAGGGTGCATTTCCGAAATATAAATTGCAACCTTCGTATTCGAAGTCCTGTGTTTGTTTCTTTATTCTCATCTTGTTATTTTTGCAATTTTACGCTAGAAAGTTGAATAGTTGCCAAACTATTTCACGGTTTTCTGTAAAACTGCCGCATTCACGGTCAGTCTTTATCTTCGCTTTATCGGCAAGCATTAAATAAAAATTAATGTTCAAGGTTCCTGTATATTAGTTATGGGCGCACTTGTATAAATATATCCTATCTAATCAATAACTACAATAAATTTTCCAGATTAAGCACTGTTTTAGCCAGAAATTGCTGAGCAGGCGATTAGCGTTTAGGAAATCCAATGTGTGACTTTCGTGTTGTATTTCAAGAGCGGCAGCTTTATCAAATATTTGATTGCGTGGAACTTTGATCAATATAAGGTGTTGTTCAATTGGCTTGTAAGTTAAAGATATGTGTCACAGCTGATACTCAAAATAACGCTTTTCCGCATTGTGTGAAGAAGATTCCCTAATTTTTTAAGCCAAATAATTTTGCAAACATTTTGGAAAAATTAGCCCGAATTGTTGCATGTTTTCAGGCTGATGAGATCTAGGAACCAGCTCTGATTTCTCATTTATCTCCTCGTATTGAACATCGGTCGAGAAGGGAAATAGAAGAATTTTGATCCAAAAAGCACACTTTTCACGTTTTGCGGTGAAATATAAACGACATCAAAGCTATCAGCTACCTCCTCGTTGGAAATCCCTCATTTTGGATTACGCGGAATGAACTGATAACTTATCGTCGGATTACATCCGTCTGGCTTCTCGGAACGTAAATTAACCTTTTTACACTTTTCAGTTCGATGCCAAGCAGCAAAAAACGCAAAAATCCAAATAAAACCCCAGCACATCATCTCATCAGTCGTTTATTTCAGTTCATATTTTGCAAGATCCATTGACGGTGGAAACTGACCTTTGCATAGCCGTCGGGGTATATATTGCCGCATCCTCCCACAACGAAGCCAGCAACGCCAACCAGCTGTCCCTTGTAGGTAGCTGGTCCGCCAGAGTCCCCATTGCACACACCATTGTCCTTCGGGTGCGCCAAGCAGATGATCTCATCGTAACCCCAGTTTATGACCTCATCGCACTCGTGACTGTCCAAGGCTTTGAGTGTAGTGTATTGCAAATGATCCGAAACCGGTCCACCGTGGTACAGTCGTCCCCAGCCTGACACCACCACAGACTCTCCACTGGGCACCTCGCCGGAGTATAAGTCGATCTTATTTATCTTGTCTGTGAATACAAGTTCCTCGGCCAACGTCAGCACAGCGACGTCATTCAGGAAGTTGCCGTAATCCTGATTAACGGTAACCTTGTTGATGTTGATTATCTTTCCGCCGGCCAGGCGTTGGATGCTTCCCACACGCACAGTGAAGTACCGTGCTGGCAGTCTGAAAGACGGAGGAATGTGACTCAAACGTGGTTTTGAAGGAATTGAAGAGTTCTTACGGTTGGGTGCCGCTTCCGGTGACAACGCAGTGAGCCGCAGTCAAGACGTGTCGCGAGCTAATTATCGATCCCCCGCAGGTGAACTGATTGTCCTTGAAAAGGACCACTTGATAGGGGAACTGGCCCACATCAGCATCAGAACCTCCCACCACGCGCTGGTAGGGACTGGCTGAAGCAAGCGCACCGCAGAGGCTGAGAAGGGCGATGAGGTGTGAAATCTTTGACGCCATCGCAAGAATAAGGCTATTCTTCATTGGAAAGGCTCTTAAATAGCACCGACCGTGCGCACGTCGTGCCAAATCTGAAGATAAGGTTATCGACGGATGATTAAATTATTTATGAGTCCCGCAATGAAATGCTCGCTACCGTCTTGGGAGTTTTTGTTTATGAGGGTGCGCAACGCGGTTGGGGTAAATCCATGTTCGGCAGTCGAATCTCCTGTGTCTGATAAATTTTATTGCGATGACGATTAAGTGACAGACTGTGATGTTTTATTGCATTAGACAAAGATGTCGAAATTTCCGACACAAAAGCGGTAAACAAACTTCGACAAGGCGCCTGGAGGGCTCTAGAGAATGCCTAAAATGCCCCTTAACAAAGAGAAACAAAGAAATCAATGCAATCTACATAAAAAAGCGTGTGTCTACTTTATTGATTGAAAGCCCACCACCAAAGCATTTATTGGGCAATAGTCTCCAAAATCCAGTCCCGGAAGTAGGGAATGCTGATATAGACGTCGGGATCAACGGTGCCACACTCGGTGCCCAAGATGTACGAAGCAGCGCCCACCAGTTCTCCATTGTAGACCGCAGGGCTACCAAAGTCACCGGTGCAGATTCCGAACTTCCTAGGATGACCCAGGCACATCAAGCTCTTGTCCTCCTTGCCGATAGCTGCCTCACAGACAGCATTGTCTAACATGACCTCGTCGTAATACTGCAGCTTGCGGTACATGTACTCGTCGGTGATTTTGAGACGTCCAAATCCACTGATCCACACTTCAGCTCCAGCGGGGGGATTCTCCTTTGCCACTGGGATCGGCTGGATAGTGGACGAGAAGACAAACGATTTTGTGAGCTTAAGCACGGCCAGGGCGTTCTGCAACTCGATGTAGTCCTTGTTCACGATGATCTCCTCCACCACGATCGTCACGCCTCCGTTGTAGAGATCAGTGCTGCCAGCGCGGATTGAGAACACTTGTGGTGGCCATCTGTTGGCGAATTAAAATGAACATTGAACATTGAACAGAGAGGATGTGTTTCTCACGGATTATCTGTGTTGCGATAGCACACACAATTGGCCAGAGTAAGGACATGTTTCTCGCTCAGAACAGTTGCGCCACAGGAGGGTGTGCCTCCGATAAATAACTGCGCTTGGTAGGGGAATTGACCCTCTGCCGCGTCATCGCCGTTCACGATTCTTCCCTCTGGTGCTGCGGTGGTAACGGCAATCAAAGTTGCGAGAAGGAATACGAGTGGAATTGCGGATGTCATTGGTGTCTTCTGATTTGTTTGCTATCGACTGAAGTGGACAGGTGACAATGCGGGAGTTTTATGGCTTCACTATCTTATCTTGGGCTTTGACGTCTGAAACTGATTCTTTGCTATCTCGGAGATAGACCATCAGATTCATAATTGCTTCCTGTGCACTCCGGCAGAGCCTCGGCAACATACCTCGTTGCCTTGGTCGTGTGGGACTGGAATTGATTTGACGGGTAATGACCACTACTTCTTGGGGAGCCGAAGAAAAACCCAGTAAACACCACAAAATGCGAATGTCACACCTCAATTCTTTAGACCAATGAGTGTGCAGCCAAAGCAAAGTTGCGACTGGCGAGCACTGCCAGTGGAGGAAACAAACCACAGTACACGTACGCCGGCGTGTAAGGGCCCAACATATAACACAGAACTGAGTTTTCACGCTTCATAAAGCGAACCAGGTTCTGAGTAGTAGTAACGCTCAGAAAATCGATATCGCTGAGTCCTGAACTGGTAGCAAAATAGTTTGGGGATGTGGATTTGAAAAAAACCCCAAGTTGGCCAGTCTTTCAAACTTTGCGTTTTTCAATCAGAAACTTCGGCCATTCATTTGGCCAGTGCGCACCGGTATTAGCACCGGTATAGCAAGTCTCTCCTGATAGGTTTCTCGACACAAACGCATTTAAAAAGATCTAAAGTACTAAGGATTCACAAATAGGATACATACCCGACAATGCTTTGAGACAGCAAAACTTGTGGGAAGTGAAAAAGTTAGGGAACCATCTTTGGATTGACGTGGGCAAAATGGATCTTCTAAAGGTAACAACCATCTTCCTTTTCCTTAACCGTAGGCATCTTTTCTAATTCATGGAAGGAATCAATTATAATCCCGGTGGCAAAAGTAAATAACACAATAAAACCAGAGCAATTCCGACCCATTAACATGATGCCCCTCTATGAAAAAATTCTCGAGACGGTAGTACGCATACAACTGGAACATTTTTTAATACAATCCGAAACGCTTTCTGAAAAACAATCGGGTTTCCGGAAAGGCCAGTCAACGGAGACAGCTTTGGCTTGGGTCCTCAATGAATGGAAGAGACAGCTAGATTCAGGAAAATTGGTACTAGCGCTGTTTCTTGATTTAAAAAGAGCATTTGAAACAGTAGACAGATCTATAATGTTAAATAAATTACATAAGTATGGTGTGAGGGACAAAGAACTTAGATGGTTTGAGTCATTTTTATCCTTAAGAACACAACGAGTAAGGTTAGGAGGAATTTTCAACGCCTAAAGAGGTTAACCTGGGTGTGCCGCAGGGAACAATATTAGGAGTGATATTATTTTTATTATATGTGAATGACTTAGAGGATTGTCTTAAGTTTTCAAATGTTTCATTATTTGCCGATGATACGCTAATATATATTGTTGGAGAGAATGTAAATACTTGTGAAATGAAATTAAATGTTGATGCTGAAAACTTGTATATATGGTTATGCAAAAATAAATTAATGTTCTTCTTCTTCTTGTGGCGCTACAGTCCGGGGTGGACCTGGGCCTCAACCAACATGCCTCTCCTACCAGCACGATCTTTCGCCAGCTGTCTCCAGTTGCGCACTTCAAGTTGGTTGAGGTCCTTCTCCACTTGTGTGCGCCACTTCAAATTAATGTTAAATGTCTTAAAAACTAAAAAAATTTGATAATATAAATGTCGAAATAAATAATAATATTATCGAGTGTGTAAGCCAAATTAAATATCTAGGAATAATTGTAGACAATAAACTTTCTTTTAACGAGCATGCTGACTACATTTGTGGAAAAATATCAAAGAAAATAAACTTCCTATTTCGAATAAGAAAAAAGATTTCAAAAGAATGTGCAATTAATATTTACAATTCTATTATACTACCATATATTGACTATTTTTTTTTATTTTATTTTTATGTAATGTAAGTAAAATTAACAGTCTTAAATTTTACCAAATAGGGCAATGAGATGTATACTCAAATGGGGATCAAGATCTCATGGTGTTGATATGCTAAACGAGTTGAAATGGTTGAATATCGAACAAAGACTGAAAATGAATGTACTAATTTTTATTTTTAAATTAAAAAATGGACTATTTCCTGTATATTTACAACGAAGTTTGCAATTTGTAGGAAACTATTATAACTTAAGAAATGTGGGAGATTTCCGGTTACCCCTATATAGGAGGGATAGAACACAAAACATTGTTTTATGAAAAGTAGCGCAATAACTTAAATACTGATATCAAAAATCAAACCAACATTATTCGATTTAAAAAGCAAATTCTTCAACATGTTTTAAGATTTTATAAAGAGTGAAATTGAAATTGTAAGAGTTTATTGTTAAACTAATAAATTACTATCTATCTATCTATCTAACCACTGCCAGCAGAAGTTAAAAAAACAGAAGAATAGGCTTCTTTTCACAACCTCGGAGAAAGGGGAAATAACCTGCATGGCTTTACCCATAAAAGAACAACTTTTGTGGCTGATGTAGCTGGATGAAGGATATAACGATACACCCTTTTATCTTGTCTGCAAGCTTGATAACTTTTAACTTTAAAGGACTTATTGACATACCAGAAACTGATGAGTATAGATTTTCATTCAAAAATCGAAATTCTTTCGAGACTAGCGGTTGAAAGTCCGTTCAGTGGTAGCACATTGCACCCTTTGGGCTTAAGTGACTCCATCAAATATAATAGAAGCACAATATCTAACCTCTCGCACTGGACACTTTGTCTAAGGCCACATACAAGGAGACATCTGCAAAGCAGTCGTAATGGAATCCCGACTAAATCTGTCTACCAATCTCTTCAGGTCACAACAGCAGAGTTCAATGTTGATTGAATCAACTGCTTCATTAAAACATCAGTGTAGCAGTGTTGTTGAAAAGAAGAAGTCTTTACTTCAAATACACCATAACGGCTTTCATTTCACGCTTGACGGTAAGATCCAGCACCGGGAGCAAGTTAGGCGAGCGAAGAGAAAACATGCTGAACTCCGCCAAATTTAGTCGACTGTTATGAGGGGACGGATCTGCAGTTCAGTTGGTCGATTATTGGTGGTACAAATTGATTCACTCCGTGTTTTGCGTGAAAAAACGTAAAATATACATCACTCAAAGTATTGTCAATCGGAAGCGACTACTTTTAATATTCTAATAGCATCTCAAAAGAGTGAGTCCTCTTTGGCATCGATCCAGTCATTGACCATTCTTCTATTTATCTAAAAGACCCTCGCAACTCATTTTGCATCCGTCCAAAAGGCGGGCAGACTGATAGAACAATGTCTGGAGAATACGGCGGGTGGAATAAGACCTCTCATTTCGGCGTTTCCAGGTAACTTTTGACCGCTATTGCCACGCTTTATCAAGCCTTGCCATGCCTTTTAGTCCTCTCTGGATGTTTTTCACGCAACGAACGATTCAAGCACATCAGCTACTGTCGAAAATGTTTCCAATTAATGGTTAGCCTGGTTTTATCAACTCATTGTACACCACACTCGTCACTCGACATTTCCGAAGCAGTACAAGAGAAGGTTGTTGTCTTAGATTCTGATACACATTAATTATTGCTGACTTTCCAATGAAGTAGGTAATCGCTTCCAAGATCAGACACAACTTGCAGGTGGCGCCATCTTTTGAAAATTGACCGAAACAACTTTTACCCCCGATTTCTTATCATATAAAAAATATTTACCCTTAGAAAAAAGGACAATATCAAAACAACACTTCCAGTCATTTTGTCTGAAGAGCACATTCAAATAAAATTCAAATAAAATGTCGAAAAGCTGTTGAGTTAGGGAAGGAAGTAGGCAAACCTCAACTTTGTCTATAGGTTGTTGACAAGCAAGAATGCGGCAAATTTAATTGAAAAAACTCAAATCTCGTAGCCTCCTTCACTTGTCTGTATTCTTTGCTTGCCTCGTCCTTTGGCTGTTTCATTTGCCAGTCTCCTTTAGCTCCCTGCTTCGACTGGCTCTTTCACTGTCTTCTTCGATGACCTCTTGTGAATGGCTTACCTGGTTAATTCGTTTGGCTACTCACATCACCTCGACAATGATAAACTGTAACAGTTCCTTGTGTTAGAGAGATATTATAGAATCTTAATGACTGTTATTTTTACAATTTTCAGTGGAGATATAGTCAAACTTGGCCACACTGGCATTGGTAGTAGTACAATAAAATCAACCGTCGCAGGTCCCAAGTCCAATCCCGAGGCTTAAAACAAGGCGTTTATTCACGGCACTACAACTTTTTTGAGTTGCTGACAACATGGAGAGAGAAGCTTCTCAAACTTCGAAGTTCGGAGTCGCCAATAAACTGTTCCTTCTACTCGTGAGAAAAATAGTACAACGCTAGGCCTTGGACCTCTTGTCGACTGGGGCGACATCTAATGAAGACGTAATTAAACTTTTGGTTTTTTATAAATTCTGTAAGTCCCTTCTAGGCTTTGGACTCTTTGTCGACTAAGGCGTCATCTAATGAAGATGTGATCAAACTTTTTGTTTTTGGTCAAATCTGTAAGTCCCTTCTACAAGTAAAAAAAACAGTACCACGCTAGGCTATGGAGCCCTTGTTGACTGGGGCGCCATCTAATGAAGATGTAATCAAACTTTTGGTTTTTGGTCAAATCTGTAGGTCCCTTCTACTCGTGGAAAAAACAGTACCATGCTACCCCTTGGTTCCCTTGTCGACTGTGGCGCCATCTAATAAAAATGTAATCAAACTTCTGGTTTTTGGAAAATTTGGTCAAAAAAGTGCCTAAGTGTCAGCTCCCATCATTCTATCTTTGAACCATGGGCTTCCTTCTCTATTGTATAATCTAGGGTAGCTGGGTCATCGTTCCCTCTGCTGCAGGAATAAGGCCTTCTAATCAGTTCAGGTCTAGTTGAATGAGTAAAGAGCTTCAAATGGACCCTCAGGCGTGTCAAAACAAAATTTCTTAGGCCTCTGTGTACGAGTAGTGGCTATCAACTGAAAGTCAGAGTGGTCCTTTGAAGAAGGAGTCTGTTGCCCAATTGCCTATTAATTTCAAAGTAACAGCAATTGGCAAGAATGGTGGTACACTTGATTTTAATTCTGATGTTTTAGTACCTTTATGTTGAGTCCAAATTGACAAAGTCCTTGACTCTATTTTTTAAACTCCTCTTGACGCACTGTCCGAGACGTCAACGTTGTGCGTTTTTTCGTGATAACTTCTTTTGCTCTCGCGTACTAACAGATCCAGTAAGCTCTTCGAAATCACTTTGTTGTGCTCGACCCTAAGTCACCACCTGAACGTACTTTTAATACATTCCGTCTCTGGTGTTGGCGTGAGTGTCCGGCGAGATCTTCTCAAGAACGATGTTGAAAACTAGCACCACAGCGTCCGAAATTTCTGCTCAATGGGTTCGTTGCTGAATGAAGAATAAAAGTTGTTTAGGGGCATTGTACACAATCTGACGAGGTCTGTAAGAACGACTAAGTGACCTACGAGTAGCAGCTGTCAATGAGAGAAAAGTTAGTTACCTCATTCCCAGCCCTCTCGGAAGTCAATGCAGTGCCAGAACAGGTCTTATCGTAGGCTCCCAATGACTAAATAGAGTTAAAAAAGGGTCCATCTACAACTAAAGGTACTCACCTCTTTAGATTTACCCCCTGAAGTTTAAGTGCAGACGCAAACCGAATTGCCAGCATAAATTTTTTATTCTCTACCGCACAACTTTCCCCATCATCAATGCAGCTGTCCAGAAGAAGATCGAATGGTCTCAAAACTTTATCAGTTTTAGATTGGTCATTTCCGCCATAGATTCAGGGGGAAATTGAAACAGTTAAAAGCTGTGTCGCAATTTTCAGATCAACTCCATTCAAATGTGAATGCAAATGTAATTGAATTCTGAAACCCAGTCACGCTCCACTCGCCGAGGTTAGTCAATCGGTTTGACCTCCAATGCGTAGCCAACTTGCAGTTCATCTAGGCTCATTGGACTCGCGCCAAAGCGTGGACAGTGCGTCGCATGCAATGTGTGAAATTTACGGTAAATATTGTTGCCAAACATGCTGATTAGCTGTCTAGGCGCATTTCGTTCGGTTTCACATTTCGAACAGGTCTCCAAGTGAATGTGTCTGCATCGAATGCAAAACCAGCGACCGTGCGTTTTTGACAGCAGAAGTGAAGTGAAACAAATTCGCCATGTTTCCTGACAAACGCGACCACAGTCCCGACAGTTTGTTCAGTTGGAAGCACCACTTTCATCAAGTCCACTAATGGTCGTGCCCGCATCTCTGAGCAATGTGAAGGTGAAACTTTCCCACACGCCTTTCTGACAGCCGCCACGCATTGATCTACATCGGATTTGGCGAAAAATCGAGTACAACAACATCGACAACATTCGCGATCTTTCTGCCGATCTGGTTATGTAAGATCGGCAAGCATGTTGCGGCTGCTGTCGGCGAATCGCTAATTAAGGCACGTCAAGCTTTGAAATGTGGCCGTTACTCTCATCTCGTCAAACTCACCGAGGTGCACTGCACTCACGCTGTGATTAACGTGGTTTCACCGCTGCCATATGCCGCTGCTGCACTGCAGTCGATGGAAACCGAAAGTCACTGTTTGGTACTTGTTGTAGCGGCATTCGAGTTCACTTCGCCGCCACATTCGTCTGTCATCGTCTGAGAAGTCATTTCTTGTGTGCCCCGCTGATTCAGGTGTTTTTCTTTTTGCTTACAGAACCAATCCCAGCCATGATTCTGCGGAAGACAGTCGTTGCCATCGTCGCGCTACTGTTCGCGTACGAATGCTGCGCGCAGAGCATCAACGAATTGGATGCCCTTCCGGAGCCAAGGGCGTACGTGCCGGACGCGCAGTTTCTGGACTTTGTATACCACGACCACGATGAACTGACTCGTTTTCTGAGGTAAGTGCCCATGCAAGCCAATCACCGATCCGTTCAACACGGCAAATGTTTCATTTTCAGAGCAACGAGCTCGATGTACCCCAATCTGACGGCGCTCTATTCAATCGGGAAATCCATTCAAGGGCGTGACCTCTGGGTGATGGTCGTCTCGTCGTCGCCCTACGAGCACATGATCGGCAAGCCGGACGTGAAGTACGTCGGCAACATTCACGGCAACGAGCCTGTTGGCAGGGAAATGCTGTTGCACCTTATTCAATACTTCGTGTCCAGCTACAGCACAGACGCGTACGTCAAGTGGCTACTGGACAACACCCGCATTCACATTATGCCCTCGATGAATCCCGATGGGTACGCAGTGTCACAGGAAGGCTCCTGCGAAGGCGGCCAAGGAAGGTATGAAGCCTTGGGGCATCGCTCGGTAGATCGTGCTAACTTGAGCTTCTTTCAGGTATAACGCTCGCGGATTTGATTTGAATCGAAACTTCCCGGACTACTTCAAGCAGAACAACAAACGCGGCCAGCCCGAGACGGATGCTGTCAAGGAGTGGATCTCGAAGATTCAATTCGTGTTGAGTGGCAGTCTCCACGGAGGCGCATTGGTTGCCAGTTACCCGTATGACAACACGCCAAACTCTAGTAAGTCTCTATAAAGTCCCCCACACCCCCAGACCCGAAGAACCCTCCCCTTAGTCACTCCAAAAATAAAATGCAATCCCCTTTCTAACAATATGGCTGCTCAAAGGAATCTGTCGATCATCAGCATTGTGTGCGAGTGAGTAGCCGCGCCCTTGTGACGCAGGCGGGCGTACAATTCATTTGTTCCACTACCCATGGCTTTCATTGATATGGTTTTGTTTGTTTGTTCTCTTCCAACATGTCCCCTGGGCGCAGTGTTTCAGAACTACTCGCCGGCGCCGTCCCTCACGCCGGACGACGATGTCTTCAGACACCTATCGCTGGTGTACGCCAACAACCACGCGAAAATGTCACGTGGTGTCGCCTGCAAATCGGCGACTCCCGCCTTTGAGAACGGCATCACCAACGGAGCGGCATGGTATCCGCTGACCGGTGGCATGCAGGACTACAACTACGTCTGGTACGGCTGCATGGAGATCACCCTCGAGATCTCGTGCTGCAAGTTCCCGCCGGCATTCGAACTGCGAAAGTACTGGGAGGACAATCAGTTGGTAAGAATTTTGATTAAAATTGACGGCTGATGCACGATGCATACTTTCAGTCGCTGATTAAATTCCTTGCCGAGGCACATCGCGGAGTTCAAGGATTCGTGCTGGACCCAACCGGCGCGCCAATCGAGCGCGCTTCACTGAAGGTCAAGGGACGCGACGTAGGCTTCCAATCAACAAAACACGGCGAATTCTGGAGGATACTGATGCCGGGATACTACAAATTGGAGGTGTGTAAAGACTTTTCAACTCAGATAGGAAGCAAGTTCTGGACGGAGAAGGTCGGTTGGGTTAAAGATGCCGCGTTTTCATTGTTTTTGCAAATATGAACGCGTTTGGTAATCTTCAGCCAATCCAGACTCTCTGACTTGTAGAAACGGTTCCGACCTTGTTCAATTCGCTGTTTATTCCCATTTCAGGTCTTTGCGGATGGATATGCCTCACGGGAAATAGACTTCATGGTGGTCGAACAGCACCCAACTCTCCTGAATGTAACCCTTCAGCCAGCAAAGGTATCTAAACGCATTAAATTCTAAGAAAATTTTCAAAAAATTCTTTCGAAAACAATTTTTATTAAACTAAGCATGTTGAGGAGATGCTTTTATAAACAAAAAACACCGCCATCTAGAGCTAGATAGTTCAAACAGATAATTTGTACAGAAAAATAAGCCTTAACCAAACTTTCGCAAACAGTTGAACAAAAAACCAAAAAAAAACAAGTAAAAAAATAATCTTCTCCTAGGTGATTGGTTGGTTTTGTTGGTTATAATACTGTAGAATTCCTTTCTCTTGTTTTTTTCGTTTCTTCCATATTTGTTTAATTTGTTTTTTACAGCCAATTTTCAGCACATCCCGGGGTAGAAAACCCGGCCAAACACCTGCAATCATCTTCCCATCCGACTAAGTAGCTAATTTCAATCTTCTCCCCACTAAAAAATCAAAAAAAAAAAAAACAAGATATGTGTAGATATAGACGTTCCATACAAAAAAAAAAAAAAAACAAAATATTATGCATACACACACATATAAATATATCTATAAATTTACATAATTAACAAACGAAGAACAATTTGAAATACAACCTCCTTAACGCCTACGTTTAGATGTAATGTAGCATGTGGTATATTGCGGCAGCATGTATTAATTTAGTTGTAAGTATTTTGCCCCTTAACGAGCTATTCTCATTCTATTGATTGTAAAAATGTACAGTTTTCTTGAAAAAAAAAACTTTTTGGTTGTGATTTTGATTTAAAGTGGGGAATGTATGGGAACTCTTTGGCAATGGAAACATGTGAGAAATGTGTTCGATATTTGTTGCATACTCTTTGGCAGTTGGAAATTATGACAGGTGTACAGTGGTGCACATTTATCATTTTGAAGCGATGAGTTTCTTTGATTTAATTTTTTGTCGAGCTAATGTTTTGATTATTGAGGTGTCCCTCATATAACGCGGTGGTTACATTCCAGAAAAATCCGCGTTATGTGATTCGCGCAGCAGAAGACTTTCATATAAATTTGACGGTTATATTCCAAAAAACTTTTTTCAAAATAAAAAACTAAAAGAACTAAATTAAAGATGTACGAAAGTTGCCTTTAATATTTCGGGATTGGGTAAATCTAGTGTTGCAATCTGGCAACTGCCAGCTCTATCGTAAAGTTTGACATTACTCAGAACGTTTTGACATACGAGAGCTATTTGTGTTGTTTAATAATAATAATTGTTGGCGCGACAGTCCACAGGGGGACCAGGGCTTAGCTTGCTCATCAGCTCATCGTGTTGTGCGTACTACTGTTCTCTCACGAGTAGAAGGGACTTACAGTTTTTTGCCGACTCCGGACGGCGCAGTATGAGAAGCTTTCTTAGACAGTTGTTACTCTTTGAGTGTTGCTAGCAGCTCGAAAGAGGTGGTGCCGCGAAAAGTTCGAGGTGGTGTTCAGACGAGAATCGAACCTAAACTCTTCGGCGTGTGAGCGTCGCACTCTACCCACCACGCAACGGCGGTCATTTGTGTTGTTTACTGTAACTTAAAAGATTCATCTCGCCCAAAAAATGGAATTAAATCGTGAAAATTGTCGTGCGATTATTTTTTACAACATTCGACGTGGATTAACTCAACAACAGTACATCGATGAGTTCATCAATAATTCAATTTTTGGCGATGAAGCTCCATGAGGAACCAGTGTTTATTGATGGTACGGTGAATTCAACCGACGTCGTAGTTCACTCCAACACAAATTTCGTGAAGGTCACCCAAAATCAGTTGTTGTTCCGGAAGCCATTGATGTTGTGCACCAACTGATATTGCACGATCGTCATGCGACCCATTGTAAGATTGAGACAACCTTAGACATTAGTGGGACCAGCATACATTCAATATTGCATGAACATTTGACCGTCAAAAAATTTTTTTCGCGTTGGATCCCACACAATTTTTCAATCGCTCAAAAAAAGGCTCGTGTCAATGGGTCGAAAAAAATGCTCCGAAAATACGATCGCGGTGCTTCGAAACACTTCTATGACATCGTGACAGGAGATGAATCGTGGACTAACGCGTATGAGCCCGAAAGTAAACAGCAGTCGACTGTGTAGGTATTTCAAATTGAACCAAATCCAGCTAAAGTTGCTCACGCACGACACACTTCCAAGCAAATGGTCGCCTGTTTTTTCGGAAAAACTTGACATGTCGCAACCGTACCACTAGAACAACGCAGAACAGTCAATTCTGAGTGGTACACAACCATTTGTTTGCCAGTTGTCTTCAAAGAAATCAGGAAAACCAACCGCCGAATATTTCTCACACATCGGCACAAACAACTGCATTTTTGAGCACTGATAACATTGATTTGATGAGACATCCGCCGTATAGTCCTGACTTCGCAACTAATTACTTCTTTTTACTCCCGTACGTAAAAAACGAAATGAGAGGTCAACGTTTTTCAACACCTGAAAAAGCAGTAGATGCGTTCAGAATGCATGTTTTGGAGATACCTCAATCAGAGTGGCAGAAGTGCTTCGGCAATTGGTTCTAACGAATTCAAAAGTGTATAGATCTTAATGGGGAATATTTTGAAAAACAATAAAGCTATTTTCGATGGTTAATACTTGTTTTTGTTCTCTAATCCCGAAATATGAAAGGCAACCGTCGTATGTACGTTTACAACTCAAAATTAAAATTCATACTTCTATCATTTTACGAATAAATAAAAAACATAATGAAAAAAACAATCGGAAAACATAAATATTATTCATTAACAAACTTCATTTTGCTAGTCGGTGACACTGTCTTCGAACAACGTGGTACAGCACACCTTTCTGGTACCACCAAACACGCAGCATTGTCTTCTTGCCGAATCGATCTGGTTTTGCAGTCGATGTTGATGGTTGTCCCAGATTAACCCATGAATTAGGACTCTTAAAATAAATCCATTTTTTATCGCCAGTAACAATCCGATGCAAAGCCGATTTTCTTTCGTGTCTTTGAAGCAAATTTCACATGAAGCAAGTGTTTTTTCGGTTTTCCATCTGTCTTTCATTCATTTCATGTGGCATTTTCCACACTTTTGGATCCTTGTCATAGCTTTTAAACGGTCAGAAATTGTTTGTTGTGCAACATTTAACATTGCTGAAATTCGCAGTGTCATCTCCATCCAATATCGTTTGCAATTCGGCGTCTTCAAACTTTTTGGTGGTCTTTTACTCTCTTCATTTCTCACATCAAAATCATTATTTCTGAACCGTTGAAACCATTTTTACATGTTGCTTCTGATAGAGCATGATCAGCATATGTCTCGACAAGCATTCGATGCGACTCTGCAGCACCTTTCTTCAAATGAAAAGAAAAAATTAATGCTTTCCGGAAATCATCACTTTCTGGTACAAAATTCGACATTTTATTCGACAAATAATGATGTTGTCTGTTCAATGACTTGATGTATACTAAATATTTTTCACAGATGTCATAGCAAACAAACAAAAACAAATAAGAGCTCGTTCACAACAAATGTTCCCTATCGAGACATTTGTATATTCACGCTCACTACATACCGGTATACCTGATATTATTATTTTATTTTAACGTGTCACTGATGCGAAAGTAACAGTGACAGTAGTGCCAATAACGAAATGAAAACATTTGAAATTAAAATTGAAGAATTGAAATTAAATTTAAAGTAAGCACTTTTTTTAACTCACAGTACGTGTATTCCTTATACATAAGACCTGTGTACAACTTCAATTTGTCACTCAAACGTGGTAAACAATAATTTTTTACATGTTCCACCCCCCACTAAAGGTTCCACCCCAAATTAAAAGCAAAATATCGCACAAAATCCTCAAACTGTGAGCCTGAAAACCAATAAGTCATAAAAACTGCCAAAGGATGCAGAAAACAACTCCACATGTTTCCTCAAATTATCTAAGTTACTAATATGTATATTCTTTCTTTTCTAAATATATGTCTTGCTTTAAATGTGTGAGCAACACATTCAATTCCTAAAAAAATAACTGGTTAACTTTATTTTTAACTCCCACAGAGAACCGAAGGCTCACCAGCACATTTCTATCGGCCAGTTCCACAATCCCAATTCTATCGGCCCGGACCACCGCCCAGCTACTCGGATGGCGGTATCTTCTCGTCGATCAGCAATGGTCTGAACACACTCTACTCGAACATCTTTGGCTGATCGATGCTTTTGTGACTTTTGTTTCTTATAGACTTAAAAATATCATTTCTCTTAATCATCACATTGATTGCATTTACCCTGATTCACTTTGCTACAAGTGAGAATGTTTAGCTTTTTTTGTTTTCCAAATTTTCTTTCTTTTCCCTTCCGCATCATGCCAAATTCGAGAAAGGTAAGAAACGCATGCTTTGAAAATATGGTGAAAAATAAAAAAAAGCCACATAAAATCAACTACGGAATTCGGAACATCACTGCCTTCAAAATTTAGTCGAAATCGATTACACCAATCGGTAGATTAAAAGAGGACAACAATTCTAAAATAAAAATATTTAAAATATTATCTTAACATTGTTTTCTGCGCTAAATTAAAAAAAAAACAAAAAGCAAAAAATGGTTAACTTATGTAAAATAGTTTAAGCTATAAAATGTATACTTGAAAATGTATTGTATGAGCACAATCAATCACGAACAATGTATCTCATCTACGGTTAAGTTATTTTTTTTTTCTTATGTTTTTAAATGTTTTATTATTTTTTGTAGTAATAAAAACGTTTTAGAAGACAATAAATTATTTTTGTTTTGTTTGTTTTTTTAATTTTTGTTTTTTCTACTTCTGACAGTTCATACTAGAGTACCTTAAAAGATAAATGTTCGGAATTGTATTTTATTCATTTACAAATAAAACTAAAAAACAATATAACAAATATCTAGATAAAGACATGTTACACTAAAGGAAATAATGTATAAAGTAATTCAAACCTAATAAAGGAAATTTAATTGCGAACATTACACAATCTGTTACAATCTATTTATGTTCCAGAATTGAGTGCAATCTGGTTGTGCTCTAATGTCCCATTCGCCATATTTGAGTCCAGCATCGACTGTACTTCGACATCAGTCATAGGTCGGATCACAGTCGCCTGCGAATTCATTCGGCCAACTTCAGTTTCAATTGAATCTTCTCCTGAAAGCCTGTTCAAATTTTCTTCACTTATACTTGTTGATTTTCGTTTGCTTATGAAAGTTTGAGTATTTGGCTTCCTCCTTAAATCGTCTTTTTTCGATGATTTTGCATGATTCTCGTATTTAAAAATATTAAACTAAGAAGCAGGTTTCTTTTTATAATCGAATTTATTTCTGGCTTTTTTTAAAGTTACCTGGTATTCGTAATTTCGAATATTTGAAGTAAGTTTGCCCTTCCCTGACTGACAGAAGCCATAAAAGTCCCTGATTTCGAAACCCGCCATTAGGGATGCGGTCCCCAATTTTTCATTCCCACGAAAAACAATTTAAATTTCTAATTTATATATTCTGAAAGCTGAAACAGTCTTTCTGATTTGTTACTTCATTTTCTAATTCAAAATTACAGTGATTGTAATTTATAGAAAGACAAATTTCTTGTTGCTCGACACACAATTCAAAATTAATTGAGGTGTCTTACAGTCCAAAAAGTAAAAAGGACGAAAACTTTGGGTTCAAGAGTACTTACAATTTTTACAAACTCTGAACGGAAAAAGATTTCTAAATGCTCTCATAGCTCCCTAAATGTTAACAGCAATTCGAGAATGGATTAAGTTTTAACTTAAGATCTGCTACACTTAAAAATAAAAAAAAAATATAAATACTGTCTGTATATCATGAAAAAATTATTTTCTTGCGATATTTTTTTTGCCTTTAAATTATTTTGTTAACTTGCAGTCTACAAGTTTTTCGCGATTTGTTTTTTTTTTTTCAAAAGTAGTCGAAAAACTCCATGCCTTTAGCTTCAACCCATTCTTTTTAAATATTACAGGCAATAACAGAAACTTTGTTGCCACTTTTAACATAAAACTTTTTTCTCGTGACTCTATTGCAAATCGTGTAAAGCAGTGCTTTGCTTTTACCTAATTCGAATTTTCTTCAACCACTCCATTGAACTAGCTTCAGACAATTCTATTGTTTTGTAAAAAAATTGAATATCTTCAGCCGATACTGTCGTTGACCAAGGTTGATCGATCGATTCTACCAACAACCAACTACCAAGTCTTCATCAGGAAGAATCTCTTAGCATTCGGCTGATTTTTGTTGGAGGTTGGGATAAACTGCACTAGAGCGCTCAGACTCAAATACTGGTCCATTGTACTAGCATTCAGCTTCATCTGGTATTAGTAAAACTACGTCTTTTTTTAGTGGTCGCCGTGGCGTAGTGGGTAGAGTGCGACGCTCACGCGCCGAAGGGTGTAGGCTCGTTTCCCAACTCAACACAACACAATTTTTCGAATTTTTCAAGGCACCACCTCTTTCGAGCTGCTGACAACACTCAAAGAGTAATAACTGTCTAAGAAAGCTTTTCAAATTTCGCCGTTCGGAGTCGGCAAAAAACTGTAGGTCCCTTCTACTCGTGAGAGAACAGTAGCGCGCACAACACGAGTAGTTGATGACCAAGCTAGGCCCTGGTCCCCAGTGGACTGTCGCGCCAACAATTATTATTATTATTGTGTCTTAAATTGCATTCCATACTTTATTATCCGCTTCAGAGTGGGTTACCTGAACAGAATTAAGCTATGGTTTGTATGATATTCTGGAATAATAATAATTTGTAGCAAATCATGCAACTCATAAGTCACTGCTGCCTTAATTTATCCCCTCACCGTCGCGTAAGTGGGTAGCGTGCGACGCTTACACGCCGAAAGTCTTTGTTCGATTTCCGACTCAATACCTCGAATTTTTCACGGTACCACCTCTTTCGAGCTGTTGACAACACTCAAATTACTGCCTAAGAAAAAGCTTCTCAAGCTTCGCCGTTTGAAATTGGCAAAAAATTTTAGGTCCCTTCTCTCGTTAGAGAACGTACAACACGAGTAGTTGATGAGCAAGCTAGGCCCTGGACCCCCTGTGGACTGTCGCGCCATTCAATTATTATTTTTATCACCAAGATAACAAGGATCTTTTCTTCTTCATCTAAACTATGTCCTTCTCTTGCGCACACCTGAGGCAAAATAAAACGTCTCTTGAACCCATTTAGCCAACCAGAACTAGCACTAAAAGACCCTCCTTTTTCACTTAATTAATTAATTTCATTTTTTCAATATTTCTTCGCCCACTGACAGATTTTTGCTCACTACCTCAAAATCCATTTACATATATAATGCTCGTTCTACACGAGGATACTTGTCTCGCTTTAAGGTTTTTCTTTTCACAGAACTGAGTTAGCAGACAGAACACAGAACTGAGTTCACTATTTTAAAGACTTTGTGCTTATTTTTTAATATCGCAGAAGTTTTGGATTTGGCTACACCGTATTGCCGGGACAAACTCGACGCACCGGAGTTTGCCATACATCCCATACCGGAGATCCATAAAATATCATTGCTTGAAATATGGCCTTAAATATTAACAGTTTGTTATAAGTGCTCAACTGTGAATGTCTGCAAATAAATGGGTACAAAACTCTTATTGTATTATCCACCTTTCTAATGACTTCCTGCACATAAACACTGAAAGTTAAACGTTTGTCTAAATAGATGCCTAGATACTTTACACCAGACTTCCACTCAACTTCGGCACCATTGAGTAGAAGGTTGTTTCTAGGTAGCAAGCTAGGTTTCCTCTTGCGCGAAAAGAAAATAGTTTGAATTTTCAGAGCATTCAATTTAATTTTCCAGGCTTTGCAATATAAATCAAGAGTATTTACAGCAGTTTGCAGATTAGTTTCAACATTAAAACCAATTGAATCATCATCATACTCGTGTCATCAGCAAATAAGGCAATATCACAGTTGGGCAATCTTGGCATGTCAGACGTATATAGATTGAAAAGAATTGTTCCAAGTACAGATCCTTGCGGGACACCAGCACAGTTTAATTTGTTTTCAGAGTTGTAGTGGTTGGTATGCACTTCAAAACTACGCAATGACAGGAACGGTTGTACGATTTTAATTAAGTATAATGGGATGTTTGCATGCAAAAGTTTATGGAGTAAACCATTGTGCTAAACTGTATCAAACGCTTTTTCTATGTCTTATATAACCATTCCAGTACTTTTGCCTTCAGAGAAACTTTTTCTGATATATTTAGAAATGCGATGATGATGGTTGCCGTATCGTAGTGGGTAGAATGCGACGCTCACACGCCGAAGGGTCTAGGTTCGATTCCCAGCTTAACACCAATTTTTCGAATTTTTCACTGCACCACCTCTTTTGAGCTGCTGACAACACTCAAAGTGTAGTAACTGTCTAAGAAAGCTTCTCAAATTTCGTCATTCGGAGTCGGCAGAAAACTGTAGGTCCCTTCTACTCGTGAGACAACAGTAGCGCGCACAACACGAGTAGTTGATGAGCAAGCTAGGCCCTGGTCCCCCCTTGGACTGTAGCGCCAACAATTATTAATAATGAGATGAACTTGGTGTACAGTGCTGTGGAAGGGTCTAAACCTAAATTGTTCTGAAGGGATTATTACATTATCTTCAAAAAAAGAACTAATTCTGTTTTTTATCAGCTTTTCGAGACATTTACTTATTGAGCTAAGCAGACTAATTGGCCTGTAACTACTAGGCAAATTCGAAGGTTTAATAATAATAATAATTGTTGGCGCTACAGTTCAAAGGGGGACCAGGGCCTAGCTTGCTCATCAACTACTCGTTTGAAGGTTTACCGGGTTTTTATATTGGAACTGTTTTTGCAACTTTCTAATGTTTAGGAAAGTACCCAAGTTTCAGACAGCTGTTGAAGATATAGGTTAACATAACAATAGCAAATTTAGGAAGATTTTTAAGACACTCATTTCTTATCCTGCCGAACCCAGACGATTGCGTCACTTTTTAGGACTTTTAAGGATATATTTTGATTTTGAATCGATACAGAAGTGAAATTTTCTATGGATATCTGAGAATTCATAAATATAATCGATTCTTGCATAGCATTTCGGGCACTACTAGGTGGAATAATATTACACACAAACAGAACTTGAACTGAATTTGAAAAGAATTTATCAGATATATCAGTATAAAATGAGCGTTTTTTGTTGCAAATAAACCATTACTAGTTAAACCGGTATAAAATGACCGTTTTTTTTTAATAAAACACTAATTATTAATGGGAAAGTAAAACCATTTTATTCAAAGTATCGGCCATTGTTTTCTGCACATTTGGACCACCTTTCTGGCAATTTGTGAATACCCCACCAATAAAATTGTTCGTCTTTTAAATCAAACCAATCATACACCCAATTTCGACCTCCTCGTAGGAAACAAAGTGCTGATCAGCCAATGCGTGTCCCATCGATGAAAACGAATTTTAGTCGGAAGGAGCCAAGTCTGGTGAATACGGCGGGTGGGGTAGCTGCTCCAAGCCAAGTGTTTTGATTGTGCCCTGTACCGGTTTTGTTCTGCTGCATTGTCATGGAGCAAAATTACCTTGCCGTGTCTTCTGGCCCATTCTGGTCGTTTCTCGATCAATGCATGGTTCAAATTGATCATTTGTTTTCGGTAGCGATCAGTATTAACGGTTTTACCAGGTTTTAGGAGCTCGTGGTACAGCACACCTTTCTGGTACCACCAAACACGCAGCATTGTCTTCTTGCCGAATCGATCTGGTTTTGCAGTCGATGTTGATGGTTGTCCCAGATTAACCCATGATACTTTCCATTTAGGATTCTTAAAATAAATCAATTTTTCAACGCCAGTAACAATCC
This sequence comes from Eristalinus aeneus, assembly GCA_955652365.1. NCBI lineage: Eukaryota > Metazoa > Arthropoda > Insecta > Diptera > Syrphidae > Eristalinus > Eristalinus aeneus. The sequence continues at coordinate 50,780,867 of OY019132.1, forward strand.
GATTCAAAACCAATTGTCTTTCGTCTCTTTGAAGCAAAATTTCACGAGTGTTTTTTCGGTTTTCCATCTGTTTTTCATTCAATTCATGTGGCACCCATTTTCCACACTTTTGGATCTTTCCCATAGTTTTTAAACTGTCAGAAATTGTTTGTTCTGCAACATTTAACATTGCTGCCATTTGCTTTTGACTCAAAGTGTCATCTCCATCCAATATCTTTTGCAATCCGGCGTCATCAAACTTTTTTGGTGGTCTTCCACTCTCTTCATTTCTCACATCGAAATCATTAGTTCTGAACCGTTGAAACCATCTTTTGCATGTTGCTTCTGATAGAGCATGATCACCATATGCCTCGACATGCATTCAATGCGACTCTGCAGCACTTTTCTTCAAATGAAAACAAAAAATTAATGCTTTCCGCAAACCATCACTTTCTGGTACAAAATTCGACATTTTTAACACGATAAAAAAATATGATGTTGTCTGTTCAATGACTTGATGTATACTAAATAGTTTTCACAGATGTCATAGCAAACAAACAAAAAAAAATAAGAGCTCGTTCACAACAAATGTTCCCTATCGAGACATTTGTATCTTGACGCTCACTTCATACCGTTATACCTGGTAATTGTAGCAGTGCATTTCTGAAACGAACTTTACCGCCGGACAAAAGACACTGCACGAGTACACACAACAAAACTAAACCAAACTTGTGAGTGTTGAAAGGATAATTGTTTCTTTTTACTGCGGTGAAAACTTGCCCAATAATGTCTAAATTCAAACTAAAGGCGAGACATTATTCCTTTCCCAATTCAAGTGCAAGCAACACAAAGTTGCGGGTTAAGTTAAGCGTGTTGAGAAATACTGAATTGTTCCCCTATCGCTCATTCGAACGCATCACGGGAGTTCATGACTCCAAAATAGAAGCAAAAAAACGAAAACAACCCTTACCACGGCGCCATTCAACCCATGAATGAATGCGTACTGGCTGCGCAGGGTTGAAAGGAAATCGATACACTTGAGTAACCACGTGCACCGAACACCTAAAACTAGTTTTCCCATAGTTTCAGCATGAACAGACATCAGGTGTGTTGCAGCGCTTGCTGTAGCACAACAAACTGAAGCAATACTTCCAACTCAGCCACTTTGCGCACTCAATTCGAAAATAAATTGACATTCAGAGGAAATTCTCAAAAATTGTGTGTTTTTAAATTATTTTCGTGTCCTTTTCTCAATCGGAAAAAAGAATGAAAAAAGGGATGGAAGGCTTTGACAGCAACAAAATTTACGAAAGCAACCTGTCCGAGGACCCTCAGTTGAGGACAAGTACCAGAAACTATGAATTTAAGGTGAGTTTGACAAACCAACTCTTTGAGGCGCATTTGCTAATGCATTAACTTGAACTTTGCAGTACAACTCGTCTGATCACTTAGAGAGGATCATCAATCGAGTCAAAATGGAACGGAATTTGGTGAAAACGCGCGATCAAGATATGTCCGCTAGAACACAGACAAAGTACTTTAAGCGAAGGGTAACACCCGCAGATGCAATTCTGTCACAGAACACGACTGTGAAAGTGATGAGTGATGCAGAGATAGAGGAGATGATTTCCCAAGCGCTACACTCGTGTCCTCTCAAGCTCACCTTTGATCCAGAGCAACTTGGTGCTGGGACTTCTCAGGAATCAATCATTCAGCCTAAGTACTCAAAAACTTCAGAAGAGATCGTACTCTGCGAGCAACCACAGTGGGTTCAAATAAAACCGGCAGAGAAGGCAGTCGCCAACATAACTGAAGTTCAAGAATCACCGGATGCAACCACATCAGAGATAGACCTGAATTTAGGCGATCCTGTTGATATTGGTGGACATATGGCTCCAAGAAGCAATCATCTTGATTCACAGCGTGACGTGTCACCCAGCGATTTAATTGTGCGCAAAGATGAAAGTCCTGGGGACGGCGATGAAGCTTCTCAACTATCCATTGGCATAGATTCAGCTCTGAACGATAGTGAACATGCGGAGGTGCTAAGGCGATTTGTGAGTTCTTTTCAGTCTTCTTATTACTTTCAGTTGTATCACTCTATCTTTAGACCCGTCACATCCCTCCCATGGAGCTTCATGCTGCGGAAAGCGAGGATGAAAGTCTGTACAGTGAGTCAATTGATGACGAAGAAGAAGACTGTGATGAGGAACCCAAGGCTAATGACAGCAATACATTAGTGGCACAAGAGACCGAGGTATGGAGAAGTGTCAATTCTCTGTTTAAGTTTGAATTTCATCGTGTCTCATCGCTATGCGTGGTCAATTCAGGTACATGCTGTGCACACTGTGCCGCAGGAAGTGAAGCGCAAAAAGAAGTCACCTCAAAAGTCACCACAGTCGATCCCCCAATCTTCCAGACCCAATTCAAATCGTTCACCATTGAAATTGCATCCAGCAGCACCGTTAGATACAAGAATGAAGAAGCAAATCGAGGCACTCGAACAGGAGAAGATCCGAATTTTCTCCAAAATGACGTCAATCCAGGAAAACATAATTGAAGTGCTCGACAGAATAAGGTAGCCTAAAAAAAACTACTCACGTCTCCACTTGTTTATGAACGTTCTCCTCTTCAACAGGATAAGTCTCGTTGAACTCTCTCTGCCCGATGGACAAGTTGAGGTGAAACTCCGCGAAAGGAATGCCTTCGAATTTACCGTTCGACTCTCAAGAAACTTCCTCTTCCCTCTTGGGCGCATGGTAACATTGCCTGACTTAACCGCCCCCACCCAAATGACATTTCCTATCAAACAGCTCGAAGAGTTACGCCAGTCACCCAAGGAGGTCTTTCAAAGCGCCACGACCAACGAGCCATGCGCAAAAGTATGCGGCATATACGGTCTTCTCAATCAAGCGCTGCAGTGCTACCACAAACAGCTGCGACACTTTTTCACAGACAGCGTGCCCAAAAAGCTGGACATCCTCCTAAACCTGATCACAGACACAACGAAAGTGTGTCTGCAGAAGAAAATCTTTGATCAGCGAGATTTTCTTATCCAGTGTTTGCTGGAGCGGTGCAGATTGTTTACGAAATTCATTCTGACATTTGATGAGCAAAAGAAAATTACCAGAGAAGAAGAACGTTCACTGAAGTCGAGCCGACGCAGTTTACAGAAGGTACTGCACCCTCCTCTATGAGAAGCAAAGCAAACTAACTCCCTCTTCGTTTACAGACTTCTTCCAAATTCGACTTGACGATGAACTTAAACAGTCTCAATATGTACGAACCAAAGCTTGTGGCAAAAGCGCAGAAAAAGAAACAACACAAGAAGCGCACAGGAACTGCGCGGCTATCGGCTAGAAGCAAGGGATCCAAACGAGCCGTATCCCCCGAGAAAGATTGCCTGGCTGCACCACCTCCAGATCCCGATGACACTCAGGTTCGCCGAATGGATGCAAGTAATTCTGATAGCGTGGTAAGGCGTAACATGCGACTATTTTCCAATTCAGCCATTTCTCACCGAATTTTATAGGAAATATTCAACAGCTATGTGCAGGAGCAACCTGACAGTGAACTCACAAGAACCCTAATCGAAGCTCTGCAGAACATTACCAGAGACGAGGTGCATCAAATGCTCGGTCCGATGCTTTTGAATCTAAATTCTGTTTTACGAAATTCGGTAAGTCGGAGCAAAAACCACTGTTGTATTGTATACCGTTAAATTTAACAAAACAATTTGCGCAAAATATGTAAGCAGTGATGAGTGAGAGTGGAAGTCCTTAAATTAAAGGAACGAGTTCGGTGAGTTTGTTAGTTATGGACATGTTAACGAATTTGTGGAAGAAACCGTCGATTCGAATGCACTTTACAAACCTATTTGTTGTGAAACACAATGAAAAACACGATCATAATTTTATTAAAACGTGAGGCTACACTAGATCTTGGCAAGTTCTCTTTTTAAAGTTATCCCTAACGTTGGTTTCAATTCACCGCCTAATTCCACTGCACAGTAGTCAAACATTCGAATGTAGATCTTTATTTCCAGCATCTTACAAACTAGTTTCTGCAGAAAACCTTAACGCACGACTTTCTGTGCTCAAAAGATGCGTTATCTTCCTTTTTCGTTTTCGAGGAGGCAGTAAATTATTTTTAAGTGCTTCCTTATGCAGACATTCCTGGTGGACCAGGCATGGGACATTGCAATTGTCTTCAATCGAAATAGACAACAACCCAAATTCTTTCAACCATTTTGTATTTTTCCCGATTTGCTAGCTCTGCAATTGGGTCGTTTTCAAGCCAAAAGCGAGCACAAATAGTTCAATGTTGCTCGAATCGCTGCTGGACTGTTCTCACAGCTTTGATTTCGTCAATATTGAGGATAAGATTTCATTTAAGACACCATAAAGGATTTCTCGCAAGAATTAAACAAAAAATCATTTTCCAAATTAAAGTTTGATCTCACACAATTGACCATAAGTTTAAAAAGGCCACTAGGTCTAGGATAAAAGGATAGAATTTGGTGCACAATGAGATTATTCATTACAGTCGTGTGCAAATTAATTGGGACAAACGTAATATTCAATTTATTTTGCTTTATTTTCAATAAAAATTAAAAAAATAGTACACAGGTTAATTTTAAACCTTTATATGGCCTCTTATGGCCTCCTATGGCCTCCTTATATGGTTTTTTATGACTGCGTTGACTCTTTTTTGGCATTGTTGAAACAAGTCGTTCGCACATATCTTTCATTTCTTCGTCATGAAACCAAATAAAAAATTGTGGTGCAGTCTGTCTTCCTCATCCTTCCTTTGGTAATTTCCACAGATTTTCAATTGGTCGGGGAGCTGCCAGGCCAATCCAGAACATCGATTATGTGGTTTGCAAAATGCAGTCTCATCTTTTTTTTCTTTTTTGATGTGTGACATGGAGCACGATCCTGTTGGCAAATTTCATTTGCTACGGAACGTCTTCTCTGAAGCATTTGAATTAAAACTTCTGCGTTTTTGGTGTTGTGCATAATACCTTCTATTGGCATAACACTTCCAGGGCCTTCAAATGTAAAACAGTCCCAAAACATGACTTTGAAAGGGTGTGTTGGCCATTGAACGATACGGCCGGGTTGTATTTTTACTTTCGGAATTTTTCTCATGACATTAACATAGTATCCTTGTGGCCGCCGTGGCGTAGTGGGTTAGAGTGCGACGCTCACATGCCGAAGTGTCTAGGTTCGATTTCCATCTAAACACCTCTAATTTTTCACGGCACCACCTCTTTCGAGCTGCTGACAACATTCAAAGAGTAATAATTGTCTAAGGAAGCTTCTCAAACTTCGCCGTTCGCAGTCGGCGTCCGCGCCACTGACAACACGAGTAGTTGATCAGCAAACTAGGCCGTGATCCCTCTGTGGAGTGTAGCGCCACACAATTACGAAGGTTACCTTTTATATTTCGGGATGAGGCAACCCTAGTGTTGCAATTCGGCAACTGCCAGCTCTATCGTAAAGTTTGACATTTTTGAGGCTATACATACTCAGAACGTTTTGACATACGAACGCTATTTGTGTACAGTAACTTTAAAGATTCATCTCGCCTAAAAAATGGAATTAAATCGTGAAAATTTTAGTGCGATTATTTTTTACAACTTTCGACGTGGAGTAACTCAACAGCAGTGCATCGATGAACTTAATTGAATTTTTGGCGATGAAGCTCCATCAAGGACCAGTGTTTATCGATAATATGGTGAATTCAACCGAAGTCGTAGTTCACTCCAATATGAATTTCGTGAAGGTCGTCCAAAATTAGTTGTTGTTCCGGAAACCATTGATGCTGTGCGCCAACTGATATTGCAAGATCGTCATGCGACCCATCGTAAGATTGAGACAACCTTATTCATTAGTGGGACCAGCATACATTCAATATTGCATGAACATTTGACCGTCAAAAAAAAATTGTTCGCGTTGAATACCACACAATTTGTCCATTTGTCCATCGCTCAAAAAAAGGCTCATGTCGATTGGTCGAAAGAAATGCTCCAAAAATACTATCGCGGTACTTCGAAACACATCTATGACATCGTGACAGGTGATGAATCGTAGATTTATGCGTATGAGCCCGAAAGTAAACAGCAGTCGACTGTATGGGTTTTTCAAATTGAGCCAAATCCAACAAAAGTTTCTCGCGCACGAAGCACTTCCAAGTAAATGGTCGCCTGTTTATTCCTAATAACTGGACATGTCGGAACCGTACCATTAGAACAACGCAGAACAGTCAATTCTGAGTGGGACACAACCATTTGTATTATTTTTGTTTCCAAAGGCAACGGGGAACCAAGTATCGCTATTAGACAGAATTAGTCATTCAAGGACGCAGTTTTCAAAACCATTTTTGAGAAGCACCTAGAGCTTAGTCAATAATAATAATAATTATATATAATAACTGCTCGTGTTGTGCGCGCTACTGTTCTCTCGCGAGTAGAAGGGATCTACAGTTTTACGTCGACTCCGAACGGCGAAATTCGAGAAGCTTTTTCTTGGATAGTGTTGTCAGCAGCTCGAAAGAGGTGGTGCCGTGAAAAATTCGAAAAATTGATGTTGAGCTGGGAATCGAACATTCACCCTTCGGCGTGTAAGCGTCGCACTCTACCCACTACGCCACGGCGACCACAGTAAAGAACAGGATGCTTCTCCAAGAAAAACGTTGTTTTCCTTTTCCAAATATTTCTCTGCATATTTCCAAATGTTGTTCCACTTTATCCACTCAATAAGAATTGTTTTTCTGAGAGACATCTTACACCAATTCACTTCACCTCAAATGTCGTTTTTTGCACTGTCTACTTGTTGCTTTTATGAACTCTTTTTTGACACTGTCCAACTCCTGCAAGTATGCGGCAGTAAATTCGTTCATAAATGCATTGAACTCATTTTATGTGGATTGCATGAGCAACAATGGTGCAATTATGAACTCAGCCTTTGTTTCCAATCCAACGCAGCTCAGCAACTTCAACAGACTGATAGGATGATGCAGACAAGAGAACGAACTGACAGTAGCTGGCAAAAGACTGGCTGCAGAAATATGCCAGTGGAGTCCTCTCGGTTTTTATGACGCCTTAAGAAAAAAAAGAACTTAGCCCTAGGGACATAACTTTCCAGCCGGTTCCCACCATTTAAAAATGCCAACTTTTGGTGTGCACATAATTCATGTTATATTTCATTTAAGAAAGTCTTCAATAACAAAGCATTTATTTTCTAAAATCGAATATACCACTTCCACTTAGCGGAAAAATCAAAAATCGATTTTCGCTGTCAAGTGTCCGTGTATACATCGAATTCAGAGACAATATATATATTTTTAAGGCTTAAATTGTGCAGCAGGGTGTCCATTTAAATTGCATATCCTTGTCTACATGCATGGAATGGTTAGTCCGTTTCCTTTAATTTTCTTTTTTTTACAAAATATATATATAATATTAATTTGAAAAATAAATACAAATATTACATAAAAGACAAAGAAAAATATACAACAAAAAAGTATAATATCTCCGAAGGAAAATAAAAATAAACTACAAAACAATTTGTATATTAAGTGAAAACAATAAAAAAGAGACTGATGCGTGTTGTGTTAATTTTCGAAGTATAATTCTTTGGAATGTCCTTGATGATAGATTTAAGCTGCGCATTCTGTGCACACAGGTTGGTTGTCCTCGACTGCGAAGGTGCTTGCAGAAATCGGTTTTTCGCATCTCTGTGAAAGTAAGAATTGATGAAACAAATTTGTGATTCCTTTTGTGAAAAGCACATACCTTGCACTTGAAACAGTCCCTGTGCCACTTGACACTGAGCGCAATTATCGCATTGTCTGTGATTGGTCGCGAACATCCGGCACATTTGGCTGCGAACAATTGCTCATAGTCTGGCTTGCAGTAGGCCTTTCCGTCTCGTTCATAAAACGAAGTTCCTACCAGACTCTTCCGGCATGGCCCATTGCAGACAAAGCACTCTTCATGCCAGGTGTTGCCTAGGGCTTTGATTGTTCTCTGAAAATAGACGCAAAATACCAAATGATCAGTTGAGGAGCAAATTTCCACATAGAACTTGTCTAAATTTTTTGTTACATGAACTACTCTGATTTTTCATCATGAATTCCAATTATAGCGAGTCACCTTCTAGTATCAACTCATGGCTCATGGGGAAGCTTCTCACGCTTAACAAGTCAGCCAATCATCTATTCCAGGAAATATTCAAGTCGCTAACTGGGGAGATTCCTCACATTAGAAACTGTCGGCGGAGCCAACTGACCATACCGCACTACCAACTAGAGTCAGAACAAGTCCGAGTGCTAATTTAACATTAACAACTTGTCCAAAGAATAAATTCAAAATAACACGTAGTTCCCGATTCGAAGAGAATAAATTTCATGACTCAGTGTAAACAGCCGTGAGCACTCGCCACACGTACAGGCACCCGACAAAGGCGTGTAGGCGCATGTGCGCCCTTCTAAACCGAAATCACTGGCGACTAACCACTTTGGTCCATTTCCATTCCGTTGGTAGATTGCTGTTTAAGAGACAATTTCACGCAGCCCACGTCATCGACGTCGCCGCTGCCCACCGACATTTGGTGAGATTCCGAGTAATGGGTTCATCCTCCCACATGCCAGTGAATCAGAAGTCGCCCCCAACCTAGAAACCCGACCAAATTAGGCAATCGACCAGCAGCACCGCATACTGGCCTTTGCCGTGATCGCCAACCAGTCTGCCACGCCACAAGTTCCTCCGGCACAGCAGGAGCCCAAAATCACATCTGTGAAATTTTCAGAAATTGCCGAGCGTCCCATCAATCGAACGGCAGCGGCGCGGCACAACGGACCGCAGCACTTCACACCGTATCGCAAGACGTCAATCTCAAGTGGGCATAGCACCGTTCACTTGTGATGTCATCGGCAAACTCGAAACTGTCAGCCACCGCCGCACAGTAATTGTAACTGGAGTGTATTTGCGGCAGATAAAAAAAACCGAAGTGCCTTAGAAAGATGTCCAAGAAAGTCTATGCGACTCGGGGAGCAGCGATTTCGTGAGTCATTTGTAAAAATACTCGTAAGCAGCGTTCTGCTGCACGCTTCAGTGATTTATGGGTCGCGCAAGTGAGACTTTTACAAATCAGAGAGTCGCGAGCCTGAAGTGTATGTGACATTAGAGCGTATTTGAAAAGATTGCACGACGATTTCGAGACGCAAACTGGGTGTGGGTGAGAGGCATCTTTATTGAATTTCAAGAGCGCAGCTTATGAATCTGTAATTTTTGAGATATGGCCTTTTGACAAGCGTATGCATCAGCGATGAGACCCGTCCGTTTGGATGTTAATTGCAGCTCGAGCTGAGCGATGAGATGAGGCATTCGACAGACGCGCTAATATGTCACGGCTTGTGTGGGGGGGTCCCAGGGGTTTCTAGTTTAATTGAGGTGATTTGTTTAATTAACATTGAATGACAACTGCCAGTGATTATGCAACTTCAGATGTGACTTGGGGTTTAGTGGGATTGTGTCCACACACATGTTTGATCATGTAATCTATAGCCACTCTAAATCATTCCCATCGAGCTCGCTGCATAGATGAAGGTCGCTTCAAACATTGACCAAAGACCAAAGTTTGAAATTAAAAACGGGCAGAGAGACGAAAAGCAAACAGAAAACGAGAAGGAGACAAATTTACCCCCGAAACTAAACAAACTAGACTTGTCAAGGGCAAGTTGCACTCACACACGGAAGGTTTCGTTTATAAGTTGAAACGAGCAGTCTAAGTAATAAGCTTCGATTTCATATGCAGTTGGGTGTACACAATTTTCACGAAAGTGTTAAAAATTAGAAACCTTCATCCTTAACTTCATTTTTTTTAATTTTACGAAATAAATCAACAAAATTTAAACAAAGTGACAAATCACTTAGTCACGACATTACTAAAAAGGCCATGACTTTACTTTTGCTTCAGGTTTGCTAATACTCCACTGAACTTTTCCTTTTAAATAAGATTGAGTTGTTTTGGTAGGCTGTTGGACAGTTGATTTTCTATTGCTCTTGTGCTCTTTCTTGTAGCACAGGTAAGGATGGTGTTGGGGCGTTGTAGTCCTTGGAAAGACCTGTTTTGAGAGTAGCCCAAAGATCTCCGATTGGGTTAAGATGTGGGCTTAAGGTGGCCAATCAAGCACATCAACTCTTAAAAGCAAGTTCAGTTCGTTGGCATACCCTCTCAGACAAAAAAATTCTCTTTTTAGGTTTCATGTCTTAAACAGCTCAGTAATAGTCCGTGATACGACAAACCATAGCCCAGAATTGAATTTTTAAATGGTTGATAGCCAGGAAACGCAAGCATTCTAAACTGAAGCCTCCACCCAGGGATACCATCCACCAGTATAATCCCTTACGAACAAAGCAATGCTTCCCTGGGCGTCTGAAGCCATTTCCTGACCCCCTTAGCTACGTGCTTGGGATCCATATTATGTTGGAATACAACATCACAGGTGGGAAGGTGCATGTTATTCACTGTTGTTCTGAGGTTTGATCTAAGATTGTCCAGTTACTTGTCTTGTGATTGTTCAGTTACTTGGTCCATTCTACCTCCTATGAGGTGCGAAGTATTAGAATTGGTCCAACTCTTCGGACCAATTTCTTTACTTTTTGGCGAAACTTAGTCTTGAATTTGAAGGGGTTGGCTCCTTTCTCTTTTCGACAGGTGTGACATTATGCATGCGTATTAACCTGTTAACAGCCCACTGACTTATTGCCTTTCCAGTGACTGTTCCTTTAATGATTCATTGATAGTTTACAGTTTTCTATTCACGATGACGAAACTCCACGAATGTCTCAAACATTTTTGATCGACAGTGTGGAAGATTAAGGGACGAATCTTAAACCATCTGTGCACTGATACGGTACGTTAGTGAACGATGAAACGGAATGGAAACAACGAAACTATGGTGGACGCGGTGACATTGGGGCTAAAATACGACACTCATATGCCGAAGGTTCCAAGTTCATATCCCGGACTGAGCACCAACCACTCTTACTGCACTACTTCCTTCGAGCTGCTAATACACTCAAAAATGTATTAGCAGTCTATGAAAACACTTTTCAAACTTCACCGTCCGGAGTTGGCGAAAAACTGTGAGATCTTTCTATATGTAAGAGAACAGAGAGTAATTGAAGAGCAACCTAAGCCCCGGTAGACAGCCGTGCCACCGGGGAAAACAGAACCTTAAAAATGGGAGGTTCTATGAAGAAAAGAGCAGACTTACAGTTTCAAACCGAAGCCAAATAGAAAACAGAAAATACATTTAGCAACACTAAGCATTTTTTTAATTTTAAAATATAAGTATAAAACCAGCCTTTTGTAAAAACTACAAGACTGCCACTCTTTTTTATTTCAAGCGAGCAAAAATCATAGCAAAATATTAAGTTAGAAATTTCGGCCTATTTTGACTTTTTGGCAACCCTAGAGTTGTGTAAAATAGAGTTTATAAAATGTTCAAGTTTCGAATCGACATTACACTGTAGGTCTATTGTACAATGCAAATTTTCTTCTCCTTCGAGTGGCACTACAGTCCGGAGTGGACCTGGCCCTCAACTAACATGCCTCTCAAGCCAGGACGATCCTGGCCATTTAATTAATTGGGTGGCACTACAGTCCACAGGGGGACCAGGGCCAAGCTCGTTCATCAACTACTCGTTTTATGCACGCTACTGTTCACTCACGAGCAGAAGGGACCTACAATTTTTTGCCGACTCCGAACTGCAAAGTTTGAGAAGCTTAAGTAAGTTAAGAGTAATTCTTTGAGTGTTGTCATCAACTCGAAAGAGGTGGTGCCGTAAAAAATTCCAGGTGTTCAGCCGAGAATCGAGCCTGGAACTTCGTCTATGCGAGTGTCGCACTCTACCCACTACGCCACGGCGATCCTCGTCAATGTATAATGTAAAAAGTCGCCTGAAGCTAGGCAGTAAACTCCTGAACTAAGTGGCTAGGTTCAATGATGGAGTCTATAGGTTGTGCAAGGGTATACACCATGCGAAGCGAACAGCTTTCGCTCCAAGAGTCTTGGAATTCGAGTTGTTTAGACAACAAAGCAGTGGTGGATGATGCACATCCAAGAAACGACCTTTATCAACTTGCTGGGCAAGATTGGAGGCAGCTGACTACAGAAAGTGTCATGTCAAAGGGACATACAACCTGGACTGTAGTACAGACTGTACAAAAACTTGTCATATTCAAACACAAATAACGGATGTTTCAATCGACATTTAGAGCCACTTCGACTTCAAAATGTGTTCGCTCATGTAGGGACGTTTACTGCTTGTGATTCATGAACATGTTCAGCTTGCAACCCCCACATAATTTTTGCCAAAATACACAACAAGCAATTAAATATGTTTACCGACTCAGAATATAAATAGTCACTTTTTTCGCCGAAAGTAAACAATGACACGCAGTGCTCTGTCGATTACCCAGACATTTAATTGTCCAATAGTCCACCTTTGGATCATGTTTTCAATAAAATTAAAAGTTTGTTACTGATTTTCACCACATAAGGCGGGCGCTTAAAGTCAACTTGGAGGTATAGCAGACTCGTAAAGATCAGCTTTTCGGACATAATTCTCCAAATACATCATTTATGATCTATAAACTGAAGCTGAATCAAGAGTGGCGGGCGCCAACGCAGTGACAATGCAAGTTCAAGGCTACCTCAAAATGCTGACATTGAAAGTACCAACGACGATTGTCTTTGAGGTTATTGGCTTGCTTGAGACTTATGCCCTTAATACATCGAATTAAATGACTCATGCATTGTTAGTGATTTTTATGAAGTTTTTTTAACCTCAAGGAAAACACGGAGCACAAGAGATACAAGACGCTTCCAAGGAAGAAAATTGCACATGCCTTATGATCTCACCATCTCCCCTATTCCATCAAACTACATTGACCCCAGAGTTAATTTCACTCAACTAACAAGTAACCTCTGCCACACTCACTAACCAGTTCATAAGTGATACCCCCATGTTCCATTTAAATCACCGAAACCTCTTCAAGCCTGTTTGCAAGCAGATCACAGCTAATGGCAGCGATCATCACCCCTGTCATGCGCCAAAATTGACGAATCTCTTCCAGTGAAACCGTCATGATTTATGATCTCAGCTCCACACAGTGCCGCCTCCGGCACTTCCAGCGAAACCCAAAAATGTCAACCCATTAAGCACTTCCTACAAAGAAGAGTTGTCGGTGACCCTCATCCGAAAACCTGGAATTTTGATTTTTCACTTTTCAAATGTACACACTCACCTCTGTAATGGGCTGCTTGCAGGCGAAGCATGTTCCGGAGTATTTCTTTATGAAGCATTCTGTGCACACTGGCTCGCCGTCGTGGATGTTGAAGGTCGATTCCACGATCGGTGTGTTGCACTCCCGGCAGGCGAAGTGTTCCGGATGCCAGGACTTCCCCAAGGCGGTTACAATCCTCTGGGAAATGGTCTCGTTGCACTTGTGACAAACTGCGTCCGACTGAAATGAAAACAAGGTATGTCATTAATAAGGTGCTGACGCATGCGATGATATCAAATCGAGGAATCTCCGGGGATGACAGAGACCAAACACACTCACACATGCAGCTGATGAAAATTAATTGAAACAAAGACCAGGCACAAAAGTTCCCACCCAAACGAGTTGCGAACACGTTCCTTGACCGCTTTGTCGCCAAATGGAGCGGAGGCCGGCCGCGCACCGCCGCCCGTGCCAATTGTCCTGATATTGCGCACACATTGCTCATTAGTACGTGCGGGCAGGGTTGAATTCTGAAACAAACAATTCTTGACGAGCGGCATCTGCTTGGGCGGTTCGAGTGGAATTTGTGTCCCGCAAATTGTTGCGGATTGTGTCATACAACGCGCTTTAAATATGATTTACAGTCTTATAGAGGTTTCCCGGTCCGTAAAAGGAGCATTTTATTGCAGTCACAATGGCTAAGTGGTGTTTTTTTAAGTGCTCAACCTCATAAACGTTCCGTGAATTTCAAAGGCGAATTAGCATGCGGCTATTATGAATGCCTGTTGCATTATGTCAACTTGGTGTCGCGTGTGTGTGCGCTGTACGCCTGTGTCAAAGCGATTCCCCACACGAAGGGAGAGTCATATTAATTTAAAATTGCAAACGGTACTTTTGACGGGAGCAAAGGGGGAATTCGATTTAAGGAAAAATTGCATCCCGATGTGGAGGTTGGAGTCTGGTAAAGAGTTTTACTTTTTTCTCTGGGGGTACAAATTAATTAATTCGGTCCGTTTTTTGTATTCAAAAGACTTCTACAACTACTTGTTCCCATCTCCATATACACAATATTTTCGAAAAGGTAAAAAGTAATGTTGCTGTCTCAAACAGATGCTGAGGCACATTAATTATGACAAAGGTGTGACACCTTTTCAGTAAAGTAGGCAACTGCTTCCAAGCTCAGCAACAACTTGCAGGTAGAGCCATCTTTTGGAAAACGGATGGAATTAGCTTGTCCCCCTTAAACTTGAGAATTTCTTGATTGGAAAACAACAGATTTTTCGTAAAAAATAGGGTTGTCATGCAACAAAAAAATTAAAGACTTCAAGAAACCCCAAGGAGAGGGCGCGATTGATCAAAGCAATTCCATAAAAATCCACACATTCACATTGACGTACCCTGCAAGTCACTGTTTTTGGCCATTTTGAATCGCAAACTTATGGTAGAGACTAGAAGGAATTGAGTCAGAAGCGAAGCAAGCTTTCTCCAATTCATAAGGAAATGAAAGTCCTCCTCTACTTGCGTGCGCAATGTAAGTTGCAAACTTTCTTTGCTGTGTTGTCTCAATGGTTCATGTTCAAGAATTCCTTAGGCTAGAGATGAGTTAGCCATGCATTTAATATAGCGTAGCTGTGTCCGGTAATGCTTGAAAAGACATATGCTGCAAGGCCCGCAGGCAACAAAGTTTCTCATTAAACCATCTCCTCCAGACACAATCAACACAAAAAAGACCAAACGCAAAGCCTTTCAGTCGAAAAACCAAGAGCCAAGAGCACTTTTAATAGCGTTCAGGTTTTTACCCCAACTTCATACTTTTAGAGTTCAGTTCCAACTTTTAATATCGTTCATTTTTTTTACTTCATTGATCAGGACGATTACGAAGAAAGGTTACTTCTTTCAAATCCATTACTTCATTGCTTTTTGAAACCAAAAAAACAATAATAGTCAAAAGTGACCCGTTTTGACTACAACAAAGCTGTATGCTGCCCGTTGTGACACTTTGTGCGCGATGTCGATGCTGTGCGTTCTGCTTGCCTTTGTGTTGACCCACTTGTCCGCTTCAGCAAACGCCTCAATGACGACTTGCTTTCTTCCTCTAATCACGTTAGTGTCTTCAACGTCGGCGAGCAGCTGGACGTACTTTTTATAGATCATAGAATCAGTTTTAACTTACGAGTTTCACGCGGTCTTCTTGAGAATAACGTCGAGGAATGACAAGTGAGGGCCTTGATTAAAATCTTTCTTGACATTGTTTGACATTAAACATTTCCTGATGGTTGCTTCCGACACTCATAGGGCAGTCTGAGTTCTGTTATTGAACTAGTTCGTCCTACACTTTACCTAAGCTAACACATCACTTAATTAGTCCCAGGACATATAGGGGGCGCCAGTAACAAAAATTAATTAATATAAAATTTAGAATTTTTGTTAGTGGAGCCTCCTATATGGCCCAGGACATATTGAGTGATCTGCTATGTTCCGGCGATTAAGATACTTGCAATAATTGTAAGTTCGACCATTAAAAAAATTGTGCAAATGTCTATGCATAAACTGGCAACGTTGTTTTCTGCAGATATTGTCAGACGAAATTTGGAGTTCAGACGATTGAAAGACAGACAGAATATTTCTATATTTCCAGATCTGGCAATCGTCTGAACATAACTCTAATTATTGAAGAAAATCTGTCTTTTGCCCCATATTTTAATACATCCTAATATTACCGTTATAAATTACAAAAAATTCGTTTTCTTATTATTTTCAATTTTGTCATTTTATTAAATGTCTAATCTAATCTTATTTTAATTCTAGAAAAATACTTAAAACTAGCTTACATTGATCTTAACAGTAGTTCTTAAATCTAACTTACTGACCATTAGCAGGTGCTCTAAGCTTTTCTTGATGTAATTTAAAAATTGCCTTTGGGCATAGTTTGTTACTAAAATTTTGTTTATAATAATAATAATTATTATTTTTTTTTCCAAGAAATGTTAAAAAAACTAAACTTGTTAATGTCCTTTCATGTAGCATTCCCTTCAGAGAATTATTTAAGACGCTATAATCATACAGATAGAAGAATTCGAAAGAGTCTGAGTATAGTTAACATATGTCGGCTGCATTTGCTAAGATGATCGTAATTTTTAAAATATCTATTAATATGTGCCGCCATAGTGTATCGTAGTGGCTAGAGTGCGACGCTCACACGCCAAAGGGTCTAGGTTCGATTTCCGGCTGAATACCTCGAATTCTTCACGGCACCACCTCTTTCGAGCTGCTGACAACACTCAAAAAGTAATAAATGTCTAACAAAGCTTCCCAAACTTTGCCGTTCGGAGTCGGCTAAAACTGTAGGTACCTTCTACTCGTGAGAGAACAGTAGCGCGCACGCGCATCTAATTCTAAATTTAAGGAAATGCGCCATTGAATTCTAAGTGAGTTAAGCTTGTCCATTTTGTTCTTACTTTGAACGGCACCAAAACCTTTAAGTGGCTGACACTCAATAGACACTCAATAGAATACTAACAATTAAGGAAACGACTAAAACCACTGAACAAATGGAATTTTCTCGGAACTGTAACGGACGTGACATGCACTTATAAATAATAATAATAATAATTGTGTGGCGCGACATTCCACGGGGGGACCAAAGCCTAGCATGCTCATCAGATTTAGATTTTTCAGTTTCAACGTCTTCCCAATGACTGAGCTTATTTCGAGCTACAAAGGATGGATAAGGAATGTAGAAGAGGAATTGAAAAAAGGGTGCAAAGTCTTGACTATAGGTAACAGAAATCAAAACATCCACAGTTATTAGCCAAATGAAGCATATAATGCATGACGTTCATTATAGTCGTAAAAAGAGCGGTGAGGTTTGATACGAAAAACAGATACGTACAGTGCGAAGTCAACGACGGCTAGTGTTCAAACAGATTGATTAGAGGAGAGAGGGGCTGTTGATTTTATCCGATAAGATCTGATGAGTGCCAATAATACTAGCAATACAACGATTCAAACGGGTGTGGATATTCAGTAGAGTTAGAAGACTTCCATGAGAAGGTAAATGATTTGGTCTTGCGATTGTAAGCCACGTAGGACGAATCAGATAAACCTACGTTGAACAGCCACGTCAGGAATGTGATTCATGATAAATTGATAAATGGACTAATATTCAAGTAGTGGGTGCGTAAAAGGAACGGAAAGGGATTCACTGACGTAGAGATCAACAGAAGAAAGGAAGTTAAATTCTCTGTCACAAATTACACCAGGGTCCCGGGTGTGACAAGGCAGAGGCAACAGTTGGTCAATTTTTTAAATTCTTGAATCTGATGGAGAACATTTGCGCGAAAAACTGATGGCTTGACATTTACTTACGTTGAGATTGAGTAAGTTTTTCTGAATGTTCAAATCATACCATATAGCAGCAATGTCGAATTAGCCGGGGATGAAATTAGCTTCCTATCATCGGCGTATGTAAATGGACATTTCACAGCAATTTATTACGCAGTCAACGTCGTTTATGCAAAACATGAAAATTAGCGAGCCGAGATGACAGCCTTGTGGAACTCCAGAGGGGGCGGTAAATCGTTTCAATGTGGCGCCTCTAAATAATACTTCACACCTACAGTTTAAAGACACTAACCACTTTATTCTATCAGGCGGAAGGCTGAACACTTTATTTGTCGTTAAATTTTACCAAGTCCGTAGTAACTACGTCAGCTTCATTGCCACTCTCTAAGGCACATAGAATGTTGGAAACAAGTGCAGAAAGGTTTATGGTTGTAGATTTGCCTTTTAGAAAGTCATGTTACTTAGCGGAGAAGATATACTAAAAATGGAAAAAAAAAAATTCGTTCAGATCCAATGCTTTGGAAGAGTTCAGTGATGCAGAAAAGTTTATCAAGTGTGCATTGACCATTTAGTCTTTCTAGTTTACTGCATTATTTGCTACACATGCGGTCTTTTAAAGCACAGTTTGGTTAATTACCTTTGAAGATTACCAGTCTATCCTAAACGGCGATGACGTCGCAAATTCCGCTGTTAGGCAGAATATCCCACTCAATTTGGACGACGATGGACAAGAATTCCGTCCTCCCGACATCGACGAGGTCAAGATAGCAATATCGAGACTGAAATCGAACAAAGCTGCTGGCGCGGACGGACTATCCGCAGAGCTGTTCAAAGCGGCTGGGGATGAGCTGGTTGGGTGCATGCACCAGCTCATCTGTGAGATATGGTCGGAGGAAAGCATGCCCGACGAGTGGAATCTCAGCATCGTTTGTCCGGTCCACAAGAAAGGAGACCCCTTCGACTGCGCCAACTACAGAGGGATCAGTCTTCTTAACATTGCATATAAGATTTTCTCTGCCGTACTGTGTGAGCGCCTGAAACCGTTCGTCAACAACCTGATAGGTCCTTATCAGTGTGGTTTCAGGCCAGGGAAGTCCACAATCGACCAGATCTTCACACTGCGGCAGATCCTGGAGAAGTCCCAAGAAGTACAAATCGACACCCACCATCTATTTGTCGATTTCAAGGCCGCGTATGACAGCGTGCATAGAGACGAGCTATACAGTGCCATGTCTAGTTTTGGCATCCCTACCAAACTCGTCAGATTGTGTAGGATGACGATGGAGAACTCTCGCTGCTCCGTCAAGGTCGGTAGCGAACTCACCGAGACATTCGATGTCAAAAAAGGATTTAGACAAGGCGACGCGCTGTCATGCGACTTCTTTAACATCATCCTTGAGGGGATCGTGCGTAACTCAGAAGTCAACACCAGAGGCACGATCTTCCACAAGTCCGTTCAATTGCTAGCTTATGCGGATGACATTGACGTGATCGGCCGAACTCAGCGAGCCGTCAATGAGGCGTTTGCTAGCATTGAAACGGAAGCGGCTAAAGTGGGACTGGTGGTAAACGAGGGCAAAACGAAGTATATGCTGTCATCGAAGAAGGACGCAGAACATCGACGTCTCGGACAGAGCGTCACTATGGGCAGCAGACACTTCGAGGTAGTGAAGGACTTCGTCTATCTCGGCTCCGCGGTGAATAGGGACAACGACATCAGTACCGAAATCAAGCGCAGAATCACTCTTGCCAATCGCTGTTTCTTTGGGCTCAAGAGGCAATTGAGTAATAAAGCCCTCTCCCGAACGACCAAAGTGACTTTGTACAACACCTTGATCATCCCAGTCCTGCTTTACGGCGCAGAAACCTGGACGCTACTAAAAGCGGATGAGGAAGCCATTGGTCTCTTCGAGAGAAAAGTTCTGCGTGCGATTTTTGGTCCTGTTTGCGTTGATGGCATCTGGAGGAGAAGATTCAACCACGAACTGTATGGGCTGTACGGCGGCATGAGCCTAGTCAAGCGTCTACGGATACAACGCTTAAGGTGGCTAGGCCATGTAGAGCGCATGGACACCACTGCTCCGGCCCGAAGAGTTTTCGAATCCGAACCACAGGGACAACGCAACAGAGGACGTCCTAGACTGAGATGGCGCAGATGGAAAAGGACCTCAACCATCTTGGAGTGCGCAATTGGAGACAGCTGGCAGGAGATCGTGCTAGCTGGACAGGCATGTTGGTTGAGGCCCAGGTTCACCCCGGACTGTAGCGCCATCCGAAGAAGAAGAAGAAGTCTATCCTTTTTTGCCGTGGTCGTTATCTCTTTCTCCAGTCGGGATTGCTACGTATTTTGCTAACGATGTGGCAGCCCAGTGCCATGCCAACAGCTTCTATGTATGTCAAATTTGTTTTACTTTACTCACCAAATAAATTAAGCCTTGGAGGATGCACGATTTTGGCAAATCAACTAATAGTAGACAAACTCTCTGCGCTCATTGAAATCGTGTTAAAGGACAGTGATTTTTACACACGATGGGGTACCACAAAATGAGCTATTTGCTTTGGTGAATGTATGTAGGATATCAAAAATGGACTCCGTTGTGTTAAACGCAAGCTGCTTTGAATTTTGCGTTGTCACAAGTCCCCTTGTTTTGTTGCATCCAATTGCAAATTCATTCAAAGAAGTATTGCTTTCGCGAAACAACACAAAAGCCGATTACAGCGGAAGATTTAAAATAAAGAAAACGTTGCACTCAATGAACGAACGTGAATGAAAGCCAAATAAACGCGGCGAACTTGTACAAATAAATAAGCCGCCTGATGACCTACGCCACTGATTTCAGCGTCTGAGGCCGCACCGCCCCTCATCCACCGCACGCTGCGTAGCAACCACTCCGGAATGAGATAATCCCGCATCCTACGTGATGTTTTCTTCGACCTGCTTTCGGTTAAGACAATAAACTCGAATTTAATTCGACATTTGTGGAGCACATGTCGCGGCGGATTAATGTTCTTCAAATTGCAGCAAAGTGACTCAATTATCAAAATAGAACTTAATCGTGCGTACAGGCCCGTGGACAGTCATGTATCTGAATAATTCGACCACAATTATGTCAGCGTGACTCCGAAACTTCGCCTCTTGGAGTTTGAAAATGATGTCAAAGAGGAAGCACGCATAGAAGCACTTCTCTGAGTCAGCGTAGTAGAAGTCTAGCAGATGACTGCATCAGGGATCGGGCCCTGGCCTTGCTCGGAATGCGACGCGCAGTCATCTTGGGAAGCAAATCCATTCATCCTTCGAACAATAGTTTTGCAATGATCTCGAGACATTGTTGCAAATGCCCACCTCGCAACTCAGCGCGCCATCAACTGACTTATTGCTGCAATTAAATTTGTTTTGTTCCGATGATCTCAGATTTGTATCTGGACGAGTAGCGAATGTACTCACTTCCACCAGCTGGCGAAGGAAAAAGACACGCGAAAAGCTGCTCTCGGAGGAACGTCGGTTGTGCAAGTTTAACTTTTAATTAAGTTAACTGATTAATGGGGGCTCTTGCTTCTTATTGATTCGTTGGTTTGCGGAGCGCTGCCGTTCGTGAGGAAGAGGCTAATTGGAGGATGTGAGCAGCGGAAAGCGGGGTGAGCGCCTAATCTACAATGCGCTGGGTGCATAAAGTTGAGAGCTGAGCTTCAGTTAATGAGCCGGAGACAGATACTCCAATTATAAACTGCCGCAGAGATTGAAGGAAATGTCAGTTCGATTGATAGGAGTCTATTTTTGTCTGGAGATTCCAATGTCACTGCTTGTCTTTTGGACGAGTCTTTATTCCTTGAAGACTGGAATGCTGCTTTTGTATCTGATGGGGAATGACTTGGGGGTATGACTTATGAAATGTTCCCCTCCTAAAATCTTTGGCGTAAATATTTACATTACATTACTCAAATAGATTCGTACGTCCGAGTAATGGAGCACATTTGAACGCAGATAAGAAGAGGAAATGACAAGGGCTGTGTATTTACGTTGTGTGCGCGCTGAACTCTGGGAAATCCTTGGTTTTGTAATTTTGAATAGCATCTCAACAGAAAATTGTTTATGACTTTGAAGTCTGTTAGACGCTCGTAAACGCGTCAATCGCCAATTATGGCATCACAGAAGCGTGCAGCTTATAAGACTGGCCTTCCATGAAAAAGAATCAACTAGGCAGAAACAGCAACAACCAGGTAGTTCTAGCCATCAAGACACTGACTCTGATTTTTAAAAAGAAACAAAAATCGAGCACCCACCACTACTGTATGAAATTTTATACGAGAAGCGCATAAAACTCCTTTTCTAGTGGGCAACCATACATTCCTCGCTTGGAAGGCAGAATAACAATTTCGCCGTTCGGTCGTCATCACGTACACCAGATTGCAACTATTTTCTTCAGTAAACAAAAACAGTTTTGCGCAAAGATCTCGGACAGCTTGCAGGCTCTTATGGACTCCGTAAGTGAACGGTTCTTTCCAAATCGCTTTGCAATTTGACATAAAGAGCAGCTAGAGTTGGACAAAAATTTCCACTGATGAAAATCGTCACGTTTTGATTTTTAATTTTTTGGCGCATGTTTATAAAATTCATTAAGAATGACCTTACACTCTACCATCAAAATTATACAAGTTGACTACAAGTTCAACTGTCCATTTTGTTTGTGACGTAAGACCGATGGCGAGAGCTGGTTTTGTTGCAGCCACCAGTAGATGTGCCGTTCGCTGCTGAACTGTGGCTAATATTATTTTTTTTAAACTCGCGCTAAAGAGATTTTTTAGTATCCTTTAACGATCAGAATCAAATCACAGCACGGGTCGAAAAAAGACAGGAAGAGAGTGAACGGTACACATTGATTTAAAATGCGTGTTTCGAGACGAAAAAGTTGGGTTAAAAAGAGCATTCCATATTCGTGTGGTGCGGCTGAGGCTCTAAACTTAATTGTACGTCCGAAGGTGGGCTTATGGGTGAACGGGTGGGCATTTCTAGCGAGGGGAGAATTGCATATAAACTCTGGAAAGAAAGGAATTCATCTGGCTAACTCATAAGACACTTTTTGATAAAGACGCATCATTTAGTCGACGTTCCTATGAAACGATTGACTTTGCAGCAGAATTGAATTCTTTTTGCTGTTGAATCTTGTAGGTAAAGGGAGTTCTTAGGAGTTTCAGACCAGATAGGAGCGTTGTGCTCATGCTTTGGGAGGATTATATACATATTGTGACCAGGTCAATAGAAGTAAAATATTTCTGCATCGCTTTAAGAAACCTTTCGACATTTCGCTGCATTTCTGGCGATCGCGAATATGTGATCGTTCCGACTTAGTGTTGTTGATACACACACCGAAAGTGGTTGGGTTTCAACAACGCAAGAACCATTTATGAATAATGGCCAGTTATTTTGAGGTCGCTTGAGTGACAATAGGCAGCACTGACTTTTGAAAGCAATAAATTCCAGCCTTTTCTTTTTACCCCAACTTTTTACCAAATTTCGGATCGGAATATTTGCTACAGTTCCTAGTGCAAGGGGAAGGAGGAGAATCGAAGGCCAAAGAACGAATATAAAAAGCTGAGGATACTGTCATCAAAGAAGAAGTGATTTGGATTATAAGTGCTATCACTTATTTCACATGAGTAAGAGTGTCGGAGACAGAAGAGAGCCTTGAGGAATACCACCATTAATATGGTGGCAATGGTGAATGTTAATAATAATAATAGTATGGCGCGACAGTCCACAGGGGACCAGGTTCTAGCTTGCTCATCAACTGCTCGTGTTGTACGCGCTACTGTTCTCGTACGAGTAGAAGGGACCTACAGTTTTTTGTCGATTCTGAACTGCAAAGTTTGAGAAGCTTTTTTAGACAGCTATACCTCTTTGAGCGTTGTCAGCTGCTTGAAAGAGGTGTTGCCGTGAATTCGAGGTGTTCAGCCGGGAATAGTGGATATTATCTAAGTCAAAAAAATTCTTACAAGTTGTACAAGCTTTTCAAAGAAGGTAGAGAAGATTTGAATTACGATGCTCGCCCAGCACGAGGCACGATAAAATGTTAAGATGATGAAGAAGTTGTCACTATAAGAGAAGTTGCCGAAGATGTCGATATGTCGGTTGACTCATGCCATGCAATTTGTTCTGAAATGTTGGGCATGAAGCCTGTGGCACCGGAGTTCTTTCCGAATTTGCTGAATATTGAACACCAGCATTAATGTGGTGAATATCAGACTTGAAACCATCCAATACAACTTGGATTGAACGGTTTGAAAGGTAATTTCTGATCCACTGAAGAAGAGATTAATCGACTCTAAAAGCACGCATTTTCCACAAAAGTCTGATGCCAAACTCTGTCAAATGCTTTTGAAATATCACGTGCATCAAACTTGTTTGCACATCGTGCAAATATTGATTCCTTTTTCTAGTGATCATCAAGTCACCAGAGGCCTGTTACTGCCATTGAAGCCATTTGCCAGTCAAAAAGAAGCAACAGGGTTTCAAGATATTTCATAAACTGAAAATCAGCGTTCCTATGACCTTAGAAAGTAAGGACGTAAGTTCTTTAGGCCGGTAGAAGGTGGGTGATGAGGATAACCTTAAATGATACACCATGTTGGGGTAATAAGCCCCAAGGATCAAAAGTGTTGGACAAAGTCATCGCTCGAGCAATGTGCCCTCGAATCAGCTTAATAATTAATTTATCCATTCTTATTAAGTTAGCCTCGTTGTACAACTTCCCTTTGGGATAGAATTTCTTGTGGTTGGAGGCAGGCCCGATAACTTTGTATTTCGAACACCTTCATTATTTCCATCTGAACCACAGTGGACAAACCTACGCCTTGACTGGCCAGATAAGTGTCAAACAGAAGATTGCCTCCACCCTGGAATCAAATTGGCTACCAACTTCTTAGCTTACTCAGCGCTGTAGCTGCATGCGCACATTTCATTATCGATATTTTTATTTTATTCTGTCGGTACACCACACAGAGATTGACAGTTACATGCGAATAGTAGATTGGTGACATGACTGGATAAATTTTAAAAACTACAGATTTGAGAATCTCGAATCTCAAATCTTAAAGCAACCGCTTGGTGTGGACTGTGAAGTGGTGGCGTCATTGAAGCGGAGATTGGATAAGGGGCCGTGCCAAATTCCTAAATGCAGTTATCAGACGCCTTAGTTTCGTCGAAATCGTGAACTGAAACACTTCACTAAGTCCTCTTGATCTCCGCAAAAGCAACCGATGAAATTCCTGCCGACCATCTGACAAGAAATTGAAACAAGCTCGCAATGCCGCAAACAATCAAACGACTCACAGCGTGTTTACTCTCGTCCACGATCAACTAGATAAGATCAAATTTGCAAGCTAACAGTCACATCACCAGTAAACGCTCGGCACCGGTTTATAAGCAGTTTTACAGCCCAAAAAAAAATGTAATCTGCCGTCGCACAGCGCACGCAACCCTCTTTAAAGCCTCATCAAATTCCTATCGTCATCCATTCCGCCTAATTATTCACCGCATCAGTGGCGGCTGCCGCACAGACATCATTCACAATTGCCAATTTGAAATCAAATGAAGGGTAGAGGCAGATACTTATCTCCTCACTTAAATCCAAATAGACCATATCATCATCGCCGTGGATTGCGGGAGCATGCGAAAGCGGCCATATGCGCGCCCGCCTATTATGTCATCGATATTAACCACCGCCCGCGACTGGCTGTCTAGCCCATCACTCCAGTGCGACTAACGTCATCCGAGGACCACTCTGCGGGCATTGTAAGTCAACATCCCCCCCGAGCAGAGAAATATCACCCGATTTGAGGAATTTTTGTGCCTTTTCTCACGTCTTTTGCAAGAGCATGACTCACGAGAAGTCAACCATCACACAAGCGGCACAGAGCAGAGCTCGCGTGGGATGTGGTGTTAGCCGCCAAAGAGGCAGCGGTCGAAGCGAGGCGAATACGGAGAGAGGACAAAACATCGGTTTGTTGCATTTCTCGCAGCAGGATGAAGCGAAAACGTGTTTTCTCTGGTGGATTAACGACATTCCTGTCAAATGAATTTAGGGTGAATTCCAGCGCGTCCTAGACACTGCGACCGGGTGCCGGGAGACGGGCGGAATGATTTCGCAACGAATTCTGCTGAAATTTGCATTCCTTTGAGGGACGCCTGGTTTGCTCACAGCTCATGTCAACTGACGCGCAGAGTACCTACACACTGACTTTGAATGAAATGAATGCGCGTAGGTTTCTGGTTTCCGAGCACTCTGCTGCGGTTTGTAATTTATGTTACACTCTGAGCAATCATTACACGTACAACCAGAACAGAAACCTTTTGCATTGAACTAGATTAGAGGAATGTCTGTCTTGGAGTTTGTTTGTCTCGGTCGCTCTGTATGGATTTGGGACACGACGACGCGTAACTCGATATGAGTTTGACAGGTGCGAAAACAGATGTCGACTGTCGGTGCGATGGCTGCAAGTTGCACCGATGTGCAAAACGATCAAGGCGCTTCTCCTACAGTTGAGTGCTTGCTCAGGCAATGCGATAAATATTTTGGTTCTTTGCTTTTTTCTCTTTTTTGATAATTTTGTCCGTATTTAGGAGCTAAGACAAAGCCTTACAAAAACGGCAAGAGACTTGATGTACTGGAACTGCACTGGAACAAATCTGTTCGACTTTATTTGCTTTGCTGCAAAACGTCTTAAGGACTGATCTGAATGCCACTTCGTAGCAGGACAAAATGTCACACACAACTATGGCCTTTATTCGTTTTGACCGATTTATGTAAAATTCAATACATGAGACACGGCCGGAGAAGGACTTTGTGTTTTCCACTTGGTCATTTCATTCTCTTTTATGTCCAGCATCAAAGGGAAGAATCGTTCGGTTTTTAACAATGTGGGTGAAGTCAGAAAGATTCCTCCCGCCACACTCAGTTGCCTTTGCATTAGAATAGAATAGAACAGAGCTGCAGTTCGTAGGTAAAGTTTCTGCAATGTGGTGAATACTGGTGGAAGTAGATTCACTTGCAGCCCATGACTAAAGATCATAACAACGACTAGCATGTTCAAATTGGAAGTGTCAAAATCTAAACTTCTGAGGAGTCCTTAAGGAGGACAAATTACAAAGTGACCAAAAGCCAAAAGAGTTTAAATTCCAAAAAACCAAAATTCCTCAAACGATGTCCCATAGAAACATCTGTTTCAAGTATGCGTTGATTCAGGAGTAGAGTTTTGTATATGCAAATCAAACATGATATCTGAATTTTGGGCATTTTTAGATTTAAGGTTACAAATTCTAAATCTGTCTGATTTTAAATTTGTCAGAATTAGACGATGGTTTTAGAGAAACATAAAGCGCTTAGGAGTTTACTTTGTTTTCAAGCCTATTATAAGCATAATCGATTCCAATTAAATATCAACAAGAGATAAACCAACGCACCCCCCAGATCCGCTCACGCACAATTAAGTCCACAGAAAAAGGGAATCCTTCCACCGCGCCAACTTTCGCAAGATCAACCTTCTCCACATCGGTTGCAAATTCCCTTTTCCGTATAGTGGTGACGTTAAGGTGGTTTCAGGTAAAATTTACCACCTTACCGCAGATTCTGGAACAAATGCAAGAAGAACAGATCAACACTCGCCACCTCTCCGTAGATTTTAAGGACGCATGTAGCAGAGCTCACAAAGACGAGATATTCAGTTTGACATTCCTACTCGAATCTCAGAGTATATAGCATGAATATGAAAAACTCTCGATGCTCCATCAAAAGCGGTAACGGACTCACTGAGACTTTCGGTGTCAAAAAAGTTTTTAGCCAAGTCGCTCCGCACGTTCATATGACCTTTTCAACATAATTCTTAGAAAGATCGTGGGTAACTCAAAAGTCAATTCGAGAGGCACAATCTTCCAAATACCAGTTCTAGCTTACACGGATGGCGTTTATGGTGGCGGATGGTGGCGTTTATTAGCTTTAAAAGGGAAGAGACTAAAATGGATCTGACGGCAAATGAAACCGAAACCAAGGATATGCTGACATCCAGAAAAAACACACAACATTGACATCTCGGGCAGAGCGAGCCATCTTGAGCACTGAATCCGAAAACGCTTGACCAGGAGCATGTCGCTGTACAGCCCATTGAGTTCATCGTTAAATCTTCTCCTCCAGATGCTACCAACGCAAACAGGACAAAAAATTTGGACTCAAAACTTTTTTCTCATCCGCTCCACATCCGCATCTCATTTCTTTTATTATCGTCCTGGTGACATTTATACAACGGAAATTCAGACATATCGTGGGACTTTTGAGGTATCGGTATAATTTCAAATTCTGGACGTCTTTTTAAATTAAATTCTGCTCATATGCGATATTTCACTGTACTGTTTGGGGTACCGATGGCCGATTTCCTTGCTTCCGAATAAACCTAAATTTTTATAACCGAACGAGGAATAATTGCTAAGTTACTCCCAATGATACTGGAACTTTTGACATGATTTTTCATCCAGTGAAGCCTCCAATTCCTCACTTTCAAACTGTTTATCTCTACCAAGAACATCTTTGTTATCAATGCTTAATTCAACACTTTAGAAACGTCAAATGCAATCTCTACATCATTTATCGATCAAAACATATTCTTCACGAACCCCTAAAAGCATACGTTTGGCTTTAGCAAATCAGAAAATCAGAAATCTACGCAAATGCTCTTTATTAGAATAGCTTCTTATTTAAGAAGAAGTCAAACATTTTTAAAGGGTCAAAAAACGATGGTGTTGTCTTCTTCTTCTTCTTCGTTTTTCTTATGGCGCTACAGTCCGGGGTGGACCTGGGCATCAACCAACATAAATCTCCAACCAGCACGGTCTTTCGCCAGCTGCCTCCAATTGCGCACTCCAAGTTGGTTGAGGTCCTTCTCCACTTGTATGCGCCATCTTTGCGTAGGCCATCCTCAAATGTGTCTGATTCGAAGACTTTTCGGGCCGGAGCAGTGAGGTCCATACGCTCTACATGGCCTAGCCAGATTGTGTTGTCTAGAACAGACTTATTAATGCTGACAAAAGTCACACCTTTCCAAAGAAGTAGATAATCACTTCCAAGATCTTCCACAACTGGCAGGTGGCGCCATCTTTTGAAAAACGAATAAATTTGTACCCAAATACATTCACCGTCCTATTTACTATTTTATAGAATCAGTATACAATCGATTCCGACCGGTTTTTATGATTTTCCAGTTCTTTTGTTCCTTCCTTTACTTCCGAAAGTCATTAGATCCCGGAATAATTTTCTTCAAGTAAAATTAACGTTCTTCTTTGGCTTTACATCAAAGGATCACTACAGTCATTTCATTTGTTGATTGTAATGTTTGGCTAATTTTGCTGCAGTTGCAATTAACAAGGGAAAACAAACTTTGAGATTTTAGGCTTCATTCATCCTCTGGAAAGAGATGAATTTCAGAGATTTGAGGATTCATTAAACTTCCAGAGATTTGATAAGTTTGCCTCATAAAGTTCGTTTTATTCAGAAATTTTCCGATTTGCAGTAAGCTTTCGTCAGATGTTTTATGAATCTTGCTGTAGAAATAGTTTACAGAAATAAAATTGTAAATTGTATGGCGCGACAGTCCGCAGGGGACCAGGGCCTAGCTTACTCATCAACTACTCGTGTTGTGCGCGCTACTGTTCTCTCACGAGTAGAAGGGACCTACAGTTTTTTTGCCGACTCCGAACGGCGAAATTTGAGAAGCTTTCTTAGACATTTATTAATCTTTGAGTGTTTGCAACAGCTCGAAAGAGGTTGTGCCGTGAAAAATTCGAGGTATCAGCCGGGAATCGAACCTAGACCCTTTGGCGTGTGAGCGTCGCACTCTACCCACTACGCCACGGCGGCCACAAGAATAAATAGAATACTCCTTGATAAGAAAAAAATTACCTTCATCTTCCTCTGGACACCTTTCGACACCTTCTAGACAGACATATTCAACTTATGTAGGCATCCAGGTCATCAAATCTGCGCATTTCTAAAGCAACATCTCTTTTCTTATTTCAAGTCAAAAATATCGTTTCTTCATATGTGCCGCGTTGAAGTAAATAAACAAATGGCTCCGCCCGCAGGCTGAATTCAGCGCTTAAGGTTTCAATTCTCACCAACCCAATGGTTCCCACTACTCATCGTCCCCAACATATTTTCCCCCTCAAATGACATCTTCCCTCCCCCAACATGTTCCCTCAATGACAAATTTCAAATCTTAAAACGCGAACAACAATCAAAATGGGTGTGATTTAGGTAAACATAGGACAAAATTACGCTGTTTAATTTTAGAACATATATCTGGCTAGATATTGTTGGTCGAACTGATTTTCAATGACCTGATTGAATCATTGCTCTTTTAGTTTGTTTTAGCCACTGCCCGGTCAATGCCAATAAATGAAAGCATATGGTGTGTGAGGACTGTTGGATGGGGGATATTAAATGAGTTGTTTGCCGTTTCTTAAGAAATAATGCTCTCTTGGGGGAAGCTGAGATGAGAGAGTACCATAAACAAATTACAGTTAAATGGGAAAACATCAATTATCTGATCGGAAGTCGATTTCAAAGAAAGTGCTAAGAACTTCAAAGAAGCGCTAATGCCTTCTCGGATCTCACGATGTTCACATTTTGTAGACATTCTAGAAAAATGCATTTCTCGTTAATCAGATGGTGCCTTGTTATATGAGTAGATTATCAGCTGAATGTTGGTCATAATAAATTAACAGTAAATGTTTTAAGTTTTCTGTGGATCAGTGTGTAAAGACTAAATGTGGTGACAGTACATTCTAAGACCGAGTAAAATATAAAACACTTATCTAGAGAACTTCAAAAGTCCGTAAGAATAATGTAGCACCTAAGGCAAGGCGGAGCTAAGACAACTCGATCTACGCAGCTATAGGCTGTCGACAATGTATGGTGCTGGTTAGGGAACTTGTTGGTTAGAGCTCAAATGCAACCAAGTCCTTTGAACCAAGCAAAGAAGAAGAACTAACGCAATTCAAAGGCTCTTGCAAATCAGCCAGTGTTCCTTTTATTCTCAACTCAGGTCTAAAAAGTCTGGAACTTTTACTCGGCTCCGAAGGACTCAACTTCCCATCGATTTCGCAACTCTTCATACCCTCGTTCCATCACTTGTTTTTATTCCAATCAACTGCCAAAATTGATAAATTTTTGAAACGTTGTGATGGACACACAAAAGCGTATGATTGACAAAGAAGCACTCGGGCTCTCAGTTTCCATGCCAGAAAATGTTGTCAAAACCGCTATCGCGCTGAAGGGAAGCCCCAACGCAAAGTGCAAAACCACACAAGTCTGAAAATCAACGCGCACATCGCTATCATCGGTGACAAACCAAGTCAAATGCTCTCGCCTGGAAAGTCACTGGTAGCCTATCGGCTAATACAACACAAATCTCGAGCACTGCTCATAGATAAGTGAAATTGTTTACGAACGATTCCACAAAACGTTCAGTACAATGTATGCATCAGAGCGTTTCTAACACCTCACCGGCACGAACTAAGTGGGCACCTCTTCACTCCCACCACACACCGCCGACTGCGGGCATTTATTCGCCAGTAGCACGGTCTCCAACCATATAAACCAGATAATGAAGAGAATTCAATAAAAACTAGAAACAATGCAAACGCCGGTGAAGTAAAACAAAAAAAAGGAAATAAATTAAGAAATGGAAAAAAAAAAGTCAGTTCTCGCTCCCCTTTCGCTCCACAAACTGACACTCTCTCTCCGTTCACCCACCCTGCCGGTAGTGATCACACCCTTTCGCCCCCCCTTCCGCTAAGATATCGATAAACACACGTTCGACCGATGTGTGCAGTTAGATCATCGACAGAGTTAGCACTCGCCGCTCGGGGCTACACTAAAGCCACAATAGCCACCACCACACTACAGCTCGACGAGTGGCCTGCTATGTGGATGTGCCATACGGAGTGCCTAAGAAAGCGGGACGAATCGCAGAAGGGCAAAAGTTTATCTTCCAGAGGGAGCCGCTTGCAAAATAGCACTCTAGTGCTAATGCGACAACAGTCTTTGAGAATGGCCACGACTGGTGATCGAGTTTTTTTTTTGGAGAGTGCAGTGTGAGCGATAAGGCTCGGGAGAGTTGTGAATGGTTAGTTGTTGGAATTCATTGTGATGACTGTGTGAAAAATGGGTGCGTCAGAAAAGTGATCCAGTGCAGCTTACACAAAATTAATTTCTGGGGGAACTAAATGTATGTGAACCCAAATCTATGTGTAAAGAATAAGAAATTCGTATTTAAAAGGAGTGCATTTATGTGAAATTTTTTTTTTTATTATGAATAAGAAGCACACTCCTTCTTCTTTGTTTGTTGGTACAGTGTAAATTTCTGCCAACAAGCCCTCCAGTCAGTAAGATCTTTTGGCAGTTGTTTCGTATTGCATACACCACTGGTTAAGGTCCAACGTGTCGTACTTACTGTTGAACAAAGCAAAGTTAAACACACTGAAGGTCTGAGAGATAGAAACACAGAATTGGAATAAATCGTATCCTTTCTTAAAATTTAGCTTAGAATAGGATAGATTCATTGAGTGTTCATACAAATTTGAGGACCTTGCTGTTAGGAATCATACTCGTTTTGTTTAAGACGCGGAAACTTACAATCTCGTTCTATATTTATATAAGCGACGGCCTGTGGCAGATAATAAGTACTTCCTATTCCAAACAACAAAAAATAGGTTGTTGCTGCAGGAAAGAAGAGACCGATATTTGTTGTCTACAGCAACAACTAGCTTTGAGCGGTTTACTGTTTCTTCACATGCGGGGAGAACCTCGATGCACACTTCATATTCCGTAAAACGAGAAGGTTTTGAAACTGTTGGTTTAAGACTGGTGAGTGGAGAATTTGAATTAGGAATTTTCCAGAAAAAAAAGGCAACGTCAGTTCCACTTAACATCACCGTCCTTCAAAATGTACTTAAGGCCAAAAACAAAAAGAATACTAACATAATAATTAATAACTGGTGGCGCGACGGTCCACAGGGGGACCAGGGCCTAGCTTGCTCATCCACTACTCGTGTTGTGCGCGCTACTATTCTCTCACGAGTAGAAGGGACCTACAGACTTTTGCCGACTCCGAACGGCGAAGTTTGAGAAGCTTCCTTAGACAGTTATGAATCTTTGAATGTTGTCAGTAGCTCGAAAGAGGTGGTGCCGTGAAAAATTCCTATACCCTTCGGCGTGTGAGCTTGGCACTCTACCCACTACGCCACGGCGGCCACAAGAATACTAACATACACTATCATAATAAACGTCGATAAATAAGAAGTATCCTAGACTAAAGTGGCGCACACAAGGGGAGAAGGACCTCAACCAACTTGGAGTGCGCAACTGGAGGTAGCTGGCGAAAGATCGTGCTGGCTGGAGAGGCATGTTGGTTGAGGCCCAGGTCCACCCCGGACTGTAGCGCCACAAGAAGAAGAAATAAGAAATATCCAAATGTCCTGTAAGGCGATGAATAAACATTGGTATACTAAACACCAAGAAGAAGAACAAAATTTAACATTACGAGGTCCAACATCCTAAAATGCCGTAACGTGAAGTGCCCAAAATCCCAAACAACCAAAACAGTAAGTTCCAAATTCCCAAAAAACTATTTTCGAAAGTGAGGGACTAGGACGTATGCTCAACTTGATCCCCGCTTGGAGCCTCTGTTGCATTTGAAGTAGGCTTTGGACATTTAAGATTTTGAACAGTATTACGCATTTCGGATATTCTTCCATCTCCCATACTGCAATGTACTTATGTAATATGTAATCAAAAATGTCCTAAAAATGTACAATAATATACGAGGTCTGTTCAAAAAATAAAGTAAGATAAAAACTTCGCGGGCTACATACAAAAACCATCGAAAAACTTTTCAACTTTTCAGGACAGTCCTAACAATCCCCGTTTGGTGCGAATGTCAAATTTGAAGTAGAGAGATTTAAAACATTTTGAAATTTTGAAACCTTTTCTTTTCAAGAAATTTGGCATTTTGGAATTGTGCCTAGTCTTGTAGAAAATTGGATACATAAAAAGTATACCAAAATGTACTGAAATATAAAGCAAATCAATTTAACATGGCTCTATTTTTTGAAATCAAACAATTCGTGCTCCTTTGATATTGAATTTCAGCATATCTTAAAAAAACGAAACTTCATGCAGACTTCCATTTGCTCACCTGTTCAGTATTTATTACGGAAAGATATTCAAACAAATGCAAGACGACGGTGCACAGTTGTGGCCCAGTAGAAAAGAAACGTTAAATGAAATTATTCAGTCAGATGGTAATAGGTTTACGATTCTGCATATTTGAGAACTTAGAAAGCCTACATTTTGTTGACTTCTAATGAGCCGTTTTGGTGGACGAATAGCTCAAAGTTTGGACTTTAAAATTTTAAAAATTGAATGTTTTTTTTCAAGAAAATTGAATCTGGCATATTGTCTATAACACTCGCCTACGAACATAATGTTACATTTATTTGAAAGGGCGTACATTTTACCTTCAAACTGCATCTACACTTTCATCATTTTGCCATTTGCCATCATTTTTTCTAGACCAGGCTTTTTGTTAAGGCCACCTTTTGCGGAAAGTATCCCCATGTGCTCCAACATTTCCATTCTTCTGAAAGCTCGAAATATTCTCTCTTGATGGCGCATAAACGAAAATTGGGAAAAGGAGTCAATTAAATGGAGCAATGTCAGGCATTTGTGGGCATTGTTTTGAAATTTCCTACGATGGCGGAAACACCATGGACACGAACCACTAGGCAGTAAATCGCAAGTCTTATTACACTCTGTTCCGAACTTACAATTTTTTACAACGAAAATGTGTGAATAAATATCATTCAATGTAATTCCTCTATAGTTATGAATTCAAGCATTATTTTGAGCCCAAATTTATTGTGGTAAATTGTTATTAAATATTTTTTTTATGCAAAAACATATGGGTGCGTTTTTGAAATTTTTTACTTAGGATTAATCCGTTACCCTTTATGCTATATTAAATGTTTTTTGACATCAGGAGGATCTTGCGACACTGATGCTATATCCCAAATTCCAATATATATTTAAATAATATATAATAATAAATAATAGTAATATTCAAATTTCTTCAGATCGGTCGACAGGTTCAAAAGTTACAGATTTTTTTTCCGCGTTCCCCACACAAAGGCGCTTTTTGAAGCCTCTATAACACACTGGAACAACGGCAGCCTCTTACCTAAATATCGTAACAGAAACGCATTTAAAGCCTTCACTCCAAAAAGAATGGAATATTAGGCGAGACTACGAAGACATTTTTAAACTTTCGGGCCGGCACACGAGACCTCAACCACGTTACCCCTAAAAGGCACCTACTCTCCGCCTCTCTTTCTCTGCACTCGATCAAAGTCCGCTTTCACGTCCGTATCGCAAAAACCGCAAACAATAAAGCTCCAATGACGCAAAATTTTTGCACAAATTTCCCACACACTTGCACTTCCATTCATCGTTCTCTGCACAGGCAGCCTTATCAACGTTATCGCAGATTAAAACACTCAAGGAAAGCATTTCACTCCCCACTGCAAGCAGGGCGATCTCAATTCAAACAAGAGCTTCTAATTACTGTGCACATTCTTACAATAAGTGTACAACAACCTATCTTATCAGCGTGAATGTATCACTAGCAGATACCGATCCGATAGCGTTTTCTGCACAACTCTGCACGAATGTGTCACAATCTAGGTACATTGCGGGGATGGACTTCTCCATTTGATTGTACCTGCCGGGAATATCGGGATATCACAACAAAACAACACAATTTCAGATACTATCTATGCTCGGCTTGAATGATATCGCAAATATTTGCGTGTGTCATCTCCGGGTGAGTGATTCAGGCGAAGTAAGTGCGGGAATAAGGAGACTCAAAAATAACCCCCGTCGTTAATGAATAATCTCTTATGCAACCGAAAGCATTTTGACTAATTGACATTATCTCAGCGCGGAAAGTATTTGCGCCTGTCATTGGATAATTGGCGACATTATACACATCAAAAGAACTAGAGAAACGAGCAGAAAGACAATGAAACGATTATTACTTTGTTGATTTGGACTTTTTTGCCGTCTTTTCGTTGCTTCTGGTGTTTGTGTTTAAAATTTGTAGACGCAGTAAAAACCTATGAATTGATTTTGTGTGTTTTTTGTTGAAATTAAAATTAAAATATTGAATGCGTGTGGTCAGCAACACGAAAAGTGGATAAAAGACATCAAGAATTGGCTTTTCTGGGATTCGTAATTGGAATTTGATGGCTCATTTATGGGGCTATACAGAGCGTAGGTGTGCTCGGGGAACATTTAATCTAAGTGCTACTTAAGTTTAGTTGGAGGTGGCGGCAATCATTTATTTTCGATGACAAATAAAAGGCTGCGTGGATTGTGTAGGGTTTTTATAGAATACATATTTGTAATTTCAGTTTATTTTAGCTTCTTAGTTTATTTTTTTCAATTCAGAAAAATACGATACACGAGTTATATCAACCCCGATATAACTCGTGTCTTTAATTGAAAGAAGAGATAGAACTCGAAATGGACTATTAGAAAAACGAAACGAGATGTGCTTATTAACACGTTGAGGACGGCGTGCACCACCGGGGCACATGAACGTTTTATATAACGACGTGTGTGAAGAAATAGCGTTACAACAAAAGCAGCATAGTGTTGATGTGTGCATTTTTCGCAAAATTTGCGGTTTTCCTTCAAAATTTAAAAATTGCTTGTGCAAGGCGTCGCCCGAAAAAGCAACGTTCGATGTTTGCTGCCGCCAGATGATGCTTAATTCACAAAATTGCGCTGTCCCCAACGTGTTAAGCTACTGTTAGGGCAAATGTCAGCGACAGTGGCGCCAACTTCGAAATAAAAAACGTTCACTTTTAGCATAAAGAAGATTCCATTTTCCATTCCATCCATTATTTAGTAGCGGAACTTCTTCGTTCAAATAAAGTCGAATTTCCCTGTGTACAGGACTGGCTCTGGCCAAAAACTGAGCCGGGGAGGGAATGTACTCAGATTTTCTTGGACGACTCCATGACGATGGAGAGATCTGGAGCTGAAGCCTTGGTAATAAACGACAACATTAGATATTAACCCTCTTTTAGGTTATTTCGCGACGGTCTTCCAGGTGGAAACATTTGTGACCCTGATGACCACGAACAATATTGTGAGGAATAGGTGGAAGGGGCAAAGTTTTTGAGCGACAAACAAATTGTATTTATTCAACCCTCTAACCATTTCAAAGATAGAACAAGCCTTCCCTTCATTTGGTTGCGAGACGAAATTTGCTAAGAATTGTCTGCTTCCCGGTATACCACGGGATCATGGTATGAGGTTGCCAATGAACTTGCTAGGAAGGATCAAAAGAAGCATTCATAGAGCCCCAATACACCTTCGGACGATCAGAATCCTAAAATCCCGTCGACGATTGGGTTATCCGACATCAAAACTAGAAAAAAAACAAACTCCAGAATGCAGGCCGAGCAAGTGCATTCTATCAAACGTCAACAAAAAATCGGCGGCTTTTCTTCTATCTGTAAATAGGAAAGACTGAGGGTGACTAGTTCGGTTTCAAACAGGGTACTTCACCTTCAATAACAATTGGATGGCGCGACAGTCCACAGGGGAACCAGGGCCTAGGTTGCTCATCAACTACTCGTGTTGTGCGCGCTACTGTACTCTCACGAGTAGAAGGGACCTACAGTTTTTTGCCGACTCCGAACGGCGAAATTTGAGAAGCTTTCTTAGACAGTTATTACTCTTTTATTATTGTCAGCAGCTCGAAAAAAGTGGTGCCGTGAAAAATTCAAGGTGTTTAACCGGGAATCGTACCTGGACCTTCGGCGTGTGAGTGTCGTACTGTACCCACTGCCCCACGGCGGCTACGTACTTCTCCTTTGCTAAGCACTAAAGTGTGCCTGGGCTCAGTGATAGTACCCCATGCAATGTCTGTAGAGAAGGTGAAGACACTCCAGACACTCCACTTCCTGTATCAATAATGCTGCACCTTTACTCAGATCTGGTGGCTGCTGTTTCGGGCTAATGTGGTGGAAGTTAAGAACTTATGCTCCTTATCACAGAAGTACTTGCTGGTATTCCTCCGGAAGACCAAGTAATTACATTAACTGTAGGTAGTACAATGTTTTCGAGTCGAAGTGCTCGAGTGTAATGTTTAATAATAACTGTTGGCGCGACAATCCACAGAGGGACCAGGGCCTAGCTTGCTCATCAACTACTCGTTTTGTGCACGCTACTGTTCTCTCACGAGAAGAAGGGACCTACAGTTTTCTGAGGACTCCGAACGGCGAGATTTGAGAAGCTTTCTTAGACAGTTATTGCTCTTTGAGTGTTGTCACCAGCTCGAAAGAGGTAGTGTCGTGAAAAATTCGAGGTGTTCACCCGGGGATAAAACCAAGACTCTTCGGCGTGTGAGAGTCGCACTCTACCCACTAAGCCAAGGCGGCCACAAGTGCAATGTTTCCTCCGAAAAAAAGGAAACAATAATTATGAAAAGTTTTTATGCGAAAACAAACATTTAGGTGTGAAATCGTAATTATTTGACCAAATCTAGTTGCTGACTTATTTTTTGAATTATCGCATAATTTCCTTTGACCTGTTTTATATTATTTGACCACTTGGCATTACAATGGGAATTTTGGCTCTGAATGCAATGCACCCTAATTTTTTTCGATGAAACACCAGAGCACATTCTATTCAGATTTAACATTTCAGTTACACAATTGGCTCAGCTCCGTTCCCGTACGTTATTGAAAATCTTAGCCGCAAACAAATGGCAGAGTTCACAATTTGAAGCAGACAGTGCTGGAACACATCTCACAGTGAAACAAAAAACAACTGGGACACTTATTACCTTCAAATTCAGCTTGAAATATCTCAGTCATTGTTTAATATATTAAATCGAAATAAATTGCATATGGAACTGCAGTTTAATACGGTTTCAGTAATCCAAATACATTTAGTGTTAATTTTTTAATTTTAACAACTTAAGGTTTAAATCAAAAATAGTGCAAATTCATCGGCCAAAAAAAAACTGGGACAATTACACAATAATAAATGAAAATAATTATTTGTTTTTAATATTTTGTGTGTTGTCCTTTTGCTTTTATAACTTCCTGCAACCTTCTGTCCACGATCCGACCAGGTTTTTTGTTACAGCCTTTAATGTCTCTATCTTTAACTCTTTTCTG
Source organism: Eristalinus aeneus (assembly GCA_955652365.1). NCBI lineage: Eukaryota > Metazoa > Arthropoda > Insecta > Diptera > Syrphidae > Eristalinus > Eristalinus aeneus. Next base: position 50,819,786 of record OY019132.1, read on the forward strand.
GTACAAATGATCTTTTTCGAACTTCCTTCTCTAAAACAGCCCAAAGGTGCTCTATGGGATTAAGATCCTGACTTTGGGGGGATGCGGCAACACCTTTTCTATGTTCCAAATACACCAATCTTTTGTTATACCGGCTGTATGCTTTGGATCATTATCATGCATCACACCCGGCAGTAGTCACAATTTTTCTTTGATTTCAGGGATACAACATTTTAAGATATCCACACTTTGTTAAATTTCCTTCATTTACATGAAAAGAACAAACTCCGTATGTTGCCATTGGACCCCAAACCATTATGTTCCCCCACCGTGCTTAGCTGTAGAAGTGACATTTTTGGGATCCAAAGCAATTCCGTCCCTCCTCCACACAAAGCGTCGATCATCACTGCCGAAAATGTTCAATTTTGATTCGTTACAAAAAATTACTTGATTCCAGAACTCATCCGTCTTCTGCACTTACTCCTTGCCATAAACCACTCGCTTTCTTATGTTTCTTTGTGAAAAGGCTGGCTTTTTGCGAGGTGTGCAGGCTTTTAGATCATTTTTATGTAAAAAATTGCGCACTGTTTGCGGATGAATTTTTGCAATTTTTTCTTTCATTAAAGTTTTGGCAATTTCCACAGCTGATTCCTTCGGATTTATATTTATAATAATTGTTGGCGCTACAGTCCAAAGGGGGACCAAGGCCTAGCTTGCTCATCAACTACTCGTGTTGTGCGCGCTACTATTCTCTCACGAGTAGAAGAGACCTACAGTTTTTTGCCGACTCCGAACGGCGAAATTTGAGAAGCTTTCTTAGACAGTTATTACTCTTTGAGTGTTGTCAGCAGCTTGAAAGAGGTGGTGCCGTGAAATATTAGAAAAATTGGTGTTGAACTGGGAGTCGAACCTAGACCCTTCGGCGTGTGAGCGTCGCACTCTACCCACTACGCCACGGCGACTTCTATTTACCAGCCTTAAAATTTTTCGTTTTTTTCTTGATTTTTTTGATCCGTAGAAATTTTGGAAGACCTTCCACTTCCTGAAACGCGATGAAAAAAACCGTTATCTTTAAAAGACTTTATAATATTGAAGACTGTTGATTTAGGATTGTTAACCACTGAAGAATTTTCGTAAATACTATAATTTTGTTCATATTAATCAATTATTAAAGCTTTCAAATCACGGAACGTCTGTTTATTTTCCATTTTTTCAAGAACAAAATTTTATTACACAAATATGCAATTGTAAACAACTTTGCAGAACAGCGTATGTAATCTTTGATCAAAGATAAGGATATAAAAGCAACGGTACATTATTTCTGGTCTTGGAAAACACGTGTCCCCATTTTTTTTTTTTTTTGCGGATGAATTCGCACTATTTTTGATTTAAACCTTATATTGCTAAAATTAAAAAATTAACTATAAATGTGTTAAGATTACTGAAACCGTATTAAACTGCAGTTTCATATGCAATTTATTTCGTTTTAATATATTAAAAAATGGCTGAGATATTTCAAGCTGAATTTTAAGTTGATAGGTGCCTCAGTTTTTTTTTTGGTTCACTGTATATCTCTTCTAATCGCATCGGCCAAAAGGAACAAACATGGGCTCTTACCGTATTTAGTGGAACGATTGCAGTTCTGAAGCCACGTGTACCTAAGATCCCGTTTTCTTTATCTATCTCATTCACACACAGCACATACCATCTTCTTCTCTTTGCGGCCCTACCGTCCACGGTGGACCTCAGGCTCAAGCAACGTGTTTCTCCAAACAGCACGATCTCTTGCCAGCTGCCTACAATTATGCATTCCAAGTTTCTTGAGGGCTTTCTCTGCTTGTGTGCGCCATTGTGTTGTCAAAGTGGCCATTGTGTTGTCAAAGTGGTCATTGTGTTGTCAAGGTGACTCGGATTAGGAGATTTGGCGGGCCGGGGCAGTGGTGTCCATAATTTCTACATAGATCAGCCATCTTATGCGTTGAATTCAAAACTGCTTAATCAGGCGCATGCCGCCGTACAGTCTATAAATTAAGTCATGGAGTTTTTTTTCCTCCTAATGCCTTCAACACAAGCAGGGCCAGAAATCGCACGCAAAACCTTTCCCTCAAAAAGACTAAGTGTAGCGTCCAAGTTTCCAGTTTCCAGTCTTTCGAGTGAGGGTTTTACTACTCAATTGCCTCAATTGGCTAGTGTGATGTGTTTTTGATTTCTGTGTTGATTTTGTTGTCTTTGTTAACCGTGGAGCCTATGAAACCGAAACCCTTGTCTTACTTGATGTTTCTGCTGTCAAATTTGAAGCTCTGTTTGAGACGTCGGTATTGTGTGGCCTTTCTTGACGACATCATGCATTTCATTTTGCTCTTATTTACCGCCAGACCAATTTTAGCCACTTAGGCCACCACGCTATCGACAAACGCCTCATTGACGACTCGCTATGTTCGTCTAATCACGGCAATGTCATTCGTGTAAGCTAGAATTGACTTTTGGAAGATCGTGCTTATGGTGTTGACTTCTGACCTACGCACGACCTTCTCAGGAATGGTAAAAAGAAGTCACCTAACAACGCGTGACCTTGTCTGAAATACATAGAATCCGTGATATATGAATTTGCATGTTCTTAGGCACAATATGATAGTTTAGAATTTGTGATTGCCAACTCTTTTGGAATAGTCCTTTTCCTTCTTGCAATTTAAAGAACTCAAAGCTTCTGGAGTGTGTTCTACCATTTCAATCATTTATCTCAGGCATTCAAACTTAACTTCTCTCAAATTTGCATAAGCGATGATTACCACATTGTTCTGCGATTATTACAGTCATTAGAGATGACACGCCTGACAGGCGATCTGACAAACATCCAACCAAGCAATTATTTTGTAGTCTGATCAGCGTCAGCTGATAGTCTTTTACGCATTTTAACCTTTCCAAGGTTGAAATGAAACTTAAACTAATAACCGCTGTTGTTAGCGTTAATTTAAGTTATTTTTGATTGTTTTGCTGAACAAGAAGTTGCAATTTTCGACATTGTTCTCTCTCGCTTCTTTGAATTGAAATCCGAACCCGATTTGAGACAAGAACCAAATTTTCTGACTTAAAAGGCAAACACAATCAGGTAACGGAGTAGAAGTGATTAAACAGCGGTAAGTGGAGATTACTCTCTTGATGAGTTCACACACATTCTGCTTATCATCGACAGGGCATCTCAAAACTTTAAACAACAGTAAAAATGTTTAAGGTTTCGTTTTAAGAAGCGAAGCGTTTTGTTGAGTGATTGCGTTGTAGATTGTTTAATGTTTTCTAAATTTATTCACTTTAAGTGTGATTTTTGTTTATGTTCTTTGAAACCAAAATCAGTTATTGGACAAGGGATCAATCCCTATTGTCTTAAGTAAAACCTCGCCTTGTTTGTACTCTTGAAGTTTAGGAAACCTACAGTTTACTGCCCACTTCGAGCACTAAAGCTCTTCACCTTGAAAAGTTAAAACAAAACTTTTAATGCTTGAGTTTGAACTAGACGTATTGGAAAACAATTAATGAAATATCAAAAAGAAGAGCGGTCAACTTGTTGAGTCACATGCTTGTTTAACTTGAGCATGCACGTGTTCAACAAGTGGCGTTAAAGAATTTCCTTCTAGTCTATTCACAGCTGCAAAGACTTGGATTAAAGTCATATCTTTAAGATTAATTCACCACTTGGTCATAACTCATCCATGCAAGCCTCAAGTTCAATCACCACAATACTCTTCTACTTTTTTATTTCCAATAAAAGTCAGTCCATTCCTCCCAGGAAATGCCTCACTGAATGACGCACAAAGGTCGGTGTGAGTAGACAACTTCTTGTCATTTGGTTTTGGGACTCATTAAAATGTCATTCCACCTGACGCTTCAAAGCATTTAATTTGCGCTTAAGCTGCTGTAAATCAACCTTTTATTGGGTTTATACTCGAAGTTATGGCGTGTGTAATCGCTTGTGTCTACAAGTTGGAAACAATAAAGTCTCCCATGAAAATGCGCACCTATCTGTTTACCAATTTCAATAATCACATCAAATGGACTTGGTGGAGGGGTCTTTCTTAGTAGCGTGATACATTTAACTGCTCGCATTGACTTTTATGTGTCCATGCGTAGTCCTTTCCGCAAAGTGTTGCAACCATTAAGTATGTGCTTGAAAAGAGAAGAACTTGTTGCTGATGATGCTACACACGAGAGACTCTTCTTCGGTTATTTAAGAAACATTTATGGTAAGGAACGTCCACAGTGGTTTCCAGAAACGTTTGATCGCAGGTTAAATGTCCGAAACATAAATATTTGCAACAACTAAGAAAGTGGTCGACTACATATCGGTTTTCATATTTGTCCTGCTCTTTCGGTGATTGTTTTTACGATCATAGAAACTTTGCTCTTCAAACTTTTTCTTTGATGCGACGAGCTTTTTATAGTGTTTGAAGTCAACATAGAAAAAGCCAGTTCAGTGCTCTGTACTAGCTGACTCTCAAGAAGTATATCAGACACAGGTCTTTTTTGCTTTTGTGGGATCCACCTTAACTTTTTGTTTTTATTCTGAAGAGTTAAGAATTATTGATGTCATGCTAAGATGGAGACGCAGTTAATGCAAAGCCGCAGAGGATTTGCTTAGCGGACATAGGATTCACGAGCAGTATTTACTTGTAAGGCCGGGCGTAACAACCTTGTGTTTTGGTTATTTTTTGGAAGCTATTCTCAAGGGAAACTTTGTGGAATTTATGCATCACTGACGTTCTTTGCTGCAGAATTGCATGTATGAATCGATTGTTCAATACCGTTTTTTTTTTATTTTTTTTTATTGAACAAATGAAATAAAAAAAATTGACTTTTGTAGACAAAGCAACTTCGTAATAGAATCCAAATTTACTCCGCTGTTGATTTCAAAATTTTTAATTGCCGCTTGGTTTAGCATTGAATCAATTCAAGTGAAGAGGGAAATCCTTTTGGAACATGCAATTTATGTGAAGGTTTGGAGTTTAGTATTTTTTGTAGCGATATGTTAGAAATTTCATAAATTTTCTGAGCGGACGGGGAAAAAATGACGACGTCGTCAATGCTTTTGTCAAAATCGTTTTGATTTTCTTGTCGTGTGAAGACGAACCTTACGATCTACCAAAAACATCAACGTCTTCCATAAGAAAATCAATGGCATGAGTCAGATCTTTCCGCACTCGAAAGGCAATGGTTTTCGAGTGCGGGAAGGTATAATTCATACAGGTATACCAGTGTGAAGTGAGCGCCAAGATACAAATGTCTCTATAGGGAACATTTGTTGTGAACGAGCTCTTATTTTTTTTTTGTTTGTTTGCTATGACATCTGTGAAAAATATTTAGTATACATCAAGTCATTGAACAGACAACATCATATTTTTTCATCGTGTTAAAAATGTCGAATTTTGTACCAAAAAGTGATGATTTGCGGAAAGCGTTTTTTTTTGTTTTCATTTGAAGAAAAGTGCTGCAGAGTCGCATCGAATGCTTGTCGAGGCATATGGTGCTCATGCTCTATCAGAAGCAACATGCAAAGATGGTTTCAACTGTTCAGAAATAATGATTTTGATGTGAGAAATGAAGAACGTGGAAGACCACTAAAAAAAGTTTGAAGACGCCGAATTGCAAACGATATTGGATGGAGATGACACTTTGAGTCAAAAGCAAATGACAGCAATGTTAAATGTTGCACAACAAACAATTTCGAACTGTTTAAAAGCTATGGGAAAGATCCAAAAGTGTGGAAAATGGGTGGCACATGAATTGAATGAAAGACAGATGGAAAACCGAAAAAACACTTGCTTCATGTGAAATTTGCTTCAAAGGCAAGAAAGAAAATCGGTTCTGCATCGGATTGTTACTGGCGTTGAAAAATGGATTTATTTTAAGAATCCTAAACGCAAAAAATCATGGGTTAATTTGGGACAACCATCAAAATCGACTGCAAAACCAGATCGATTCGGCAAGAAGACAATGCTGTGTGTTTGGTGGGACCAGAAAGATGAGCTCCTAAAACATGGTGAAATCGTTAATACTGATCGCTACCGACAACAAATGATCAATTTGAACCATGCATTGATCGAGAAACGACCAGAATGGGCCAGAAGACACGGCAAGGTAATTTTGCTCCATGACTATGCCCCTGCACACAAAGCGAAACCGGTTCAGGATACAATGAAATCACTTGGCTGGGAGCAGCTACCCCACCCGCCGTATTCACCAGACTTGGCTTCTTCCGACTACCATTTGTTTTCATCGATGGGACACGCATTGGCTGAGCAGCACTTTGATTCCTACGAGAAGGTCGAAAATTGGGTGTCTTATTGGTTTGCTTTTAAAGACGAACAATTTTATTGGCATGGTATTCAGAAACTGCCAGAAAGGTGGTCAAAATGTGTAGAAAACAATGGCCAATACTTTGAATAAAATGTTTTTACTTTCCCATTAATAATGAGTGTTTTATTTTCAAAAAAAAAAAAAGTTTTCATTTCATACTGGTATATCTAGTATATCGTGACTTGGGGTTACACAATTACAAGGTTCAAGCAGCCTAAGGGGTGTAAGCGATGGTAGGCATCGAATATTGAAGGCGTTCAACTGTAGTCCGACAATGACAGTTCTCAGGTCTGTTTAGCACGCCAACAAAAAAAAATATTGATCAAGCTACCAATTCCGTTAGGCTGAAATTCGAAAGTGGATTTTTTCTGGCGGTGTTAACGATTCACATTTGTAAAATTTTTCAACTGAGAACGACTGATGATTTCCATATATTTAACATCTGTTTAGTTTGAACTGCTGACAACACCCAAAGAGTAATAAACTGTCTAAGAAAGTTTCTCAAATTTCGCCGTTCGGAGTCGGCGAAAAACTGTAGGTCCCTTCTACTCGTGAGAGAACAGTAGCGCGCACAACACGAGTAGTTGATGAGCAAGCTAGGCCCTGGTCCCCCTTTGGACTGCGCCAAAAATTATTATTATTAGTTTGAACAGGTTACCATTTCATGGCATTCATTAAATTTTCATTCAACATTTTTTATGAGCATTCTTAAGACATTTTTCGAAAATACTATCATGTGACGCAACTTAGACACCCGAATTTTTGTAAGGTCCAAATAACTCACAAAATAAGCCTTGAAGGCTTCAACCTCATTTACACCAGAAAGCTTAACACATTTAACGAAGCTCAAAGACGGCTTGGGGGAAGTCCGGACGGGGTTATTTAACACGTTGAGGACGGCGCAGACTTTTGTATTTAGCATCATCTGGCGGCAGCAAAAATCAAACGCTGTTTTATCTTGTGGCGCCTTACACAAACAATTTTCCAATTTAAAAAAAAAAAACAAATTGTGCAAAAAATTCAACATCAATATCGTGGTGCTTCTGTTGTACCGCTATTTGTGCACACTTATGCCGCAATTTTATCATACCGCAAAACGCTACACACCGTCACATAAAACATTCGTGTGTGAGCCACTGGTAGTACACACCGTCCTCAATGTGTTAAAATGATCGATAAGTTATATTACAATTAATTCATAAAATGACACGAACCTAGCTTTTTCAAACCACTTCTCCTCGTTCGCGTGTTATGCTCACCGAAAAAAATAGAGGAGATTCAGAGTTGATTACTGATTACTGCTATTTGTAGACAAGAAGTCCTTGAATGTGAGAAGCACGAAAGAAGTGCACTGAAAAAAAATGTGAAAAGTTCGATTCAGAAGTTGAACTCGAAACCTTACTTGTGTATGGTATATAGACGCCCTTGAATTACTGTGTCATCTAGCATTACCAAATTGTACTGCTAATGTACTTAAAATTCTGCATATAATGCAGGTGGTCCTACCACACCTCTAACATACCTTTTAATTTCTCTGAAAAATTACTTTGAGGGTTTCGTTTACAACTTTGTGTTTTCTGTATTTTTTGAAAATTGCTCTTAGATTTTGGGTACGTAACTAAAATTTATTAATTGTTGGCGCGACAGTCCAAAGGGGAACCAGGACCTAGCTTTCATCAACTACTTGTGTTGTGCGCGCTACTGTTCTCTCACGAGTAGAAGGGACCTACAGTTTTTTGCCGACTCCGAACGGCGCAATTTGAGAAGCTTTCTTAGACAGTTATTACTCTTTGAGTGTTGTCAGCAGCTAGAAAGAGGTGGTGCCGTGAAAAATTCGAGGTGTTCAGCCGGGAATCGAACCTAGACTCTTCGGCGTGTGAGCATCGCACTCTACCCACTACGCCACGGCGACCACATGGGTACGTAACACATCACTCAATAAGTCCCAGGACTGACACATAGAGAGAAGTACAAATGATACCTGTCAAATTTTAATTACAATCTGATTATTAGGTTACAAGTTACAGTGCTTCTACTTTTACAGTGACGCTACTTTTGCGATTCTTAAAACAATGGAAAAACAATCGAAAAACAGAATTTCGTGTATTGATTAAAAACTGCTTTTGAATGGGAAAGTGTATTTGCCGGTGGTATGCTGACCTTCAACGTGGCCGAACTGACACCAACGATGCTGAACGCTCTGGAAGGCCAATTATCCCGGGACTTGCTGAGTGATGTGTTACTTTGCCTCCCTGGATTCTATGCATCTCAGGCATTTGAAAATTGTGCTCCCAGCACACCTCGTTTCCCACTTATTGCAATGAAGGAGCGACCATATTAAAGCAAACCAGTGTCAAATCTAGGCCCAGGTCCACCCCTGACTGTAGCGCCATAAGAGGGAGTATTAAAAATATTTCTTATCAGATATTAATTCATTGTGTGATCCTTAATCCTCACATTGCAAGTGAACTTACTCGGAATCAATTTCAGTTTTATCAGGCTACATTGGAAAATTAATTTTTTTGAACATATTGAGTAGATTTGGGGATTTGTGTTATCGTACAGACAGCTCAATGGACACGGCGAAAGTTATGGAGATGAAAGAGAATTTCGGAGATCATTCCACAACACAGACGAGCAGAAGCCCACATTTTCCTTCTGCATTCCTGTTCCGTTTTCTTCTTTGCTTTTTTCAAAGTTCTATTTAATTTGCTTAGAAATGAACTTCTAATAATTCGATAGCATTTAAAACAAAAATTAGGCGTTTGGCTTCAAACAACGCATCGAGCAGAGCTATACAATGACGTAGTACAGCTGGGCAACGGCTTAACCTCACACTTAAGCGCTGATGATAACTTAGATTATACGTTCATCCAAATTAAGCAACATAATGCAAATAATCTGCAACTTGCCTAAAATGTCGTCAATTTCCGCAACATTGGGTTGATTCGATTATTAGACTGTACGACCTAAGAATTTAATTTTATTGGGCAGCTATCAAACAGAGTAAAGCGTTCTGTTTTGGGGACCAAACGTATGCAAATAGACCAAAGTACCAGGCTAGGACCCGCAATGACCCGCAATGACCCGCTCCAAACCGCAAACTTATCTCAAACCAGTTTGTTTTGGCGATCGAACAATTATTCCCCCTCCTGTCATTCGTGCATACATACATACATCAAGATGAATGTGCCTAACCCGCTTATTTGTATGCAAACTCTTAAGCAAAGCACATTCATATTCAAATTCCAAGCGATCAAGAAGGGACCTCTGCGTCAGCAAAACTCAAATTTCTCGCCCGCCCCGGAAGCACAACACCTCCAATTCAGAAGAGCTTCCGAAGAGCCAGTCCTTATGTGCGCCGTAATCATAAATTAAATCATAAACAACAAAAAATCACCGTCACACATTCGCACGATTTGGAATGTCACATCAAAACACAAAAAAAAAAGAATCGCGCACACAAAAACAAGAAACAGAAACGTGAAGTAACACCCGGCGGCAGCGCGCATTTCCTCTTCCGATAAGAATCGAACGCGCTCAGACGTCCGTCACACCCCAAAAATTAATAATTCATTGCAACGACGCGAGGATACGCCACCCAAACGCAGATTCAAAATTCAAATTTCAGACAATCACTTACCATTGTGTGCGGTTTCTTCTTGAGTCGAGGTTTTCAATAACAATTCGTGTTCCTTTTGCAGGATAATCCGGAGTCCGTCGAGGGTGTGTTAAGTCTCCTGAGTGCACAGCTGGTGGCGAGGTACGAAGTCGATGGTGCCGGTGCTGAAAATAACCCACAAGCAAATGACACCGATCAGAATGAGGGTAAGTGCAAGCGTATCACATGTCTGGCAGGTAATGCTGCTGACTAAGGCGACAGAGTGCAAATAGAACAGATGCTCGCATCGATTTATTAGCCTCGCAGCATGTGCCGCCGACTGACTGACGACCAACAACGACTCTCACACTAACCCGAGCAACTTGCTGGACATTCAATCCCGATTTGGTGACTATCAATCGTTTTTTTTTTACTCTACCCCGATATAGCGAGCAGACGGAGTTCAAACTATCGAAAGGAAGAATGGCAGACAGCGAAGAGCAGTAAGCATCAGATTAATCACACAGCGGCAAGAGGGCGCGGGCGCTTAATAAACAATACAGCGAACGTTAAGCAAGGAAGTACGAAAGCGACTAAGCAGCGCGATGTGAGCAGCGGACGTCCGAACACTGGAATCGAGAGACATTCACTGAGCAGCAGTAACGTCGACGTCCAACTTGCCGACAAGAACGATGCAAAGAAACGGAGTTTCCGCAGCTGTAGCGTACTCAATGATAAAGCAGCGAAAAAACTCACACAAGCAGTAACTACGTATCCACGCGATGTCCCACCACCACCACCACCGACGACAGCTCCACTGAATGAGGTAATACCCCCACGTTCACGACCACACTCAGCCGCCGAGAGCGTATCCAAACGCAAAATGACGTCACAGTGTATAGAGACAAACAACACGACCACAGGCAACCCACCGTCGCCGACGCTGCCACCGGTGGTCGAGGTGGGAGCGAACAACAAACAGAAAGCCGATAAATTCGCCCCAGAAAAGCTGAAGATCGATGCGAACGCTGGAAGTTCGAAGGAGATTCGAAAGCAAATCGCCGCCAAGTCGGTGGCGGACAATGGAGAAGAGAACTGCCGACTGGGGAGAGAGATTAAAGGAGGAGCGGCGCATCAAATGTGAGTAAACTCTTTCTGTTTGGCTTTTATTTGGAACGGTTGCTGGGCTGGATTTTGTTTTGACTACCAGCGCAAGGGGTTGTTGTTGAGCGATAAATGGCTCTGAGAAGCAGCCGATATCGGGCAGTCTTCGGTCAGTGTTTCCATGTGACACACAAAGATTGCTGGGGGAACACGGATAGACGTCGATATTGTGAAATTGGCACAAAGTTTTGTATCAGGTCCTTGAAATTGTAATCAAAAGCACCAGATGGGAAGTAGCGAATATATATATAACTTTTTATGAGTTTATTGTCAATCCTAAAAGAAACTCTTTTTGATGAATCGCTGTCAGGAATTTGTTCCTTTCCTTGTTTTCAAGGACAAGAGATTTTCCTGAATCATGGTGGCTGAACAGACATTAACATAAAAACGAAGTCATTGTTAACTTTTGCAATGCTCACTCTTAACTCAATTTATTCGCTTGAGGAAGGTCTGAAGGGTGGTTTGTCGGGCGCCAGTCTCTGTCTATAAGTCGTGCGGAAAAGGAAATTAACTCCAAAAAAGAAAACTTTCAATTTCGGCATGCGGTAGGAGATTTAGTGCCTATTTCATATGAAATCTGTAAAGCGAAGGCTTCCTCAAGACGATGTTGATGTTTTTCTCCTTCATCTGGTTCAGCAACGGCTACAAATTATTCTAAAAAAAAAATACATATCTAGCCAAAGTATAAGAGCAGCCAAATTGCAAGACACATAACGAAGTAAAAGGTTCGGGTATCCTGAGCAATTTCACAGCTCTGTTTTTTCTGACATGCATCTATGTTGTGAGTGGCCGCCGTGACGTAGTGGGTAGAGTGCGACGCTCAGACCCCGAAGGATCTAGGTTCGATTCACGGCTAAACACCTCGAATTTTTCACGGCACCACCTCTTTCGAGCTGTGACTGTAATAACTGTCTAAGAAAGCTTCTCAAACTTCGACGTTCGGAGTCGGCAAAAAACTGTAGGTCCCTTCTACTCGTGAGAGAACAGTAGACCGCACAACACGAGCAGCTGATGAGAAGGCTAGGCCCTGGTTCCCCTGTGGACTGTCGCGCCAACAATTATTATTATCTATGTTGTGGAACCTAGGACAGGGGTATATAATGTATGGCGCAACAGTTCACAGGGAATTGCTTGCTCATCAACTTCTCGGGTTGTGCGCGCTACTGTTCCTTTTCGACTAGACGGGATCTAGGATTTTTTATTCATCTTGAAAAGCTTTCTCTTACACAGTTATTGCTGTTTGAGTATTGTCTTGAGCTCGAATGAGGTGATACCGTGATAAATGCGAAATGTTCAGACCGGGAATTGAACCTGTGACCTTCTACGTGTGAGTGTCGGACTCTACCCACCAGGCCAAGGCGATCACAGAATATATTACCATAAATTAATCCTCTTGAGGTTTTAGGGAATAAAATAATTTATGGACGCCTAGCTACCAGTCGGCGTGTGAGTATAAAAATGGAAAAAGGATAAATTAAGTATAGGACTGTTACACGCTGGGTACACGATGTGACTTTTTTAAATTTAGATGATGCGGAAAGACTCTTCCTTTCTTCTCCATTTTGCGCTTTTCCTTATACCATCTGTGAATAAGTGTACAGCGTTATTGTATTGAACACAACTGTGTTGGAATGGAACTGCTGCAAAAAGTGTACAGCGTTGTTGTATGGAACACAACTGTGTTGGAATGGAACTGCTGCAACACAATTCTCTGCAATAGGCTGCCCGAGGTTGTTAAGGTTTCGAAGGCCTCCCGAGGTTGTTAAAGTTTCGAGCAAATATTTCTCAAGAAAGTATTAAAATAGAATAAGCATTGTTTAAGAGTCTTTCCATCCAAATGAAACTCTAGGCATTTGAAGCTAGCTTTTAGACTGGCTATAGTGTTGTTTCCATGAACAGAATTAGTGGATGAGATTCCGAAAGATGCAGTGACTACTAACTAACCAGGCTTAGTGAAGGCAATGTATAGTCAGTGTGTCAGAGAAAATTGCAAAATCTGAACATATTAAATGAAGTAATAATATAAATATAATTTTTGCTAAGAGAAACACCCTCTGAAGATGTAATGCTACTTTTTCACCAAGATATACTCTAGTCTTGTTTACGCAACACCAAACAACTAAAACAAAAAAGAACTTAACTATTCACTTAAATATTTCTTCTTAAAATATATCATTTATACCATTTGAATTATAAATTTAAGACAGCTGTAAAGTCTAAACTTAAAAAGCTGAACAAATAATTGATAAATCGAATGACTTCTGTTTTTGGTAAGTTTTCTTACTTCCCATTGCATTTCTGATTGGATTGAGTTTTAATTTAAATCTGACGAAGAAGTTCCGGATTTTCTTCTTCTTCGGATGGCGGTACAGTCCGGGGTGGACCTGGGCCTCAACCAACATGCCTCTCCAGCTAGCACGATCTCTTGCCAGCTGCCTCCAGTCGTGCACTCCAAGTTGGTTGAGGTCCTTTTCCACTTGTGTGCGCAATTTAAGTTTGTATTATTTTATACATATGTCGAGCAAGAAGAAAACTTTAATTCATACAAAAACGTAAAATTTGTTTTATTTTTAAGAGGATTCAAAGTCAGAGAACAGATTTTGAAATTCTAATGTTGTCAATTAATCAGCCGAGGAATTGTTTTTCTGGAGTCAACTCCATCATTCCAATTTTTTTAATTTTTATTCTTCAGAAAATAAAACTTCGTATAATAATAATTGTATAGCTCGACAGTCCACAGGGGAGCCGGACCTAGCTAGCTCATCAACCACTCGTGTTATGCGCGCTAATGTTCTCTCAAGAGTAGAATGGACCTACAGTTATATGCCGACTCCGAACGACGAAGTTTGAGAAGCTTTCTAAAACAGTTGTTGCTCTTTCAGTATTGTCAGCAGCTCAAAACATTCGAGGTGTTCAGCCTGGAATCGAACCTAGACCTTCTGCGTATGAGCGTTGCGCTCTACCTACTACGCCACGGCGGGCAAGCCCAAATCTTTAAAGGCTTTAAATCAATAAGGGAACAGCGCAATAGAAAAACTAACTAAGGATCAATTGAGCGTATGTTTGAACACGCTTTTGTAGAATGGATTAGAAACGCTCTTTTTTAGTGTAACGACAACATTTACTAGTTTTTGGAAATATATTTTCTTTTGAAATAACAGTCTTGAGAAATTCTGATCAAATTTTATCCCATTTATTGCTTTTTCACTCTTGTGCGTTTCTTCATCGATCACAATCTTCCTCTATTCCACTTGTCAATACTTAATAATAATAATTGTTGGCGCTACAGTCCAAAGAGGGACCAGGGCCTAGCTTGCTCATCAACTACTCATGTTGTGCGCACTACTGTTCTCTCACAAGTAGAAGGGACCTACAATTTTTTGCCGACTCTGAACGGCGAAATTTGAGAAGCTTTCTTAGACAGTTATTACTCTTTGAGTGTTCTCAGCAGCTCGAAAGAGGTGGTGCCGTGAAATATTAGAAAAATTGGTGTTGAACTGGGAGTCGAACCTAGACCCTTTGGCGTGTGAGCGTCGAACTCTACCCACTACGCCACGGCGAGCACACTTGTCAATACTTACTAAAATTAAATAACCTTAGAACATTTAATGTCATTGTACAAAATTTTTTCTTATTTTGAACCTAAACATTGCTACTTTAACAAAGTCTTAAAATACAGTTGAGTCTAACGTTAAAACCTAGGTTCGCAGCCTTAAAAGGATTTTGAATCATCTCGACATTTGCTTGGAACAAATTTCTTCAAATTGTACAGAGAAAGAATGTCCCATTCGAAGTTTGTATGTTCTCAAAATTCACTTAGGAACAAAAGCACACCCAGTACAATTGGCCAACCAAGAATCCAGCCCTCCTCTCTTCAAATCCTTCTGCTTTCTAAACCTTTTCTTTTCTAACCTTTCATCATTCTTACCTCTAACCTACCCAACTATTGGTGCATACTCGTCTGAAGAAGCGTTTACAATTTCATCCAGTAGTACAAAGCAAATGTAAAAATGTAAAAAAGCTTGTTGTACACAATCAAGATTGCCACAAAACTTGATCCCTTCAATCTTCCCTTTCCAACTAGTTTACTTGTAAATTCAAACAAAATTCCAGTTTTCCTCCGCCTCTGCGTCTTTATCGCTGTGTCTAATCTAATTAGCATATCAAGACACGATTGCATGTCAGAATGAATGTGCTTCATTGTCCATCTCCAGTCCCCAGCCGACCTCGCCCTGTCTAGCGCATAGACACACCACACCCCGGGGCGCCTTACAAGCCCTAATCATTTATTGTTGTCAGCCATTTGACACTTGCACTTTGCAATGTTTTGATTGAAAAATAAAATTAAACTTCGATCCCCCTCTACACACCTTTAGATGCCAGGAAAGCTACAAGTCTTCTGTCAGTGATGTCATTCCTGCTTGTGCCATGCAAGTTTATCAGGTCAAATGAAAACGCGTTTCTCTACCTTTTCTGTGATTGATGAATCCACGCCCGCCGCGGAGAAGGCCCAAGCCTCTGCCATGATGGCACCTCATTGACAGCCGCACAATTGTTTGATCAATATTTTCAAAAGCGAAAACCTTTCGACTGCCGCAATCGCTGCTCGCCCTCAGGCCTTATATTTAGACGATGAACTAATAGTCCGCTGGGTTTCCAAATTTGGTGTGTGTGACCTTGGCACGGTGACGACCCGAAAGGTTGAACAGCATTTACACGCCGACGACCGACAGACATGCACAGACACACAGACAGTGATGGTGCGTGTGAGTTATTAGTAAGCCATTTGGGGAAACTCTTGTCACCATAAATTTTATCACATTTTGAGTGTTTAGAGCGTTGTACTTGCGGCTTGTTGCACTATTAGCGGCGGTGGAACATTGGAAGATACGGGTATCGTGCTGTTGTTAATTGGACCTACCCACAGGAGAGGCACTGAATGGAGGTCAAACTGGTAGACTACAATGGATGCGGCTTTTGCTTTCAGCTGTCGAAAGAACATTTATGTCGAGGTGCTAAATTTTTATGGCATTTCAGACATGCTTCAGTTGTTCTTTGGAACTGATAGGTTTATCTGGAGCAATTGAAAAGTTTTGGGAAGGCACAGAACATGGGAAGAAACTGGGTATCCGAATTTGAAGAATGTTAGCTATAGCAGGCTGCTTACATAATGTTTGGAAAGTAAATTAAAGGAAACATTTGGGCCGACACTTAAATCAGAATCACTAATCTAGGCTGGAGATATTGTTTTGATTCTTCGTGTACAGTCAGAATGGATGTAAAGGACATCTTGAATGGAGTCTTTTAACAATCAGGTCGTCTACGCCGAGGATAATTTACGTAAGGGGTAAGGATCCTAAACAAAAAACCGCAACCTGCGCAAGATGGTACTTCGGTCTTCAATGATCTGCCTAAATCAAAATTGGCATGCTCTCGTAAATTGTGGAAGTTGTAGACAAACAAGATGATCCACGCTGCACTTACCCAATGTTTTACTTTTCAAATATACTAAACAAAGCCTTCAATGTCTTCAATTTTCTTCTCGCGTGCAATCAGAGTGCATCAAAGCTCAGTTTTAGTCCGATTTTAGCGAAAGTTATATTCGTCAATGAAAAACAATAATGTTTGCCTTTTCCTTACAGAGAAACTTTTGCTTATTCCAAAAACGTGATGTACACATTTGCCAAAAACTACAACGAACTTGTGACAGTCATCCCTGCTTCCGACCCAGTATTGAATGTTGAAGAAGAAGCCACACCGCAGGAGGAATGCTTCACAGAGAGTTGCACAAGACTACGATTGTCATCGAAATCCTCGCAAAATGCCAGTTTCAAATCAACGTTCGAGTCCACTCAAAACCTCTTACCACCAGACGACTGCGAAGGACTTCAGGAAGAAGTGCAACAACTCATCAACAAACGGAACAATTTCATCGAACGGTGCAAGGGCAATCCCCTCTATACAAATCCACAATTCCCCCAACCCTGGAAAGTCCTATCTAAGTAAGTGCGACATTTTTTGGGAAATTTTCACTTTTCCATTTTCCCCCTTTCACAGAATATCCAACCACATTGCAAACGAAATTGTAAGTGAATTCGAGAACGAACTGTCCTTTGGGGAGGAGTCCTACGTCCGAGATTTCATCAACACCGAAATGCAAACATAATTCGATTCGTTTTTCAATTTCTATTTGTAGTTTGTACACATGTTTTTAAAATATAAAACCAAAAGCAACTCACTGTGTTTAACGCTGATTTTTAGATATTTAAAAAATATATTTTTAGTTTTTCAATGCAAAAGCGATTTGTGCTCAAGAATTTTTTGGAAACGAATGACGGGATATTCCAAAAATATGGAAAATATTTGCCATTCACATGCAACTTTGATTTTAATAAATGGATTTGGTGTAAGGTAGACGGTTGAAGGCGTTCAAAGTGAACGAAGTCAGAGAAGGAAACTAAAGGGTCTTCACCATTGTGTTCAACTTAATATTAGACATCTGCATTCATTCTATGGAGTGCGATGTTTGTGTGTCTTTATAGCCCTTGGCTTGACTAGATCACGTGAGTTACTGGTCTTGGTGTAACCACTTCGGGCTGGGTCTGCCAATAGTTTGCCTACTTGATAGAATCGCATTTAAGACACTTCCCGGAATATGTGATAATACTGCCTACATGTGCAAACTTCGAAGCATTGGCCTTTCTAGTCAATATTCGTCAATCTGGTCTGAAGAGTTGTAGCACGTAAAATTCTCATCTTAGCAGCTGGTTTTTGCAATCTTTTTCATTTGGTCACTACTCCTTCTTCTTCTTTTTCTTCTTCTTCTTCTTCTTCTTCATCTTCTTTTTCTTCTTCTTCTTCTCCTTTTTCTTTTTCTTCTTTTTCTTCTTCTTCATCTTCTTTTTCTTCTTCTTCTTCTTCTTCTTCTTCTTCTTCTTCTTCTTCTTCTTCTTTTTTCTTCTTCTTCTTTTTCTTCTTCTTTGATTGGCGGTTCAGTCCGGGATGGACATGGTCCTCAACCAACATGCCCCTCTATCTCTCACCAGCTACTTTCAGTTCCTCAACCAAGTTTGTCCTTCTCCATTTATGTATGTACACCATCTCTCTCGCCGTGGCCGAGTGGGTAGAGTGCGACGCTCACACGCCGAAGGGTCTAGGTTCGACTCCCAACTTAACACCAATTTTTCGAATTTAACGGCACCATTTCTTTCGAGCTGCTGACAACACTCAAAGAGTAATAACTGTCTAAGAAAGCTTCTCAAATCTCGCCGTTCGGAGTCGGCAGAAAACTGTAGGTCCCTTCTACTCGTGAGAGAACAGTAGCGCGCACAACACGAGTAGTTGATGAGCAAGCTAGGCCCCGGTCCCCCTTTGGACTGTAGCGCCAACAATTATTATTATTATTATTACCATCTCAACGTAGGCCGTCTTATGTTGCGTTGTCCGAATGGCTTAAATTCAAAGACTTTTCATGCCGGGCAGTAGTCTCCATACGCTCTACATGGCCTGGTCATCGTAAGCGTTGTATTCAAAGACGCTTGATCAGGCGGATGACGCCGTATACCCCATAAATTTAGTCATTAAATCTTCTCCAAATGACATCAACGCAAACAGGAGCAAAAAAATGTCTCTCGAAAAGACTTGGGGCTTCCTCTGCTTTTTGTAACTTCCAAGTCGCCGCGCCGTTATATAAAACTGCAATGATCAAGCTGATATACATAGTCAGCTTAGAGAGAGAGAGCTCTACCAGTCAATGGACTCTTGAGTGCAAAGAAATAGCGACTGACGAGAGTGATTTTGCTGGATGGCCACTACTCAAGTTTAATCATTTTAAGTGGGAATTGAAACAAAAATTGAATTGAATCTCGTGAACTTAACCAAACTCGGTGTTCGTGAACCAGGCTGAGGACATCTTTTTAACTTTCTTTAATAGGATTCCCTGACTGTAGACTTAATTTGACAGGTTTGAAAAAATGTCAACGCTCACCTTCATCCGACTATCAGCACATGGTCATGGGATTAAAATGAACGTGTGAAAAGATGTGAGTGCAACTAAATTGTAGTGTTAGGAGCAGATCGTCTTAAAATAATAGAAAATTTACTCCAAACGCTTCTCGTATAAAATATCACTCGATTCGATTGCGTTCCGGTACTAACTCTTATGGGACGAAAAAAATAAATCGTCAATACATTGTTTCTATAAAATATTTTAATCAAAAAGTGCTATAGCTTCAGCAAAATGCTACTAGCTCTACACCTTCAGTTTCGTTAAGGATGGAGAAGGAAGAAGAGGTTTCGACCATCATATGCCAAGAACTTAAAATCATACCCAAACCAGTGCAAACGGGTCACACAAAGTGATCAAGCCCGCGATACAATTTGGATCATTCTGTGGCTCCCAAGCCTTCAGTACAACTGTAGACGTGATAACTTTACTGCGATGATTAAAATCTCTACTCTTCAATGCCCATGGTTTGAAAAACACCCAACTTTGATTATTCGACATCATAATTCGCCTGTGGAAAAATAATCTCTAATGCTTAAAACATGTAAAAATAATAAGTTTCCTCACCCTTAAATATGCATCGTAGATGAAACTTCCAACAGGCGCAGACGTACCGCGTTCAAAAAATTGATACCTAGTGAAACTAACAGGTTTCTGTTCGGCAAACAAACAATACGTCTGTTCCATTTCACTTGTGTACACAAATTCGTAGTTGAGTAGTCTGGGTAAAAATTTCTCTTGCAGAGAGTAACTCTACCGAAACTTGTGAAACGACTTTTCGTAGAAATTCGTAAACAGCTTTCACATGTATGAAATGTCAGTCAAGTTTTCTTTATTTTCGATTTGACGGCCATCTGCTGCCCATCGATTTTTCTTCGGCAGCAATTCGTAGGAAAGGGAAATATTTTGCTCTCTCATGAGCTCTCCCTTCTACGAAAAATTCAGCTAATTGAAAGCTTTTTGGGAGTTTTTCTAGAAAAATCGCAGACACTCGTATTATTGCAGAGCAATTGGAACGGACCTCTTATCAAGTTCCTCACAATACCACGTAAATCCTACAAGATGTGCATTTTTCGGTTTACTTCCTTTATTTTTCTCAAATTCATAAATGTGTCTTGACCATAAATACCATTCAAAATTAACCGCCATCAATTCCCAACATGGCGTTGTGATTTATCAACACCTCTAACTTCACTCGGTAATTGCAACTTTTGACAGTTCGTGTCAACGCCGGTAATTTTTTATTTCTGTAAGACAGTTTCCAGCCCCTTGCAGTACATTAATTTTGTTTGTTTTAGGAATATTAAGTTTTATTAAATTTAAGTGAAAGTACATTTTTTTTTAAAAATGTCAGACGAAGACGATTGTCAGATAATTGAGGATAACACAAACTACAAGTCCATTACGTGAGTGAAGCGCTTTGTGCCTCACCTCTCATGTTCTGATCGCAAAATTGTATTGCAGGTGTGAGAAAATTCCCGAGCTATTTCTGGATAAACTAATTGCAAAGAAGCACTTCGGGAAATTTGGAAAGATTACAAGATTTGTGCTGCGACCGAATCGGTTTTGCTGCACTGTAGACTATGAGCGGGAGGAGGAAGCAACGAATGCCCTGGAGAATGGCGCCTTTTTCAATGGACATGAATTTACTATTCGCCATTCCCAGCGCGAAGTCGGGCATGTACAGAACACGGAAGAATGGGTAGATCCAGATGTTCAAGCTGAGCTGGACGCAATGGGAAATCATCCGCGTCGACTGCCCCAGCCTCAGATGCCCAAACCAGTTTCAGCCGCAACGAGAGCTAAACAGAAACCTACGAGGACAGCACCAGACCTGCAGGCTTCAGCTGTGCCAAAGGTTTCTAGTGCTGCGCGAAGCGAACTGGAGGCAATACTTCGAAAACCCGCATACACTGACGAGGACAAATATCGAATACTCGATGCAAGAGATAAACTGATTCGATTGACGACCGTTAGAACCACTGATATCAACAAAGTGGTCAGCATAAAAGGGACCTGCCCGGACATGTGTCCAGAGAAGGAACGTTATATGCGCGAATTCCAGCACCAAGTGTCTAACTTTGAGATGGAAGAGGGCGGCAGCCGGAATGAGATGAACCACAGTATCGCAGTGAAAGAATATTCGAGGAGCAGTGCCGATCAGGAAGTCCCACTGACGCACGAACTGCGTCCGGAACCGGTTCTGAAGATGACCATGTTGTATTTGATGCATCGCATCATGGGCCTCTGCGACGTTGACGATGTGAACATTGGCGACTGGTTTCACTTTGTGTGGGACCGCACCAGAAGCGTCCGGAAGGACATAACTCAGCAGGAGTTGTGCTCCACGGGAGCCGTTGAGTTGGTGGAGCAGTGCGCTCGATTTCACATTCACTGCGCGGCAAGACTGGTCGCCGAGGATCCGTCTGTATTCGATCAAAAAATCAACACGGAGAATCTAACCAAGTGTTTGCAGACTCTCAAGTACATGTATAATGATTTGCGCATCAAGGGCATTCGGTGTGAGCGGGAAGCCGAGTTTCGGGGCTACATTGTTCTCCTCAATCTGAATGATGCCAACTTCCTGTGGGAGTTGCAGCAGCTTCCCGAGGAAATCCAACATTCGGAGGAAGTTCGGTCGGCCATCAACTTCTACAAGTGCATGGAGAGCAACAACTACGTGCGTTTCTTCAACCTGCTAAGAGAGACAACGTACATGAACTCCTGCATCCTGCTCAGGTACTTCACCCAAGTCCGTCTAAAGGCTCTGCGGATGATCATTAAGGCCTACAATTGGCCTAGGCACTTGGTCTCCCTACCGCTGAACTACTTCACAAAGATCCTCGGCTTCGAAAATGCAGATGTCGCTGTTGATTTTTTCACCTACTACGGTCTGGAGTGCGACCAAGACACAGTGCGGCTGGACAAGAATGCTTTTGAGGAGCCGGACGTTCCCGTGTTGATGGAAAGGGCTTTTGAGGTAAGTATTTTAACGATTTTTTTGTAGCTCTCTTTGTAATCCAAAATTTTCGTTAGCTTGTGGAATCCAAACGTCAAGTGGGTGTCGGTGAGGCAGTGTGCGGTCACCCTCTAGAGTCGGCGAGCATTTTTGAAAATCACCAGCCACACAACAGCTTCGACTCTAATGGTTACCTGCGCTACGAATCCTTCAACGCTATCGATCAGGTAAAGGAGGACGCCAATAACAAGACACCCCCTCGAGCAACAACAGACACTGTTTTCAAAGTCCCTGCGCCATCACCTCCGCTTAATTCCAAGCATCAATTAAAGTCGTCATCGTCAAAGTTGGAACCCGAATCCAAACCGGGTACCGTGTTTGGGCAACCAGAGGCCTCGGCGGGTGGTTCAATCTTCAGCCAAAAGTCCGTCCCAACGACGGCGTCCACATCGATCTTTAAGATCCCTATACCCACCGCTGCAGCTAAGCCCACCAACACAACTGCCTCTCTATTCAGTGGTTCAGTGTTCGAACAGAACTCCAAGCCCAGCAATGGCGCCATCGCCGCCCAGGGGTCGAATATATTTGGAAAAGCCGCGGACTCTTTCGCTGCTGACAACATTTTCCAACACTTCAACACAGCGCCATTTGCAATTAAGCCCCAGGCATCAAGTTCGGACGCTTTGGCGCGAGAGAAGGAGAAGGAAAAAGAGCGATTGAAGCAAGAGGCGGAGGAGAAGCGCAGAAAACTTGCAGAAGAGCGTCGTCACAAGGAAGAGGAAGAACGGGAGCGCCAGCGCCGACTCGCAGAGGAACGTCAGCGTCAGCTACAGCACGAAGAGAAACGCCGCAAGGCTGCAGTTGCCAGAATAACCGAGGCCTCGGAAATAATCCTCAAAGACCTCCTCAACGAGGTGCAGCAAGATCAGATAAATCACATAGCTTCCAAGGAGCTGCAGAACCATCGCAGGATTGAGAAGTTGGCTGAGAATGTTATATTCGAATACATCTCGGAATTCGTTCAAAAAATACACACCGAGGAACTCAGCATCATGCAGCGTGAACAATCGCTTTTGCACAAGTGCTTCCACGCGTGGCGAGAACTTTCACACAAATTGAAAAGCCAGCGGAAGCTTGTCTCTGCCATGCCCCTGTGGATGACCGCCGATACCCTGGACCAACAAGCCGAAAAAATCGCTCATCCCCGTCAGGTGGAAAACCTTCAGCTGATCAAGAGATACCGCCTTGGACTTCCGTGTGACTTCAGGAGATTGTTGGACGAGGAGGAGGGCAGCCCTCCCATTGATCTCTTCGATATCCTTCGCAGGCAGTTTTCGGCGCAGCAGCGTTTGCTGCCAACCGGCTTCCTGAAGCGCAGGAAATACTTCAAGCTGATTATCTCCATCCCAGGGGAAAGAGATGAGTTGCCTGGATTCAACTCTTACTCAACCAGTTGGTTGGAAAAGAATACCAAGA
Organism: Eristalinus aeneus; assembly: GCA_955652365.1. NCBI lineage: Eukaryota > Metazoa > Arthropoda > Insecta > Diptera > Syrphidae > Eristalinus > Eristalinus aeneus. The sequence goes on from OY019132.1 coordinate 50,843,318, forward strand.
GGCGACAGTGCGAATCTTCGCCTGCTTTCCTCTGTCACTGCGAAGACGACCTGGCTCTGTGCATCCGAACAGTATCCTGCATAACTCCCAAAAACGAACAGAACCAAAAAGTAACTTCAGAATGTGACCACGCCGACGCCCTTTTGTTTCTGATGTCCCCTGGCAATCCAGTCAACTCACGGAAGCGTCTCCATCATCTTCTTAAGCTCTCCACCATCAACCGTCCGGTTCCAGTCGCCGTCGTCATGTACAACCCACCGGCCGCTGCCAACGTCGCCACTATGCTCGACCTGCAGCCCCTCTTGGAGGATGGACAAGTCTCCAGCTTCCATTTCTTTCCCAGCAACGATCAAAGGATGAAGACAGACTTTCAGGGATCGCTGCAATTTCTAACGAAAAACGACGACTATGTGTTTCCTTTGGAGTCGCAGAACCTAGTAAGCTTCTTGGACGTCTGCATCGGAACTGAGTTGTGGCGGAAACTTCACCGATCCTGGTGCACGAACCCGTCTTTTAGAAAAATATGCTCCATCCCGCAACTCCTTGTTAAGATGTACAATGAAGCTGTGTCTCGCCTGGTTGAACTAATCGACGAAGACTTCCAGGACTATCCCGATTTCCCCGACGAACTCCGGCAGTTTGTGCCACAAAATGTACTGAACATTCCCGTGGGACTGGAACAGTTTTCGAAGGACTGGAAGGACGTGGAAAAAACACGCAACTTGATTGGTTTTTTGGAAAAGTTAAGCCTTCCACCGATCAAAGAAGAGCCACCACAAGAGATCGACGACTTGGAGGTTTGGCTCATGAACTACACAAGTGACTGCATTCCAGACAGCGACAACGCGGCTAGCACAGCTGGTCTTCAGGCGATCAAGTACCTGATTGAGGAGCTAAATCAACCGGATCTGGAGGACCTTCCCGCGGACGAGAGACTGCCATTTATTTCGTGGCTACCAATAATTCAGCAGGCTGCCTTAGCGGTTCTTAATCATCAGTGGAGCCGTGCCAGCAACGACCTATCTAGGAATGTGATTTACAATCGAGAGGAGTTTCACGAGTTCCAGTCAAATCCATGGTGGCTGGAGAGCGATTTAGTAAAGTCAGTTAAGATGGTCCATGAAGCAGAAGCAGCAGCTATGGATGATATGGGATCAAGCGCGCATATAGACGAGATCATCGCCAGAGCGGAGAAGGTTGCTACCAACGCCGAGGGAAAGCTGCTTGAACTAAAGCGAGAAGCGAATGCAGTAAAAATCGACCCAGACTTGACGAAGGAACTTGATGAAACGCTTTACTCTTACGAAGTGAATGAGAAGTGTAGATCGTTTGAAGGCACCGGAGCAGGATCCACAGTAGAGGACGACGATTCCCTGGAAATGCCACCCATGACAAAGAAATTCAAGGGAAGCCCGGACCAGATGAATGTTAACGAGATAATGGAGCGAGCCTTTGCGATACTTAAAAAGGCCGAGGGCTTCGTGGACAGTCATAGGAGGCCATTAAAAGAGATTGAGATAAATTTTGTTGAATAAATTGAAGATGAGAGATTGTTTGAGAGAATAAAAAAAAGCGAATGTACAAAATTCATTAATTTTAAATGAACTGGGAAGGGACGGGTCCTTGCAGAAAGAGGGAGGAGATGTCTTAAACCGTTTACAAAGTTTACAATGCGATTGAGGTTTTTCAAATGAATATGTCGTTCCATCATTCATCTGCTTCCAATGCCTCAGATTTTATGAATTTTCAGAATAAAGTATGTCTATGTTGGCTGCGTTCAGCCCTGTTTGATGCTGCCCAAATATTTCAACTCACAAAACGAAAAGTTTCCGAAACTCCGTTCGAGATCTACACCAAACGGTTGATGCATTCTTTTCGCGACATAACTAAAGTTCGCACAAGCCCCAGCCCCAGAGCCTAGCGTCCTTGCTAAATATGACACTTTAACCGGTCACTTGCATGAAGAGTTCCTATAGACGTTTCATGTGCTCGCTAATACGCCAACATAAGCCTTGGAGTTTATTTTAGATGCGAAACGCAGTCTGCATTTAGGGACGGTCACTTCCCTGTGATGAGGAGTCTTGCTATCTAACAATTTACAATTGATGCACTCTATAAAATACTTGATACAGAGCAACAAATTGGAGAAATAAACTACATTATTTTTTGTCGACTCCGAACGGCGAAGTTTGGGAAGTGTCCCTAGACAGTTATTGCTCTTTGAGTGTTGTCAGCAGCTCGAAAGAGGTGTTGTCGTGAAAATCATTGACTTGTACCACTGTTAAAGGAGTTCTAGGAAAGCACACAGACAATGGTTAAATTTCCACAGAACAAAAGCAACTTTTTATATAGACTCTGAAAGATCATGATGGCCCTAAATACGGAAATATACCTTTTACGACACTCTATAAAAAATGTAGATAAAGTTTACGATGCACAGGATAAGAAAGCTTGTGCTTACCGCTCACCATCCACCACCCGGCAAGCCCAAAGATTTAGCATAATACTCCTGTCTGGCCCGAAGTTCCTAAGGCCTATCTGCGCCTACTAGACAGAATCCAACAGCGAGCGATAAAACTGTTTGGGAAAAACTGTTGTGAAGTCAATTGACTCGCTGGAACATAGACGTAATGTTGCGTCTTTATCACACTTTCATCGCTACTTCAACAAAACATGCTCTAATGAGTTAGTAAGTTGCATTCCTTCACTTCAAGAATTTGTACACAATACTACATTCGCTAGGAATGCCCACCCACTCGCCCTTAAGCCAACGGACGTACAATTTGGTTTAGAGGCGCTTTTCTTAGACGCAGGACACAAATATGAAAGTTTCGTTTTTCCCCCTCATTAGAATCCTTTTTTCTTCGTTTTGTTATGCTACGGTCCGGCGTGGATCTGGACCTCTACCAACATGCCTATGCAGCCAGCCCTATCTCTCGCTAACTGCCTCCAGCTGCTCACTCCAAGTTGGTTGAGGTCCTTCTCCACTTGTATGCACCACCTTATATTAGGCCGTCGTTTGTTGTGGTGCTTCAATGGCTCACATTCGGGTCGGAGGAGTGGTGTTCGTACGCTATACATAACCTAGCCATATTGAGCGTTGCATCCGAAGAGGCTTGAAAAGGTGAATATCACTGTACAGCCCACAGAGTTCATCGTTGTATATTCTCCTCCAGATGCAATCAACGCAAACAAGACAAAAAATCGCCCGCCGAACATTGCTCTCGAAAAGTCAGAGCTCATTAGAATCCACAGGGATTTAAAACAAGTTTGCACCGGTACCTCCTATTCTTCTCTTCCTTTAGGCCTTCGGCCCGTGTTGTTTCTTAATCTCGATCTCTTAAGGATACCAAACAGTCTCTGTAGCGCGTAAAAAAGACAAAGTAGTCCGCCAACCGGTAACACTTTTCCAGTTCTTTTCTCGGAAACTTTCACATATACATCGTCATTCAGAGTGAATCTTCTGAAAACCCTTTCTCTGAGAGCAAATAGAACCATCTAGCAACTTCCCAAAATTAACCAAGAACCAGACGACCATGACGCATCACAAACCCCACTGCATCTTATCAGATTCATCACATCACATTTCGCAAGTTGCGCAAGCAATTGCTTGTTTACCGTCCAAAGGTCATCAACAACAATCAATTGAACTCATTAACACCACTAGCGTCACATAGAACCAAAACACACACAACAAGAAAAGTCCCACCACACTGCACATTTGGATGAGATCGCCCTACTGGCGATCCTTTATTTGAACAACTATCTACTCTAGCTTCTAAATCTAAAATGGAATAAGATAAAAAATAATAGTATTCCACAATTCTTTGTTTTGTTTTTTTTTTCTTCGGGGACCAGCTGATCGCCCGATTTCTTTATCACTCTCTAATTGCAGATGTTGGCCAAGCGCCAAAGGAAAATTCTCGACCAAATCCGAAGTCACACGACTACGTACACAGATGGCGCGAGATGTAGGCGGAAGCGCATCCAATCAGCTGATCCCCGCTTGCATCTATTTCAGTCGAATCCAATAACAAGCTCTTAAACATTAACAGATTTAAAAATATACGTAGTGTACATGCAATTCAACGTGGTCATAGGATTTTTGGCATTTTGGAATTTATAGCATGTGGTGCTGCTGCTTGCACTGCCGCAGGGCTTCGTTGAATCCCTCGCACAGGGTAAGGTCGGATTGACCCTGAGCACACTGCAAGAACTGCTTGATTTCCCATGCGCAGGCGCCCTGAGGTTCGTTAGGCTGACTGGCGAACTGTTGCTGTGGGGCTGCTGCAGCAGGTGCTGGGGCTGCTTGTGCGGCTTCCTTGTCGCCACCGCTAAACATACCTGTAATGCCTGCTCCTACAACGTGACCCTACAAAGAAATGCGAGTTAAGTAATATTCTATTGTTCCGTTATGATTGATTCACTTACCACTGCGGAACCAACAGCAACACCTCCTGCAGTTGCTGCCATTTGTTGGAACATCGACGGCTGCTGTGGAGCTGGACTTCCCACAGCAGATGGTTGTGCCGCGACTGGAGCTGGTGGTGGTGCAGGTGCAGCCTTGGCCGGCACTGAGGCTGGTGCCATCCTAAACGGAAAACAAAGAAAGTCGCATTAGACCGGTTACGTAACACGAAAAAATTATTTTTTCATAATTTTCGAAGCAAAATAATCAGCACATGCACTTCGAAATCCCGTGATTTTCAAAATATTTATAAATCCATGCACAATTCAGGAGAATTTTTTTAAGAATTTCAAAGGAAATAAGCTAAGATGTGAACTTTGCATACCTCCTGCTGGATGGTGGGGGGCTAGCGGAGCGTCCTCGTCGAACCATTTTCACTTATTTAGACTTTATTCCTTTGCTATACACAAAATAAATTCTGTCACTGCTTAAAAATTCTTTTTGTTTAACTTTTTTTCTGATTTTGGTGCAATTTACACAATATCCTTCAAGTGTGAAGAATTTTCTTTATTTTCTCTTGCGAAACTGACGTTTTCTCCGAAGGAACTCTGATTCTTATATGAAAGAAAAAATACGTACTAGTTGCCAGAAATTTCTCACAAATCAATAACATCTGCCGGTTGTCCTACTCTATCACACGCGAGTAAAGGGGGAAATTTGTCAGTGACATGGGCACGTGGATGACAACTTTCTAGTTGTAGTAGATGAGCACAAGCAATGCTAGCAACTGCGGAAATCCAAATCGCCTGATTCTGTGCAGTTCAGTTGGGCAGTTGGATTAATGGGCATATTTCGTGCAAAATAAATAAGCTTGCATAATGCAGTTCAATCAAAGAACTCTTCAAATTAAGATAGTCCGGCGGGTTGTCCTAAAAATAGGCCGGTAGTCACTTGTTTTGACTGTCTGTTGTGTTTGTTTTGAAGCTCTTGTGGTACGTCGAACTTTGTGGATTCGTGGTGTGACATCCGCAGAGTGCATAAATATTTTCCTTTTTCTAATCTAATAATAGACTTTGTAGCCATGTAATCAAATAAAGTGACGAAATTAAAGCTAAGTACTTTTGTTTCGAGAAATTGATGCAAGCTATGACACTATGACAATGATTCATGAATGAATGGAACATTTAAATGGACAATCCAACTGATTGTTGCTGATAGCGGTATTTTTTAATCATTACACTAATCCCGAAATTTTAATTTGTATACATTCCATTTGCAGCTTCATGTACGTTTGGCATTTGAACAGCTATGTTGTGTCGAATTACTAAATTTGCAAAATCTTTCAATTTTGTCACGCAGTACAAGTGGATATCCTTGTAATCTTAAAATGAGGATACGGATTCGTTGTGGAAACTATTCTTAGATAGACCCTTTTAATCGACGTATACATTAAGAGTAAGTATTCATCTCTCTCTTGCGGAAATGAATACGTACTTGTTCATCTGTTCGATTATCCGAAGATCGGTCAATTTCTACGGTTATTTGGCAATGGAATCTTGTTTTCCCAAGACTTTTCGGGTACCTTAACGAAGGCGTGAGTGGAAGTCTGTTGTCCGTTCTACTGGAATTTATGAATTCCGATGATATATGACTATTAAAGGGGCCATCAGACATGCTTTGACCAATTTATTTATCCATCCACACATATCCGCTGTTGTAAGCCAATCCTGGGTAGACTTAAGTCAATTTCAAACAGTTCACCTAAGTCTTATCAGGAATTTTTACATAAGTTATTGTTTGTTATAAGTCACTATAGGGGACAATTGGAGATGTTCTCCAGACTTACAAAATCAGACATCACAAATCCAGTCAGTCGATTGCAGCGATTCGATTTTTATGAATTACATATTAGACGCTAAATCTGTGTGCTTGCAAGGGTAACCAATGGCTAAAGAGGCTTCCGGATATACTCCCCGGTGACGAAGTCACGAGTGGTGTTGAAGGACGAATTTTTGGTCATCGACAAAGTCTCTGTTGACGTAGCCTGGTTTAAGACATTAATCTCTCGACCGTCTGATTGATTGGTTCCATAAAGAATTTCTGCTGCGGGGGCCTTGATGTCTTATTTGAAGACGGTACGAAGTCCCAACTGAAATTTCGGAAGAGACTCAAGCTTGTTGATTTTCTCGTGATACATCAGAGCAGTTTTTTGTGTACGGACAACGCTCAACAAGTACATTTTAGGCAAGATCCTAAGATGAAGTGAGGGTTTTTACCGCCTTTATAAGGTTGATAAGTGAAGAGTGCTGATTCGAATTCGGTACTTTGGTTTGTGATAAGTGTTGTAGGCGAACCAAAGCAGGAAACCCAATTTGTGTAGAACGCTGCGGTAACTGTGTCTGCTTGGATGTCTTGAAGGTGTGCAGCTTATAGCCATCTGCTGAGACGGTTGATCATTGTGGTGCAATATCTGTAGCCTTTGCAGAGTGAAAGCACTATCAGTTTTTTTTTCTTTTTTTGAATAGAATTGATATTTGTTTATTGACACAAAGGTTGTGCGTTTACAATGGTTTACCTGCAAAGCTAAGTGCTTACCCGCAGGTGGTTATACATTGGTAGTGACAATTTTTGAAGCGATTTTTATTAAATTAGTTTTACATTGCAATAAAGCTTTTACAAATACTCAGAGATTATTATTTACGAATTTAAAAACTGATATGGAATGAAATTGCATTAAATACATCTTTAACTCTTTTTTTCTTTTCTTAAAATTTGGATTGACTTTTAAAAACTGTGGCAACGAATTCATAAATTTAGGGACAGTGCATCGTAATTCCCGGTTTCCATATAGGTTATAAGCTTCCGGAACTTTCAGCATTCCTACCGCTCGTCTTCGTGTGTTTAGAGTGTGACTTAAAGGTTGCTGAAATCGTTGATCATTCATAAAGAGCTGCACTGTTGTCATCTGGAAGATTGCTTTGGCATCTAAAACTAGAAAGTCAGAGTTAATGACAAGACGATGTTGTATGTTGGATATCTTATCCATGTGGGATGTTGCTGCTTTTCCCCAGGTCAGTATGTCGAATCTGATGCGCAACTCTGCCAAGGAGTAATACACCTGCTTTTGCACTTCAACATTTGTGTAACGCTTAAGGTGCGTCATTGCGAAAATAGTGTCCTTAAGTTGAAGGCGCAGAACATTGATATGCTCACCTCAAATTCTCGTCTATGGTGCCTCCCAAGTATTTAATTGTTCTGATTACATCAATTGCGTTGCTATTTGTTGATAGTGGGCAGCGGTCACTTCGATGGATGATTTGCAGCGATTCTGTTAGTTTTGACGGGGTACGAATGTGCATCACTTTTGTTTTCACCACATTTATAGCTAGACCATTATCATGACACCATTCAGACATAGCGTTGAATTCGTCTTGCAATGTCTGCACAGCTGATTGGAAGTGTTTAGGTTTTACGACGATTGCCATGTCGTCGTCTCAATAGCTCGTTTGTGAAAAGAATGAATAAAAGAGGACTGAATTTGGAACCTTGTGGCACTCCGTATTAACACTCTTTTTCACTACTTAATGAGTCAGATATCTTGACTTGGATCATTATATCAGTAAAGTAACTTTTGAGCCAGTTTGCTAGGACTCCTCTCAACCCCATTCTTCAGACGCTTTCCACAAGTTTTTCGAATGACAAGGTATCAAACGCTTTGCTAAAGTTTATAAATAGCACAGCTACGTGATGGTTTTTGTTAAGACCACCATTGACCACGTTTGTTAACTCCCCCAGTAACGATTGTGTACTCTTACCTTTTTGGAAGCCATGCTGATTTGGGTGTAGCACATTATGTTTTGAAATAAAACAATTAACACGAGTAACAAGAATTTCTTCCAAACTTTTTTCAACTGCCGATAGAATTGCATTATTTTAGTGATAACTGGAATGAGACACATAGCATTTGATTTGAGATCAACTGGTCTAATTTTATCTGCTCCAGGACCTGTTTTGCTATTTAATAGACTCAGGATTTTAAACACTTCCTGTTTGGTTGCTTCCTCCGGATATATGCTTTGTTGAATTTGACTGTGCACATGATTTGAGGTCTTTGTGTCGCAGGCATGGATAATGTTTGCCACTTGATTCAAATATGTATACGTGCTAAAAATGATGTTGTGGAACTGCTATTGCTGCTGATGGAATTTTGAACACTGACAAAGTTTGCAGTTGTTAAAAGCGTTTGCCGTTTTTCAGGTTCATGATGTATGACTCTCCGTTATGAATCGACATGAGTCCCTCCCAGATGTACTAGATGCTCAACTGCAACGAGATTTTGTGTAACGAAAGCATGGCTTTATCGTTCCACACATTCCAACAAAACACATCCGATAGATCCGGCATGTTCGGTAGTTCAAATTAGGAACGAGAGAAGTACAATTTACACAGCTTCACAGCAGATCACTCAGTTGATTTCTTCTTGATCATACAGGAACTTGACAAAATGTTGTTGGATATACATAGGTTCACTTTTGCACGAACCAAATGTTATAAAACACGTTGTCAAATGAAGTCAAAGGACGGATAACGAGAAAACTGTAAGTCCCTTTCAATTTATTGGTTTCTTATGTTAACGTGTGGATGGAACTAAAAAGCTCTAGTTTCTGGAAATATGTATTTATTTTCATTAAAAAACCGTTCCATGTTCAGTTCGAAGAAGGAACTGTTTTGGGCAGCTCTGACCGGAAGCCTCCTTGTACAGCTTCAGGTTCGGCATTAATCAGACAGATGCCTATTAATCAACCACGTGATGCATAGACAGTGCTGCCAGAATAATTGTAAGATCGTAATTTCAAAATTGTAAAAAGATGACTGTTTGAAATAATAAAAAATATAAATAATAATAATAATAACAGTAATAGTAATAATAATAAAAGTATTTAACGGACATAACAAAAAAGAAAATGTCTGTATGGCTTTTATAACTTGACAGTTTTTTTTTTTATTAATTTTTTATAAATTGTTAACGCCCTGTGAAAATATTTAGACTCTATTGAAACAACACTCTATATGTAAGCTTCACTTCAAACACTCCACAAGGAATATTCATTTACTGCTTTGTTACTGTTCAGCGGAATAATTTGTTAAATGATATAATGGCGATTTTTTTTTCTGAGTTGATTTCCTTAAGAAACACTAGGCATAACCATTAAGTAAAGTCAATAGGTCTGCTCCTTTTGCTCTGAATTGCTACGAATGTCTACGAATTTGCCCGAAAAACTAAGAAAAAGTGTTGCATTAGCTGATTTATTCGTAGAAAAGAAAGCTCATGAGAAAGCAAAATATTTCCCCTCCCTACGAATTTCTGCAGCAACACGGCAGCAGATGGCTGTCAAATCGAAAATAAAAAATCCTCTGAAATTTCATATGTCTGATAGCTGTTTACGAATTTCTTTTTTTTACTCTCTGCAAGAGAGATTTTTATTCAAATTACTCAACTACGAAATCCTGTACACAAATCAATTGGAACAGACCTAATTCTGTGGAATATTTAGATATCTTCGCGGTTAATATTAATAATAATTGTTGGTGCGACAGTCCACAGGGGGACCAGGGCCTAGCTTGCTCATCAACTACTCATGTTGTGCGCGCTACTGTTCTCTCACGAGTAGAATGGACCTACAATTTTTTGCCGACTCTGAACGGCGAGAAGCTTTCTTAGACAGTTTTTACTCTTTGAGTCTTGTCAACAACTCGAAAGACTGGATTTAGACTGGATTTTTTTTATCGTAATAAAGTGGAGAGCGATGGAGATCAAGCGTTTGAGTAATGATTGCAGTCTTATAAACCACCACAGCTGTCTTCGCCAAACTTGTCGCTTAATAAATTAAAAATACAAGAGCCATAGCAAGAGTTATGTGGAAGAGAGTAAGAGGTTTGTTCTTTAGTTTTTATCGCAGTAAGTATATTATGTTTGGTACCGTTTAAAAGGTAAAAAGGTGATCTTTTATATGACATTGAAAACAATACACCTTTGGTGCAATTTTCTTAAGGAAAATTAAATTATATTATTGGAAAAAAAATTCACAAAATTCGCTATAACTTTAAAAGTTAAAGTAAATCGCACGCGACTTACCGTTTCGAAGATATTAAGTCCTGAATACCAAAAATAAAAATGTCCTTTTCGTCCTTTCCTGTTATTTGCGGGAAAAAAACCATTCGAATTTGGGCTTCCTATGTGCAGGGCTACCTATAAAAAAAAATTTCAAGGAAAACGGGGGTGAGTACTATTAGGAACTCCACCCAAAATAAGTTGCTAATGTGTTATTCATTTTTTAAATTTTATTTTATATAAGTAGGTACATTGAATTGCGCTACAGTCTACTTGGGGACTAGGACAATAGGACGTCGGTCCACATGGGGACTAGGACAACAGGACGACGGTCCACATGGGGACTAGGACAACAGGACGACAGTCCAAAGGTACTCGTGTTTTGCGCGCTACTGTTATCTCACGAGTAGAACGTCGAAGTTTTGAGACGCTTTTTCGTTTGTAGTTATTTGAGTGTTGTCAGCAGCTCGAAAGATGTGGTGCCGTAAAAAATGCGAGGTGTTCAGCTGGAAATCGAAGCTGGACCTCTGACGCTTATTTGCTGCAATCTACCCACTACGCCGAGGCGACCACAAAAGTGTATTTTAAAAGGCAATAGTTTCTATAAATACGCACATTCTTTAAAAGCACTCGTATAGGGCCAGTAAGATAGTTGTAAAAATATCACATAGTATCTATTTATATCTGGTTATTAGCTTTTTTCCTTTTACTTAGAAATTTTATAAAACGAATGCAATACATCTGAAATACAAATTTAAGTCCAGATGTCACATGTACTACGCAAAGATATTCACCACACTGTTTTCTGGAAAGGGACGAATAAAAGCTCATAACGGGCTGTCGAGCAGTAGATATAAACCCCGAATTAATTCAGTGAAAAATTATCTTTTATACCTCCTGCAATACACAACTTAGAAAATGCTTGGAATGTTGAGAATTTGCACCACACTAAGGGACGCATGCGGTATTTAAAAAATTGTGCTATAGTCGCTCCCCATTATTAGGAAACTTGCTACAAAGGTCACCTGTTTATTCTGCCCTGGCCTATGAGCTGTTTTACAAACAGTTTAACACCTTTTCAAAATGAAAAAGTTCAAAGAAGAAAAGTGTATCTGTTAAGTGGCAGATTAGAAGGTCTAACTGGGTCTCTATCACAATTCCAATTTCTAATTTGATCTACGCTCTAGTTTCGAAAAAGCGGAATATATTTCGTAGTCCAAAGTGTCCCTCTCTTCACAACCAAAACTGCACAAATTTCCATAAATTCAAAACACGATTTGCTATCAAGATTTTTTTCTTCAAAGAAAATTGTGTGTATCTTTACTGAATTTCACAATATCTTTCAGATGACGGAAGTCGGGCAATGTAAATCCGGACTTATACAGAAAATTACCATAAATTTAACGATTGCTGGTCCACTTGCACACATCTGTGGTACACCATACAATAAAAAAAAAAAAACAGAAGATAACATCACATCCTGAGATAGAAATAAAGGAAAAACACATTCATTCATTGATCTTGTCGTAAAACTGATCCCGCTGTCTGCATTCCATTCGGCTCCCGAAAACAAAACCAAAAGGACTGTCTGTGGTTTCGTCTTTATCCAGAAAAGCGGCTCATGAGAGCACCTGGAGCAGATGGGTTACCTTTTCAACCGGTCAATGATCCAGCAGCAGATGTTCGCCACCGCAGGTAAAGGGAGATGTGCAGAAGGAATCCGCACCTACCTGCACCTCAGCGAAATATGAAATCAATTGACGCAACGTCTACCCACCACCAGCAGCAGTGTTCACCTTGACAGCAACTGTCGAGTGAATGAAAACCATTGGTGCGTGCGATTCCTCAAAGGCAGATAAGACTCCAATAAATCACCGTGTCAGCAATTAATTGACATCTGAGACAAACTCACGACCAGTTCTCCCTCTGCGCCTTTGTGAGCCCGGTGCCACGGCCCCGTCGTCTCCATGTTTGCTTAACACTTGTCATTACATTTGTAGCAACCTAATAATGCCTGCCTCAGCCCGGCCGCTTGGCGCTGCACCAACATGGAAATTAGTGCACATGTGCCGCGCATTGTATATTAATGTCACATTCGTACACATCCAGTCGGCTAGGCGGCTTGGCTGATTGTCTGCTGCCCGCCTGTCATATGCAAATGGTGGTGCTCCACGCAAAATTCCGCGCTGCGTCGCGTCGGGTGAGTTTAAGGAGGCGGAAAGGTTTTTGGCACACCAATGCTCGCTGTGTTGTGTTTGGAATGAGTGCTAACGCCAAAGGAAAAATCGAAATGTTTTGAAATTCTCCTCGATCCGATGACGACGAGTGACAGCCAACCGCCCCACACTGGCTGGCTCTCGATTTGTCAGCGGCTTGCTGGAACTGGCTGGTTAACTGGCACTTGGCGGAGGTGGTGTGTGCGCAGATTTGCCTTTGTTAAGTTCGCGAACACACACTCGGGGCCGAAGCCGGTGGCTAAGAATAAAGCCGTGGATTTTTGTTGGCATTTAGCCGCTGTTGTGCCGCAACACGGCGGCGTGTCATTGCGGCCGGCAATAATAAATTATCTGTCAAAGTTATGCCTGAAGGACTTATGGACGCACTGAATGACCGGTAAGTGAATTGACGGAAGAGATTGCAACGTGCTGCTGTGAATTTATTGAACTGCGTCGGCGGTGGTTTGATTGATGCACAGCCACTTGTTGGCGTTGCATTGTTCGGCGAGCGGAGAGTTGTGAAGTTTTTCTTTTAGCAGTAGCAATTGAGTCATAGAAATGGACGAGAATGGGAAACTGGGTTCGACTGAAGAGAAGATCTGATCTGTCAAAGGTGGCAGGCTGAAAACAGCCGTAACAAATTGTAGACATCAATGGGATCCTATTTATGAATTGCTGTTGTCAAAAGGCGTCCATTAAGGCAATCAATTTTCTATGTACACAGTTGCTCCTGGAGTTTGTTATAATTAAAAAAATTGTGAGACGGGAGCGACTTGAGACTTAAGTGACGTGACATGCGTTTACAAATGGGGATGGTAAAGCAAAAATGATAGCGAACAGGATTTACAAAGAATAGGTTTATTATTATTTTTATAAAAAAATTTTAGCGGCACTCTGTATTTAAGAATGATTATAAATAGAGTCGAGTGACACTTCAATTGCTTAATAAACTTATAAAAAATCAAGGAGTGGGGGGTACAATTCAACTAAAAATCAAACTATAAAGAATTTGCTATCAAGAAAGGAAAGAAAAACAATTTTTTTTTTAACTAAGTGTATATAGAACAAGCTAAACTAGAATATTATAGAGAAGAGAATCGAGGCTATCAATATCAAGGGTGAAGAGCCACAACTTTACGCTTTTGATAAATATTCCAGGTAATGTTAATGATCGTATAGACTGCGGTAATGCATTAAATAAACGATATGGTAAAACAGAATAAAAATTTCGGTAAGCAGTGGTGCGGAAAGTTGGTACTGTCATGATATTTAAATGGCCACTACCAAAGTTGTAACGTGAAATTAGATTTTAACACTTTAAAGCAATACAAATGACGAATAGGAAGAATTTTCAATAAACAGAATAATGGATAACTCGGATGTCTATAAGATTTACGACATATCTTTCGTATGACATACTTTTGTATAATCATCAGCGGTTGAATTCTATTCCGATACACACCTCCCCAACAGGCAATACCATATTTTAATTTAGATTGAAAGGTGCCATAATAAAATGTCTTTAAAAGTTTGGTGGAACAAACTTTACTCAGATAATAAAAATGGCGAAGGGTACAACGGAAATAAGTTTTCAACATATTACTATGATTTGTAAAACTGAGTTTAAGGTCAATTATTATACTCAAATATTTAAGTTCAGAAACACTCTAAATTAAAACAAATTTAGCACTACAGACTTGATTATGACAATAAGAGGGAGACAAGGATCGAGATGAACAAATACAGTTTTGAATTAGTTTGTATTTGTTACAGTCAGGGGAAAGGAAATAAAAATTCACATTAGACAGATATGAGGATGTTAGGCTGAAGAATATTATTTCAGTTTTAGTGCGTATTATTAAATAGTGTTCGGAAAACCATAGTCGCAGTAGATAAAGGTCCCAATTTATGTCACATACCAAGTCTAAAGGATTGTTCAGGCCATATGTAAAACCAATATCATCAGCAAAAGCAGTCGGTGCACCCTTAAAAGGTAGAGCAAAAAGAGAATTGATGTAAATCAGCAATAAAATAGGACCTAGCGCCGAACCTTGAATCCAATTTCACTTCCCCATATCATCTAACTTAACTCTTTGGGATCTGTTTATGAGATAGGAAATTAACCATTCTAGAACAAAGCCACAAAATCCTGCTTTTTTGGGTTTTCTCAAAAGAAAGTAGAAATAGAATAGGTTACCGTAGGGCGTTAGGCAGGGCCGGAGTAGATCACATGCGTCTTGATCTGATTGTTGATTGGTTACTTTATCAGCGGAAGCGAACTTACTCAGTACGTAGTCAGAAATTATAATCTAAATTTCAGCTAAACCTACGAAAACTCAAGCATAGGGATGTAGCATAAATATAGAGCAATCGACAAATAAATTAAAAAGTAAACTTAAAGCCGATCGTCATCAGTGGAAACTTGATGAAGTCAGATACATTATTGACGAGACATAATAAACACAGTGAGCTGTCATTGTGACACTTTCTGAAATAGAATCGTAGTCCGGCAAAAATATGTCTGGCTTCGAGACATGACGTACAAGTCTTTGTGCACCAAATTATCAAGGTTGTCATTTGTTAAGGAGTGGGGGTAAAATAGGTTTATGTAAAACAAGCTATTTCTCAACCTTGTATTACACTTTGATTATCGCCGTGTTGCTTAATGGTTTCAATGGTGGTTGAAGGGTGGATGCTTAAAGGGTTTTCCTTCTTAGGTTAGGTGTGTTCCAGTATTTTCTGTACTGTCTGTCATTTGTCAAAGATTTAAGGTAAAACTCTCTCAGGGGGAGGCAAAGTACAGGAACGCAGTTAAACCAAATGTGTAAAGTATGGCAAATTTACTTACTATACTTACGCTACAGAAAACAAAAACAACCAAATTTAAGACACATACACTGAGATAATGGGCCAATGCTCACTTATCCCTGTACACACACCAATTAATTTGACAGAAAACCAACAAAAAAAACTCACAAAAAAATTTTAGGTTAAATTGGGCAGGGAAAGAAAATATTTTACTCTCTTTCGAGAGCGCTCATTTGACGTAAAACAAATTTTTTCAGTATACGGGAACGGACATTGTGTTGGTTTGTGTTGTTTTGAATTGTGTTGTTTGTTTCAAGTACGGCAGCATGCCTATTTTGTTCTCTCGAAAGAGTGAACATTTAAAGCTAAAGCATTTTGTTTGGCCTACGGAAAAAGACATTCATTGATTCCCGCTGTTTGGTACTGTTTTGTATTCTTTTTTTGGGGTATGGGAACACACCTAATATCGGCGACTCGTACAGAGCATCACAATCGGCGCTAAAAGTTTGGACGTTTTCAAGGACCTTATAAAGTTTGCCTCCACATTAAACATGAGTGGCAACATAATAATAATTATAATTGTATGCCGCTACAGTCCACAGGGTTTCGTTTTCAACTTTGGGTTTTCTGTTTTTTTTGAAAATTGATCTTAGATTTTGGGTACGTAACTTAAATTAATTAATTGTTGGCGCGACAGTCCAAAGGGGAACCAGGGCCTAGCTTGCTCATCAACTGCTCGTGTTATGCGCGCTTCTATCCTCTCACTAGTAGAAGGGACCTACAGTTTTTTTTGTCGACTCCGACCTGCGAAGTTTGAGACGCCTTTTCTTAGACAATTATTACTCCTTGAGTTTTGTCAGCAGCTCGAAAGGGGGGGTGTCGTGAAAAATTCCATGTGTTCAGCTGGGAATCGAACCTAGATTTTTGTTGTGTGAGGGTCGCATAGTACCCACCACACGGTAGCCACATATATTGTATATAAATTGTCTGAAAAACAGCTGATGTTGGTGAAAAGGGTATATGCCGATCCTGTTGCATCTCAATCTTGGGTAGTTAACATTAAAGTTACAAGTTACATTAAACTTGTCCCCCTTTCCTCAAGCTATTGCCTCATTTTCCTCATATCGAAAAGCGGAGCAGCGGTCATAAAACTCTTAAAATTTTGAAGAAAAATCACATACCAGGAATATCGGTATGAAGTGAGCGTCAAGATACAAATGTCTCGATAGGGAACATTTGTGTGAACGAGCCCTTTTTTTTTTTTTTTTTTTGTTTGCTATGACATCTGTGACAAATATTTATTATACATCAAGTCATTGAACAGACGACATCATATTTTTTCATCGTGTTAAAAATGTCGAATTTCGCACCAGAAAGTGATGATTTGCGGAAAGCATTAATTTTTTGCTTTCATTTGAAGAAACGTGCAGCAGAGTGGCATCGAATGCTTGTCGAAGCATTTGGTGATCATGCTCTATCAGAAGCAACATGCAAAAGATGGTTTCAACTGTTCAGAAATAATGATTTTGATGTGAGAAACGAAGAACGTGGAAGACCACCAACATAGTTTGAAGACGCCGAATTGCAAACGATATTGGATGGAGATGATACTTCGAGTCAAATGCCAGCAATGTTAAATGTTACACAACAAACAACTTCTGACCGTTCAAAAGTTATAGGAAAGATCCAAAAGTGTGGAAAATGGGTGCCTCATGAATTAAATGAAAGACAGATGGAAAACCGAAAAAACACTTGTGAAATTTTGCTTCAAAGACACGAAAGAAAATCGGTTTTGGATCGGATTGTTACTGGCGTTGAAAAATGGATTTATTTTAAGAATCCTAAATGGAAAGTATCATGGGTTAATCTGGGACAACCATCAACATCGACTGCAAAACCAGTTCGATTCGGCAAGAATACAATGCTGTGTGTTTGGTGGGACCAGAAAGGTGTGCTGTACCACGAACTCCTAAAACCTGGTGAAACCGTTAATACTGATCGCTACCGACAACAAATGATCAATTTGAACCATGCATTGATAGAGAAACGACCAGAATGGGCCAGAAGACACGGCAAAATAATTTTGCTCCATGACAATGCCCCTGCACACAAAGCAAAACTGGTTCAGGATACAATCAAAACACTTGGCTGGGAGCAGCTACCCCACCCGCCGTATTCACCAGACTTGGCTCCTTCCGATTACCATTTGTTTTTATCGATGGGACACGCATTGGCTGAGCAGCACTTTGATTCCTACGAGGAGGTCGAAAATCGGGTGTCTGATTGGTTTGCTTTAAAAGACGAACAATTTTATTGGCGTGGTATTCACAAATTGCCAGAAAGGTAGTCAAAATGTGGAGAAAATAATGGCCAATACTTTGAATAAATGTTTTTACTTTCCCATTTATAATTAGTGTTTTATTTTCAAAAAACTCATTTCATACTGGTACACCTGGTATATATCAAGAACTCTTACAAACACTTGGCACGATTTACAACTGCCCAAAGCCAATGCACTCCTAAGACAATTCTCATCCAAGCTGCGTGATGAAAAAGAATTCATGCGGAAATACATCAAAAGGTCAGAATAGTTAAAACATTTCTGTTTCAATCGAAGAATTGAAGGCAAACACCCACGAACTGAAAATTAACACACGCTTCAGTCTCTTACGCACTTGCAAACAAACTTTACAACCCCATAAATCACCCATGACATAGGAAGACAAATAATTGATGAGCAAAGGGCTTCCGTGTTGAACGCAGTTCAACGACGAAGAATATTTCGAAAACCATTTACACACACCCTAGGTCAGGGACCATCTAGGTGATCAGAGGCGGTCTCTGCAGTCCTCGTCGGTGCGATTATAAATATTCATGCGTACACACATTTCATCAGTATTCATCTCACAGCACATGTAATAACTCCTCATAACATTTGGCAATTCATATTTACAAACTCAAACACAACAGCAACCGTCCTTCGTTGGCCCAAACACACGGCGGATAGGTGCACTGCCAAGCACCGAGTTGTCAGTCAATTCGCTCCATGCGACTCCACTCGCTCCGCCTAAGTTGTATGCAAATTGCTCGCTTGCTAATTACCCACTCCAGCTAACTAGAGGCCCTCTAGACTCCTAGCTTGCACACACTCGGGCGTATGAGCACCACTTGCCATTCCATTCCATTGCGACGAGCCTTTGCATGTTTTTTTAACACCAATTAGACACAGCAGTCCATTAAAAATATTTCATGCGTTCGCAACAAGTGACAATCGAAATGTGTGCGTCTCGGCTTAAGTGCCTGTCATGGATGGGGACGGTGGACGTTATTAGGCTTTCCAGTCAGGTGCTGGGGAGGAAGTGGAGCTAGATGTGAATATTTTGTAAAGCGACCCAACCTTCGTCCAGTGGCTCTCCAACCAACAATGGAGCTATCACATGTCGGCTGGTGAATCAATTCAAGGGGCAATACTGTGAGTTCGCACGCTGCGAAAAATCATCATTCTTCGGCTTCCATCCTGACGTGAGCCGGTCTGGCTCGGAGCTATCTTTTTCATGCATCGCATGTAGAAGCACTTTACGTCATGGCGAGTGATGGAGCACCGGCGGAGCTGAGAAGGGCATGCCTAGCATCCTTATGGCCGATAAGTTCTCAAAGATGGAACGTGCGTATGCGTGGAATTTTTTTTCGCTGCCCCTCGGTAGAATGTTTGCAGTGAGAAATGTGGTTAAAATTGGACTGGGACAACACGTGGCTGGAGGCCATCGAAAGAATTCAAAGTTTCCATTCATTAATGCAAAGAGCTCAGATAATTGGATCAATGAATACTGATGGGGTTTTAAGCTTCGATTGTTTTTTCAGATCTCCGACTGAATCAAATGAATTCATCAATTTGAACATTTGGAGTACAGCTAAGGAGGATCAAACGCAAAGAAGGTTGTCATATCCAATTTAAGGGCGGACTGAAAAACTTCAAAACTCGGTAAGCTTTTTTTGAAGGTTAGAAAAGTGTTCGCAATGATTATTGGTTTCGAAATGCAAAGAGGAAAACTAATGCAACTTTTCACTCAGTTTAAATATTTTAATGTCCATACTTGGAATTCGATATAAATTGGATGTCTAATTGCCATGACAAACAGAATAAGTTTGCGTGAATTTTTCCGATGAGTGGAATCTCAGCCCGGTTCACTAAAAAAGGAGACCCCTTTGACTGCGCCAACTACCGAGGGATAAGTCTCCTGAATATCGCATACAAGATCCTCTCTGCCGTATTGAGCGTATTGTGTGAGCGTCTAAAGCCGTTTGTCCATGACCTGATAGGTCCCTATCAGTGTGGTTTCAGCCCAGGGAAGTCCACCAGATCTTCACATTACGGCAGATCCTGGAAAAGACCCAAGAAATACAAATTGACACTCACCACCTATTCGTCGATTTCAAGGCTGCATATGACAGTGTGCATAGAGACGAGCTATACAGTGCCATGTCTAGTTTTGGCATTCCTACCAAACTCGTCAGATTGTGTAGGATGACGATGGAGAACTCTCGCTGCTCCGTCGAGGTCGGTAACGAACTCACCAAGACCTTCAATGTCAAAAAAGGTTTTAGACAAGGCGACGCACTGTCATGAGTCTGTCATCATCCCCGAGAAGATCGTGCGTAACTCACAGGTCAACACCAGAGGCACGATCTTCCAAAAGTCAGTTCAATTGCTAGCTTACGCTGACGACATTGACGTGATTGGACGAACACAGCGAGCCGTCACTGAAGCGTTTGCTGGTATTGAAGCGGAAGCGGCTAAAATGGGTCTGGCGGTAAATGAGGGTTAAACGAAGCACATGCTGTCATCAAGGAAGGACACACAACATCGACGTCTCGGCCGAAGCATCACACTAGGCAGCAGAAACTTCGAGGTAGTCAAGGACTTTGTCTACCTCGGCTCCGCGGTAAACAGGGACAACAACATCAGTACCGAAATCAAACGCAGAATCACTCTTGCCAATCGCTATTTCTTTGGGCTCAAGAGGCAATTGATTAATAAAGTCCTCTCTCGAAGGATTAAGCTCGCTTTATATAACATATTGATCATTTATATAACAGCTTGATCATCCCCGTCCTACTTTATGGCGCGGAATCTTAGGCTTTAGCAAAGGCGGATGAGGAATCTGTTAGTCTCTTCGAGAGAAAAGTTTTGCGTTCGATTTTTGGTCCTGTTTGCGTTGATGGCATCAGGAGGAGAAGATTTAACGACGAACTCTATGGGCTGCACAGCGACATGCGCCTGGTTAAGCGTCTATGGATACGACGTTTAAGATGGCTAGGCCATGTAGAGCGTATGGACACCACTGCTCTGGCCCGAAAAGTCTTTGAATCCGTGCCATTGGGACAACGCAACAGAGGACGACCTAGACTAAAGTGGCGCACACAAGTGGAGAAGGACCTCAATCAACTTGGAGTGCGCAACTGGAGACAGCTGGCGAAAGATTGTGCTGGCTGGAGAGGCATGTTGGTTGAGACCGACTGTAGGTAAACCCCGGACTGTAGCGCCACAACAAGAACAAGAAGAATAATTTTTCAATTTTTGTTTGCACCGGCCTCAATACCTAATGAGGCAGGGTCGGAAATCTGTAAAAGAAGAACTTGTCAACCAATCTTAAAATTCGATTCCAAAATTGGTCCGAAGCCTCGCGTGTGGAAGACACTTCCAAATATCTCGCACAACAAATCTGCATGTAACCCCTAAATCGAGCGCATCTTAAAAGTTCAGGTATACGGTAGACATGAGGGACGGATGATCTTACCTATAACCGCACGGTGTGTTGCGCGGCACTCTTATATGCCGAAGGTGCCCGGCTTGATTTCTGAACTGAACACCTCGAAGTTTTTTGAGAAAGTATTTTTTTCGACCTGCTGCTAATACTCAAAGACACCGCGAAAAACTCCACGTTTTGCTCTTGAGAGAATCCAAGTTCGCAAGTATGTAGAACAAGAACACAAGTAATTGCTGAAAAAGCCTTGCCCTGGTATCCTTGTGGACTGATGCACCATCCAATATATAATTAAGGTTATTTCGGTCTATTCTTTTGTGTCGGAAGCGACTTCTTTTTCCATCTCTTTGGTAGTTTTCGAATCGAGTTCATCACTAAAAATGAAATGTCTCTGGCAGTGATCATACATCATTGAGCCATTCATCGACTTCTTTAAAAGACTCAAACCGGTGATATCCCAAACCTTTTGCATCTGTAGAAAAAGCGAGTAGTTGGTATAACAAGACCTGGGGAATACGGCCTGTGGGGTATTCAGCGACTCCAATTTTTTTTTTTACCACTACAGCCACGTGGGGCTGAGCGCTATCATATTGCAATCATTTAGGACACGCTTCTCAAACATTTTAGGCCATTTTTTACACAATGAACAACTTAAACGTATTAGCTTTAGTCCAAAACGTTGCTCAACAATGGTTTCGCATGATTTTAGTAGCTCAGAGTACAACACACTCGTGTGTTTCCATATTAAGTAAAGCATATCCTTTAAACAGTGGATTTCATATTTTGGCAACGATATAGACGACGATGGAACGGGTTCCCTAGGCTTGTATTGTATTGGTTTCTCTAAATTGTCATCGTAGTATATCGATTTTTAATCCCTTCTTTTGATGCCTTTTAAGAAGCAGTTCCGAGTTAAAAACTCATCTTCATTTCTTGTATTCAACCCGATTTCCTTGTTTTTGAATAAATCCAAATTTTTGTAAACGAAACGAGAAACGGAAATTGATTGCTAAGTCACTTCTAACGATTCTACCAGTTTACTTAGCTTTTGGCACGGATCTCGATCCAATAAAGCTTCCAACTTCTCACCTTCAAACTTTTTGTCCCTTCCAAGACAGTTTTTGTCTTCAAAGATAAAATTACTACTTTTAAAGAATCGAAACTGGTATCTGTTTATTTAACACATTTCCGTGCATTTTTGAAGAAGCAAAGACGTCTTTGCTTAAACAAAACGTAATGCACACGTTTTCACTGTTTTCAGGAATAGCAACGTGGGGCGTCTTTTCGTGAGAAAAGTCTTCCGCGTGATTCTTGGTCCTTTTTGCGTTGATGGCATCTGGAGGAGAAGATTTAACGACGAACTCTATGGGATATACAGCGACATGCACCTGGTCAAGCATCTTCGGATACAACGTCTAAGATGGCTAGACTATGTAGAGCGTATGGACACCACTGCTCCGGCCCGAAAAGTCTTCGAATCAGAGCCATTGGGGCAACGCAACAGAGGACGGCCTAGGCTAAGATGGCGCACACAAGTGGAGAAGGACCTCAACCAACTTGAAGTGTGCAATAGCGGGCAGCTAACGAAAGGTCGTGCTGGCTGGAGAAGCATGTTGGTTGAGGCCCATGTTCACTCCGGACTTTGGCGCCATAAGAAGAAGAAGAACGTGGGGCGTTGTTATGATGGAAAGTCATTTCCCCGTGTCTGGTCGCATATTCCGGGCTATTTTCGGCTACTGCCCTCTTCAAACGGATTAATTGTGTTCAGTAGCGTTGTCCGTTGATGGTTTCACCCGGTTTTAGCAGCTTATTATATAGCACACCCTAAATCTAGTCCCACCATATAATAATAATAATTGTTGGCGCTACAGTCCAAAGGGGGACCAGGGCCTAGTTTGCTCATCAACTGCTCGTGTTGTGTGCGCTTCTGTTCTCTCACAAGTAGAAGGGGCCTACAGTTTTTTGCCGACTCCGAACGGCGAAATTTGAGAAACTTTCTTAGACAGTTATTGCTCTTTGAGTGTTGTCAGCAGCTCGAAAGAAGTGGTGTCGTGAAAAATTCGAAAATTGGTGTTGAGCTGGGAATCGAACTTAGACCCTTCGGCGTGTGAGCATCGCACTCTACCCCACTACGCCACGGCGGCCACCAAATACAGACCATTGTTTTCGCGCCATGGATATTTGAATTTACCGGTGATTTGGTGGTTTGTCGAGTTTCATGTGTGATTTTTTACTACTGGGGGTGTCATGATTTATCCAGTTTTCATCACCAGTAACAATCCGATGCAAAACTGATTTCCTTTTGTGGCGTTACAGCCGCATTTCGTACATGCAAACCCGCTTTTTGACGTCTCTCGGTTTGAGTTCATGTGGAACCCTCCTTACTTTTAATTATGTCCAGCTACTTTTAAACATTTTGGAATGACTGCCTAAGTGATACCCAAAGATTCCGCTAGCTAATCTTGTGTCTGACAACAATCTTCATAGAGTAATGCTTCCAGTTCTTCATCCTCAAACTTTTTTTGGCTACCCAGGACGTTCATCGTCTTCCAAACCAAAATTACCACTTTTAATCTAGCAAACCACTTTCGCTCAGCTGGCGCACGTTCACCATTAACTTTCAGCAAAATACGATAACTTTCGGCAGTAGTTTTCTTCGTATTAAAGTAATGAAAAATAACTCCCCACAAATAGACTTTTTCAGGCATAAATGTTGTATTGTTGTTAAGCTTCAAATGAATGGCATGTACTTAAATGACGTATAACGACATTAGCTTTCCAACGCATGCTTCATTGGAATAATAACAATGGAATAATACAAGCTACTCCATCTCTTGGCAGGAATTAAGTTATAGACCACAAAATAGTATGATACCTTAGTAAAATAATCCTTTCTTGAAATAATGCAATATGCGGAATGTGATAATGTACAAGCTGTTGTAGGACACCTAATGTTTTTGTTTTTCGCACTGTAAACCGTCTTAACTGAAGATTATTTGATGTTTGGAAAATCGGCGTCGGAAAGAAGTCCTCTTTTGAGCGTGGACTAAATAACGTGATAGATTTAACTCTAGACTATGTTGAACCTACATGTAGTGTTATTCACCTATTTATTAATAGTCATTTTAAGCTCTCTTGGCAATAAGTGGGTTCTGCGCTAATGCCTTCCAGCATATAGGCTGTGACTTCGCTTTTTAAAATATGAACCAATTTCATGACTCTCTCTTTCATTCCATCTTCTTTCATTTTTTACTTGTATTGCCAAGACTTTTCGATTTTGACAAGAGTTGCTTACAAAACTCATACAGACCACGAAATTGTGAGACAACATTTGGACACAAATCTATTTCTGATGAGCAGATGGATAGATGATGTCAACTCAATTTCACGTCTACATTTAAGATTGTCATATAGGAATTTTGTAATTTACTTCTACAAGGAGTACCCGCATTGCCCTGAGCACTCCTTTCTTGCGACAGGGGGGCATAAGTGGGATTTCGCAGAAAATTTAATAGTTACGCCTTGTCGGAGTCGTAACAGTTGGGTTAAGCTACATCCCACAAGAGACCAAAGAATTCGTGTTTCAGGCACTTCTGATTCCCCGTTTCAAGCGGCCAAATTTAAGGCAGCTTTTCATTCACAATTAGTTTATGTTGAGTAGAATCATCAAAAGTTATGGAGCGACGCGAGGAATCGAACCTGGAACCTTTGGCATGAGAGTCGGCGCACTAAAGCAGTCAAAAAAAAAAAAAACAAAAAGTATTGCCCGCCAATTCTCGCCTGATCCAAGGTAATATCAATTAGCCTCTGCACCAAGTCGATAATCATCTCATCACTCAGCCAACTCGGCCACAGATTCTGTCACTCATTGCAAATCCACGCCGGTTGACGAATTTTCCAATAACTTCGCGTGTTATCGGGTGATTTTCCACACCACTCAACCGTGGGTACCCGCAAGTCACTCTAGTCATTTGAACTTCGAGAGAACTGCAAGGCGATAGATCAACACCAGTGATCTGCAGTTGGAGCTGCCGTCGTCGTCGGCACGCGCTGCAAGCATTCAATTTGAGGGGCACTCTTTCACGTTACATGTTCGCACTCAATTACCGCCGAAGTCGACTGCCGGTGCGCTCAAATTCACTTTGACGAAGCAGTGGCACGGCGGCTCTGCGGTGGCTCGTAAGCCAGTGGCTTACTTCAAAGCTAATTAGAAACTCAATACGAATTGCGGAAGGTGTGGCCACAGCGACGCCGGCTTGCTCGGCAGCACAGAATCGTGATTGCACTGAAACATTCGCCTGTTTTCACATTCAAGGCTTTTCCTGAAGGCGATAAGAAATGGGTCTCCTGCGATGCCTGGTGTCATACATATTCGTGTCTTCGTGATGGGGGTCGAGTCTCTAATCCACCTCAGAGCCGCTGCTACCTGACTGCCATCTTAATGAGTGTCTGGGTTGTTTGTTTTTTCGGTCTACCGCAGCAACATGCGGCGTGAGCAGACAGCGCGAGATCGTAGCTTTGTCACCCACAAACACGGCCGACGTGTGACAGATTTAATGACTCAATCTGGGTTCTCAGGGTTAACTACGAAGAGCCGGGTCAGCGGAAGAGGTTTCAGTATTCCGCGTTGTAATCTCATTTCAATGCTGCCTTTGTCACTTTGCGGATGTGCCTCCTACGTACTCCGGTTTAATTACAGAATTTCAATTTGAGGAAGGGAACACACACAGCGCATGGAGGGGGAAATGGTTTGTTTTGATCCGCACTTCCGCGGATTTGCTATTCATGCAGGAAGTTCGAAAATGTGGATTAAGCGCTTACCCGCAGCGTAGTTGCTTTCAAGTCACGCACGAAGTGACAGATTCACGTAAAAGGAGACAATTCGTTGTGATGTATGCTCGTGCTGCGGCGGAAAAAGCTTCTAAATTTTCAATTCGTTCAAAATATGTGCGTAATCAAGGTTGCACACCACATGCTTTGTTCTAAGACAATTTGGCATTCGTTAAAGCGAAGCAAAGATTTATTGAGAAAGCACAAAAAATGATTGCATTCAATTGTCATTCCGGGAAGTGTAATGTCGGATCTATAGATCGAGACCGTGTTCGGCTTCTTGAAGTTCGATATTGTCTTCTTCCTGGTTTTTGAGTGACAAGTTAGTGCTTATGGAAATATATGCTCCTCATTGGTTGGACGTTGCGGTTACAACAAACTGACCTAAGCTAACAAAGGCAAATTATGACAGCTTGGATATGCTTAAAATTACAATTAATCAATTCGGCAAACTTTCTACGCCATAAAAGAGTCTTAAAGGAAATACAGTCCTCCTCCGGCTCAAATTTGGGGATGTAGGGCATTCATTGTGCATGGTTATTGCTGGGATGTGCACAAAACGTATGACTTGAAACTGTGTTTGCGGGACTAAAACAGGACAAGATCTTTTTGACCGCAGTTTGAGCATACAACATAAACGTCTCGGACAGAGAGTCAAATAAGGCAGCAGAAACTTCGAGATAGACAAGGCCTTCGTTAATCTCGGCTTCGCGCTAAATAGTGAAAACATCAGAACCAAGTTCAAATCTTGAATTACGCTTGCTAATTCGTGGGACTCCAGAGGCAATTGCGTAATAAAGCCCCCTCTTGGAAGGCTAAGCGGGCTTTGTATAATAGCTTGATTATCCCAATCCTGATTTACGGCGCGAAAACATGGACACAACCCAAAGCGAATAAGGCAGCCTTTAGTCTTTCCGAGAGAAAGGCTCTGCGTGGGAATTTTGGCCCTATTTGTGTTGATTTACGGCACGAAAACATGGACACAACCCAAAGCGGATGAGGCAGCCTTTAGTCTTTCCCAGAGAAAGTCTCTGCGTGTGATTTTGGCCCTGTTTGCGTTAATGTCATTTGGAGGAGAAGAATCAACGACGAACTCTATGAGCCCTACGGCGGCATTCATCAAGTTAAGAGTCTTCGAATACAACGCTTAAGATTGTTAGGCAATGAAGAGCGTATGGCAACCAGTGGTCCCGCTCGGAAGGTTTTTGAACACGAGCCATTAAGATAACACAACAAAATACGGCCTAATCTAAGCTGGCACACAAAAGCGAAGAAAGACTTCAATCAACATGAAGTGCGTAATTGGAGGCAGCTGGTGATAGAACGTGCCGACTGGAGAGGCATGTTGGTTGAGGTCCAAATCCACTCTGAACTACTGCACCGGACAAAGAAGAAGTCTTGTTTTACTTTGATATTATCACATGCCCCCATTGGTGGTTAATTTCCATCTTCGTATGATCAACAGGGGCTGTTCACAAATTGAAATATTTTCGATATTTATGTGGGATCCCAAAACTATGGCACTGGACAAGCGGACGAAATAAATACGACGACCACACTGGTACGAGACAAAAGAGAGAGGACGAAAGAAAACACAAAGGAGTCAGTCATTAAGGCACCGGCACATAGAATACGTTACTTGCGTAGCGGCAAAATATCCGTTGAAGTTGAAGCACGTGACGGAAGGGGGTGACACAATGAATACTTCAACGCACAGCTGATTTCATTTGACAGTAGCTTTAAATTCAATTTGTTTCGGATATAGTGTAGAGCAGTTTGATATATTTTTTTTGCAAAAATTCCTCCAGACGAGTTACTGGATTAACTTAACATAATTAAAACACAATTTAATATTTGTATTTTATTTAAGTTTTGCAATTACAAACCTTAATTATGTCCTGCAAAAAATTTTGTTCCCACTCAATTTAGGATTTCCTTTCTATTTTGTCTTCCGTCCTATGTTAATATCTTTCATAAGTTAATTTTATTGTTATTATTGAAACTTGCAAATACAAACCTTTGTTATTTTCCTGTGTGACTTCGACGAGAACTAACCTCAAACTCAAAATGTAAACTTAAAATTCAAAAAAAAATCTCTTGAAATGACACAATGTTCGATTGTCAATGCTGACGGAGAGAGAAAAGTCAAAAGTTTAGCTACTACATCTGTCGCGTGAGCGGCAGCGTTGGTCTCTGGACCACTCCCCATAAGAATACACGTATTTCTATGTATCTGTCAAAGTATCGCTGACACTGACGCTAGTAACGTATTTTATGTGCCGGGGCCTTTAAACTCACCCCTTAGAAGTAAGTTCAGATTGTTGCCGGATCGTTTGTTTCTTCAGGCTTGTTTTGTTGTGATTAAACAAATAAAATTAAGATTCAAGAAGTGTTTCTTTTTCTGTTAATTAAAATCGAGTCAATTCAATTGCTAAAAAAACTAACCAAGTGCTTAATTTGCATTTTTCCACTAACCCAAACTGCGGGAAAAGAATCCAACATTTCTACGATTCAACCTTAGTAAGCTAGCTAGAGTGGTGTTTCTTTACTTGAATCATTGCTGTTTCTCCACTCATTCTTTGCTCAACCGCATTCAATGGAGTCGATCACAATTGCTTCATATTCACGTTAAGTCTTAGGTGTCAATAATTAGAAACACTGATTCGAACGCACCAAGTGCACAGCACAACCACAGAAATTTCATACACCTTTCATCACCGTACGAAGATTCAATTGTTAAGACAGGAAACACGATGCTCAAAGCACCTTTATTTGAATTTTTTTGGATTTCAAATCTTTTGGTTTCACAAACAGTGCTCCTAACGCTAAAGCAGGGTGCATGAATGCTCGTTAAGCAAAGCATCTAATAGTGCGTTTTCGAAAGATTTTGACGCAACAGCGAAGTTGTTGACTTTGAAGCAATGAAATCATCCACTATAACAATATTTTCGTGAGTTTTCTTGGTTGCTTGAGCCAGCGATTTTATCGAATGAAAGAGTAAGATCACCAGTTATTCCAAATATAAAATATTGAACAAAACTGTACAGAAATTGGTCATTTTTAAGGAAGTTTTTTTTTTTTTTTTTAAGTTTTTAGGGTCGCGAAATTAGATGAGACAGGAAACGATTCGTGGACTTGTGCAGACGATTAACTGTCATTGATTTCGCTCAACAAGGCGAGCTGTCAATAATATTCTTGATAATGCGAGCATTATGTTGACATACTTAGGTAGCCTTTTATATTTCGGGATGTGGCAACGTTAGTGCTGCAATCTAACAACTGCCAGCTCTATCGTAAGGTTTGATATTTTTGAGGCTATAGGTACTCAGAATATTGTGACATACGAGCGCTATTTACGTTGTTTACAGTAACTTAAAAGATTCTTAAAAGATTAAAAGATTCATCTCCCACAAGAAATGGAATTAAATCGTGAAAATTTTCCTGCGATTATTTATATATATTTATTATATTTATTTTGTACAATTTCCGACGTGGATTAACTCAACAACAGTGCATCGATGAACTTAATTCAATTTTTGGCGATGAAGCTTCATTAAGTACCAGTGTTTATCGATGGTATGGGGAATTCAACCGAGGTCGTAGTTCACTCCAAGACGAATTTCGTAAAGGTCGTCCAAAATCAGTTGTTGTTCCGCAAACCATTGATGCTGTGCGCCAACTGATATTGCAAGATCGTTATGTGACCTATCATGAGATTGACACAACTTAAGTCATTAGTGGAACTAGCATACATTCAATATTGAATGAACATTTGACCGTCAAAAAAATTTGTTCCCGTTGGATCCCACACAATTTGTAAATCGCTCAAAAAGAGGCTCGTGTCGATTGGTCGAAAGGAATGCTCCAAAAATACGATCTCGGTGCTTCAAAACACGTTTATGACATCGTGACAGATGATGAATCGTGGATTTATGCGTATGAGCCCGAAAGTAAGCAGCAATCGACTGTATGCTTGTTTCAAATTGAGTTAAATCCCACAAAAGTTGCTCGCGCACGAAGCACTTCCAAGCAAATGGTCGCCTGTTTTTTCGGAAAAACTGGACATGTCACAACCGTACCACTAGAACAACGCAGAACAGTCAATTCTGAGTGGTACACATCCATTTGTTTGCCAGTTGTCTTCCAAAAAATCGGGAAAACCAACCGCCGAAGACGGATCACTCTTCACTGCGACAATGCGAGCTCTCACACATCGGCTCAAATAACTGCATTTTTCAGCACTCAAAACATCGATTTGATGAGTCTTCTGCCGTATAGTCCTGACTTGGAACCGAATGACTTCTTTTTATTCCCGTACGTAAAAAATATAACGAGAGGTCAACGTTTTTCGACACCTGAAGAAGCGATTGATGCGATCAGAATGCATGTTTTAGAGATACCTCAATCAGAGTGGCAAAAGTGCTTCGACGATTGGTTTAAACGCATGCAAAAGGGTATAGAACTTAATGGGGAATATTTTGAAAAATAATAAAGCTATTTTTGGTGGTTAGTATTTGTTTTTGTTCTCTAATCCCGAAATATAAACGGCAGCCCTCGTATAATCTCCACGAGGCGTTCTTGGACAGTTATCACAACACCCTTGGTGTGGAGAACCAATTAATGCAGCGCACCTTTTCCCCGAAAGTTAAATAATGGATCTGACCATACAATCTGTGGTTTGTGCATTAAGTTAGCCCCTTATCACATACAAAAATTTCGGTTCAGCGACAACAACAAGCCTCGGATAAAAACGGATCAACTGTTGTGAACTCTAGCAAACTCTAGAGATACTATGTTTGCACGTGGAATGTGAGGTCCCTTAATAGGCCAAGTGCAGACGAAGAATTTTAAAGGTACATGGGCTACTACTAAGCAGACATCACCGAGATTCAATAAGTGCGATGAAATGGGACCGGCGAAAAAACTATAAAAACAACTGCGATTTGTACTACAGCGATTGCTACAGAGAGAGAAGATAGCGCTTATTCGGATGCGGATTTGTTGTTAAAGGAAGGTAAAAAGTTTTAAGCTACGACCCCATCAGCGAACGCTTAGTGACAAGCCAGATATGCTCTCGCGCCTTATCAGAGGAGACGAATGACAACATATAGGATGACATTAGTGTAGGAATAATCCAAGTTAACGAATAACTTCATGGAATTCAGGAAAAATTGCGCGGACGGGAGGCAAAGGCACCCCAAATTGTCCAACTTACACGTCGCAAATCAAAAACTCGTTTATCGATATAATTTATTTCGCACCGTCTTATTACAGGTTCAAACTTAAACTAAACTTAGAGCAACTTTGCTTGCCATAGGAAGCCTTTCTTCCCACGGTCTAGTTATGCAGACTCATCAGTTTTACGCTGGCGCTGGTATCCGGTAAGGCGCAACATGATCCCGTTGCAATGCAACCATACCGTATGTCGTAGGAAGAGAAATGCACCTGAACAAAGTGTGTCAGCAATTCTCGCACCTTCCACTAAGTTAAGTGTCAAATGCCTTGTGCTAACTTCCATTAATTTGTATCATGAAAACAAACTAATGAATTTTAACTTAATATTTCATTATTGTTTTTTTTTTTATAATTGACGCGTGCAAAAGGGGTTGCGAGTACCCTTAAGTGACCGGATCGAGTCACAGCACGGGCCGAAGGTATAGAGGAAGAGAGGGAGAGGAGGTACCGATGCACATTGGTTTTAAATGCCTGTGGATTGTAATGAGGAGGAAAAATCGAGCTGGGAAGAGCATTCCAGATTCGTGTAGTGCGGCTAAGGAACGAGTCTCTGAATTTGACTGTACGTCCGAAAGAGGGCTTGAGGGTGAATTGATGGGCATTCCTAGCGAGGCGTGTATTGCGGGTGAATTCTTGAAGGGGAGGAATGCAACTGGCTAATTCGTCTGAGCATTTCTTGTTGAAATAGCGGTAAAAAAGTGACAACGACGCGACATTACGTCGGTGTTCTAACGAGTCAATTGACTTCGCAATATTACTGTCACCTATAAGTTTTATCGCTCGCTTTTGAATTCTATCCAGCAGGTGCAGGGTGCAGGGTGACCAGATAGGAGCGTTATACTCAAGTTTTGGGCGTATGTAGACCTTGTATATTGTAGCCAGATCAGAGGGGGTGAAGTACTTCTTGCATCGTTTAAGGAAACCTAGACATTTCGCAGCATTTTTGGCGACCTCAAATATGTGATCGTTCCAACTAATTGTTGGGTTGATACACATACCGAGGATGGACAGTCTTTCGGTTTCAACAACGCAAATGCCGTTCATGGATAACGGCTGATTATTTTGTGATCGCTTTGACGACAGTAGACAGCACTGGGTTTTGGAAGCATTAAATTCCACTCTATTCTTATTTCCCCAATCGATTATGCTGTCAAGGTCGGAATTTAATGTGCTTACATACGCTGTCGTTCCGAGTCTATGGCCGAAGTGGAGGGACGTGAGCCAAGGAACGAATATGAAAAGCTGAGGGTACTCTCATCAGCGAAGGAATGAATAGGATTAGAAGTAGCAGACAAGAGATCATTTATAAAAATGAGAAAGAGTGTCGGAGTCAAAACAGAGCCCTGGGGAACACCAGCATTAATATAGTGGATATCAGACTTGAATCCATCCAAAACGACTTGTATTGAACGATTCGAAAGGTAATTTCTAATCCATTGAAGAAGAGACTCATCGATCCCAAAAGCACGCATTTTCGACAAAAGAGCCTGATGCCAGACCCTGTCAAATGCCTTTGAAATATCAAGCGCAACAATCTTGCCTTCTCCTGCATTGTGCAAAGATTGGTGCCACTTTTCAGTGAGATACGCCATCAGATCACCAGTGGAACGGTTGCTTCGGAAGCCATACTACCGGTCATTAAGAAGCTTCTGGGACTCAAGATATTTCATATGCTAACGGTTTACAGCGTTTCCATGACCTTGGAGAGTTAGTGGTATATGTCGGTAGGAGGTGGGTGACGAAGATTCGCTCTTTTTAGGGACGGGCTGGACAAATGCAGTTTTCCACTTACTCGGAAAGAGCCCTGAAGAGTAGGACAGATTGAAAAGCTTACGCAGTGGTTTTGCCAGCGTAGAAGAACACCTCTTCAGGAGAACAGGGGGTATAACATCCCGGCCAGCGGATTTGTGTATGTTTAGATTTTTAAGTACTCTTGCAACTGTACGAGTGCGAAAGTGGATTTGCCCCATGGAGAAATTTACGCTCTCAAGTCCAGGCGGGGACAGAGTGTTATCTGGCAGCGTTGAGCTAGCTGCAAAGTGTGCAGCAAGCAGATTAGCTTTGTCCAAAGAGCTGACAGCTGGAATGTCATTGCAAATGAGCGTTGGGATCGAAGACGAGGCTGAATTCCTTATGTTTTTTACGAAAGACGATGCTGAATTCTTATGTTTTTTACGAAGCTTCTGCTACCCTTGGGGCATTGTAGAACTTTTTTCAACTTTTGGTCAAAGGAGAATTTAACACGTCTTATAAATGCATTATTGTTGCCCGCTGAACTTAGTAATATTTTACTATGATAATCCTTACAACACTTGCACGTTGATCTATTAGTTAATTGCCATATACCGCTTAAATTAGTCAATTTAAAAGGTGTCCCAACAAGAACGCGAGATTTAAGTTTTAAATAAATCGCAGATATTTAAACAAAATCGTAAATTCTTTATTATATCGTAAAGTATAGGAAGAGGTTATGTGTGGAATAACACATCGGCCAGGTGGCCGCCGCGGTTGTGCTGGCCCATACGCGATCTTTCAATGAAATTTTCAATAACCGTTTTGCATAAATGCTGCGGTATTTGACTAATGCAGCGTCCAATTTCCTCTTTAAGGCTTGAGTCGTCGTCCGCATAAACCATCGACTTCAAAAAACCGCAGAGAAAAAAGTCCAATGGTGTTAAATCGCACGATCTAGGCGGCCAATTCTGGTCTCCAAAACGCGAAATAACGCGACCGGGAAATGACTGATGCAGCAATTGAATTGTTTCTCTGGCTGTATGAGATATGCGTCGTCTTGTTGAAACCACATCCCTTTCACATTCATTTCTTCAATTCTAGGCACGAACAAATTGGTTATCATTTTACGATACCGAATACCATTGACTGTTTGCGCTTGACCTGACTCATTTTCAGAAAAAAAGGTCCAATGATTCCTCCAGTCCAAAATCCACACCACACAGTGACACGTTGAGGATGCATTTGCTTCTCGCGAATCACTCGAGGATTTTCCTCGCCGAAAATGCGACAATTCTACCTAATGAAGAAGCCATCAAGATGGAAATGGGCCTCGTCGCAATTTGCAAACTGTAGCCGCAAAACTTTCACCATTTTCTTAAAACAATTTCACAATGAGAATGGGCTGTTCATCCGTGTAGCGATCCATTTTTTTTAAACTTATACCTTCTACTAACAAACAATAATAATTGTTCAAATGTCAAACAATGACATTTCGAATGGCGCCAAATTTAAATCTTGCGTTCTTGTTGGAACACTCTTTATAACATAACAACATCCACGCTTATCTTTGTATAACGCAAACTAAAGTGTGTCCAAAAATTATTTTTCTCGTTCGATTTCGATTTCAACTAGGCAGCAAGCTACTCAAAAAAAATTATCTGTGCAGTGATCCAC
The DNA here is from genome assembly GCA_955652365.1 of Eristalinus aeneus. Taxonomy (NCBI): domain Eukaryota; kingdom Metazoa; phylum Arthropoda; class Insecta; order Diptera; family Syrphidae; genus Eristalinus; species Eristalinus aeneus. The sequence goes on from OY019132.1 coordinate 50,878,100, forward strand.
TGAGTTTTCACTTCGATTTTTGTTTTCGCTAAATCGTTTTTTATTGCATTCGCTAACAACAGCTATGATCTTCGAGAAAGAACATGCGATCGATGTCCCAGCAACGACACCAAGATCAAGTCAAGTTTTAGCTAGGAAAATATTGTTTTCTTAATCCCCTTCAAAATCCACTTACTGGTTTATTTTAATTCAATATAAGCCTATGACACCAAGAGAACTGCGGAAGTCTGCATTCGCCAGCAAGTGGTTGTGCTTGTACTCCAAATAATAATAATAATTGTTGGCGCGAAAGTCCACAGGAGGGGACGAAGGCCTAGCTTGCTCATCAACTACTCGTGTTGTGCGCGCTACTGTTCTCTCACGAGTAGAAGGGACCTACAGTTTTTTGCCGACTCCGAACGGCGAAATTTGAGAAGCTTTCTTAGACAGTTATTACTCTTTGAGTGTTGTCAGCAGCTTCAAAGAGGTGGTACCGTGAAAAATTCGAAAAATTGATGTCGAGCTGGGAGTCGAACTTAGACCTGTACTCCAAAACCCGTGTTTTTAGTTCGGGCAGCGTGTATTGCTGATGTGTTCGCATTTTAGAATGTTGACTTTTTCGTCGATAACTTTAACAACACTCGCTCTCGTTGTAACAGTGTTGACTTTTTATTACTTATAAAGACGAAGAAGAAACCCGAAATCAGATGAATAAGGAGAGGACAAGAAACTAATAATGTTCTTACACACTTTATTCCCTGGACTTTTCTCACCTGCTTCCAGAATTTGGACTCCAGATCTCAACTGAGCTCCCTTTTTTTGACTATTCTCTCCCTTTTTTTCTGTATATTCTCTCTTTGGCCTGTTAAAGTGCTGTTTTTCCTTTCAATTTCCATTGTGTGAAAAAGAAGACAAGGATGTGACGCGACATGAACAGAAAACTGCCCATCTCCTCTTTTGAACTGTTGGATTACTTTGACTAATATGTGCAATAATTTTGGTTAATTAATGTGCAATAAAATTGGTTAATTTAATTTTTGGATTACCGTCCACAAGCTCCCTCTTCCTGATGCCAGTGGTTTTCTTTCCGTATTATTTTCCCACATGTTGCTTTTTGCATTTATTTCATCAGTAAAGTTTTCGAGGACCTAAAACTAGCGCCCTTTTCGAAATATTTAAATATTGCTTTCGGTTTCTCAATCATTTCAAATGCAGGACATTCTCCATTACCAGGGGAACAAAGTTTCAGCACTTAACCGACTACTTCATTCTCATACGATTTTCAATCGTAAAAATTAGAGTCTAATCACTTCTCTTTATTTACAAATTCAGCCCATTTTCCCCACCAAAGGCCGGCAATACGCAAGTGCTAAAAACGAGGTCTTCATCTAATTACAATAACAAATCTTTCCAATTACAACAAAATTAACTCTTCAGAGAGCGTGCAGATCTGATAAAATCTGCAAACACCGTCAGTCACACATATTCAAACCCCAATCAATTTGACGCGGCGCAATCTTAGCTGCATTTGCCGGTGCCTTGTCTAAATCACCTCGAAGCTCACTGCAATTCGCAGATCACGGTAATTATTTACCGCCGGTTGCGAGTGGGAGGAGCATTATGCTTTACTGTCGCCTTGCGAATTACACAATCGCTAAAAGGTAGAAGCCATTAACTGGTGGCTTGCTCTTCTGTCTGCGCTCGACCTACGTCCCACGTTTGGTAATCAATCCAACGATAGGAAAAATAAATAGTTCCCACCACACACATGTGTCTTTTTGCCATTTTCGCATGTGCACGCTGCCTTCTGACCAAAATCAAGATAAATCGTAGGGTTATGCAATTTTCAAGCGCCAGCTGAAATTTTTCGCTCGCGGTAACTGAGACAAGGCTAAGGCGACTGTCTGGTGACGAATCGATTTGCTTGGAAGGCGGAAGGCGCACCCTGCTGAGCCATTAGAGGATCTCACCGACAGTTAGCTGGCAGATTCGAAAACTTGTTTCAGCTCACTCGTATCGCCTATGAACTCCTCACATTTAAGCATTATGGCAGTAGCGGCATCTTTCCTTTCTCGCAACACTCTTCAATAAGCTGAAGTAGATTGAGTAACAAAATTAAATGTGGCCGTGCGACAGGAGACCGGTTGGGTGTAGTCTTGAGATTAATGTGGCTGCATTTTAATTAACGCAACAACTTCTAAACGATAAATGATTACTCATCAATCGATTCGTTCACCCCTTTTTTCCATTTAATCAAAAGTGACAGCGTTCAAAGTTATATGAATTGAATTTCTGTTTCGCTCCCACCGGAATGCGCAAGCATTGCGTGTCACACAATCACGTGAGATGAAGTGTCATAATCTGATAAAGTACAAGCAATTGCACAATGCATCGTTTTGACACATCACCGTCGTGCTAAGTCACAGCACACTTCACTCCATCCACCATCGCCGGCAGAGGCACTGCACTTTGCTTGTTTGCGTCAAATTATCGCGATCCCAGTGAAAAATGAAATGTGACATAAAACCTCGATGAACCAGTGCCGATACCTCCATCATCGGGCAATAAATGTCATATTTGGACATCTTCTGTCGACCACTTGTCAGCCTGTTGTCATGCATCACAAGCTCGGCTGCAAATCAAAAAACGAACGGACGGCTATAGATTTGTTCAAATGAATAGACAACTCGGTGGATAATGCAAATTTAATGAGGAATGTGGAACGTAAGAAGTAAATGAACGAGTGGTTTGCTTTCAGGTGGCAATAGAAATGGGCACATTGCTGGATTGGGTTTGGTTGTGTTTTGGGTTTATTTGGCAGACAGGCTGCTGGTGGTGAGAGTCAATTAATTCAAAATAACATATCAATGAGGAGGACAATGAAGGTTGTCATAATGATTTCTTTGCTTTTGCGAATGGATTCAATAGTAATTAAAACATGAATGCAGGTACGTAAAATCTAACGCAACAGCATTGGTGCATTTGAAGGCACTGCTGTCATCTACATCAGGGATTCTTAAAGATTTTGCAAGAACTAACTAATTTCTTCTCTTCGGACAATTGGAACATTTTGCTACTGTTTCTTTCTGTTTGCCCTATTCAAAAACAATGAGCTCTGCAGCTCTTCCATTCCCACACATTTTAGACAATTGAAGATTTGCTGTTTTTGAATCTTAAGACCTGAAGTTATGAATTAATTTCGAAAACGGGCCGAATTTCGGAATATTGTGACACCAAAAATTGTTTTTGCTTTATTTTCTTTTTTATTTTCATTTTATTTATTTTCGGGTGAATTCTTGAAGGGAAGAAATGCAACTGGCTAATTCATCTGAGCATTTCTTGTTGAAATAGCGATAAAAGAGTGACAACGACGCAACATTACGTCGGTGTTCTAACGAGTCAATCCACTTCGCAATTATTACTGTCATCTATAAGTTTTATTGCTCGCTTTTGAATTCTATCCAGCAGGTGCAGGGAGGTCTTAGAAGCACCTGACCAAATAGGAGCGTTATACTCTAGTTTTGGGCGTATGTAGACCTTGTATATTGTAGCCAGATCAGAGGGGGTGAAGTACTTCTTGTATCGTTTAAGGAAGCCTAGACCTTTTTCAGCATTTTTGGCGACCTCAAATATGTGATCGTTCTAACTCATTGTTGGGTTGATACACATACCGAGGATGGAAAGTCTTTCGCTTTCAACAACGCAAGTGCCATTCATGGATAACGGCTGATTATTTTGTGATCGTTTTAACGACAGTAGACAGCACTGGGTTTTGAAAGCATTAAATTCCACTCTATTCTTATTTCCCCAATCGATTATGCTGTCAAGGTCGGAATTTAATGTGCTTTACATACGCTGCCGTTCAGAGTCTATGGCCGAAGTGGAGGGACGTGAGCCAAGGAACGAATATTAAAATCTGAGGGTACTGTCATCAGCGAAGGAATGCATAAGATTAGAAGTAGCAGACAAGAGATCATTTATAAAAATGAGGAAGAGCGTCGGAGACAAAACTGAGCCCTGGGGAACACCAGCATTAATATGGTGAATATCAGACTTCAATCTATCTAAAACGACTTGTATTGAACGATTCGAAAGATAATTTCTAATCCATTGAAGAAGAGACTCATCGATCCCAAAAGCACGCATTTTCGACAAGAGAGCCAGATGCCAGACCATGTCAAATGCCTTTGAAATATCAAGCGCAACAATCTTGCTTTCTCCTGCATTGTGCAAAGATTGGTTCCACTTTTCAGTGAGATATGCCATCAGATCACCAGTGGAACGGTTGCTTCGGAATCCGTACTGCCGGTCATTAAGAAGCTTCCGGGACTCAAGATATTTCATAAGCTGACGGTTTATCAGCGTTTCCATGACCTTGGAGAGTTAGTGGTATATGTCGGTAGGAGGTGGGTGACGAAGATTCGCCCTTTTTAGGGACGGGCTGGACAAATGTAGTTTTCCACTTACTAGGAAAGAGCCCTGAAGAGTAGAACATATGGAAAAGCTTACGCAGTGGTTTTGCCAACATAGAAGAACACCTCTTCAGAAGAACACGGGGTATACCATCCCGGCCAACGGATTTGTGTATATTTAGATCTTTAAATACTCTTGCAACTGTACGAGTGCGAAAGTGGATTTGCCCCATGGAGAAATTTACGCTCTCAAGTACAGGCGGGGACAAAGTGCTATCTGGCAGCGTTCAGCTAGCTGCAAAGTGTGCAGCAAGCAGATTAGCTTTGTCCAAAGAGCTGACAGCTGGAATGTCATTGCAAATGAGCGTTGGGATCGAAGACGAGGCTAAATTCCTTATGTTTTTTACGAAAGACCAAAAGCTTCTGCTACCCTTGGGGCATTGTAGAACTTTTTGCCTCAACTTTTGGTCAAAGGAGAATTTAACGCGTCTTATTACAGTCATTTCGGATCCGTTTGAACTTTTTCCGGGCTTCCTCAGAAGGGTTGCTTTATAATCCCGGAGACTCAACTCTCCCATCCTGATAGCCTCTTTGCAGCTCGAGTCGTACCACGCATTTGCCTTAGGCTTGATGCTCTTCACTCTGTGAGGAATGAAGGACCTCATGCCCAGCGAAATAATGTATGTGATCGCATCAGTAGAGGCATCCATGTCACTATTGTGGGGGAGGGGTAGGCGAACTTTGGGAAATAAGTAAACAACAAGTACTTAGTGACGTGACAGTTTATTGCAAAAGAGAGTGCGTTTACATGAGTTGTGGGCGGTATATATACCATCGCCTAACCTAAAGAATATGCTTACGGGAGGATCAGCCGATCATGAGACTCGTTCTTTAAGTTAATTGTAATTATCTTTTACACGAATGTTAATTATTAGACCTCGAAGGGTGTAATAGAAGTGTGATGACACTGTTTCTCAAACTTTTTGAATATTCTTCTACACTATCGAGAAAGCATAGTGATCAGTTGAAATTCCTAAAGAAGTTGTTAAGTCCGCTCCAGTTGGCTTTCTCGTAGAGCCATACTGCTCTTTTTGGAATTTGTTCTCTAACTGTGTGGGAGGATCACGAGAATTTGGCTGACACAGTGGTCGGACGAGCCTAGAGGCGACTATATATCAATTGAATTTTTTGAATTTTGGAAATTTTGGATAACAGCATAAAGCTTCAAGATATCCACATCTTCTAGGAGAATAGTATAAGTACAATTTTGAACGACATGTGCTACAAAATGTTAAAACGAACATAGTTTTTCTGCCGTAACGTTAGCTTAAGTTGTGCTACTGTTATCGGAAATATACAAAAACAATTTTCTTTTATATTCAGCATTAACCTTAAATGTAAGTTATCCAATTCATGAGGAAGATCCCGCTGGCGAATTCCAGATGAAATAAAGGATTGTCCTCTAAAGCCAAGAATTAAGCGAGAAAGAATTTGTTTCAGACCACGTGCAGACTGTGCAGAAGTCAGAAAATCATGCACGGAGTACAATTTTGAACAGTTTCAGGGTACTACGATAATCTAAATGTTTTAAGTATTACAATAATCTCAAAAGTCATTAAAATTCAAACACCCAAAACCTTAGATTTAAAATGAGAAACTCTACAACATCTTGGGACATTTAAAATAAAATGCGAACAGTCATTCAAGGTCATATATAGTGTTCTTTGAAATTCATAGTCAAGTCAAGGAAACATGGATCAGTTATAAGTGAAAATGGCAGCAATAGACTCTTAAAAAATAGGAGCTTGAGTGAAGCTTAGTGAAGCTGAGTGTCGTAAGCAACTTAAAACAGTATAAACATTTTTGATAAAAGTCCTAATAGCATTACAGCAGGCTAAAATTAATTAGATGACGAGACAGTCCACAGGAAGACCATGGTTCTTCAACTACTCGTGTTATGCGCGCTACTGTTCTCTCACGAGTAGAAGGGACAGCTTTTTACCGATTCCGAACGGCGAAGTTTGAGCTGCTTTTTCTTAAACGGTTATTACTCTTCGAGCGTCATCAGCAGCTCGAAAGAGGTGGTGCCATGAAAAATTCGAGGTGGTCAGCTGGGAGTCGAATCTGGACCTTTGACGTGTAAGTGTCGCACTCTACCCACTACGCCACAGTGGCCACATTTACAGCAGGTTAAAGAGGATTTAAAATGAGATCCAATGTATTTTACATTTACCCCTATTCCTGGAGTCGTTTAGCGACATGTCACTTTATGAGTATGAGAAATCGGTATTCCCATAGTCATTTAAGAATTCATAAAATAAAACTAGTCATTTGGTTCCTGTCAGCTGCTGTGGAACGCATTTACCACTCGGCATGTGTCATTTTTTGGTATTCCCGCAGTCAATAAACGACAGGAAAAGGGACAAAAACAGTCGATTTGAAATTAGTACACGACATAAAATTAAAAATGTCTAAAGAGAAAGTTTCTTTTGTTTTTTTCTTGTTTTTGTGCTTCTTGATATATATTTACTTATTATTTGTGGTTTCCAGAGGTTAAAGGTATCAACACCTTCGCAAATCATTCGCTTGGTTGAACTCATGGAAGAGAACGTGACTCTTGCCAGAAATTTCAATCCAGCATTTTATTTATCACTTTGCTGATGGTCGGCTGTGCTAATCCTAGTTTGAAGTCGTTGCCAACGCCACATTGGTAACTACCTTCAGCACAAAATCTGAATAGTGCGGCCAGCTTTATGATGTATGGAACCGACCATGAACGTTTTCCAGGAGGTATATGTTGTTGGAGGTTGCTTCTTTGCTCAGCCTAAAGTTCAATTTAAATCTTCAAAGTACATATAATTGAATTTAATATAGTTTCGCATATTGTTTTCCTAATTACTTACACATTTTCCGGCAAATCTAATGGAGAACAACCAGCTCTGATGCTTCTCCTCAAGTTTATTAAAGCTATTTTTCTTGTTTTTCTTCTTCAATTTCGTTCTCCATATTTACAAACAGAGCTATGCTGACCATGTTTTCAAATAAAACACTTGAAGAGTATATAAAAGTTATTTTATTCAATAATTCAAAATATAAACAAGGTGTAAGCATATGACATTTTGCATTTGACAGTCGGCTTTTGTTGCGGAACATTTTCCACAAGTCATTTTAGTTTCGGAATACCGATTAAAAAATGAGATGATTTTCAAAATGACACTTGTCACTAAAATGAGATGACTGCCGGAATAGGGGTGATTATTTTCAAGAGGGATTACATTGCATTGGCTAGGCCATGTAGAGCGTATGGACACCACTGCTCCGGCCCGAAAAGTCATTGAATCCGAGCCATTGGGACAACGCAACAGAGGACGGCCTAGACTGAAGTGGCGCACACAAGTGGAGAGGGACCTCAACCAACTTGGAGTGCGCAACTGGAGACAGCTGGCGAAAGTTCGTGCTGGCTGGAGAGGCATGTTGGTTGAGGCCCAGGTCCACCCCGGACCGTAGCGCCACAAGAAGAAGAAGATTACATTGCCATTTAGAACTATTATGGAAAGGTCACAAGCACCAAACACAATCAAACTAGACTGGCAGACTTTAACGTATTAAGCTTAAGTTTGTTAAGCGACGACCATCCGACAATATTATTGAGATCCTCGTAAGTTAAGACATACTAACCATACATGTGAACAGTTCAGATTTCAATTATCTGGTGAAGATCATTGTTAAAAAGAAAGAAAACAATAGGTCCAAATACTGACCCTTGTGCAACACCAATGTTAGTAGTAAAGGAATCAACTCCTACTGCAATAACCACAGATTGAATATAGTTGTATAGATAAATTTGTAAGTAACCTATTTTATTTATTTCTTTATTACCTTTAAAAAGTTACAATTTAAGTTTAAATTACCTTCGAAACTTATTGCGTTGGTTGAACTGCTTATTAGTACATTGCTTAGAAACTTTTGTACATTTCGTACTCTACCCCCTTTGGCGTAAGGGGATAGAGTGCGACGCTCACACGCAGAAGGTCTAGTTTCGATTTCCGACTGAACACATTAAATTTTTAACTGCACCATCTCTTTCAAGGTGCTGACAACACTCAAAAAGTTATAACTTCCGAGTCAGCTAAAAAATTTAGGTCCCTTCTAGTCGTGAGAGAACAGTAGGAGTAGTTGATGGGCAAGCTAGGTCCTGGTCCCTCTGTGAACAGGTTTGTTAAGTACACGAACAATCAACGTCTTCAAATGACTAAAACTTTTTGGCGAAATTCGGAGTCGGTGACATCAGCTATCCAAAATCTACTCCATTGGTCGGCGCAGATCCACATATGCTTCATCATTCACCATTTTATCTTTAAAAAAAAACTGTTTGGTGTGGTTCGTGTGTCGGCGGCACTATGGGGCCAAATTTTTTTCGTCGACAGTAATAGGCATTGTCGCGCTATAATTGCCGATTTTTTGCTCAGTTCAGAAGTATGGACTTGTATGACATGTGATTCCAACAGGATCGTGCTCCAAGCCTCGCAGCACACGTTAAAATCGATTTTTGAAGTGTAAGTATGGTAAGCTTGTTATCTCAAGATATGAGCCATTCTTCATTTAACTAAGCTTGAATATTTCCCGTTGGGCTTAATTAAGGCCAACAATGACTCCAAGAGCTTAAAGGCAACATTGAACTTCAAGCAGCGGCCGTATCGACTGAAATGTGTGTACAAATCGTCGGAAAATGTGTAAAAGGAGCAGACTGCTGCAAACATGCTCTCGGTGGTCATATAACCAAAGTCGGGTATAAAGCCTTTAAGAATTCTTAAACGCTTTGTGTTTTATATAAAAAAACACTGGTAAGCCCTTTTTTACAAACTCAAATTCTACACCACTTGTCAGAACTGTCGATTCTACTGGAAATCAAAATTTCCCGCCACTGCTCCTTTAGAATGCCACCTTCACTGACAAGTATTTCAAAAACGAAACCGTCTTTCCCCTTTTAATATGCAACTCAAGACCTATGTGTTTTACGACAGCAATTAAAAAAATGAAGATAAATTGCAACGAAGCGTAACTCCAGTCACAGCGCTTATTACATTGTGTCACCTCTCTGACGCCTTTATTGCCGTATTCATCGTGCGCGCAACCACTTAGCCCACATCTCCATTAAGTGGTCCGTTCTCATCACTTGACTCTGTCGTAAATTAAATCATTCACCGCCAGCTGCACATCTATTCCAAATTGCACACATCACCATTAGCGCTTCGGTATTTGGCGCCTGCCCCGGATTCGGTCGGATTCGGAGTCTTTTGAGTGCCAAAATCGGCATGCGCGTTTCAATTGCCAATCACAGATGTTCGACAGATGGACTGATGGACGACCCAAATTCGGCAGCACCATTCTCCCCATTCTGCATAGAACCTTGAGGCATTGCAGAATCTAAGGGTAAGGCATCTAGGTCTTCAGTGCAGTCCCTACCGCATATGGTCGCCAATTCACCTAATGCGTGCGGTTCCCTCGTCGAGGACTTCCCCCGAGTGTCGGACGTGTATGCGAGGCATTCGGCCGACTTGGGACCAATTCACTTCCATTAGCTGTCGCTCGGATTGCGTGCATTCTTCGGGTAGTCCCGCAGATGGTCAGAAGCAATTTTGTGTCCATTGCCGTTCGGCCGGTACACAAATTTCGGCGGTGCCCAGTTTCGGGAGCAATTCAAGTGGAATGGAATTCGAAGCAGCGCCACTTGAAGAGGTTGCTGCGCGCCGCCCGTGGAGTCCCAAAGGCTACATGCGATATCTGTGCACGAATTCCTCTACATCTGGTTTTGGCTGGTAACAACGGTGGCGGAAGGAGGGAGGAAAACTGCAGTACTAGCCGCCCATGTGCTGTGTGATTGGCATTCTTTTGGAGTTGTTTGGAGACAAGTTGCTGGCGACTGATAGTAGGCAGCCGTCAGGAGCAGTTTTCGCCCGTTTTGGCATCGGCTTGCTGTTGTCTGTGGTTGTGGTGGTTGCGGCGGCGGCGGCAGCAGCGGCATCGGCTTAGCCTTGTTCTTAGGAGCACACTGGCGGCTGGCGGTTGCTGCAATGCCGCAGGGTGTTCTAGGTATAGAGTTGAAGAATTCGAGTGAATATTTCGGTGGTTATGCGGCGATTGTCAGTGTTGTGGGGACACCTGCATTACTGGTCGAAGCAATAAATCTTTTCTCGGATGAGGCATGCAATGAAGGTGGCTGTGGGTATCCTATTTCGTAATTGACGGTATTCGCGGGGGAATCTCTGGCATTCAGCGAAGCTATGCAATAGCAGAGTGTTGTCACAACAGATTGGACTCGATGGATTCGATCCTTGACATGCACACCGAAGTGGGACCCAAACAGCGCTGTTGAATTAAGCAATATGAAATCGTTTAGCAAGCCATGCCCAATTTGGGAGGAGCTCTTGAGATTGCCATTTATGGCCAGGTAATGTGTGTAGTTCTTCTTATCAGCTGCTAAGATGGCGCTGCAATAGAAGGTGAAGATCAACAGGCATGTGCTATTCAGAGGAATGACAGTGACGAGATGTGTCAATATTGGTACTCCAGAATTGAACTGGAATTATTTTTTTTAACACTTTTTTTTCTGACTGGTAGAAAGACCTTCTCAAATTCGCCATTCGAAGTCGCTTTAAAGCTGTTGACCTTTTCCATACGAAGAGTGGTTATCGAATATGATCCAGTGACCTTGTTGACTTATCCGCATTGTTGCAAGTACAAATACGGCGTCTTCGGCTCACTTTACATTGGTCTACCGAATTGCAAACGATATTGGATGATGATGAGTCGAAATCAAATGGCAGCAATGTTAACTGTTGCACAACAAATAATATTTGACCGTTTAAAAGCTATGGGAAAGAGCCAAAAGTGTGGAAAATGGGTACCACATGAATTGAATGAAAGGCAGATGGAAAACCGAGAAAACACTTGTGAAATTTTGCTTCAAAGACACGAAAGAAAATCGGTTTTGCATTATTCTGCGACAACGATCAACATCGACTGCAAAACCAGATCGATTCGGCCAGAAGACAATGCTGTGTCTTTGGTGGGACCAGAAAGGCGAGCTCCTAAAACCTGGTGAAACCGTTAATACTGATCGCTACCGACAACAAATGATCAATTTGAACCATGCATTGATCGAGAAACGAGCAGAATGGACCAGAAGACACGGCAAGGTAATTTTGCTCCATGACAATGCACCTGCACACAAAACAAGACCGGTTCAGGGTACAATCAAAACACCTGGCTGGGAGCAGCTACCCCACCCGCCGTATTAACCAGACTTGGCTTCTTCCGACTACCATTTGTTTTCATCGATGGGACACGCATTGGCTGAGCAGCACTTTGATTCCTACGAGGAGGTCAAAAATTGGGTGTCTGATTGGTTTGCTTTAAAAGACGAACAATTTTGTTGGCGTGGTAATTGCCAGAGAGGTGGTCAAAATGTGTAGAAAACAATAGCCAAAATTTTGAATAAAATGTTTTCAATTTCCCATCAATAATTAGTGTTTAATTAAAAAAAAGGGTCATTTCATGCCGGCAGTGGAAGTAAGTGGAAGAACGAATAGGGGACTACACCAACTAAAAAAATTCACCTGTTTTCCCTATTTCATCTTTTTTTCACTTACAGTTGTGTTCATAAAAATAGCAGTAGTTATACGACTTAGATAATTAGCAACATATTTCTAGGAAGATCCTTTTCCAAATGTATATCCGGTTTTATTGTATTTTCCGGTAACTAAGATACCATACCAGAAATACAAAACAACGGCTTACTTTCTCCTTTTTTCACTCATTTATTGAAATCTGTTGATTGAAGCATATTCATAAGAATAGCAGTGGTTTTTGGTTTTACCATAAAGTGTTTTCCACTCGCACTGGAGCTTTGATGACCTCGCACACCGCATCTCCTGATACTACTCTCATGGACATGCCGTCTGATGCGAGGTCGCCAATAATACAGTTGCGACGCTTTTACAAAGTCGACTTTCCACGTGTCCTGGGCTGGCTGTGGCCAGAAACTGAACCGGGAAAGGAATGTAGTCGGATTTTCACGGACAGCTCCAAGATAACGGAGGGTTCTGAAGCTGGGGCCTTCATGGAAAACGACAACGTTAGACTTCACCCCTCCTTAGGTAATTTCGCGTCGGTCTTCTAGACGGTAGCCTTCGCGATCCAAATGGCAACCAACTATATTGTGAAGAATAGGTGGAAGGGAAGACGTATCTGCGTCTGCAGCGACAGTCAAGCTGTGCTCAAGGCCTTACTCAACCCTTTATCCACTTCCAAGACAGTTCAAGAATGCAAGTCTTCCCTTAATTTGATCGGCAGGTTGAATTCGCTAAGACTTGCATGGGTCCCGGGTCATCACGGGATCCTGGGTAACGAAACTGCCGATGAACTAGCTAGGCTAGGTTCAGCAGAGGCATTCGTAGGGCCCAAACCCACCTTGGGACTACCCGCGTCCCTGGTCAGGGCCTCCGTCGATGGTTGGGTCTATCTGCAGCACAACCAGAGATGGCGTGACTCTCCAGTATTCAGGGTGACCAAGAGTATGCTCCCAGACGTCTGCAAGAAATCCGCTTCTTTTCTGCTATCTCTAGATAGAAACTAGTGCAGACGACTTGTCGGCGTGCTAACGGAACAATTTCGCTATGCATCTGAGTCGGCTTGGGCTTAGTGATGTCACACTCCGCCTGTGGAGAAGGTGAAGACACCTCAGAGCACTTTCTCTGTCAGTGTCCTACATTCACTCGTATCAGGTGGCGTTAATTTGGCGCTAATGTGGTGGAAACTGAAAACCTAAGTTCTATATCACAGAAGAGCATTTTGGTATTTCTTCGGAAAACCATGAAATTACATTAAATGGAGGTTACTGCCTGATAGTACAATGGACCAGTATTTGAGTCTGAGCGCTCCAGTGTAGTTTATCCCAACCTCCAACAAAAAAAAAAGTGTTTCAGAAATTGTTGTTTCGAGCTTAAAAAATATTTGTGTATTCTTGTTTGGTAAGTGAATGTTAAGTTTGCCCAATAAAGATCGCTTAGTCAAGATCTGCATTTTTAAAGTTGTAGCCTGCCTCCTGATGGCGTTAAGTTTGCCCAATAAAGGAACTGCATTCTTAAAGTTGTAGCCTGTGGTCATCGTTTTACAACGGAACACCAGTTTTTTTTTCACTAAAAACTAGAAAGACTAGAAACTCAAACTTACATTCAAAAACTGGCCGACTAAAATCTCCCTGCTGATACTTTAAGGCTTCTCTGAGTGCATGCGAATTGTGATTGCTCTAATCGTGCCAAATTGACTGTTAACTCAGATGCTGGGGTAAATATTCGCTCCGTCTAACAGATAAGTTTGCGGACCAAGTCCAATTTTTTGATAAATAACAAAGGCCCACTTTCTCCTTTTTTCACCCACTTATTGAAATCTGTTGATTGAAGCCAGTCCATAAAAATATCAGTGTTTTTTGGGTTTTACCATAAAGTGTCTCAGAAATTGTTGTTTAAAGTTTAAAAAGTATTTGTGTATTCTTGTATGGTAAGTGAATGTTCTTGTATATGTTGTCTTTTATTGACATATCTTAAAGTTAGAAATATGGGTCGTTCAAAACATTGTACCGAAGATATGCGGAATTTGATCAAAAAATTACGTTCGGCGGGAAAAACATATGTTTCAATCCAGAAAATCATTGGATGTTCAGAGAAAATGGTCAGCAATGCGCTAAACTGGAAAGCTAGGCCCGAAACACGCGGTCCAAAAAGAGTGACGGCTAAGCGAACTGACCGAAAAATTATCAACATGGCAAGGGAGAACCCTTCACTAAGCTCCAGACAGATAAGGGACGAACTCCAACTTCCGGTGAGTGCTGTGACAGTTAGAAGACGTCTTGCAATAAAGATTGGCATTCGCAAAGTTTCACAAAGATTGGCCTAAGGAGAAATGGAGGAATATTCTGTGGAGTGATGAAAGCAAAATCCGTAGACGTTGGTTGAGGCCCAGGTCCACCCCGGACTGTAGTGCCACAAGAAGAAGAAGAAGAAGATGAAAGCAAAATAGTCTTATTTGTTTCAGTCCAACGGTCGTCGGGAATATATAAGAAGACCAAAAAATGAAGAAAATAATCACCGTTATATAGTTAAAACTGTTAAACACGGATAAGCAAAACTAATGATTTGGCCCTGTTTCTCATATAATGGGGTTGGGCCTATATATTCTATTAGGGGTATAATGGACGGTGCTGAGTACGTTAACACTTTAGGGAAGGTTATGCTGCCATATGCCGAGGAGGAAAGACCACTATTTTGGATATATCAACAAGATAATGACCCAAAACATACGTCAAAATGGGCAAAACATTGGTGTGATGAAAAAAGAATAACCATTATGGAGTGGCCAGCACAATCCCCTGACCTAAATCCCATTGAGAACTTGTGGGTGATGCCGAAAATTTTGTCCATGAGGCCAAACCAAAAAACGCCAAGGAATTGTGGGTGCTAGTGCGAGACTCATGAGAGATGTCGGAGTCTGGTGGACTCATGCCACAAAGATTCAGCGCAGTGGTAAAAAAACGAAGGCTTTTCTACAAAGTTCTAATGGTAAGCTGTAAATAATAATGATTTCTTATTGTTTCATTGATTTCTATTATCTGCTGTCTATACTGCGAAATATTACAACGACCAAAAAAAAAGTTAAACGTTATGAACAACGCTTATTTTGTGATATACCTGTTAAGACTGAAATACTTTGCATTTGTATACGTTTTTTGAAAAATTAATAAAACAATTTGAATTAATAGAAAATTATTTGTCGTTTTTGAGGAGCACTGCTATTTCTATGAACACAATGGTAGGTAAGGATGAAGACAGCCACATGAGAAAGTTTATTTCACAAAGACCGATTTGTGACTAAAAGGTTCCAGGGAGCGGATTGAAATTTTGAAATTGTTGTGTTTCAGATCTTACCTTGCATCAAAATAGCTTAAGATTGAGTTAATCGGACTTCATTCTGTATTTGAATGCATTTTGGATACTTGAGGCGCTTTCGAAATGGTTGATCAGGCTCAATGATGTAATCTCTGCGTCACTAAGAAAGAAATGCAAGAAAGCGAAGACAAATTGTAACACTCACACAGCATTTTGACACATTTATGTTACTACGCGGTATTTGTCGCAATAATCACACTCTTTACTTTACTCACAGCCACTTACTGAAGTTATGCATTAAGTGGATTGAGTACGTAGTTCAGGTCGTGGTTGCTTCATTTCTTGTCTTCTGCAAGTAAACTGAAAGTCGATGAACTTAACTTGAGTTGATTTCGTGTAATAATAAAATTAATATTAATTTTATGGTGCGACAGTCTACAGGGTACCATTTTCTAGCTTGCTCAGCAACTACTCGTGTTGTGAGCGCTACTGTTCTTTCACGAGTAGAAGGGACCTACAGTTTTTTGCCGACTCCGAACGGCGAAGTCTTAGAAGCTTTATTAGACAGTTATTACTCTTTGAATGTTGTCAGCAGCTCGAAAGAGATGGTGCCGTGAAAAATTCGAGGTGTTCAGCTGGGAATCGAACCTAGACCCTTCGGCATGTGAGCGTCGCACAATAACCATTACGCAGCGGCGGCCTTACACTTTATGATTTCCTTAAACTTTATCCGCACTTTGAAGTGTTACCATTTTTGAAAGAAAAGTTCTATGTGTTCTCTTTGATGGCGACAAGAGGAGACGATTCAACCACGAACTACACAGGCTCTATAGTGATATGCGCGTAGTTAAGAGGCGTCGTATACAATACTTACGAACTTGTGAAAACACCACAGCACCGGCCCGAAAGGTCTTTGAGACAACGTTACAGAAGTTGCCCTAGAATCACTCGACTTGATCTGCGCAACTGGACGCAGCTGGCGAAAGATTGTGTGTCTAGAGAGGCTTATTGATTGATGTCCTAATCCAGCTTGGCCTGTAACACCAACCAAAGTAGAAGGGTTGCCATTTCAAAAAGTTTGAGAAGAGAAAGACTTCAGAACACCAGACAACAGACAGCAGAAGTTTCAAGTATTCTATTATACTCCTTTCTTTCTCTCTTTGTGTAGTAACAGTTGCGAATCAAAAAATGGGTTTCCCTTTGCTTGTGCCATCTCTCGTCTGCTTAACTGAATCTTCTGAACGTCTTCTGTAACCGGGTTGCTTCGGATTTAGTTACCCTTCCAAATGGAGTTGCATTCTCAAACTGTACATGAAATTGACTTCTCTGGTAAGGTTTAAGAAGCTGTATAGCGTGTGAGATCACCGCTAATTCCTTTTTCAAATCCAATTCTTTCTTTACTCTGGAATGTTGTGTTTTTGTTTTCAATTGAACACTAGTTACCCTTCCAAATGGAGTTGCATTCTCAAACTGTACATGAAATTGACTTCTCTGGTAAGGTTTAAGAAGCTGTATAGCGTGTGAGATCACCGCTAATTCCTTTTTCAAATCCAATTCTTTCTTTACTCTGGAATGCTGTGTTTTTGTTTTCAATTGAACACTTCCTTAATCCACCAACTTAACTTTTAATGCCCCAAGCAGCATACCCAATTTCAAGAACGAAAAACAAATACTTAAAATTTACAGCTTAGATTCCGAGACGGTGACGAAAACGTCTGGATTGTAAATGTCAACTTT
This sequence comes from Eristalinus aeneus, assembly GCA_955652365.1. NCBI lineage: Eukaryota > Metazoa > Arthropoda > Insecta > Diptera > Syrphidae > Eristalinus > Eristalinus aeneus. The sequence goes on from OY019132.1 coordinate 50,895,174, forward strand.
TGATTGCATTCAGCGACTTCCGAGACGTGCCTTGAATACGAATTCCTCTGGGCACAGGACGAATTGATTGAATAAACGCCGTAAACTCCCCTATTTCCGTATGGTCTGCCCTATTTCCCTGGTTAGTTAGAGTCGTTAGAATGATTGAGTGGACTGGAGACTTCACGTGCGAGTAGAACATGGGGTTGACTGATAATTTTGACTATGATTCACATTAACATCTTAATAGACTTAGACTTCACAGTCTGTTCAATTAATTGCGTATCTGAATTTCCGTGTTCGGGAAAGTCAACATGCTGGTGGAGCAAAACTCGTGAAAAGCGAAAGGTTGCTTTCAACAGCATTGGACAACGCTAACATCCACCCATCGTGTGTGGTATTTAAGAAATTTCACGGCTTTGGATAAAAGTGAACCTATTCGGTATACATTGCTCTCTGACTGACTGAATAGTTCTAAAGTTCTGGTGAGACTCGTTTTTAAACAAACACGAGCCCCTTGTTCCACATACCCATAAAGCAGACTTAAAAGTCAGTTTTAGTGAATATAACGATATCTCAGCATACTATTGAGGATTATCATCAACAAAATACGGCAGATTTGGTTATCAACATATCCATTCTATGAAAAGTCAGTTTCATAGTGCCTCGTATAGAGATTTTTGTGGTAAAATCGAAACGCTCAGTGAAACCAGCAGACTGGTAAAAGTCCTCAAAGGGGACAAAGAAGTGAAGCTGGACACACTCAGGAAACCCGACGGTACTTATTAATTAAGTAATTGTTGACACGACAGTCCACAGGGGGACCAGGGCCAAGCTTGCTCATCAACTACTCGTGTTGTGCCCGCTTCTGTTCTCTCACGAGTAGAAGGGACCTACAGTTTTTTTTTCGACTCTTAACGGAGAAATTTGAAAAGCTTTCTTTAAACAGTTATTACTCATTGAGTCTTGTCAGCAGCTCGAAAGAGGTGGTGCCTTGAAAAATTCGAGGTGTTCAGCCGGGAATCGAACCTAGACCATTTGGCGTGTGAGCGTCACACTCTACTCACTACGCCACGGCGGCCTTCGACGGTACCTATACTAAGTCAAAAACTGAGACCCTCCAGCCCATGCTAGAGACTCACTGCCCAGAAAACCAGAGCATAACTGGCTCCAAACCAGTGCCGATTTCTGAAACTGGGGATGAGCAAACAAATACTACGAAGGTTGCATTTTTTATTTCGGGATTGAGGAACCCTACTGTTGCACTCTGGCATCTGCCAGCTATATCGTAAAGTTTGATATTTTTTTCATACGCATAACCTGCACTCAGAACGTTTCGACATACGAGCGCTATTTACGTTGTTAACAGTAACTTGAAAAATTCATCTCGCCCAAAAAATGGAATTAAATCGTGAAAATGTTCGTGCGATTATTTTTTACAACATTCGACGTGGAAGTCAACAACAGTGCATCGATGAACTTATTTCAATTTTTGGCTATGAGGCTCCATTAAGGACCAGTGTTTATCGATAGTATGGTGAATTCAACCGAGGTCGAAGTTTACTCCAAGAAGAATTTCGTGAAGGTTGCCCAAAACCAGTTGTTCAAGAAACCATTGATGCTGTGCGCCAATTGATATTGTAAGATCGTCATGTGACCTATCGTGAGATTGAGACAACTTTAGGCATTAGTGGGACCAACATACATTCAATATTGCATGAACATTTGACAGTCTAAAAAATTTGTTCGCGTTAGATCCTACACAATTTGTCAATCGCTCAAAAAGAGGCTCGTGTCGATTGGTCGAAAGGAATGCTCCAAATATACGATCTCGGTGCTTCAAAACACGTTTATGACATCGTGACAGGTGATGAATCGTGGATTTATGCGAATGAGCCCGAAAGTAAACAGCAATCGACTGTATGAGTAAATCAAATTGGGCCAAATCCAACAAGTTGCTCGCGAACGAAGCACTTCCAATCAAATGGTCGCCTGTTTTTTTCGGAACAACTGGACATGTTGCAACCGTACCACTAGAACAACGCAGAACAGTCAATTCTGAGTGGTACACAACCATTTGTTTGTCTTCCAAGAAATCAGGAAAAACCAACCGCCGAAGACGGATCACTCTGCCACCACGCTGGCATTTATTCCAAGCTCTTGTCAGTGAGGGTAGCCTTTAAACAAAAAATTGGTAAAGGAGATTTCTCTCTCGCCAAAAATGTCGGGCCTATTAGTCTTACTTCCTTCATGCTAAAAAGCTTGGGAAGGCTTGTCGAATTGCATCTGCCCCAAAATACTTTGTGATTACACCGTCTATCTCAGATGCAAAATGCTTACCAGCGCGAAAGATCTTGCGAGACTGCGCTTCAAAATCTCGTCGACAGAATTGAAAGTGCACTTGACAGGAAACTGCATGACACGTATTTCGAACAGAACATATTTTTCAAGTAAATTTAAACAACTCGGAAGCATTGCTTAAGCACCGTCAGGCACCCAGTCAAACTTAAAACAAATCACTTGACAATTGACCAAATGGTCGTCAGTGCAAACAGTGAGGCCAACATAAAATGCAATTCCTCTTAAATGAATAATAATTGGATGGCGCGACCGTCCACAGAGGACCAGGGCCTAGCTTGCTCATCGACTACTCGTGTTGTGCGCGCTAATGTTCTCTCACGAATAGAAGGGAAGGGCGAAATTTGAAAAGCTTTCTTAGACAGAGATTACTATTTGAGTGTTTTCAGCAGCTCGAAAGAGATGGTGCCGTAAAAAATTCGAGGTGTTCAGCCGGGAATCGAACCCAGACCTTCGGCGTATGAGTGTCGCACTCTACCCACTACCCCGCGGCGGCCACACTTTAAAAAGAACACCCTTTAAAAAGAGAATGTAATGACAAAGAGCCCCTAAAATATGAGTTCATCGACTCCCACACTGGAGGTCCTTAATTTTGAATACTGGACTTAGCTGTAGAGTGTGTGTACCTATTGCTTTTCAAAAGATTGTTCTAATATAGCGGTTCAGAGTACGAAAAGAAATGAAGATCACCCCTTAACGGGAGGGAGTGTACAACATGGACAACATGGAACATGGTTGCAGAAGAAACTAAACCCTTTTGTTTTGCCACTTAGTTTTAAATGAAATGTCTAAAATGGACCTTCTACTTCTGGTGGTGCTGACTTTTGGAGTTGAGTCAGCTTTTCGCCTATTCATTGTTCTGCGAAGGTTTAAATTCAACCAACAGCTACTTGGCCAAAGACGTAATAACGCTTGGCGCCATATAATTTGGATACCTGATGTGTATTTCGAAAAGAACCCTGGTTTTCAAAATGAATTTGTACAAATTGGAAGTGTTTTTCAAGCGCCAGTTGTTATGTCACTCGATTCTAAATCTTACACGGTCTTCCTACTTCTGTTGGTTGCGATTTTCGGAATTGAATCAGCTGTCTGGTCCGAGTCATCTATCCGCCTGTACATAATACAGCGAACTTTCGGTTTCAACCAACAGCTCATTGGCCAAAAACACTATGACGCATTAGAATTTTATGAGTGGTATGCATTTCGAACAGAACCCTAATTTTCAAAAAACACGTAACTTTTTTTTTTGTGGCCGCCGTGGCTTAGTGGGTAGAGTGCGACGCTCACACGCCGAAGGGTCTAAGTTCGATTCCCGGCTGAACACCTCGAATTTTTCACTGTACCACAACTTTCGAGCTGCTGACAATACTCAAAGAGTAGCAACTGCCTAAGAAAGCTTCTCAAATTTCGCCGTTCGGAGTCGGCAAAAAACTGTAGGTCCCTTCTACTCGTGAGAGAACAGTAGCGTGCACAACACGAGTAGTTGCTGAGTAAGCTAGGCCTTCGTCACCTCCTGTGGACTGTCGCGCCAACAATTATTATAATTTTTATTACATAACTTTTTTAAAAGAGGCAGGGTTGCTCTGACCGCCGTGGTGTAGTGGGTAGAGTGCGAAGCTCACACATTGAAGGTGTAGGGAGGTTTGGACTGTAGAGCCAAAAATTATTATAAGGTCACTCTGGACAGCGACTTTTCACATCCGGTACCATTGAGATTATCATTGTTCCTACACAACTTTACCAGAATGAATTTTATAATGTTTCTTTTAACCATCTGACTGACTTAGAAAAAGGCGATATTTGAAGGCCCCTTCCACTGTCACCAATCAGCACAGTTTCACTTTAAGGCACTTCAATCACTTCATTCTTCCCCAGGCCATAAACTGTTTGCTGGCAAGGAATGTGAACCAAAAAGGACCATGTTTCACTAAATCTTGTCACTAGTAGTTGTCAACAAATGCCATGAATTAGCACTTGTCATGTCGCGCACAAATAAAGCAGAGGTATGCACCTATATTGCAGAACATCAGTCCAAAACTCAAACTTCAACTTAATTTCGAAGCAACTCCAAACCAATTACAAGTTCTCACTTTCCATCACCAAATCCAACTCGAAAACGTCGACTTCGATCTGCAAAACCGAGCAGACCAGCCACCAGGCACGCAGCGTATAAGGATAAATCCAAAACAAAACGTTAATCAAGACCGAAACATGGCCAGCAATTAGTTGTTATAATTGCCGGTCCCCAGAACCATAAGAACCATTCATGGAGACAAGAAAAGAGCTTTGGGGGCAATAAAAGTAACAAAGAAAACAGTGATGACGACCTTGCACGTAATCTGCCGCTGACGCACTTCGCTTCAAATTGTTTCCCACACCCCATCGCGGCACCTCCGCAGATTTGCTGCTGTGCACATGTAAATTATTTCATTTTTTCTCGAGGCCGTCTCTTGACCTCGTTCTACTCAAACGAATTGAAAAGAAAAGAAAACGCACAGGGACTTATCGCTGTCTCCTCCTTTTATGCACGAGTGCCTGGACAAGACTTAAAAATGCAAAAAAAATCGCGAAACAACGACTGACGCGACGTTGAATATGATGCGTACGTGAAGCTCACAAAAAGATACGAATGCTAAAAATGAATTTTACACGCACAACCGACGCGTGTGGACTGTTAATTCAGACCCAGAGAAGCTGTCGGCTGAGAGCGGGTCCCCGCATCCGTCCGTTCCACCCGGGGATAGGCGCACAACCCGTAGGTCGTGGGGTCCGCCGCCACACATGAGGAAATCACTCGGTCGAGCATGTGGCTTGCATAGAACGAAGCATTCTTTGTGTTTGGCTAGAGAATCTGTCTGGCAGCCTGAAATATGCCCGCAAATTGTGAGTGATTAGTATTTGAAGTTCGTCAAGCAATTAAATTACTTCCTGGTGTGTGCGGCACCGCGTAGGACTTCACTGGCTGACAGCAACTCACGTTCGGCAATCGATCCAAGAATATGGGCATTCTTGAAAAGCGATTAGCCTGGATCGAATTGATTGATGGGAGCCAGTCCCTAATGAAGGAAACGTGGGCGGCACACACCTGTTATTTATTAAGACATCGTTCGAGTTGTTCCATGCAAATCATTTTTCGGTTGGGGAGGGCTGAAGGTATTTTTATTGGCACTAGGGATTGGTAGGGGACAAGCGTTCTTAATGAACATAAAAATCTGGGTTTCCCCAACATTAAGGGCTCCATGAAGTCACCGTCGAGAGCTGTTGTACGCATTCACGAAGTCTGGTGCTTGGGGCTCTCGACTATTTGGTGTTGCTTCCCTTTTCATTTGCCCAGCACCCAGCATTCCTTCGTCTCCATAATCTCATTCACAGTGTGCACCCAACAAGACTAAAAAAAAAAACTTGCATCTCCATTAAAGGCAAACAGACGCACGCTCAGTGATCATTACCTAAGTCAATCGCTGATCAAATTACTCAATTTAATCGCGAGCATGTTTCCTTAGGTTTGTTTTTTCGCTGCTTTAGATTCAATTTTGTGTTACAAGCGACCACATAAGGAACACGACTGGAGGAATGCAATCGGTATAATCAATTCGATTGGATACATAAATAAATTACCGCACACCGGCTAACTTTGGGGTGTTATATCAGCCTCGATGCGATCTTGTTTGAGGAAAGCCTTAAGTAATTGGGACACACCTAGTCTGCCTGATTATATAACAATCATTATGAGATGAACTAGTTTTGATTTGAAAATGATTTCGGTGAACGCGGAAAGAATTGGAAAAATCTAGAAGCACAGCGCAAAAAGTGAAAGCACTAGAGATTTGCTGCGTATGTAGTGGAACGAATGAAATTCTTGTTCTGAGGCATCATAAGGTCTTCGGCCAATAAGCTGTTGGTTGAAAGTAAAAGCTCGCTGAATATTGTACAGGCAGATAGGTGACTACGAAGAGACAGCTGATTCAATTCCGAAAATCACAACTAATAGAAGTAGAAAGTCTTAGACTTTAAATCGAGTTATATAACATCCGCGTCCAGTGTCTTCTGCATGTCCATGGTGTCAATTCTATCACAAAGAGGGGAAATCTACATATCATTGCCTTCTCCGAACTGCTATATTTGGGCAAACTTTTCGAAAACAGCAGGAACACACACTCTAAAGCAGAGTCCAGTTTTCGAAGTTAAGGAGCTCTATTGTCTGAGGGGATGAACTTATTCTTTGTGTCTCCGTTCATTGTATTCTTTTATTTAAAAGGTATTTGTATTGGAAGTGTACAACTTTAACTTTCATCATCTTCACTTTTTTCACTGACTTCAACCTTGTCGGCTGTCAATTGATTTATTTTAATTTTAGCTTGGCACTTTAACAACAATTCACTGGTGGTTCAACAATGGTTCCCAGTTGTGCAAATTTTTTTTGTTAATATGTTCCGTTCAAAATACGTAACGTCACTATATCAACTTTACGTTCAACATAGTCGGCCATCAAAGCAACCAATGTAATATGCATATGGAACGTTCCCTCAAAGATCTTGATCCAAATGATAATGCGCATCCATGCTGCTGCGTGGTATATAGGGTTATCCTAATTAGTGCGTCCACCATAGTGCAGCGGTATTCGGTCCACTTTTTGGAAGATTTTGTAGAAGGATCTTTTTTTTTGGACGTTGGGATACGGTGCACTGGAGCACTCAGACTCAAAGACTGATCCATTATACTACCAGGCAGTAACCTTCACTTAATGTGGTGTTTTAGTTTTCAGAAAAAAAAAAACAGTAGACGCTTCTAGGTCTAGATTTTAAGCTCCCATCACGTCTGCGCCAAACAGCCGCCACCGTATACGAGCAAAGGCGGGACATTCACAAAGAAAGTGCTCGGTAGTGTCTTCACCTTCTCCACAGGCGTCGCAAAGGGTGCCATCACTAAGCTCAAGCCGACTTAGGTACGCGAAGGTGAAGTGTGCCGTTTGTATGCCAACAAGTCGTCTGTACTCTTCTCTGTCTAAAGATAACAGAAAAGCCGCGGATTTCTTGCTGACGTTTGGAAGTATGAGATGTCTGTTGTGCTGTCGGGAGACCCTACCGTCGAAGAAAGCCCTAGCCAAGGGTAGTCCCTTTGGGTAGTCCCAAAGTGGGTTCGGGCCCTACGTATGTCTCTTTTAACACGTTAAGGACGGCTCAATTTTTTGCATTTAGCATTATCTGGTGACAGCAAAAATCAAACGTTGCTTTTGCGCCTTGCACAAACAATTTTTACATTTTAAAGAAAAACAACAATTTTTGTAGAAAATTCACACTTCGATATCGTGCTGCTCATGTTGTACCGTTATTTCTTCACACACGCCATTGGATAGAACATTCATGTACATATACATATACGTATAATACACGCCGTCCTCAACGTGTTAAACCTTGTCCAGCTAACACTTTGTCTAACATAATCGACTATACCTTTTTCGTTTGTGGCGCCCTCTATATGCCCGGGGACTATAGAGTGATTCGTTAGTTCATCGGCAATCTCGTTTTCCATGATCTCGTCAAGTCTTGGTACCCAGACAAGTATTTGCGATTTCAGTCTGCAGGCCAAATAAGGGGAAGGCTTGCATTCCTGGACTATCTTGGAAGTGGTTAAAGGGTTGAGTAAAGCCTTAACCACAGCTTGGCTGTCGCTACGAGGGTCGCATTTTATATTTCGGAATTATAGAACTAAATCAAATTTTAATCATCGAAAATAACTTTATTGTTTTTCAAAATATTCCCCATTAAGATCTACCATGTATACCTATATGTAATGAGCGTTTTTTTTTTTTTGAAAATAAAACACTAAGTATTAATGGGAAAGTAGAAACATTTTATTCAAAGTATTGGCCATTGTTTTCTACACATTTTGACCACCTTTCTGGCTGAATTTGTGAATACCACGCCAATAAAATTGTTCGTCTTTTAAAGCAAAGCAATCAGACACCGAGTTTTCGACCTCCTCGTAGGAATCAAAGTGCTGCTCAGCCAATGCGTGTCCCATCGATGAAAACAAATGGTAGTCGGAAGAAGCCAAGTCTGGTTAATACGGCGGGTGGGGTAGCTGCTCCCAGCCAGGTGTTTTGATTGTACCCTGAACCGGTCTTGTTTTGTGTGCAGGTGCATTGTCATGGAGCAAAATTACCTTGCCGTGTCTTCTGGCCCATTCTGGTCGTTTCTCGATCAATGCATGGTTCAAATTGATCATTTGTTGTTGGTAGCGATCAGTATAAACTTTAGCATGCGTTTGAATCAATTGTCGAAGCACTTTTGCCACTCTGATTGAGGTATCTGCAAAACATGCATTCTGAACGCACCAACCGCTTCTTCAGGTGTCGAAAAACGTTGACCGCTCATTTTATTTTTAACGTGCGGGAATAAAAAGAAGTCATTCGGTGCCAGGTCAGGACTATACGGCGGACGACTCATAAAATCAATGTTTTGAGTGCTCAAAAATGCAGTTGTTTGAGCCGATGTGTGAGAGCTCGCATTGTCGTGGTGAAGAGTGATTCATCTTCGGCGGTTGGTTTTCCTGATTTTCTGATGTGTCCCACTCAGAATTGACTATTCAGCGTGGTTCTAGTGGTACGGTTCCGACATGTCCAGTTTTTAGGAACAAACCGGCGACCATTTGCTTGAAAGTGCTTCGTGCGCGAGCAACTTTTGTTGGATTTGCCTCAATTTGAAACACCCATACCGTCGACTGCTGTTTACTTTCGGGCTCCACGATTCAACACCTGTTACGATGTCATAGACGTGTTTCGATGCACCACGATCGTATTTTTGGAGCGTTTCTTTCGACCAATCGACACGAGCCTCTTTTTGAGCGATTTTCAAATTGTGTAGGATCCAACGCAAACAAATTTTTTTGACTGTCAAATGTTCACGCAATATTGAATGTATGTTGGTCCCACTTATGCCTTTGTCTCTATCTCACGATAGGTCACATGATGATGTTACGATATCAATTGGCGCACAGCATCAATGGTTTCCGGAACAACAACTGATTTTGGACGACCTTTACGAAATTCGTCTTGGAGTGAACTACGACCTCAGTTGAATTCCCCATACCATCGATAAACACTGGTCCTTGATGGAGCTTCATCGCCAAAAGTTGAATTGAGTTCATCGACACACTGTTGTTGAGTTCCACGTCGAATGTTATAAAAAATAATCGCACGAAATTGTTCACGATTTAATTCCATTTTTTGGGCGAGATGAATCTTTTAAGTTACTGTAAACAACACAAATAGGGCTCCTATGTCAAAACGTTCTGAGTACGTATAACCTTAGAAATATCAAGCTTTACGAGACAGCTGTCAGTTGCCAGATTGCAACACTAGAGTTACCCAATCCCTCCACCTTTTCTTCAGAATATAGTTAGTGACCATTAGGGTCGCAAACGTTTCTGCTTGGAAGACCGGCGCTAAATTGCCTTAAGAGGTGTAAAGTCTAAAGTTGTCGTTTACCACAAAGGCACCAGCTCCAGGGCCCTCCATCGTATTGGAGCCGTCCATGATAATCCGACTGAAGCAATAAATGTATTTGAATTTGTAACATTTTCCCACCCCGCTTACTCCACGTTATGTAAAGAAAAGGTCATTGCTGCTGCAGAATGTTTCATAAAGGAAGACCCGGATAAGTCCGTCCGCTAAGTCTGTCCGCAAAGAATTCGATATGTGTTGATCCACATAATAGAAAATTTTGTAGAAATATCTTTGTTTGCATGTTCACTAAATCAAACTCAAGAATCAAATGAATGGAGAACCTAGCAAGACGTAGATTCGGTGAATAGGCTGAAGACCAAATCGCCGTTGATCCCAATTTTTTTAAGCGATTTTTAATTAGCGATGAAGCTCACTTTTGTCGATAATAATTGTTGGCGCGACAGTCCGCAAGAGGACTAGGGCCTAGTTTGCTCATCAAGGGCGCTACTGTTCTCTCAGTAGTAGAAGGGATTTACTGCTTTTTGCCAACTACAAACGGCGAAGTTTGAGAAGCTTTCTTAGACAGTTATGAAACTTTGAGTGTTGTGTGTTGTTAGCAGCTCGAAAGAGGTGGTGCCTTGAAAAATTTGAGGTGTTTAGCCGGGAATCGACCCTAGACCCTTCGGCGCGTGAGCGTCGCACTCTACCCACTACTCCACTGCGGCTACTCATTTTTTTCGATGCATACGCCAAAAATTGGATTTTATAAACCACATGATTCAAAAATCACCTCCGTAACACTATTTATAGTGTCAACGGAAACACTGATGAGAAAAGACCATCTTGTGGCGGGATAGGGGCTTACAGACGCCGGTTTCGAGGGAGCCTGACTTTTAGTGACAGTTTGACCAGTAGCGATATTTTGGTAGCAAGGGAAATTAGGAGTCCCTGGAGCTTCGGTTTCAGCCTGACCGAGCGGTGGGACCCCTTGTGGAAATATCATGGTGGCTATGGTTTACCATCCAATATGGCGGGCAGTGTCAAGTCTACTGTGCTGACTTGTCTAGTTGTTGTTCACCCTGGGCTAGGCAAGGCGGTTAGGGGACTTTCACGACACAGTGGGGAGTTGTTTTATCCATCGGGCGCTGAGAACGGGAGAGCGGGAGAGCGGGAGAGCGGGAGAGCGGAGAGGTTTTAGGAAGGCTTCGCATCAAACAAATTGTCTTTCAAGCATGATCACAATTTGGTACTTCAGTAACTAAGGCGTATAGTCTTGCCTTATCTACAGTTCTTGGGAAATAGCCCCACATGATATAAGCTATGAAGGCAGGTGATCACGTAAAACCAAATCCCACATCTGCATTTTGACGAGGATAATCCTAAAGTGTATTTCAGGACACCGTTAAATACATAAAAACTGGCTGTTTGATGCGGTTGATGAAAAAATTGGACCGTACATCTTTAAAAATGATACTAGCCTGAATGAACCAGTCAATGATGATCACTGTAAAGCCACGATTACTGCAGAGCCAGGATCACTGAAGAGCCACGATCACTGGAGAGCCACTATCACTGGAGAGCCACGATCACTGCACGATCATTGAGACTTTCGTTTGTCAATGGAACGAGCATGATGTGAAGGAGCAGTAGTTTAAACACAACGGCGCAACATGTCACGCAGCTCATTCCACTGAATTTACTGGTAACCGCAATGTTTCACGTGATAGATCCTCAAAACGACCTACAAATTTAAAAGATTTAACGGCTCTTGACTTTTTCCTGTGAGAATTTGTGAATTCGCTAGCTTATGCAGATAAGCCCGAAACGAGGCAAAACTTGGAGTACAGTATTCGTCGTGTTATTGTCCAGTATTGTGCAAATGTTGGAAAAAGTTGTCCAGATTAGAGTACGTTAGAACTATCTGTAGCTTACAAATTATTTTTAAATTGTAACCCCAGAAGATTTTTTTTCGAATAAAATAAACCTTATAACAATTTAAATAAATCATTTTTTATTTATTCTACTTCAAAGTTCTTCTGTAAAAACAGCCCTGTACTAGAGGTGTGGAAACCAAGGAAATAAACTTAAGAAAGAAAAATATTAAAGTGTCCAAAATGAAAAATAAACCTTCAATTAATTTTTATTTTCATCAATTTCAAACAAAGGGCCTATACTTTAAAATTCCTCCCTCAGCCCTCCAAAACTATCCAATACTGAAAAATCTAGAAATACAAGGAGATAGCTTTCTCCCCCCCTCCACGAACCCTTGCATTCCAGTGACCGAAAACAGCTGGCAAATTCGTCTTAACTGCTGACAAAGTTGGAGTAATTTACAAAAAAAAAAAATTAATTGCATCGGCCGGGAATCGAACCCGGGCCGCCCGCGTGGCAGGCGAGCATTCTACCACTGAACCACCGATGCTTGGGGGAGTTCACGTTCCAGCATTCCACTTCCACCATGATCGCTTTCGTGCCATCAGTTGACTAATTTAGTTCAGCATTCGGCTCTTTTGACAGAATCCGCTCAAGACCAGCTCCACAGACCGCTCCCAGCATCATCACGTGTCACAATTCAAAACCCGCTTACAATTCAATTAGTGCCCACTCTTTCTTTGGAGAGATTAACTCCAACAAAAGACTTCCATCAGCAATGACCGACGGGCTTGAGTTTCGTGAGGGGCATCCGATAATTAATTGCCGTCTCCCTAACAAAGAATGAAACACAAAGCTCGATCTTTGCATACGCCCAAGGCCAGCTGTCGACGGCGGAGGTCCAATTGAGTGCCGCCGATCGCCCCGGAGGTGTGAAAGATCATCACCAATTGACAGTTCGGTTGGCCAAGCGTGGACTTGTCGCTTGATGCTGCGCTGAGCGAGGTGGATTTAGGTGTAGCAACACCGAAGTACAGCAAATATTTACGCCGATAATGTCGGGTGAGATCATTACAAAACGCCGACGAAGGTGCCATGTGGGCCGCCCCACATGTTAACTTCGAGTTGTTTGCTGTCATCTGCGGAGGAAGCCTTTGATGGCACGCGAGTGTGTAACGCCTGAGCCAATTTTCCGCTTGCTTAAGCGCCAAACGATGGATCATTCCGGAGACGTACGGTTTGTGGGTATTTGTTTTTGCTTTGCGCTCGGTTTTGTTTGTCAAGTGGACGGATGGGTGGTTATTACACTGACCTAGATAGCTCTGTCGCTTCGGCGGCAGCGGCCGCAACGTCTGGTTGATGGTAGAATTGTCCTTGGCTTTGTTGGCTCGCTTTTTTGAGCATTTGTTGTGCGCCTTAATGGACCAGCGCTGAATGCTTAAGTGCGCGAAAAGAAACCCATTTGCTAGGTCGTGTTGTGATGTATTTCTGTTTTTTGTGTGGATTCTAGGTCAATGGCGGGAAGTGGGTCAACTTGTGAGGATGTGACCTAAGAAATGTAAAACACAGAACTTTCGAGATGTTTGCAGTTTGTGGGGGAATAAAATGCAGGGGTCTTTGGGTTGGTTGATTTAGTAGTGGCGGCAAATATTGAATTGGAGTGGGGAAGATCGTGGCGGTGATCTTGTGCAAAATGATAAAAAAGCGAATTGTTTGACCTTGTGCATACTTTCAAGAATTTGAAAACGGATAATTTTTAATTCTCATCCTGGTAATGGATTTTTAGAAACTTGAAATTGAATGCGTTTTATTTATAAATTATGAGTAGGCGGTGAACAGACATTTTGATTTGCATGTACTCTTCGGCTGGCCCAGTTCGTGCTGTCTTTTCAGAGGCACAAGATCTACGCTAAGCTATTGCTAATCTATAGCAATTAACCCACATTTGTTCTGACACAAAGGAAACGAACATTCTGTGCGGAGGTTGCAGGTTGTTCTGTGTCTATAAGGTTGTCCAAACGATCACGATGCATTAGAGGTCTGACTAAAGCGTTCGGCGTAGTAGGACCGCTTCGAACTCGACTATTCATTTTCACCTACTAGACTGTTGATTTTCCATCATTTCAGTGAAGTCGATTATAAAGTTTGGGACGTGATTATGGTGTAATGACGTTCCAAAAAAGTGGTTCGATTCCATTAATTTATGTCCTCGTCTCGTTAGTTCCTATATCCCTTGCGAAGTCTGATCCTTCTCCTTTTTCTACGCGCCATTTAGTGCGTTTTCCCGCAACGATGTTCAGCTCACTCCAACTCTTTCCCAGCTGTCACTCATGTACGGTACTGCTCCGTGTTCCTTTGGGTGGACTCGTTCTTCTACCGTCTTTACTTTGCTGGTTCCAAGTCTGCATTTTTGGTTATTTGATTTTTGCCTTTTCGAAGCATGTAACCAATCTACTCGGTTGAAAAACTGTTCTATTCGGCCAAAAAATCTTTTCTATGTTCTGCAGGCACAGCGTTTGTAATCTTCTTACACTTTCGAAGTGCTGCACCCGTGAAACAGCACGGACTCAACCCCGTTCCATTTTCAAACTATATTCAAGAAACAAACCTCTTTAAGTAGTGCCTTTGCTGGACCAACTTCAAAGTGTCAGACAACACTCTGTGCGCGCTATGCGGCGTCAAATAGGGTCTTACTTCTGCCGGGAATTAGCGTCCTTCCGCTACTTTCTTTTATGACTTCAGGTTGCAAAAGCCCCTCACGCGTGGCACTCGCTTCAATACGCCGATTGGCTCCAATGTTGGATGTAGGGACATATTTTTGTTCGATTTTATCCAAACTTCTTTGGGAAGCAATAAGCTTTTGAATATAATTCTGACATTTGAGCATCTTTGTCAAGCACAGTTTATTGCATGTAGTATATTGAATTCTTAGCATGAATTTGCTACAAATGCTTAAAGACTAAGGGCCGATTTTTCAATAGTAAGATAAACGAACTGATTGCAAACTTATGAATAAATTTATTCGACTCTTTATCTGCTAGATAAGTAGTTTCAGTTTTTCAATCGCAAAATAACAACTGGATAGTTATTTGACCGTATTTTGCAGTGCGGCGAATATCAACTGTGTCTAACTTCACATGGTATTTGTGTGAATGAAACAGATTAATTGGTAATTGTTTGTGTTAGAGCAAATGAGCTGGTTATGCTCTCAGATAAACGTCTATCTTGTGATCTTCGTTTATTTTAAATAATTTTCCGATTATTTTCGAAGTTTTAAGTAATAACTAGGTAAAAATGGGAAACATTGACCTACAGACAAAAAAGCGCGAGAGGGCTGTTAATTTTACGCCTAGTGAAACGCGGTTGTTGACGGATTTGGTGTTTAAATTTCGAAAAATTCTAGAAAATAAAAAGACAGATGCAATTACCAACAAAGAAAAAGATACTGCGTGGACCAAAATTGCAGACTTGTTTAACAGTGCGAGTGGCGTGAACATACGATCATCTAAAAATTTGAAGCTGAAGTATGAGAGCGTTAAGAAAAATACAAAAAAGAAAGCCGCACACAATCGCCAAGAATTATACAAAACAGGTGGCGGAGGAGCCACACCTGCAGTATTCTCGGTCGCGGAAGAAAAAGTACTGGCTATGTGTTCCAACATTGACGGCTTGGAAGCTCGAAACGACAGTGACTCCCTAACAAGTAAGCCAATAGTAAAATATTTCCCACAACCGTAAAACATGCTCAAATAAATGTTTCGCAGCTTTGGGTACCTCGATCACACCAGACAATATACAGAAAACAAGCCCAGCTAGCCCTTCCAAAGATGCAAAAGATAACATGATGGACCAGGAACAAATAGAGTTGAATGTTGAAAATGCATTGAATGACAACGAAGGTAATGTAATATTAACATACAAGAAGTACATGTTTCTAAAAATTTTTTATATTTGCAGGTGCATCTTATTCTAAATGGCAGACCTGGACTCCAAAGGCACTTAAAACTAAGACCAATCCAAAGACAAACATCAAATCTAAATATGATGAGTTGGGTGAATCCCGTCTAGGATTGGTGGAATTACAAAAACGACTAGAGCAAAAAGAATTAGAATTTAAGCAAATTGAACATGACCTCCATATTCAACATAAAACAGAAGAACATGAACTCAGAATTCTTTATCTTCACAACGAAGAAAAGAGAAAACAAGAAGCACACAATTTAAAAATACAAGAATTTAAAAAGTAGTTTATTTCTTTTTTTTGTTTCAAATAAAATGTGCGTATGGCACGTATCAACCAAATTCACAAACTCTTATTTTAGTTTTATTATGTTCATGAATTAATCATAGCTTGAAAGTACTCCAAGAATATATCCACGATTACCTGTGAGGTTTGAATGTATTTCTTCAAATGATTCTTCAGCTTCAACATGTACATCCGGATCCACTGGCGGAACTTCCTCATTTCTATCAATAGCTAAGTTATGAAGTATTGAAGTTGCTATGATAATGTCTATCACTAGAGGAACTTTAGAGATCCAAGTTTTTATAATTTTCTTGGAGGAATTACAATATATATAGATAGATCAAAGCACTGGATTAAAATACATATATAAGAACCCGAAAGGCATAAAGAAAAAAAACATAGATTAGCTTAGAGTACTCGGGAAGAGTCAGTAAGTTAGAATTAAGATCAGTTGATTATATTAGTAAGCTAGACTTAAGTATTTTTGTCTAGAAACTAAGAAAATGGATTAATAAGAATAAAAATGCATTAAAAAAAAAAAAAAAAAAGGAAGTTTGCACCGCATTCCAATGCTCAAAACCGGAAACCTTCTTTT
The DNA here is from genome assembly GCA_955652365.1 of Eristalinus aeneus. Classification (NCBI taxonomy): domain Eukaryota; kingdom Metazoa; phylum Arthropoda; class Insecta; order Diptera; family Syrphidae; genus Eristalinus; species Eristalinus aeneus. The sequence goes on from OY019132.1 coordinate 50,911,671, forward strand.
CCACACACCAAAGCTTCTCTCAATAGTATTTCTTGTTCGAATTTGTGATTCATTGTACAAACGTTCCGCTGCTGTTTGTAGATCATTCAAGGGAGTCAAAAGATATTCATTCAAGAAATATCCACTATCTCCTAAAATTATTCCATTTCCAAGAAAACCATTTTCGAAATGAAATTTATCCGCAGATTAATGAAATATGAGGCTGCCATGAGTCGAGCCCGGCCATCGAGTAACTACATTAATAAACTTTAAGTTTGATGTGCACATAGCTTGTACATTGATGGAAAAATAGCCTTTTCGATTTCTGAAATTTTCAGCAATATCTCCTCCTAAAATGAAATTTTTCAAAACGTTTAAGACAAATGATAAACAACTGAACATACCTGGTGAAACTATACGCACATGAGTACAGTCTATTGATGCAACTACTCGAGGAAACCGTGCTATTTGGTAGAAACCCTGTTTGTATTTGTATTTGTAAAATACCTAACATAATCGTAAATAAAAGAATAGTGTAATTAATGTTATAAGAATTATTACTGTTTATATAAATAATTGATTGTTAAAAGTTAAATATTGAATAGTAAATCATTTAGGAATAAATCCTAAATTTATTTTTATTTTTATTTGATTTAATCCTCCTTATAATCCTACGATAACTGAAAGAATAATACACGTAAATAATATTGGTTTAATAATTAAATAAGTATTAGTATTTGTAAAATACAGCAGGGTTTCTTCGTTTCTTGTTTTCATGGCAATCTTTCAAAAATTGGTCTCAGCAATGGCTAGCGTAACTCTTTTCACAATCTTGCATGTAGTCGAAGCAGTGACACACGAAAAGTCTCCTGCCGTATTGTAAAAACTTCCTGTAGCATAAAACCGTAAAGCAATCAACAATTGTGTCATGGGTGGGTGAAACACATTGCTTTCTGAAATAAATCCCCAAAATGTTAAGTTCAATATAGAAATAAAAAATATACATATGTATACTTAAATGTATCTGCGTACCTAACCTTTCTGTTTTATGCACAATTTTGTTCTTTATTAATGAAAGTAGGTATTCGACAGTATCTTTCTGCAACCTGCATCTTCGTTTGAAATCTTCCTCTTCCCATTCTTTAGAATGATCAGGTCTGTTCCTCACTACTGTTTTCTTTCTTGGAGTTGAATTGAATTGATTATATATTATTTCTTCTTCCTCATTAAGTAAATCGTCGACATCGTCCAAAAAATCCATTTCAAAAAACAATTTGTAATTATTAACATGTTTGAATTTGACAGCTCACTTACTTTAACTAGGGGATTACATTTTTTACATTTTATCTGACTCAGAAACGAAGATAACTTTAACACACAGTTAGATGGTATATTCCTCAGATAGCTGCTAAACGACTATTGAAAAATGCATCTATGCCTTAACTGGCAATTAACTGTTAACTGATTTTTTATTTGACTATTGCAAAATCGGCCCTAAGAGGAGTTTTTTTATCAGTCTGGATAAATTGCAGCCCAAAGGGTTGTTGGGTTTGTCGGGACCTAAAGCTTAGCCATTTGTAGTCTAACAGTCTAGTCTAACAGTTGTAACAGAAAAATCAATCAAAAGTGTCAGCTGCATAATCGAGGAAACCACTCTCTATCCTACCCAGCATTCATCCTGACTGTACCCCTTTTAATAGCTCTTCCTGTTGTTCCAATTTAATCGTTTTAAAGCCGAATTTATCGAAGAAAGTAGTCAATGTTAACAGACGGGCTACATTCACAACACAGGAAGGTAGGCAACACAACAACTTACTCTACTTTCCGGCGGCATACTTCGAATTTTTCACAGCATCATTTTTTTCGAACTGCTGACAACACTCAAAGAGTAATAGTTGTCTAAGAATGCTTCCCCAACTTCGCCGTTCGAAGTCAGACATAAAAGTAAATACAAATCAAATATTCGCCAAATACCAGAACCTTCCACCCCTCGATGGGACATGTCTCCTCAGAAGAAGTTAGGAGGTGTTAACTTTTTGATCCTCAACTCGCTGAATTTTTCGTCAAAGTCTTTATTGTGACTTAATTTCGGATCACCGCAAATGGCGCAGGATAGTATTTCTTTTTTTTCTTTGTTCCATTGATGCTGGATCGTAATCCACTTACCCAATTCCATGAAAATAATATTCCTTCACCTGTCTTATTTCAACTCCTTAACCCACTTCCCTCGGAGACATTTTCATTTCCCTATCAGAGCTTGAACTATTTTCGCAACGGGCAACCTTTCTTGTAGACAACTGTGTTGCTACACACTGTTCACCGCACCTACGACCATAAAAATCAGAAAGACATCGTGCGTCGTCGTCGAGTGCAGCGCTTCGACAAATAATCGAAACCAAAGGTGGCCCCTCGACCGCATCTGCACATGCAACAGTGTTGCAATTTGTAGTTCGGTCGTGCTCGACATTCCGCGCCGCAGTCACATGCTGTCGCCTTGTAAACATCTGAACCCACTTACGAGTTGTGTGAAATGCATTGCTCTGCCATGGAAGACGGCCTAACGACTCAGTCTATTGATCGGATCGCGCAGCTCGATCTGGAATGTGTAGCGAAGCCAAAATTGAAGACACATGTCACACTGATGCCGAAGATTAGGAACCATAAGTTCGTGGTCCGTGTACGGGCTTGTCGGTTGATTAAAAATTCATAAGGTCGGAATTTCGTCCCATAGACGGTTGCATTGAGCTGTTGACTCACAAGCTTATACAGCATTTAATCTAATGGAGTTAAAGAGAATGATAAAATTCAGTCTGACACCTCTCGCAATTAAGTCTAAATGCGTGTGGCGAAATATTTCGGACCCGTGATTAGTTTATTCGCCGGCATGTGTAAGCATCTTGGGAAATCGGTCACAGGCCTGTGACGAAAGCCTTACTTGTGCGTACTCACTTTAAGAAGAAACTGCTGTTGGGGCAGGTTGAAGGCAATGGTTGAGATTCACGTGAAGAGTTTGCATAAGAAAGAGACAAGCAGCGGCTTTAGAAACCTACACTTTGAACTGAACAATATATGTTAGATGCAAAGCAGCAGGGAGACGGCTCGGTATTCCTAAAGTGACATGGGCGGCGCTAGTATTCCGGTCGTGTTCATATTCCGTTCTACAAAGTTTAATAATCGATAAGGAAAAAATTATGTTAAATAATGGCCCGGGGCACAAGGTTGCCGCATTCCATTGTGCCGCGGGTCGTTGTGTTCAATTCCGGTTTGTGACACGTGCGAGAAAATTTTACAGGGAAAGCATGCTTGATAGAGTTTTAGTTAAATATGGGTTAAATGGGGGAGGTGCATGTTTTCTGTCTTTCGAAGGTTTAAGTGCGAAAGAGTCACAGCTGAATCCCTGGATGACAAGAATGAAATTTTATTTTCTGTATACACATTTCGGCAGTTTCACTTTAACTTTGTAAAGATTTTAAACAATTCCAATCGTGTTTTTCGGAAATTCAGAGGTACAACATCGTTAATACTTACCCTTGTTCGATTTCAATTATGACAAATATAATGTTTAAACCAGTGTTGGCAAAAAGATAATAACTAAAAAATCAGCCTTTATAAGCCGTTGCTTTACAGTGTACGCAGAAAAGTCGTATAAGCGACAAAAGCGGGTGATTTAAATATTAACAAAAAAACCAAAAGTAGATCCGGCTCGAAGAAGCCGCTCAAAGAAGAACCATCGGCGAACTACACACCCTCTCTTAAACCATCTTTTTGCCCACCTTTCCTTCTGCTTTGCGGATCATCTTTCCGATCATCTTTTCGATCAACTTTTCGATAATCTTTTTGATCATCTTTCCGACCGTCTTTCCGACCGTCTTTCCGACCGTCTTTCCGACCGTCCTTCCGACCTTCTTTCCGACCGTCTTTTCGACCGTCTTTCCGACCGTCTTTCCGACCGTCTTTCCGACCGTCTTTCCGACCGTCGTTCCGACCGTCTTTCCGACCGTCTTTCCGACCATCTTTCCGACCGTCTTTCCGACCGTCTTTCCGACCGTCTTTCCGACCGTCTTTCCGACCGTCTTTCCGACCGTCTTTCTGACAGTCTTTCTGACCGTCTTTCCGGCCGTCTTTCCGACCGTCTTTCCGGGCGTCTTTCTGACCATCTTTCTGACCGTCTTTCCGACCGTCTTTCTGACAGTCTTTCCGACCGTCTTTCTGACAGTCTTTACGACCGTCTTTCTGACAGTCTTTACGACCGTCTTTCTGACAGTCTTTCCGACCGTCTTTCTGACAGTCTTTCCGACCGTCTTTCTGACAGTCTTTCCGACCGTCTTTCTGACAGTCTTTCCGACCGTCTTTCTGACAGTCTTTCCGACCGTCTTTCTGACAGTCTTTCTGTCTGTCTTTCCGACCGTCTTTCCGACCGTCTTTCCGACCGTCGTTCCGACCGTCTTTCCGACCGTCTTTCCGACCGTCTTTCCGACCGTCTTTCCGACCGTCTTTCCGACCGTCTTTCCGACCGTCTTTCCGACCGTCTTTCCGACCGTCTTTCCGACCGTCTTTCCGACCGTCTTTCCGACCGTCTTTCCGACCGTCTTTCCGACCGTCTTTCCGACCGTCTTTCTGACAGTCTTTCTGACCGTCTTTCCGGCCGTCTTTCCGACCGTCTTTCTGACAGTCTTTCCGACCGTCTTTCTGACCATCTTTCTGACCATCTTTCTGACCGTCTTTCCGACCGTCTTTCCGACCGTCTTTCCGACCGTCTTTCTGACAGTCTTTCCGACCGTCTTTCCGACCGTTTTTCCGACCGTCTTTCTGACCATCTTTCTGACCGTCTTTCGGACCGTCTTTCCGACCGTCTTTCAAACGTTTCTTTCCGATAATCTTTCCAACCATCAGTTCCAGTCCAGACTGCCTAAAAACGTTAAGAAACTGTTTGGAATCAAAATCATTGCTCTTGGTACTTTTAAACAATGCCTCGTACAATGTACCCATCACAGTGATATGGTCCTGCTTATGAATGCCAAGTTCACACACCTCCTCCGTTTGTGTGCTCCATTTCAAATGTTTGTTGTATGTAAACAGTGACTCTGATTTGAAAGACCGGCGTTACCGATTCACATTCTAAAGTTCGCGGTCGTCTTAGTTTCGGTGGAGTTCATCATTAAGTCTAATCCTTCAGCAAACACAACCAAAAATTACCGGCAGAGCAGGACAAAGATGTTCAAGCTGCTGGACAAACACAGGTTGAAATTTTAAGAAAGGGCTCTATTTCTTAAATGCGTGTTGAAACCATAGAACAGTGTTTGATAGGAGTTACACATTGATACAGTCAACTCAACTCACTGCGACGCCGGAGAAGTTATCTAAAGACGATTAAAGTCGTCTAAAGACGACTATTTCTTGGTTTTCTCCTTACGAACCACAAAATACATTTCAGTGCTCTATGTCGCCTACAAGGTCCTATCCAGCGTACTTCGTGAACGTCTAAAGCCGTTCTCCACCGCACTAATCGGCAAGCACCAGTGCGGCTTCCGGCCCGGCAAATCGATTCTAGACCAAATCTCCACACGAAGACAGATGTAAACTTGCTGGACTTCTCCAGGTTTCAAATCGATACTCACCATCTTTTCATCGATTTTAAAGCCGTATACGACAGCATTCATCGCAAGGAACTATTCGAAGCGATGGTCGAATTCGGGATCCCTTGAAAATTGATCCGTTTTTGTCGCACCACGCTAACAAATACCAGGTATACCAGTATGACAAAAGGTAGTCGGGAGGAGCCATGCCTGGGGAATACGGCGGGTGGGGTAGCTGCTCCCAGCCAAGTGTTTTGATTGTATCCTGAACCGGTTTTGCTTTGTGTGCAGGTGCATTGTCATGGAGCAAAATTACCTTGCCGTGTCTTCTGGTCCATTGTGGTCGTTTCTCGATCAATGCATGGTTCAAATTGATCATTTGTTGTCGGTAGCGATCAGTATTAACGGTTTGACCAGGTTTTAGAAGCTCGTGGTACAGCACACCTTTCTGGTGTGCACCAAACACACAGCATTGTCTTCTTGCCGAATCGATCTGGTTTTGCAGTCGATGTTATTGGTTGTCCCAGATTAACCCGTGATTTTTTCCTTTTAGGATTCTTAAAATAAATCCATTTTTCATCGCCAGTAACAATTCGATCCAAAACCGATTTTCTATCGTGTCTTTGAAGCAAAATTTCACAAGTGTTTTTTCGGTTTTCCATCTGTCTTTCATTCAATTCATGTGGCACCCATTTTCCACACTTTTGGATCTTTCCCGTAGCTTTTAAACATTCAGAAATTGTTTGTTGTGCAACATTTAACATTGCTGCCATTTGCTTTTGACTCAAAGTGTCATCTCCATCCAATATCGTTTGCAATTGGGCGTCTTCAAACTTTTTTGGTGGTCTCCCACGCTCTTCATTTCTCACATCAAAATCATCAAACCGTTGAAACCATCTTTTGCATGTTGATTCTGATAGAGCATGATCACCATATGCCTCGACAAGCATTCGATGCGACTCTGCAGCACTTTTCTTCAAATTAAAACAAAAAATTTATGCTTTCCGCAAATCATCACTTTCTGGTACAAAATTCGACATTTTTAAAACCATGAAAAAAATATGATGTTGTCTATGGCTGTTGTCTGTGTGTATGACTTGATGTATACTAAATATTTTTCACAGATGTCATAGCAAACAAGCAAAAAATAAATAAGGGCTCGTTCACAAAAAATGTTCCCTATCGAGACATTTGTATCTTGACGCTCTCTTCATACCAGTATACCTGGTACGCGATGCACCGTGCATCTCGGTTCAAAAACTTCTAAACCGTTCCAGACCTGCATCGGTTTTCGGCAAGGAGCTGCGTTGTGATGTGATTTCTTCAATTTGGTACTGGAGAAGATAGCAACGTACGGAAGGCACTATATTCTACAAGTCAGTCCAGCTGTTGGGATACGCTGATGACATCGACATTATCGCGCGGTCCCAACGCGCCGCAGTGGAAGTTTTCGCGGCAATTGAGGAACAGGCGAAACAACTAAAGGTCAACAAGGACGAAACCAAATACATGTTGTCGAGCAAAAATGATCCGCCGCCCATCACATAGGCCAAAACGTTCAATCGACAGCTACAATTTCGTGGTATTAAAGGAGTTTGTTTACCTCGGGGCAAACGTAAACTCCACGATGACATCGTAGTGGAGATCCGACGTAGAATTGCTCTTGGCAACCGATGCTTCTTCGGTCTGTCAAAACAAGTGAGCTCGAAACTCTTGACTCGAGGGACTAAATTCATGCTCTACAAAACCCTTATTCTGCCAGTCCTGCTTTATGGAGCCGAAAGCTTACATTAAGTAAGGCTGCAGAGCTGATTATTGGTGCCTTCGAAAAATTTTACGTCGGATATATGGTCCCGTCTACGAGGAAGGCGAATGGAGGAGAAGACACAACCGGGAACTCTACGAGCTGTGGATGTGGTCCGGAAGGCAAAACTCCGTTGACTACACTGGCTCGGCCACATCTAGCGAATGAACAACAACGCTCCAGCAAAAAGGGTCTTCGAATCAGAGCCTCCTGGTTCGAGAAGGAGAGGAAGACCGAACCTCCGGTACAGGACCAAGTCATCGCGGATGTAAGACAGCTTGGTCTTGATGACCGGAAGCAGCTTGCCCAGGACCGTCACCGATGGAAGGTAGCAATTGCTCAGGCTCAGACTCTTCACGGTTCATCTGCCTGATGAGTAAGTAAGTCGAAATTACTTTAATGTCATATCACGTCACGTCACGTCGCATTACGTCATATCACGTCACGTCATATCACGTCACGTCATATCACGTCACGTCATATCACGTCACGTCATATTACGTCACTTCACGTCATGCCACATCACATCAACGTAATCTACATATGTAAGCTAGCAGTTGATGGACTGGAAAATCGTGGCTCTCTTTTTAACTTTTGAGTTTAACCAAATTCTCATCAGGCTTATACTGAAGAAGTTCTTCGTCTGTCGATTTCTCCTGTAACGCATCGGTTAAATTGAACAACAAATTACCTTGCAAAAGTCGAGCCGTTGCTCGTGCAAATTCATTAGTATCAGCTAATCCTTACTCAGACAGTCTGCGTCACAGATTCACGTCTCAAGACGACGTCTCCAGAAGAGATTAAAAAGTGAACACAAATTTAAATTTAATGTTGCAAAAACTATTTCATTCACCAGACGACGTCTAGGGGTGGCGCATGTCTACCTGTGGTGCATAAACAGCAGCAACATGGAACGGTATAAGGCGTATACCTCTATTACCATGTGAATTTCAAAAAGGAACCAAAGGGATTGCCTTCCGTTATGAGTTTGTAATTATCTCCAGAGCGGAGAGGGAACAAAGGCAATGAACATATTTGGAAAAACCAAGCAGAAGAAATGAGAATTAATATTCTAAGGACGGGTTTGGTGAACGTTTCGACTGAACTCGTATGAGGCTGTTGGTACAATAATTACCCATAATCTGTTATTCGGAGCATGCTGCTGGCCAGATGCAGGTTTCCTTTTGATTTATTGCACACTGTGGGAGATGTGTTAAAGACTTCATAGACCGGAATCTGAATTCTCAGAAATAGGAACTTCAAACGGGTATTACGTGATGCATGTGAATTATTGCATTTTCGCAGATCAGATTTTCTCTGCTGCTCATCTGCGGTGACATCGGGCAGACGAGGAACCTGCTGGAACTAAAAGGAAAGGAAGGAAGGAAAGGAAGAACTAAAACCTACATAGATTTCTGCATAGAAATACTCCAAGAATTGTGCATTTTACAGCAGATCCTGGAAAAGACTCAAGAGGTAGATAGACACTCACAACCAATTTGTCGATTCGAAAGCTGCATATGGCAGTGTGCATAAGCACAAACTATACATGTGTGTATTTGGATTTACGTGATCACCTGCCGTTAAGGGTAGTCCCAAGGTGGGTTTGGGCCCTACGAATGCCTCTACTAAACTTAACCTAGCTAGTTCATCGGCGGTCTCGTTTCCCAGGATCCCGTGATGACCCGGGACTAATACAAGTCTTAGAGAGTTCAGCCTGCCGACGAAATTAAGGGAAGACTTGCATTCTTGAACTGTCTTGGAAGTGGTTAAAGGGTTGAGTAATGCCTGGCGCACAGCTTGACTGTCGCTGCAGACGCAGTTACTTCTTCCCTTCCACCTATTCTTCACAATATAGTTGGTGGCCATTAGGATCGCGAAGGTTTCCGCCTGGAAAACTGACGCGAAATTACCTAAGGATACTTGAAGTCTGATGTTGTTGTTTTCCACGAAAGCCCAAGCTCCAGAACCCCCCGTATCTTGGAGCCGCCTGTGAAAATCCGACTATATTCCTTTCCCGGTTCAGTTTCTGGCCACAGCCAGTCCAGGACACGGGGAGAGCCGACTTTGTATAAGCTTCGCAAATGTATTATTGGCGACCCCGCATCAGACGGCATCTCCATGAGAGTAGTATCATGGGAGATGTGGTGTGCGAGGTCATCAAAGCTGCAGTGCGAGTGGAATTAAAGACCATTCCTTCTTAATCGAGAGATGGCCTTGAGTGCACATCCTATGATGTGGTGATCAATGGGAGGGAGGAGATTAATCAGAGCATCAAGAGCAGATCCAGGCGTGTTGAGGAAAGCCCCTGTGCAACCGAGACGAACTGTTCTTTGAATCTTGGCATTAGAAACAAGCGAATTTTTAACCATCAATCTCTCTCTCTACTTCTACTTTATGCCATCCTCATTGTTAGCCGCTTGCCACTCCGCCAGAAAACAACAGAAGTTGTAGACAGCCCGTTGTAGCCATGACAGCAATTAAACGCTTACAGGGCTCTGTAACAGACGCAACAGAAGACAATTCATGCATCCTCCCCTTCGAGACAGAGACGTATTCAATTAGTTTCATTTCCTGATTTTTTTCAACTTTGAACATTCAACAACAAGTTGTAGAATCAGATAGCAGCTTCGTGTAGAGCAAAGTCAACAAATGCATCCACCTTGCAGTCTCGAGTGCAGTGCAGCACTAAATTGTGTCAACACGGAAGGCATTATCTTTAGCAGATACCAGACATCAGTGTTTCGCTGAACAGAAAGAGAGGTGGAGAATAAGGCCCCGCACACGCCCATTTGTCACATGAACACTATCTGGATTGTGAGCCAAAAGAAAAGGAAACAGAACCCACACGCCTTAATCTCAAAATCCTATACACTGATAAGGTACTCATCCCCGAACAAAAATCGGCGAACTCAAGGTGGTTCCAATATCGGTTCGATCACCCTTGGCACAGCGCACACCATGAATTCTGCTCATGACTCATCGTCATCGCAGTAGTGTTCTTTGTCGTTGCTCTTCAGGTGATTTACGTGTGTGCATGGATCGTTCGGGTTTTCGGGTCAAAGAAGTTCACAACCACCTCCGGTAACTCCGGACCTGCACATGTGTGCGCACACAAATGCCTGATAAATCCCACACGCAGCACTCGCCGTCAAGCAATTAAGACTCAATAACGCGCAAATGACGAGGTCGCATCAATGACACTGTCTGCCGGAGATCACTCATGTAAATAGTTGCCGTCGACGACAGGTAGACAACCCCTATAAACACGGGGTGCCACGAACTTGTCGTGGCGCACTGGCAATCATCCAACACGCCACACTGACATGAAGGAACACATCAACAGCAGGTAACCGAATTCGAACAGAATCCCTCCAGCAGCGGTCTGGAATTTCAGTACGGCGGAGTTCGTTGATCTGAGAAGGTGCGAAATGAAGATCAAGACAAATCCAATACACGGACCGCTCAAATTAAATTCACACGTACGTACGTGCCTCAGACAAAAGACGCACAGTATCCGAGCGTGATCAAGTTTCGGGAGAATTGTAAAGCTCCGCGTTTATCACAAAGTCAGCCCGTCCGTCCGCGCAGTGAGTCACGGCCCTGTGCGCGATTACTTGTGTTTGTTTATAAAGTGATATTCAGCGTACGCCTGCAGTTTGGCAATAGGGAGTGTCGGTATTGTCATCATCCACAGATTCGATCGGTTGTAACTGGCTTCGTGTGTGTGTGTTTGTGTTGTAGTGTGATAATTATCGAGCTTTTATTTAACGCATGTAATGGGAACGGGAAACAATAAAACGCTGCGGACAAAGGTCAAGGAAAACATTAAATAGTTTCGCGCTAACAACTATAAGCGGTGAGTAATTATCGAGAGACACGTGTGTGTGCGATTATGTGCGGCTATGCTGATGCGGGTTAGAAAAGTCATCCGTCATCCATCGAATATAACACTCCAACCAAGCGCCCTGATGATTTTCGTTGCGCTCCATTAACTGGCTAAACGTTGTGACAGATTGGGACACATTTGACAGTTGTGCTGTCAATACTTTGAAGTTGTCATTTGCTTGAAAAATGATTTTTTAATTAAACGACCTTTCCCCACATGCGTAAGCTGTCATTTGACGTATTTAATGCAAAGTAGGCTGCACTTTAAGGCTATTTTTGTTGATGCAGCTTGTATGCATTTCGGTCACAGCAAGTTGCTTTGAAATTATCTCACTAAAGTTTTGTGCGTTTCAAGTGTAAATTGAGTATATTTCTTTAGTTTGTAATAGGCAGATGAGGTTCCCCAAAGTCTGTTGTATTGCTTTTTACATGCTCAAACTACTGATCAACAGAATACGGTTCACGTTTACTGATGCAAGTATTTATCACATCGTTCCGCATTTCCTTTAGTGCTTCTTATCTTTGAACTCAAATAAAGCAATGTACGTAATAAAATGTCTTAAATGTTTATTACCTAAAAAATTTCAACGATGCCATGAATTGTGGTGCAAGTCGATTAAAGGGAACCAAAGGCTTCTGCAAGTGAGTTCGTTCGTTGCGTTCTAAGAAATAAATCAGGTTAACTCACTACTTTTTCGAAGTTGTTAGTTTTACCTTTAAACTGCATGTTCATTTTGCATATTTTCGCGGCACCATTTCTTTTGTTGTACACATTTTTCATCAAACTTTTCAGATGTAGAAAATGGCAAGATACTGTAGGACATCCTTACTCAAGAATGAACAATATGATACACAACATCATAAGTTTCCGAAGAAGACAGTCCGTGGTCCGTCGCGGACTCCAGGGCCCTTCTGTGTATTTACTTATTTGTAAAAACCACAGTGACGTATTCCAATAGCCTGACGACTTAAGATACACTCAGTAATAGAAACGGTCGCATTGAGCAATTCAACAATTCATGTGTTTTAATCCCTTATGCTGGGTGGTCAATGTGACATGACCTCTTTGGCACTTTATCGTTTTTGCTAGAAGCAAACGTGCTCGTGTCAATCAAATGTTTTTAATCATTTTTCTACAATGCTCGTTGTTGATAAAATTTAGAAGGTAGACAATCAATTTCTTCAGTTTCCAATTGCTTCAAGACGACGGAAATCTTGTTTCCTTCTTCATTCTTCCTCTTTCTTTCTCCCTTCTTCATTCTTCCTCTTTCTTTCTCCCTTCTTCCTTCTCCCTTCTCCCTTTTCTCTTCTTTCTTCTTCCTTTTTCTTTCTTACTTATTCACTCTTCCTTCTTCTGTCTTTCTTTTTCCTTCTTCCATCTCCCTTCTTCCTTCTTCCATCTTTCTTCTCCCTTCTTTCTTCTACCTTCTTCCTTCTTCGTTCCTCCTTCCTCCTTCTACCGCTTTCCTTCTTCCATCTTCCTTCTTCCTTCTTCCGTCCTCCTTCTTTTTTCTTCCTTATTCCTTAATCCTTCTTTTTTCTAGCCTCTTCCTTCTATCTTTTTCTTACTCCCTTCTTCCTTCTTCTTTTTCTTTCTTGCTTCTTACTTCTCCCTGGCCCATTCTTTTCTTCTTCCTGCTCCCTTCTTTCTTCTTCCTTCCCGCTTCTTCCTGCTTCCTTCTTCCTTCCTCCTTCTTCCTTCATCCTTTTTTCTTCTTTCTTCTTTCTTCTTCCTTCTTCCTTCTTCCGTTTTCCTTCTTCCTTCTTCCATCTCCCTTCTTCCTTCTTTTTTCTTCCTTCTTCCTTCTTCTTTTTCTTTCTTGCTTCCTACTTCTCCCTGCTCTATTCTTTCTTCTTCCTGCTCCCTTCTTTCTTCTTCTTTCCTGCTTCTTTCTGATCCCTTCTTTCTTCTTCCTTCTCCCTTTTCCTTTCTTGCTTTCTATTTCCAAATACTCTCTTCTTCCTTCTTCTCTCATCTTTCTTTCTTCTTCTTTTATCCTTCCTCCTTCTTCTTTCCTTATGCTACCTTCTTTCTTCTTCTGTTTTCAATAAATTTTAATTTTGGATTCATTGTTCGCAACTTTTATGCCCCACTGTGCCTGCATAATATGTCAATGGCTTTTGTGTGGGCTGTGGTTGACACTGTCAAAATATCTCACCATATTATAGATTTGTGGTACTGAAAACTCTTCACTTACGTTTTGCATAAGAATGTCTATAACACACTAACAATTAAAAATTAATAATTTTTGTTTGTGGCGCCCCCCTATATAATAATAATAATTGTTGGCGCTACAGTCCAAAGGGGGACCAGGACCTAGCTTGCTCATCAACTACTCGTGTTGTGCGCGCTACTGTTCTCTCACGAGTAGAAGGGACCTACAGTTTTTTGCCGACTCCGAACAGCGAGTTGAGCTTGTTGAGCTGGGAGACGAACCTAGACCCTTTGACGTGTGAGCGTTGCACTCTACCCACTACGCCACGGCGACCACTCCCCCTATATGTCGCGGAACTTATTTAGGGAGTAAGCAACTTGTGCAACTTAAATAAACTTTTTCTTACTTCACCTCGAGAAGAAAATGTCAGTGTTTTATTTCACGTTTTCCGTTTTTTTCTATTTATTCTATTCTACTTCTAATATTTTTTTCTGTTCTCCTTCTAATAAAATTCACGCTGCTCCCTAAACAATGCTTAACAGTTTCAATCGTTGTACACAGACTTTTTTAAATATTGTTTTCCTTCTGGAAGTTTTGTTCTGTTAAAAGTGAAACCCTTGCACAGTTGAATTCATGTGCGTCATAATTACGTACACACTAGTGTTGGTTTTATTTCATCTCAACCAGTGCGTTTAGGAATAATTTATTCTGCAAGACATGTACTCGCCTGTCGACAACTGGGGCTAAGATTTTCAAGCGCATTTTCAAAATATGCACTTAATTGAGGTGCGCTAAGTACTCCATCCATGATTGGTATGACAAAACTGAGCGAATAGCAGTTAGAAAAATGAAAAGTTTCACCTTTCGAATATGGCCAGAATTATCAAATATTTGAATTGCCAATTCGATTTCTTCCGAGCCATCAACTTCTTTTTCTCAACACTCCTTAAAACAGGCTTCAAGAAACTACATGTGTAAAGTATCGACAAAACATTTGCAACTCGAACAGAGACTAGGAAATTTCATAAAATCCATTATTCCTTTTATCTGAATACACAATTAACTTCACATACAACAACAAAAAAATTCATGAAAATATTCGTATATGCTGTAGTCAAAGGAGGACTCAAAATGTCGGTCGGTCTCCTCAAAACTCAAGGACAAAACCAGTGCCAAAATTAAGCAAGGAATCACTCTTTGAACTCAGGAGGTTATATTGTTTTAAAGCCCATTCTCTAAGAGACCTAGGTTGATAATTCTTGTTAACCCTACGACTCACAAACTTAGACATCATTAAAAGGATGGGAAGGACTTGGTCTTATCCAAGACAAAGTTGGATCACTGAAAGGATGAGCAGGACTTGGACTTATTGAAGTCAAAGTTGGATAAGACCAAGTTGCTTAAACTTGTTTTGACGGCAAATTCAAAAAAAAAATCTACAAAATTGTCTAAGGGCTGCTCAAGCTCAAGTCAAGCGTTTTGAAGGTACAACGTTATGGATGCTCTGGTAATGTAGAGTGAATGGATTACTCCGGATCGAGAATCTTAGCCATTGGTTAAGGTTCCATTCCTGAACTGGTTTCCTAAATGGCGCCATCTCCTTGGGGCTGCTGACAACTTTTAGTGAGTACTGTTTGTCTGCAAACAAGCCTCTCATATTTCGCCGCTCTGCACTTCCTTCTACAGAACAATAGTACACACAACACTAGTAGTTGCTGAAGAAGCTAGGCCCTTCCTCTCAGGCGGCTCCGCCATCCAATATATTGGTCTGTTCGATGGCTAGGTAAAGAGCTTCTGATGTCACGTCCGCACTGTACAAACTTTTCTTTAATAATGGGCTGATTTCTTCTAGGGTCACATTTAGCAACATCTTTTGTCCAGAAGTGGAGACTTTTCGGATAGATCATCCGATCAGTAGAACCGATACATTAGTAGTTGGGGTATTTTCGTTAGAAACAGTGACGTATGAAAATAAATTACTCTTTTTGATTTTATTCCACTACACATAATTTTTTGTTTGTATGATTTGAATGAAATATATACAGAAACAGTCAGTTGTTCGTGCTAACTGCTGATGCATCAGTAGTTATTAAAGGAGTAATTGATTTGAAATCGGGTTTGTGAATTATGATTTCGATTCCTTAATGGCCACGGCGTACTGGATAGAGTGCGACGCTCACACGCCGACGTGTCTAGGTTCGATTCCCGGCTGAACACCTCGAATTTTTCACGGCACCATCTCTTTCGAGCTGCTAATAAATACTATAATAAATAATAAATAACACTCAAAGAGCAATAACTGTCTAAGAAAGCTTTATAAACTTCGCCGTTCGAAGTCGACAAAAACTGTAGGTCCCTTCTACTCGTGAGAGAATAGAGGCGCACACAACATGAGTTGTTGATGAGGAAGCTAGGCCCTGGTCCCCCTGTGGACTGTCGCACCAACAATTATTTTAAGTGATTGAAATTGAAACGTGACTTATAAGTTTTCAAGCAGGGTCTTTTTTTTCTTATGCCGCCTTTTGTCAACAAATGTATTTTTCCTTGGCTTATAACGAACGTCATATTTAGAGTGAAAAATTGTCAAATCATATCAACTTTAAGTTACTTTCACTTTTCTCTTCCATTCTTGTTTTAAACATGAAAATTAGATTTGTCCGTTCATATTAAAATGTATAATATGTCCTGAAAATTGAAGACGAATTCCACTCCAAAGGAAAAGAAACACGTTAACTCTGTATAAGATCACGCTAAGTAATGAATCTCACTACATATGTATGTCGTTAACGTTTCTTTCCCATAGAGTGAAGACATGTCGGATAAATCATTACATACAGAACATTTACAGACGTGTTGAGCAGTTTTCCACCACCTATTGCGCAAGCAAACAATTAAAGTTGTGCAATTGAGTTGGATCAAGTTCATTTTGCAAAGGTTAAGCTGATTGTTCCTCTAATTTCATACTAGACAGATCTCCGTGCCAGCTCCTGCAGTTAAGTGAATTCGGATCAACCACACAAATAACGAAAAACCGCGAGTCTCCACCTCTCTTCTACGAACAATTGTTTGGTTCTTTGAAAGAACGTCCATTCCCTGAAGACCATCTAGGAATTTTTTTTGCCACATGCTGGTTCTGTATTGTGAACGTCGTATCCAACACTCGAGTGTTGACTACCGAGAACTGCAGCCCAAAATAAAATATTTTTTCTACCCCCCGTTCGTTCGATGATTACTCGTTATTTCCCACTGAAACTAGACCCAATCTGCTTACAAAAAACATTAATCCCTAGACATAACACATTACCACACTCCCCTTTCACGGAACAATTCCATCCCCCACCTCATTGTCGACCAGATAGTGATTAAGTCAAGATTCTGAAGAAATTCCCCGCCAGTTCAACAAATGTGTGTACGGGTGAAATACACGCGAACAATTCCGCTTTCCAATCACACTTTGCTTGAATATGCCGTTTTTCCCCTTTAATTTCAGTGCCGACGCCAAGTCACCCGGTCAGAGCCGATAGTTGAACGACAAACATCGCTGAAGAAAGCACCACATTTACGGACTACGCGCGAATACCCTCCAACTCATCGCCAACACAATTTCTCGTTTTTCGCCCAAAGCACCACCCAAGCGTCTGCCAGTGAGGGCATCATCCATCAAATCCGCCGCGCGCTAAGTGAATTTGCATTGATAACAGAAAAATCAATAACATAGATATCATCCCCATAAGAGCAACATTCAACAGCTGAACAGCCCAGAGAATCGAAGTAAATAACACACAGCGGTGTCGGCGGATTCTGCGAGAGACGACGACGACGATTGTGACAAATCCCACATCCAGGGGAATTTTGTTCAAAAATCCAACCTGAGGCATTTCGTCACATTCATCTTGGCGGTTTACGTCATTGAACCCAGCTCTGCCGATGCCACTGCTCCCGTCGTCGCTGCTGCCGCCGCCGTTGTTGTCATAACAGAGCCGATTGTGGAGCTGAGCGAAAGCTTTCTCGATATTCAAAGAAAAGCTCCTCCAACACCACCGCAATTGACGGGGAAGAGCGAATCAAGCAGAGACACAGCGCAAAAAAAAATGAAATAACCATTCAATAAAGTTCCCAACTCGACGGGTCTCTGTGTGTACTGTGTAGTGTATCTGAGCGCGCATATTTCGCTTTGTATTTTGGTCACTACTCGCATCTTTCAGTGACGAGAAGAAATCCAACTGTCCCGCAGGAGAGAACAAGACACGCGTCTCGTCGATCCCAAGAACCATCAAAATCAGACGCCGAAAAATAATCAAAGCAGAGAAAAGCAATTTCTGTTCAATGTCAAGCAATTTTCGTTTTGGTTTCTCAACTTGAAGTCTGTGTTCGCGGCTGTTGTGTACTTTGTGCGCGAAATATACAATTCTCACCCCACACGGAGGAGGAGGAGGAAGGAAGCAATCAGCTGATCGGAAAGCTGTACGCCAGAATAAAATATTCGATCGCGGGTGAACAAGGCGCACAAATACAATAAAATCAATCCGGCAAGCCAAAAACCAAAAAACGTTCGCGACGCTTTGTTTATCCGCTGCCGCACACAACGACGTCAACGACGACTACGGTGACTACGACTACGACCTACTTGTTCTTTGTTCTCAAATTTGGAGAGAAATCTGCGTTTTTTTGTGTCGTTTCGGAAGCATTTCGATTGGGAATTCGGCGGTGTTTTGTTTTGATTTTGTATTGTGACTCGAATTTGAACGCGAATCGGTTGCGGTCGCAGAGGAAGTGTCCACGTGTACGGGGTTCGCGAGTGTGTTCGTGTGATAAGGGTTGCAATCCCAGAGTGTGCTATGATTAGTTTTCAATTCAATCATATCCCCATTACGACGACCAACCACCAGACCCAGGCACCCAATGAGCCGTGTCTAATTACGTACGCCATCGAATCGATACTGACAACGCAACTGGTGCATCTGCTAATAAAAAAAGACTTTAAGACTCTTATTGACTTCACCTAAGGTGGTGCTCAGTGTTTGTTTCCCCCCTTCACCCTCTGTGATTGATCTGGACAGACAGAGTTAAGTGTGACACCCATTTCAGCGAACAGAATGAACGTAAACAGTCCGATTTTTATACCGATGGGCCACGTGATGCCGCCTCCCACACCGCCGCAAGTACCCGGCATGTACATGATGTATGATGGACCGCCACGGCCGATTGTCCCCGCACCGAGCGTGCTGCAGAACTCCTTCAATCAATTTGCTCCCAATCAGCCGGGTATGTACGCCCCCGCGTACCCCAGTCAGCTGCAGGCGTTCCAGCACGGCTCGGGGTACATTTACCCCCACCACCAAGGCCAGATGCACTTCGGTGGCGGCGGTGCGGGCTCTGGCAACGGCCTCGTGATGACACCTCCGCAGAACAGTGTCCCCTACCAATACGTTAGACCGCATCACTTCTACAACTCCAGCAAAAGGCCGCTGATAACGAAAGAGGACGTCGAGCGTATGCTGCTCCTTCAACGAAGAGTGCCTCAAACGAACATCGTCGCCACCCCTCAGAAGCCAGCGGCGGACGATGAGGAACAAAGTAAGTACATCCGAACCCTGTTGTTGGCTTGGTGACGGGAACCAGGGTGGCAGACAGATGAACTAAGAATCAGTCTGCCTCCCAAACAGCAATGAACTTGGCTCTGCTTAGAGCGAAACAAATCTTTCAACTTGCGCCTGCACATCTCTGTTCGACACAAAGCGCGCAAAACAAAGCAGATAAGGGTGCTGAATTCATTTGGTGTTATCATTGTTGTGTGCCCGCCGCGTCAGCCCTATGCTGTGTGTCATTCGTCCATTGTTGGAGGTTATGAAATTTCCCATCACCTCGGATATCAGTCAACGAACGCACTTGAGATTGGTTATTAAGAGATACACCCGCTTCAAGGCGGACTAAGTTCATTCAGCCCGCCTCCTCCACACAGATGGAGGAAAACTGCCAAAGGGTGCATCGCACTCTCTAGGCCGCACGGCACAATGGTGGGCCCATGATGATAATGCCAACAATTTGTTTTTTTTTTTTTTTTAATGACTTCAGGTGGTGGCCATTGGATGGGATCGTCTCAGTGGGTGAATGACTTTGGCAAGATGAGAAATTATTGCAATTTGTTTGGGGCGGCATATGCAGGAGTATGTTTTGTGAAATCGTGTTGTCGTAGGTCGGGTCTTTGTTGCAAATTGCCTTGAACCTTGGTTCAGACGGTGAGTCTGAGTCATCTTCGCTGACTCATGGCGATGGTGTTCCGCGTTTTCTGGTTCGGTCTAATGTCGGAAGCGAAAGCTGGCTCGGAACCTATTTCACAATTGGGTTGAATTTTGGGTCGTACTCTACATTTGCGACACTTCTGCTTGAAGGGGGACAGTTCTGTTTTGGTGGACGCGCGGGATTAATGCCTCGTTTGTTCGTTGAGTTGCCTCCACATTCGATTTGCGAATTTCATAAGCAGTCGCTGAGTGGGTGTAAAATAATACGTCGATAGTACTAGATGCATTTCATAACAGAAATAAGGTTGAATGGATGGTATTCCTGTTAGAAGCCTCTCAATACATTGAATCATGACGTCACGCCAACGATATGACAGCCTTCTAATAATAATAATTGTTGGCGCTACAGTCCAAAGGGGGACCAGGGCCTAGCTTGCTCATCAACTACTCGTGTTGCGCACGCTACTGTTCTCTCACGAGTAGAAGGCACCTACAGTTTTTTGCCAACTCGGAACGGCGAGATTTGAGAAGCTTTCTTAGACAGTTATTACTCTTTGAGTGTTGTCAGCAGCTCGCAAGAGGTGGTGCCGTGAAAAATTCGAAAAATAGGTGTTGAGCTGGGAGTCGAACCTAGACCCTTCGGCGTGTGAGCGTCGCACTCTACCCACTACGCCACGACGACCACTAACAGCCTTCTGTGTCGTACAAATCAAGTGTTTTATCGTTTGTTTAAACTTGGAACCTGAAACAGTGACTGAAACCTGACCTGAACTGAACTTTACTACAATGTGTGCCATGCTCTTCGACAAAGCGTTTGAATAGCGACAGTCAACGTGGGGACCAGTGGCTTGCTTCCTCATCAATTACTTGTGCGCGCTGTTGTGATCTCACGAGTAGAAGAAACCCACAGTTTATTACCGGCTCCAAACATTAAAGCTTGAGAAGCTTTCTCATACACAGTTACACAGGGAAAAAGTCATAGCATCAGAAGAGCAGTACTTTGAATAATCTATGTTTCTCTTAAATAAACGTTCAAATTTTGAAAAAAAAAAAGAAAGAAAGGGATTTAAGTATTGGCAAAAATAGTCATATTTGGGTTGGCGCGACAGTCCACAGGGGACCAGGGCCTAGCTTGGCCGTCAACTACTCGTGCGCTGATGTTTTCTCACGAATTGAAGAATCTGCAGTTTTTTGTCGACTTCGAACAGCGAAGTTTAAGAAGCTTTCTTAGACAGCTGTTACTCTTTAAGTGTTGTCAGCAGCTCGAAAGAGATGGTGCCGTGCAAAATTCGAGGTGTTCATCCCGGGAATCGAATCTAGGACCTTTGGTGTATGAGTGTCGTGCTCTGCCCACTAGGTCACAGCGGCCACAATACGTCGGCTAGATTATCGACTTGATACTCCAAAATGGCGTTCGTCATACTTTTCAAATTTGAAGGAAAACTGCGACAGATTAAGGACATTTTTAAAAATTAGTCATCGTTTAGCGACGGATTCCTTCTTCATTTTTAAAAATTAGTCATCGTTTAGCGACGGATTCCTTCTTCCAAGAATGTAACGCCATTCCATTCCCTTACTTGTTAAGTCCCAGACACAAATACAGCTTCAGATTAAGTTTTTTTTGAGCTGGGGGAACACCGCACTGGAGCGCTTAGACTCAAAAACTGGTCTATCAAGCAGTAACCTACACTTAA
Source organism: Eristalinus aeneus (assembly GCA_955652365.1). Taxonomy (NCBI): domain Eukaryota; kingdom Metazoa; phylum Arthropoda; class Insecta; order Diptera; family Syrphidae; genus Eristalinus; species Eristalinus aeneus. Next base: position 50,933,010 of record OY019132.1, read on the forward strand.
TATAATTTCATGGACATCCGAAAGAAAATCAGCATGCGCTTCTTTCATAAAGAGCTACGGCTTAGAACTCCTGTCGAATCAGAGCCAAATAGCCGCCACCAGATCCAAAGGCTGGACATTTACAAAGGAAGTACTGTACAGTGTCTTCACCTTCTTCACAGGCGTCGTATAGGATACCGTCACTAAGCCTATACAGGCTTAGGGGTTTAGCGAAGGTGAAGTGCCTCATTTGTCCACAAACAAGTCGTCTGTAGCCTTTTCTATCTGGAGATAAAGGGAAAGCCGTGTATTCTTGCTAACGTTAAGGAGCATTCACTTTTTTTTGTTTTTTTTTTATTATGGGCGCCATAAAGGGATTCTTTTAAACCCTTAAGTGGCCGGAATTAAGTCACAGCATGGGACGAAGATATAGAGGAAGAGAAGGAAAGGAGGCACAGATGATGTTGTTATTGTGCTGTCGAGAGACCCGACGGTAGACAAAAGCCCTAACCAAAAACGTGGGTAGTCCCAAGGTGGGTTTAAGGCCCTGCGAATGCCTCTTTTGATCGTTGTCTAGCAAGTTCATCGGGAATCTCATTCCCCATGATCCCATAGTGTTCCGGGATTCTGACTAGTCTTAGCGTATTTAGTCTCCTGACCAAATTAAGGGAAGAATTGGATTCATATAATCATTTGGATCGGTAGAGGGTCGATTAAGGCCTTAAGCACAGCTTGACTTTTCGATTAAATTGGTGAAGAAGCTCTATCAGTTATTGTTGCGGAACTAGAAGAAGCTGACCAAAGATCATGTCGGCTTAAAAAAGTAGAAAAATACAACTTTAAGCCCTGATTTGCACCATAGTTTTCAAAATAGAGGGAATTCGAACACCAGCGCTTCTCAAAAAACAGAAGCTTCAACTCGCCTTCCTAGACTTTACTTCCATGACCACAAGAAGAGACTGGGGGAACGGGGTTAAGTCGACACGGATTAAGATATTGTCAATTTCCAATATTTGTCAGCTGTACACAGTGGGACATATGTGGGATTTATTTTAACATGATCTCCTGCCTGTACGGCTTATATGTACGGCTAACCATTTTCCCAAGAATCGTAGATAACACACGACGCTACGTCTTAGTCACACAAGTATCCAACTTGGGATCATGCTTGAGGAACAATCACCCCATCTTGGACAGTGGGCAGACATAAAAAGGTGTGGAAAACAATTCAAGGTGAAGAAACGGATTTGGAGTCCAAAAGTTAACATACTGTAAAAAGAGCAAGTTTAGGAGACATTCTAATGATTTTAAAAACTAAGTTTCTAGTCGTGTGTTCTCTTGTTTGTATTTTTTTGCATTGGATACTTATTTGAAGTACGTCACTTGTGCGAGTGATGACTTCTTTGACTGTGACAGGACACGTCAAGTATAAATTTTAAAAGAATCAACATCCGAACATTACTTAGCGAAACGGAATTTTAACGTGAATCAGAATTCGAGGTGGTTTCATTAAAATTACTGAAATTGTCATCTTCTCAAATGTTTCATTCCTTAGCTATACAGACTGTACCAGCTATTTGCTATCACCTTCAGAAAGAACCCAAAAGCACGATGAGCGACTCAGAAATGAGAAATCTGTTGTTTCCAATCGAGCGAATCTTTGGGCAATGCGTAAATCACAATCTTTTTGACTTACCTCACATCTCAGTTCATGCGATTCAAAATTATTCTATCCCCTATCCAAAAGTTGTTTTGTTTAGGTAACTACGTCACCGCTATTAGTGGTTCCAAGTAAACAAGTCCAACGGTAACAAATCTTGGAACATTTCAACTGCGCAAATTTGGTGTCATACGTACACTGCATAACATCTCTGGACATTAAACCCTATCGCCTGTATACGACTCCATGATATTACGCCCATTCCGCCAATGATGCCAAGTTATGGCAAAAAAAAACATTAATTTGCAATGATCTCAAATCATGGGACTGCACTTTTATACAATTAAGCCTATAATTTGCGATCAACGCTTCTTACGCGAAGTATCAACACATCTTATCGTGTTGTGTTCTCAATGCTGAAGCAAGGCGCATATTTCGCGCTCAGTTCGCTTATAAAACTGTAAACAAACCGCAACAAAGTACAAATAATTAATTGCTTTGTATGAGCGCGAATCTGAACTAATCAGCGCAGTCGATCGTCACACGGTTTTATTTTTCACTCGATTCTGATGCGTCATTTCGCCGCTGATTCAAAGCAGACGATGACGTCCATTTCTTTGGTATTTGTAGATCGCGTTCCTGGGTGTTTTGAGTGCACTGGCGTTGATCGCCGCCATCGTCCTTGGTGACGGTGTGAATTTGTTTTTCCACTGAATTATGGTACAGTCACCTTGTTATGAAGACTCAAACTGTTGCACGTCACTTTATGGTGTTGGATGGTTTTCGATTATGGGAATTGTTGACGTTGACCAGTGCACGAACATCTGCGTCACGTTTGGCATCGTTTGACGTCCGGAAAATTCACAAGAAACAAAAGCTTTTCCAGCTGTTTTCAACGAATGTTGGAGCACGTGATGGCGGAGGCGATGCTCGATTGCGTGCAGACGTGTCCGTGAAGAGATTATTGTCCTTTGAGTTGCTCGAAAGTTTTTAGTCAGAAACAGTTTTGTGTGCCGTTTTATGTGCGACATTTTAAGTATGAAGTGCTTGGCGTGTACTTGATGGCAGCAAATTTCGGTGGGAAGATGAAAACCACTATCGTGGGAATTATTGTTTGTTTGAGGAACAAGCCTATCACTGAATCCAGACCGAATCCTAAAACTCCCAAATGTTAAAAAAAAATTAAATGTCACAAATAAAATCCGCAAGTAAAGTTACTTGATTTTCCAAGCTCTGTACTTTGGGATTGTTTTTTTTTCGAGGGTTTGAGATTTCCCAACCCGATATCACATTTTGTATGCGAGCAAAACCCTACAAATGTCAAGTGTTGCAATTGCATGAATTTTTGATGCTTAAATGTTTGTACCTAGATCCGATTCATGATTTAAAATTATCTGTATTTTAAATTGCTTAATTTACTTTTAAAATATAAATTTACAAACTTCTTCTTTTTCTTGTGGCGCTACAGTCTGGGGTGGACCTGGGCTTCAACCAACATGCCTCTCCAGCCAGCACGATCTTTCGCCAGCTGCCTCCAGTCGCAAACTTCAAGTTTGTAGAGGTCCTTCTCCACTTGTGTGCGCCACCTTAGCCTAGGCCGTCCTCTGTTGCGTTGTCCCAATGGCTCAGACTCGAAATTTACAAACCTTAAAACCTTACAAAAAAAACAAATGACAAACCGAACCTATAAAAACCTTACTTTTTCTTGACGGATGATAGATGGTTGTGCGAAAATTATCGTTTATCCGGGGGAAGTGTGTGTGTGCTTTTTGATCTTATTTCACTATACGTTTGCGCGTTCAATAAAAAATGGTGCCTTAACTTTCCAATTTTAAAGAAGCGTTCTTCCTTACAAAATACATCACCATCATAGTGCGAAGAAATCTTTTATTCACTCTCTCCCTATTCCCCTTCTTCTCTTACCCCAACCTCACGCGTCCATTGAAATTTAAAATTCACCTTATGGATTGGTGGAACAAAGCCGGCACGTTTCAGCGCATAATGCCACAAGGAATTTGCTTTTCGGGTAGGTTGGCGGTTTCTGAGAATAAAACAAAACAAAACCAAGGTGAAGCCTTCCTTATCAACCCTTGAAAACTCATCTTCTCACAGCCTGCTGAAGAGGCACACTTTCGGCGCAAAAACAAATTCCTTTCATCTGAGCTTCCCCACATGCTCGTAAGTTTTGGTGGACACCGAAGCGAAGGATGAGTAGGGGGGTTGCGCTTGTCACGTGCTTTTCTGTATCGGGCACATGTTTCCATATCTTCAGTGCTTTAGCAGCGTCTCTGTATCAGTCGGATCTATTCTCGTGTCTCAAATATGCGCAGGCCCTAGTACTCCTATTTACATTTTCAATTAATGTTGTTCGCGTTCTGCGGGTACACATATAAAGCATCACATCATTTTGTGTCTTATTCATGCATTCTCGCGAACTCGGGCGGTTGTCCTTTTGGCATTTACGTCCCTAAATCATCTCGTTATTTCGTTTATGACATTGGAGCAGGAGGGAAAAGCCTGCGGTGAAGGGTAAGGTAAAGGGTAAAGGGTTGTAAAACCCTGAGGCACCCTACGCAGTTTAATTGATGCTGTAAAACCCTGAGGCACCCTACGCAGTTTAATTGATGCGGTCTTGTATGCGAATGCCCACAATGATGCGATGAAGGCGAAACGGTTGTTTAGGTTGCAAAACAATTCGTCTCTCAGCTAAAAATAATTCAAAATGTTTAGAATTGTGAAAGCTGCCAGGATTCATTGGGAATCACTATCGACTGTGAGTCAATCTGCTGAAGCATGCTTATGTTGTTCTCATTCCTTGTTGCACCGTTGATGCACTGTGAGTCAAATGTGAATGGTTAAGGGAAGAATTTCATCAGTCAGGAGGAGGTTTTTTTCAGACTTTAGATAGGTTTACTTGTAATGAGCGCATATAAGGAACAAAAAATCTGAGAAGAGTTTTACTGGTAATCCCAAACAATTTAGCATTTCTATGCAGATACCTACATTTCAGAAAATTAATAATTGGATGGTACGATAGTCCACAGGAGGACCAGAGCCTAGCTTGCTCATCAACTACTCGTGTTGTGCGCGCTACTGTTCTCTCACGAGTAGTAGAGGCCCACAGTTTTTTGCCGACTCCGAACGGCGAAGTTTGAGAGAAACTTTCTTGGACAGTTTTTACTCTTTGAGTCTTGTCAGCATCTCGAAAGAGGTGGCGCCGTGAAAAATTCGAGGTGTTCAGTTGGGAATCGAACCTAGACCTTTTGGCGTGTGAGCGTCGCACTCTACCCACTACGCCACGGCGGCCACGACGAGTAGAAGGAACCTACAGTTTTTTGCCGACTCCGAACGGCGAAGTTTGAGAAGCTTTTTCTTCAACATTACTCTTTGAATGTTTTCAGCAGCTCGGAAGAGGTGGTGTCGTGAAAAATTGAGATGTTCAGCCTCGAATCGAACCCGGACCTTCGGCGTTTAAGTGCCGCACTCTATCCAACAATGTCACGGCGGCCACATTTTCAGAATATTTAAAACTCTAAATCACTTTGCTTGTGTTGCACGTGAACAAATCTTTCAAAAGCACCAACGTTCCGGAATTCACCACACAGGCACCAAAAGTTGTTGTTCCCTGTTATAGCATACCGAAAAGTTGGGTTATGTTGAATTTTTACTTCATTCTGACAGTTAGTTTGCATGCACGATTAAGCTCGACTTCGAACTTTCGCAATTGATATTTTTTATGACTCGTAGCAATGTTCATCCTTTTAAACATATAACAGTCAATAGTTTAAATCAGAAGTAGACTTGGCAGCACTTTTTTTTATTAATATCAAACAAAATCGGAAAAGTTGGTACTTAAAAAGTACCAATATCGAATTATGTTAAAATTTTCAATTTTAAATTCTTACAATTAAATTCGTTTTCGAGCTGCAAATTTGACTGTAAGAAAACACGAAACCTTCTGCGTGCAAATGTCATTCACATTTGTTAAGTTTTCCTTTCCTCATCATCTGATCACACATCCTACACACACTGTTTTGAAATCGCATCGCCCCAGTTGCAAAAATCCCAAAGAATGAACCAAAATGCAAGATAAGATGCAATACTGACATACACAATGCACACACCATATTCTCCAGCTTATCGCTTCCTCGCTGACGATGTCATTCCACTTTCAGAAAATGAGAAAACAATCAAAACGAAACGGCCAGAAATACATTTTCCACACAAACCAACTAGACAGAATGTGATTAGCGTCTGTCCGTTTAAATTAGCAACAAAACGTCTGACGAAATAGAGAACATTTGTTTCGCAATGAAGTTCGCATCATTTTCTGATCGATTTATAGACTTCTTTCTTGTGTTTACACAGGAGTTCTTCAATCCCATGCAAATTTATGTTGAATGTCTGAACAGAAATTAGGAAGTGCCCGCCACGACTGAGCACTGCGATATTCTCCATCTGCTTCCACAAATCCCGAAAGAGGTCAAGTGTGTCTTTATATCGAAAACAACCTCCCCGTTGCCGCACAGAATTTCATTTGCTGTTCTCATTTGCAGGTATTGTGTAAATGTGCATCAGATCCACTTCCGCCATCAAGTTTTAAGCGCTTAAGCAAAAATATTACGAAGTCACGTTCGCTAAACACAGGAAAAAAAAACTATTTTCAAGAAGGAAAAAAATACGCCTCCCACTCACTTCGAGGCTGAGAATACATTTTTTTTTTCGAATTTGTTTACCAGCACAAAGGAAAGCAAAACACAAACATGGTCTTCCTTACAAAGCGACGACTGACAGAACAATAACCCGCCGTGTAGACGTCCTTTAGATGCAAAACGAGAGAAAACAAAAACGACATTAAGCAAAATATTATGAGACACAAATGGAATGCAGTGAACCCAAGGTGTGCATCGTGCTTCTCCCATTTGCCGCTGCAACAAAGGGTAGTCACTGTCTGAGTTGTAGATTCGTTTTATCCCCCTAATTGCTGTCTAAAACCCAGGAAGGCAGACGGGAAAAAGGCAGACATTCGTTGATTAAGATAGTGCAGTGTTGAGAGATTGATGAGAGCACGGGCATTTTTTGGCACTGTTTTATGTGCTTTTCGCTGGGAGTGATTTTCGAGAAAGTGGGACGGACTGAAGGGGGTGTTTGCTGTTTTTTTGTTTGTTTGCTAAAGCGTGTGTATGACCAGATATAAATACTTGCACACGAAATGTGCAATCTGAGTGTACTTGAAATGGAAGCGATGAGTTCATTGAGAATGACGACACTGATAAGCGGATTTTCTTTCGTTTCGTTCTCCCTTCAAGGTGGAAATAAAAGTTGATTTGCGATCAAAATACCGCTATATTCTGGTGTATGCAAATTTGAAATGCAAAGTATGCTTCTGGACCCGCCAGCGATGCTAGGACGAGCTGAAAGGTGTGAAATTGCGATCGCTGTGTGCAGACATTTTGCCTTTTAAATCGTTTTTTTGTGGAATTTTGATCGTTGACGTCTAGTTCGGGCAGTTTTATTTGTTTCTAAGGAAGACAGCTTCATTCCACATTTGAATTTTCTGAAATAGCATCAACTGAACAGAACTAGACAGTATAACTTAAGCGATTTAAATGTTTATAGAAGTGCCTTAGCCTTGCAAATTTTATGCACTAAACCTGGTAAGATTCGGGATATTTTGCATACATTTGAACTTGGTTCTCTTTTGTTCTTCCATATTTTATTTTTTTATCGATTCTTATTTCTAAAATCTCAAAATTAATTTATGAGACAGAAACCTTGGGAAAACATATTTGTTGAACATGCTCTGAGGTTCTTAAAAACCTCAGAAATTGGCACTGTAATATCAAATTTTGTTCATAATAAATGCTGTGCACCACTTTTCCAGTCATAAGTCAGCCAAAGCGAGGTGCCCTAGGGATCGGAAAGCCCCAGCTTTGAAATGGAATGAAATGGAAAGTGGAACAATAAGGAATTCCTTAAGAGTTTGTAGAAATGTGTAGAGCGGATAAGGAGGAGCCTCAATGGCTTATAGCCTTCGGTTACGATCAAATCAAAACATTCAATGTCAAAAATGGTTTTTAAAAAGACGTAACGCTTGAAATGACTTGCAAATAAATTGCATCGGAATGAAACCACAATTTAAACGGATCAGCAGTTTTGACATGTGCGCTGCAACAAAGTGACACAATTCCACTTGATAGAGTGAAAATTATTTCCAAATGATACATTTGTAGCGAGCATGGATCGCGATCTTTCCATTTAATTCCGCCTTAAATATCAAATTGACAACATTCTCGAGTGAATACGGTATCGTTCAGAAGCAATCATGAGCAAAAACTGCTGAAATTTAAATCTATATTCAAAGAACGTTTTTGATGCGCCTGTTTATAAAACCAGTTTGGTTTGAAACACAAATTTATGCAGATCTTTTCGAGCAAATGCTTCAAATTGTAAGTCTTCAGCTTGAAGTTTAAGATATGACGTTGGTAGATATCAGACCTTATTTGACCTTTTCAACATGATTTGTGGCGGCTGCTGTGGCGTAGTGGGTAGAATGCTACACTCAGACGCCGAAGGGTCTATGTTCGATTCCCGGCTGAACCCCTCGAATACTTCACGGCACCACCTCTTTCGAGCTGCTGAAAACACTGTCTTCCAAAAGTCCGTTCAATTACCTTATTATAATAATAATAATAATTGTTGGCGCTACAGTCCAAAGGGGGACCAGGGCCTAGCTTGCTCATCAAATACTCGTGCTGTGCGCGCTACTGTTCTCTCACGAGTAGAAGGGACCTACAGTTTTTTGCCGACTCCGAACGGCGAAATTTGAGAAGCTTTCTTAAACAGTTATTACTCTTTGAGTGTTATCAGCAGCTCAAAAGAGGTATTGCCGTGAAATATTAGAAAAATTGGTGTTGAACTAGGAGTCGAACCTAGACCCTTCGGCGTGTGAGCGTCGCACTCCACCCACTACGCCACGGCGACCAATTACCTTATTGCCAGGATGAAAAAAATATGAGGATGACAGTGATGCCAACTCGCTGATTCGGAGTGATTCTCGGAGAAATTCAATTTTTAAGGAAAATTATTCGATATGAAACTTTTGGTTCTGAAGAAATCTGGAGGAGAATATCAAGGCCGATCTCTATTAGCAATTCGGTAGCATGCGTAAACAAAATAGCCATGTAGAGCAGAGGAATGAGACGGCTACAGACCGCATCTTTGAATAGAAAGTTAACAAACGACATCTTCTTTAAAATGACTTAAAGACGTAAACAAATGAAGAAGGTTCCCAACCATCATGAGGTTGTGAAGAGAATCCGTTGTCTGTAGATTTCAGTCCACCTCAGATTGTAGAAGAAAACAAACGCATTGTTTGTAAACTTCACGAATTAATTCAGCACCCTTCGACGCCATATATTTTCCATTTATATAAATAAGGTTGTCAAATATCTCCCTTCCTTTTTTGCTCTTGATTCAATGCTGCATAAGAAGTGTTACAGTTTGTTCGATACGGTACGTTTTGTTCGATAATCTGTCTCCATCTAGACGGCAACTTCATTATACCCCCCTCGTAGAAGCCCTCTTCCTCATTTGCAAAGAACTCGGACAGCCACTTTTCACAAGTCTCTTTTGAGTTCAATTTCACATCACCAAGGGCGTTCGCCATGGACAGGAACAGGTGGTAATCAATTGGCGCTATGTCTGGGCTATATGGTGGATGCGATAAAACCTCCCATCCGAGCTCCCGTAGCTTCTGACGAGTGATCAACGAAGTGTGTGGTCCGGCGTTGTCCTGCTGGAACTCTACACCCTTCCTGTTGGCCAATTCTGGACGCTTCTGGTCGATCGCCTGCTTCAAGCGGTCTAGTTGTTCGCAGTAGATGGTAGAATTAAGCGTCTGGCCATATAGGGGCAGCTTATAGTGGATGATTCCCTTCCCATCCCATCAAACACACAGCAAAATCTTCTTGGCCGTCAATTCCGGCTTGGGCACTGTTTAGGACGATTTACCGGCCTTCAACCATGACCGTTTTTGCTCGATATTGTTGTATGTGATCCATTTTTCATTCCCACTCACCGTCCGCTTCAAAAGTGGGTTGAGTTCGTTCCGTTTCAGCAGCATATCGCAGGTGTTGATTCGGTTCAGAAGGTTTTTTTGCGTCAAATCATGCGGCACCCAAACATCAAGCTTTTTTGTATCCAGCCTTCTGCATATGGTTTAAAATGGTTTGGTGACTAACTCCCATCTCCTGGGCGATGTCAGTAGATGCCACATGCCGGTCTAACTCGATGATTTCCATGATTCGATCGATATTCGTCGTCACAGATCTTCCGCCAGCTGGCTTATACATGGTGTCGTTTTCATCGTCGAAACCATTCCTCCGCTGTTCCAAGTGACAGAGTACCATCCCCCAAAACACCATTATTCTCACGGAACGTTTCTCTAGCGGATTTGCCTTCAACGAAGGAAAACTTTAAAATAACGCGAATTTCGACGTTAGAAAATTCCATGCTTACACGTCTATGAATGTTGAACGCAATATCAAAACTTATCATGGTTAGGGGCGTTTTGTAGGTTATGTCAAGGCCTTTCAAATGATGTATTGCCAGATACGACCTCTGTAGCGCTTTGTACATAGCCGGATAATTCAAAAGACAAAAAGGTGAAAGGGAGATATTTGGGAACCTTATATAAGAGCAAAATATTACGGTATGTCCAGAATTTCAAATCAGATTTTTTCGTAAATATTTTTACAGAAAACAAGTTAATTTAGTAAAGTCTTCTTAAAAACTGTACTTGATTCATGATTCACTTTGTATTACTGGAGGAATTTCAATTCTGAGCCATCTGACGATCAGAACTTTTTGAACACCTTAAATGGTTGCACGATTGCATTGATGAAACCAGAACCTTGAAGCACCACTTTGGGGCACTTTCACTTCTTACCTTGTAATGAATTTAAGCATTGTTTCATCTTGTCTATACCTCAAATCGTTCAAAAACTTGAAGTTCCCTCTGACATTCAGCAAGGCAGTCAGAGCGCTTGTCAGAAAGAAAACAAGAAACAATGTATTCTTCTTGACGGGACACGACAATGACCAAATTAAACCTAAACTATGCACTATGGAGCTCATATCTGCAGGTGTCATGCGAATCGACATTTCATTTGAATTTCAGACGCCTTAGGTAAACACTTAAAGTGTAAACATTCCATTTGGTCTTCCACACAGCGTCCTAAAACAACACAGGCGTTGGGCGTGGGAGAGGTAATTAAGGAGAAAAAACAAACCATAAGCCACCCACCTTAAAATTTCTGCTAATTCCATGATAGTAGGCGTTTGTTAAGCGTTTCCAAATCTTCAAACTCGACTTTCCAGCCCATTTCATTTTCATGCCCTCAAATTCATTCCCCAAAGCTATTGATTACAAAGAAACATCCAGCAGCCCCCAAGCACCGTCCTCCTTTGCGTGTATTTCCCTGTCACCTGTCTATCTCCATCCCCATATTGGCGTTGGAATCAATTCATCGGCTGTGCATAATTCCATCAAAGCATTCGTTAAAAATAATGACACATGCAAAGGCAGATGGCATTCATGGTGCGCACACACCGCACCGTGCTCAGAGTAGTTCTCAGGGATGAACCAGAAATAGAAACGAGCCGATAACAAAGTTAAGAATTTCAAGTTAATTGAAATGACAAATCTCCGAGCCGCCCCTGGAAGCTCTGCCTCAATCAATCAAAATTGATGCACAGGCACTGGTCTATCGACCCGAGTGGTGGTGGAGTGCAACCACCCTACCCGCCCACCTGTCACGGGGTCTTCATCATGTGCACCGAGCACGACACTTCTCTCACACCGTTTCCAACGAGGTTCCAGCATCCCGCCTGCAAAGCAGATGCACTTCAGAGATAAATATTGAATTAGCGCAAATCTGCGAGTTCATCTAATTGTGCGTCCGTTGTTAGAGCTTATTGTGTGGAATTTTATTTATTGAACGGAGAAAAAACACATAAATAGGTCACAGCGAGCATAGCGAGGCGGCCTTGTGCGCCGTCACCCCAATCACAAAGCAGCGCGGCACTCATCGGCACAAGTAGTCGGAAGAGGCGAAAAAGCTTCGTGGGTCAAGTGAATCTCTGACGCTCGCTCTTTCACTCTCTTGCCAACGTAACGTTTGCAAGTGTGCGCGTTTCCACGCCACTGTGTGAGGTGTTCAATTAAGATACACGTGGTGCTGAAATCACATCCATGTGCCACCAGCCGCCAACCGCCAGCTGCCAGCCAACCTCTGCACCCGCTTGTGGGCGAGCACGTAACTCAAGAGAAATAAAAGCAAAGTGTCAACACTTTGGCTTCGTTCAAAACAAACACGCGTGCAAGAACATTGAACTTTAATGGATTTTGCGAAAGGCAGTGCGGCGGTGGTGGCGGAGCGAATTCCACTCCACCAGATACATTAACACATGCAAAGTGTGCTAAACACACAGAGTCTATGAACTTTCTTACCGCTCTGATCGAAGGCAAGCGGCGACGAATCTGCGACGCAATTTCGGCAGTGCGATGGCGACGCCATTCAAGCGCAATCGCCACGGCCGCGAGAACAGCGCCAGTGATGGCACCAAAGCCTGTCCAAATTAATTCAAGAATTTCCATCGCTCTCTCGGTCTGTTTTGGTCGCTTTTTGGCAAGCAAAACATAAGCAAGCGACCCACACCGCCAGCGTGATCTCAGAGCGACAGTTCCAAAGATCAGTTCGGCCGCCACCTGTAGGCCAGGGCGTTCACTTCGCACACCTATCTTGGGTGAGGGCTTAAACAAACGAAATCTAATCGCGGCATTGCATCAGGTTCATTGGAATTCGCTTTTGGCACAATGACCCAGAAGGCTGTCAGTATCTCTCCACGACGCCACGACCGCGCCAGAATGAGAAGCTCTTAAACAAGCCATTGGCGATCTTTCCAAGAGTTTCGCTTGTTGTCGATAAATTTAGATTGTGATCCGCGCAATTCTCATTCGGGATGTGTAGATGTCATAAAACAAGACGAAATTAAACCGCATGCCGGCACAGACACAGATGCAGATGTGATGCTTATGGCCGCAGTTCATTGAACGTGCTGTTTGCGCGCTGCTCTCTTTTCGGGTGGCTTTTACGATTGTTTTGATCTTGAACTGGGCGCTTGGTGAAGGAGGAGAGGGGAAGTTTGTCAACAAACGACTCCTTTTGTCTTACGGCCAAGACCATTTGCGAGACACCGACCTGGTTGGTATTCACTTCTCACACACACACACACACGCACCCACACGTTTGCCTACTCTGTATTCTAATTTAAATCGAGGCATGAGTAATCTTCGACCAGAATCACTTGTCTCCGTGTCTGGCAGCGCAATCAAGTGTACTCGAATTTTGGTCACTGACTCCCTGTCTCTTATTTTGTATACTTTTCATTATCGCGCTCCACATGTGGTTGACCCATTTTTCACGTTTTCATTGTGGTTTGGAAAGCTCACTGCGTAGTTTTACAGAATCGTGAGAAGACTCCCAATGGCCGACGGCGAACAAACCCTCCAAAGATCCACTTTCGAATAGATAATTGCATCGACGAGTGCAGGCCTCTCGTGCAGAAGTGCTTATTCGGATTTTCTCTTTTTTGGACTCCTCTGAAGATGCTGGAGGCGCAACTGAAGTTAGTAACCCTACGCATTGTCTTTGCCCAGAAGTGAGTGCGTTTTGTAACTCAATTTTCTTCAAGTGGTGGTATGATGGATGAGGAGGAAACGATGGGCGTTACACAACAACCAACGCATTGCATTGATTTATCACATTTTCTGAAGTACCGCACCGTACTTAAGGAGTTGTGCTTATTTATCGATTTGTTTAATCTTTGTAATATCAGCGGGCGCGAGGACCATCCCGGTGTCTGCAGCACTTGACAACGATGGTATTTTGACTGTTGTTAAAAGATTTTACGTCAAGTGTTAAGTGCAATTATCAAGCTAAGGAGCTCTACGTTCACAGATTTGGGTCTGTGCATGAAGGTCTTCGTATTCATAAATATGAATTTTTAACTCATTGCCTTAGTAATTTATTCTGTGAAATTGTGAGGAAAGTTTGTGCTTTTAAAGGTAATTTTTTGTTCAAAATTAAAACATTGGGGTTGTCTGTCATTGATCCTTTTTTTCAGAAAGACCGGCAGGGCAAATATTTTCTGCGTTCCCTTCGAGAATATTTATAGCTTCCAAGTGCAGTATCGGTGGTCGCCGTTGCGTAGTGGGTAGAGTTCGACGCTCACACGCCGAAGGGTCTAGGTTCGACTCCCAGCTCAACACCAATTTTTCGAATTTTTCACGGCACCACCTCTTTCGAGCTGCTGACAACACTCAAAGAGAAATCATTGTCTAAGAAAGCTTCTCAAATCTCGCCGTTCAGAGTCGGCAAAAAATTGTAGGTCCCTTCTACCCGTGAGAGAACAGTAGCGGGCACTACACGAGTAGTTGATGAGCAAGCTAGGCCCTGGTCCCCCTGTGGACTGTAGCGCCAACAATTATTATATTATTATTATTAAGTACAGTATCGGCCTTAACTAAGGAAACTCCCCTTTGCTTTATTTTATGTTTTAATTTTCTCCGCTTCATTCTATCCAATCTTAAAGATTATTTTATAAACAGTGAAGGCCAACGAATTAAAACCGATGAGGAAATACACAATCGGGAAGTGACACGTTTTTTTTTAAAGGCCAAGTCCTTTTTTTCAGCTTATCAGCTCTATATGTACAAATGTGCATGTTGGGTTATCTTTATCACGTCATTGATTATCGTGATAATTGATGAACGTAAAAAGTTTTGTATGGACAAAGAATTAGAAACTATATGTTGACAATAATTCTCTCTGAGCACAACATTGACCTCTTAAGTGTTTTTCCTAATTAGTGATATGATTTAATGAGGAGTAGAGAACAAAGGCAGGGAAAAAGTCAAGCTCTCCAGAGTAACGTAATCCTTTGGTAAAAGCCTGGAAGGTGGAAAAAGAATTAATGGCAACGATCGAAAGAACATTTGACTGCTCCAAGAAGTTTGTTTTTTGGAGTCATACGAGTACATGCTTTTAAGATGACAAGCAGTTATCAAAATCCAAAGCGAAAAAAAGGAAAGACCGGCTGATTGCACGAAAGTTGATACCTTCTTAACCCCCACAGGCATTAAAGAAGTCGTTGGGACTCAAACTCGAAATACCAGCCCAAACGGTATGGCGACGACTGCTTGAAAGTGGACCAGCCAGAACTGTACGGCGACGACTGCTCGAAAGTGGACCACCCGAACTGTATGACGACGACTGCTCGAAAGTGGATCAGCCCGAACTGTACGGCGACGACTGCTCGAAAGTGGATAAGCCCGAACTGTACGACGACGACTGTTCGAAAGTGGACCAACCCGAACTGTACGACGACAACTGCTCGAAAGTGGATCAGCCCGAACTGTACGGCGACGATTGCTCGAAAGTGGATCAGCCCGAACTGTACGGCGACGATTGCTCAAAAGTGGACTTCGTTGGGTGTATTGCACGAAGGAAACCGCATGTTTCTAGAGCCAAACTCAAGACGGTTAGAATTGTCCAAATTGTATGCTTACAAAACGATTAAAATTTGGGAAACAAAATTTTGTAGAGTGATGAAAAGAAAGAAATTTAACGCGGTTGGAACTTTCTTACTCACTTTAAGTGGCGCTACCGTCCGGAGTGGATCTTGGTCTCAATCAACAAGCGCCTCCAGCCAGCTCGATCTTTAGCTAGCTGTCTCCAGATTCGCACGCACAGTTGGTTGAGATCCCTTTTCACTTGCGTCCGCCACCTGATTCGCTGTTTTCCTTTATTGCACCGTCCCTCGGGAGTGGATTCACAGACTTTTTGGGCCGGAGCATTGGTTTTCATTGGCTCTACATTACCTAGCCATCTTAATCGTTGGATCTTCACTCTTTTGGCTACGTCGATGTCGCTGAATAGCCCGTATAGTTCGTCATTGTATCTCCTCCTCCACTCACCATCTATGCAAACGGGAGCAAAAATCACATGAAAAATTTTCCCCTCGAAGCAACCAAGAGCAGCTTTATGCGCTTTTGACAAAGTCCATGCCTCCGTGCCATATAGCAGGGCTGGAACGATTAAGGCCTTATAAAGCCTTACCTTCGTTATTCGAGACAGGGCTTTGTTTACCAATTGCTTTCTTAGCCCAAAGAAGCAGCGATTGGCAAGAGTTATTCTTTGTTTGATTTCAGTGCTGGTGTCATTGTCTGAATTGATAGCGGTGCCTAGGTAGACCAAGTTTTTGACTACCTGAAAGTTATATCTATCTGCTGTGAAATTCTAACCGAGACGTCGGTGTTGGATGTCCTTTCTCGTTGACAGCATAGATTTGGTCTTTCCCTCGTTTACCGCTAAACCCATCTTCGCGGCCTCCGTTCCGCCGTACCCACAAAAGCGCCATTGACATCACGCTGCGTTCTTCCGATAATGTCAATATCGACGGCAGATGCGAGAAAGTGAAAGGACTTCTGAAAGCCTGTTCCTTTGGTGTTGGCGTTAGAAAAATTTGTTCAAGAATGATGTTGAAAAAGCCGTATGACAGCGCGCCGCCTTGTCTGAATCTTTTTTTGGCATCAAAGTAGTCGGTTGGGTCTTTATCGACCTTAATGGAGTAGCGTGCATTCTCCATTGCCTACACAAACGGGCGAGGTTTGTAGGGATGCCAAAACTAAACATTGCTCTGTATAGACCGTAAGATGATATACATACAAAATAGTGCGAGTGTTAATCGGTAACCAGAACAAAATCAGAAAGGCCTAAAAATTTAAAAATAACAATTCTCAAATTTCAAGTGTAGTTAAAATAATAATAATTGTTGGCGCGACAGTCCACAAGGGCCCAGGCCCTAGCTTGCTCATCAACTACTCGTGTAGTGCCCGCTACTGTTCTCTCACGAGTAGAACGGACCTACAGTTTTGTGCCGACTCCGAACAGCGAAGTTTGAGAAGCTTTCTTGGACAGTTATTATTCTTTGAGTGTTGTCAGCAGCTCGAAAGAGGTGTTGCCGTGAAAAATTCGAGGTGTTCAGCCGGGAATCGACCCTAGACCCTTCAGCGGGTGAGCGTCGCACTCTACCCACTACGCCACGGCGGCCACATTTCGATTTCAAGAAAGTTAATATATATTAAAGCTGTCTATACGAACGTTTTCAAACTCCTGCACACCCAAAAAACGTACAAGATTAACAACAAAATATAGTAAGAAAAACAAGAAGCCAGAATGTCTAATAATTCGACATCATTAAATATTCAGACTGACTTCACGAAAGATTTTGGAGGCTGTAAGTGTCTAAAACAAAATCTTTTATTTAACAGCATAAGTCGTTGCTCACTCTATTTATCTCTTCTTTGGCCATCTGATCGTACGATTCTCCCGAAATGTCTCTAAATCAGCTAACTGCATGAATTTTAGTACTTAGCATTAACGTATAAATACGAGGGTTGCCTTTTATATTTCGGGATTAGAGAACAAAAACAAATATTAATCATCGAAAATATTTTTATTGTTTTTCAAAATATTCCCCATTAGGATCCATACACTTTTGCATGCGTGTGAACCAATTGTCGAAGCACTTTTGCCACTCTGATTGAGGTGTCTCCAAAACATGAATTCTGAACGCATCAACGGCTTCTTCAGGGGTCGAAAAACGTTGACCTCCCATTTAATTTTTTGCGTACGGGAATAAAAAGAAATCATTCGGTGAAATCATTCGGTGCCAAGTCAGGACTATACGGCGGACGACTCATAAAATCGATGTTTTGAGTGCTCAAAAATGCATTGTTGTTTGAGCCGATGTGTGAAACCTCGCATTGTCGTAGTGAAGAGTGATCCGCCTTCGGCGGTTGGTTTTCCTGATTTTTTGGAAGACAACTGGCAAACAAATGCTTGTGTACCACTCAAAATTGACTGTTCTGCGTTGTTCTAGTGGTACATTTGCGACATGTCCAGTTTTTTTCGAAAAAATAGGCGACCATTTGCTTGGAAGTGCTTCGTGCGCGAGCAACTTTTGTTGGATTTGGCTCAATTTAAAACGCCCATACAGTCGACTGCTGTTTACTTTCGGGCTCATACGCGTAAATCCACGATTCATCACCTGTCACGATGTCATAGACGTGTTTCGAAGTACCGCGATCGTATTTTTGGAGCATTTCTTTCGACCAATCGATACGAGCCTCTTTTTGAGCGATTTACAAATTGTGTAGGATCCAACTCGAACAAATTTTTTTGACTGTCAAAAGTTCATGCAATATAGAATGTATGTTGGTCCCACTAATGCCTAAGGTTGTCTCAATCTTGCATGACGTTCTTGCAATATCAGTTGGCGTGCAGCATCAATGGCATCCGGAACAACAACTGGTTTTGGACGACCTTCACGAAATTCGGCTTGGAGTGAACTACGACCTGGGTTGAATTCACCATACCGTCGGTAAACACTGGTCCTTGATGGAGCTTCATCGCCAAATATTGAATTCAGTTTATCGATGCACTGTTGTTAAGTTAATTCACGTCGAAAGTTATAAAAAATAATCGCACGAAAATTTTCACGATTTAATTCCTCTTTTTTCGGCGAGATGAATTTTTTAAATTACTGAAAACAACACAAATAGTACTCGTATGTTAAAACGTTCTGAGTACGTATAATCCGAAATATGTCAAACTTTACGATAGAGCTGGCAGTTGCCAGATTGCAACACTAGGGTTGCCCAATCCTACAATATAAAAGGCAACCTTCGTACAATGAATGCTTAGTTGGGCCCTTAATAAAGTCGAGACACTAGCAGATCGTTGGCCTGATTTTCTTCCACTCATCCCCTTATCTCCTTGAGACTCCATTTTATATATTTTAATTTTAAATTTCGTGGTCGCCGTGGCGTAGTGGGTACAGTGCGACGCTCACACGCCGAAGGGTCTAGGTTCGACTCCCAGTTCAACAACAATTTTTCTAATATTTCACGGCACCACCTCTTTCGAGCTGCTGACAACACTCAAAGAGTAATAACTGTCTACGAAAGCTTCTCAAATTTCGCCGTTCGGACGCGGCAAAAAACTGTGGGTCCCTTCTACTCGTGAGAGAACAGCAGCGCGCACAACACGAGTAGTTGATGAGCAAGCTAGGCCCTGGTCCCCCTTTGGACTGTAGCGCCAACAATTATTATTATTAATTTTAAATTTCAATTTATTTAAATAAAATTTAAATTTATTTTTCATTTTAAAAAAAGCTACAAGCGGCTGCAAAATATGATAGTTCTTGACAGATCCATACGATTTCGTTTGAGTTCCTTTTGCGGAATTTTGGCCTCTCAGTTTTCCAAATTTCGCGTTTACAGGTCTAAAACCTTTGTTTTGAAACGCTTCAAACCGCTGTCAGAACCTTGATGCGACCACCAATTTCGGGTTTTTTTTTCAGAGACATGTCAACCATGTCCCAAAAATAGAGAGTGCATTCATATTTGTTGTTCAAAAACATTTTTACATAAAGAGTTCAAATAGCAAAATTTAATTTTCTCCAAGTACAACAATGATACCCAATTCGAGCCCATGTTCTTTGTCAAATGACACCATTCTTTAAGTGCCTGCTGCATCTTCCAAGAAAAGACCCAAATATAGGCACATGCCCCGAGTGTATGTTTGTCTCTCAGGTAAATTTAACAAAGGCGTCTTGTTGAGTCACTCTTGCACTTGCATATTTGTCAAAACTTTGTCACGAGCATATTTCATATCCCCTCGACCCACATACGCGACAAGACAAAAGCCAACCGGTCACGGACTCATATCCTGCCACTACCTCAGTTTTGGCGGTCTTTCTGCATGACGTGTCACCAAGCTACACAGAGTCCCTTGCTGTCGCATGTTTAAGGGCATGTACATGAATCACTGTGCCCCACAATTTTACACACTTGCTGCACACCACTGTCCCCGGAGACATTTTGAATCCTAAGACAGGAACGCGATAGGGCATTCGCCTATCGACTCAAGTCCCTCTGCAATCACCCCACGCAGGCAAATTAATCAATGTCCCTTTTCTGACGACGCGTCTCTCTCCGATTGTCTCTGTTTGTTTTTTTTTTTAACTCATTCCTAATCTCTGCCATGTGCGCTCTCAACACAGCTACTCTTCGACGTTGGCATTCTCTCACGTGCAATGGGAAACTTTTTCGAAGCGAGCTTTGAAGGGGAACAGCAATTTTCGAAAATTCGCTCTCGCGACACATGCATCTCTGTCACCGTGCTCTAGAACCATTTGAGAAACAGGTCCAACCGGCGGCGGCAACCGCAAGCAACGTGACTGAATGACTCTTCCTCACATGGTCGGTGTTATTGGCAAAGTGTATGGTATGTGTGTACGGGGTTCGGTTCGTGTTCACCTGTCAAATAATTGGTACCATGCGGTGCCGGTGTAGTGATATGAATGACAACAAAATTTATGTCAGCTCCCCGAAAGCAGACTGACCGGCGGGAAGGGGATTCCGCGCAAAAGGATTAAGACAAAAGCGAACTCAAATTGCATTCTAACTCGTTTTTGAATATGCGGCATCGATTTGGGGGCGTCAGCAAGTGTCATCCCTTGTGTATGTGACCCACAAAATTTAATCGAACTCATCAACGCGGTCTCATATGGCTCTCCCGAGTGGGGTTAAACATCTCAAAGCAGATAAAAATGTGAGCCAGACAAAGGTTTTATGAACTCACACAAATACGCAGATATCATGTGTCAGATGTCATCGGTTGTCGAGTGACAACTCGACGGCGGGGTAATAAAATTAACCATTTCAGCGGGGAGCCATAAAATTCTGCAGTAAACATAAACTTGAGCAAAACAAAATCAAATCTTTGGCAGATCTTAGACTAATTCATGCACAATAAAGTGGAAATTTTTACACTCCCAAGGGTACGTCGTTTGCGACGTATTGTAATGAGGAATGGAGTTTGACGAACATTTTTTACAGAAAACTTTTCTACGCATAACAACCAGTGACTGATGGGAGAAAAGAACTTTGTAATCTATTGACAGATGTTTGCGACTGCGGTGCACTGTTGCACTTTTAATTGGCACATGCTGCCGTGATTTTTAAACCCAAACAAAGTGTGTATTTGTAACGTAGAATAGGAAAGGATAGGAGGGGAATCGTTGGTTAATTCTATAGTTGCGGCTCATTTATTTGAAACAACTGCTTTGCTCATCAATGCAAAAATGAGAGTGTGGTTGCTGGTGCTTTCATCCGAAGCATGAAAGTTAACGTGGTATTTGAACGCAAAAGTCAAAGAGAAGGGAAATGGAATAGGAAAAAAATATATGAGCATGAACCCTCCTATAATTGCAGCCTTCATCTCTCAAGGCTTACCAAACTCCACCCAAGTTTTATGTACACTGAAGAGCAAAAGTGCAACAATGTTACAGGATTCAAATAAAGCACGCATAGTGCTCATAGTTTGTTGGAAAAATATCTATTATTTATTTTTTTTAACAAAGTGCAAGAAATTCTCTACCTAGTCAAGTAGGTTATTTGCATTTACAGCTAACTGTACAAAAATGATAAAGATAAGAGCTTAAAAGATGCGTTGTCACAGTTTGGCGCCGGTGCAACGGGTATACAAATAAGCTTATGATTTCGCGCTTGTCTGTCGCCTGTTGATCATTTTGAGGTGTAATTTTGAAGTGATCGGCAGTGTAAGTGCAAAATTGTACCAAAATGAGGAATTTAAAGAATGACATTAAAAAAATAGCTCTGGATTTGTTGAAGGACGGAAAAACTACTAAGCAAATCGCAAAAGCATTGAAAATAAGCCACATGTCTGTGTCGAGAATAAAAAAGTCAAGCAATCTCGATGGATGCCACACAAACAAAGGAGAAAGACCAAACAAAGTTGAAGATATGTAGGCAAGACACATTGGGAAACTATTGATGACAGGAAAATATCTGTGACAAGGGATGGCCTTCCATTGCTGACACAGATGTGGGATTTGGTTTTACGTGATCACCTGCCTTAACGGCTTATATCACGGGGAACCTTTTTCCCAAGAGTCGTAAGTAACGCAAGACTAAACGCCTTAGTTACCCAAGTACCAAATTGGGATCATTCTTGAGGGGCAATCACCCCACCTTGGTTTGATGCGAAGCCTTCCTAAAACCTCTTCCGCTCTTTGGGTCACAGCGCCCGGTTGAGAATGCAACTCCACACTGAGAAGGGATAGTCCCCTAACCGACTTGCCTAGTTTTGCTTAAACAATGGGCTAGACAAGTCAGCACAGTACACTATCCTCGACTCTACCCGCGATGTTAGGTGGTAAACCACAGCCACCACGAAACTCCCTCCAAGGGGGCCTACCGCAATGGTCAGGCTGAAACCGAAGTTCCAGGGGCCCCTGACCTCCCGTGGCACCAGAATATAGCCTCTGGTTAAGCTGTCACTATCAGTCAGGTTCCCTCTAAGCCTGGGTCTGTTAGCCGCCATCCCGCCACAGATGGTCTTTCCTCCATCAGTGTTTCCGTTGTCACTATAAATAGTGATACGGATGTGATTTTGAATCATGTGATTCATAAATCCAGTCACATCATCTGGACATTGCTGACACAGAATGCAAGTGTTTGGACCCTTCATCGGGCGCTAAATAGAGTCGGTTACAAGGCTAAGAAAAAGAAAAAGAAGCCGGCTTTGTCAGCCAAAAATGTTTCGGCGTGAAAAGCCTTTTTGCAAACATACAAAAATTGAACTTCTGATGATTGGAAAGGAGTAATATTCAGTTTGTGATTGTTTTTAGGTTTTTCCTGTAATCCTATTCTTGTTATCTAGGTGTGATGATGAGACTAAAATTAACCGCTTCCAATCAGATGGGCATTCATGGTATTGGACAAACTCCTCAGGCCCTCTAAGACCTCAAAATGTCAAACTGTTAAACATGGAGTAGGTTCCGTGCTGATTTGGGGGTGTATTACGCCTAATGGCATCGGCCCACTGGTAAAAATTAAAGGCATAATAAAAAAGGAGCAGTATCTGAGTATCTTGCAGGAGAAACCTTGAAAACCGTATGTTCCATGAATAATTCGCAATCTCGTGATGTGGATGGATTTTCCAACCAGATATTAAAAAATATCAGTTTGAATATTGTCGATGTGCTAGCGTACATATTTAATAAAAGCGTGCTATCAGGAGTTTTTCCTGATAAATTGAAATGTGCGATTATAATTCCGCTTCATAAGAAAAATAATCCTAAAGATATACGGAATTATAGACCGATATCTCTGCTACCAAGTATATCCAAGGCATTTGAAAGAATTATGAAAAGGCGAATTCTCTTATTTTTAGAAAAAAATAATTTCCTTAGTTCAAAACAGTATGGTTTTACACAGGGGCTATCTACTGAAGATGCTCTATTCGACTTTTGCTCATCTTTTTTCAAAGGCTTGGATGATCATAGACATTGCACTAGCCTCTTCGTCGATATAGCCAAAGCCTTTGATATGGTGGACCATAATATTTTACCAAGAAAACTGTACAAAATTGGTTTTAGAGGTTTTGTTTTTAATTGGCTCGAGTCCTATTTACGAGACAGAACTCAAATAGTAAAAATTTCAGAATCTTACAGCAACAAAATTGATTTAAAGATAGGTGTACCCCAAGGCTCTGTTCTTGGCCCTATTCTTTTCTTAATTTATATAGACTCCATTTTTTACCAAAACATGAAAGGAAACATTACTGCCTTTGCTGATGATTTGGAAATAACCTATATCACAAAGAGTAAAATTGATCTGATTTCGGGAAGTAAACCATGATGTTGACATCTTACGAAGGTGGTTTCGTGAGCACAAAATGCTTGTCAGCAAAACAACAGAACTGATGTTTCTTAGTCTAACACACACTGCTTTACCTAATATTGATATTGTCTTTCATTCTTCGAAATGTGAAAACTTTAATATCTGCATTAATAAGGATAATTTAACGTCCTCTACTCAAATATTATGTGACCCTGATTGTTTTAGGATTGAAGTTGTTACTCATTTTAAGTACCTAGGAATAATTATTGATAATAAATTGAATTGGAATGAGCAAATCCTGGCGATGAAGAAATACTTTAACTCAACATTTCGTATTTTTTATTATCTCAAGAATACATGTTTCACCAAGGTGTTAAAAATGATTTACTATGGTATTTTCCATTCCAAATTGCAGTATGGTATTTGCTGCTGGGGTGGTGCTCCTCAATGCAAAATGGCTAATATTCTGGTAATCCAAAAATGTTTAGTAAGAAAAATATGTAATAAAAACAAATTTTATCATTCCATGCCATTATTTAACAGCTTGATTCTTCCTCTGAGACATTTGTATTATTATAAAGTGTTGAACATTTTCTTCGTGAGATGTCGCTATTTGAATAGCAGACATTCTGATCGTTACAGTCTACGAAGCAATCAAAGCCTAAATGTCAATGTTCCAACTTTTCGTACTACGTTTTTCAGAAATACATGTTGCATAGTTCCATTTAGATTATTTAATAAACTGCCTTTTGAATTAAAGTCATTACACTCATTTAAATCATTCAATATTAAAATTAAAACATGGCTTTTTGAATTTGATCACAATCAAATAGAAGATCTACTAGACCCAATTATATAAAATTATTTTTTAACTTTCTCTTGATGATTGCTCTTAGATGCTGCTCTCCTGTCCTCTTTTCTTTCAATGTAAATCTTTAGTTCATCCCTTAAAAATGTTTTTGTATTTTATGAAAGTAGAATTTATCACTATTATTGTTAAAATTTTACAAAATGCTACCCCTATTCTCTACAAACTAAATTATCATTGAATGAAGTACTATTACTATGCGCCAACTACAGAGGGATTAGTCTCCTGAACATCGCATACAAGATCCTCTCTGCCGTATTGTGTGAGCGTCTGAAACCATTTGTCCACGACCTGATAGGTTTCTATCAGTGTGGTTTCAGACCAGGGAAGTCCACAATAGACCAGATCTTCACATTACGGCAGATCCTGGAAAAGACCCAAGAAATGCAAATTGACACTAGTCGATTTCAAGGCTGCATATGACAGTGTGCATAGAGACGAGCTATACAGTGCCATGTCTAGCTTTGGCATTCCTACCAAACTCGTCAGATTATGTAGGATGAGGATGGAGAACTCTCGCTGCTCCGTCAAGGTCGGTAACGAACTCACTCAAGACCTTCAATGTCAAAAAAGGTTTTAGACAAGGCGACGCACTGTCATGTGACCTTTTTAACATCATCATCGAGAAAATCGTGCGAAACTCACAAGTCAACACCAGACGCACGATCTTCCAAAAGTCAGTTCAATTGCTAGCTTACGCTGACGACATTGACGTGATTGGACGAACACAGCGAGCCGTCACTGAAGCGTTTGCTGGTATTGAAGCGGAAGCGGCTAAAATGGGTCTGGCGGTAAATGAGGGTTAAACGAAGTACATGCTGTCATCAAGGAAGGACACACAACATCGACGTCTCGGCCGGAGCGTCACACTAGGCAGCAGAAACTTCGAGGTAGTCAAGGACTTTGTCTACCTCGGCTCCGCGGTAAACAGGGACAACAACATCAGTACGCAGAATCACTCTTGCCAACCGCTGTTTTTTTGGGCTCAAGAGGCAATTGAGTAATAAAGCCCTCTCTCGAAGGACTAAGCTCGCTTTATATAACAGCTTGATCATCCCCGTCCTACTCTATGGCGCGGAATCTTGGACGTTAGCAAAGGCGGATGAGGAAGCCCTTAGTCTCTTCGAGAGAAAAGTTTTACGTGTGATTTTTAGTCCTGTTTGCATTGATGTCATCTGGAGGAGAAGATTTAATGACGAACTCTATGGGCTGTACAGCGACATGAGCCTGGTGAAGCGTCTACGGATGCAACGCTTAAGATGACTAGGCCATGTAGAGCGTATGGACACCACTGCTCCGGCCCAAAAAGTCTTTGAATCCGTGCCATTGGGACAACGCAACAGAGGACGGCCTAGATTGAAGTGGCGCACACAAGTGGAGAAGGACCTCAACCAACTTGGAGTGCGCAACTGGAGACAGCTGGCGAAAGATCGTGCTGGCTGGAGAGGCATGTTGGTTGAGGCCCAGATCCACCCCGGACTGTAGCGCCACAAGAAGAAGAAGAAGAAGAAGTACTATTAATGTATAATAACAACTGTAATCAACTAGAGAATATGAATAAATGAATGAATGAATGAATGAAATTGCCTGTTGCAGTAAACATGATGGGAATGAAGGAAGATCGAATAATTTTCCAATGGAACAATGATCCGAAACATTCCTCTATAATTTTCAATAATTGGCTCAATAGCCAACTTTTTGACACTATTCAGTGGCCTGTACAGTGTCCAGATTAGAATCCCATTGAAAACCTTTGGGCTTATTTGAAAAGGCGGCTGGCAGGGTATGACGAAGTGCCTAAAGGAAAAACGGAGTTATGGAATCGAGTGCAAGACGAATGGTACGCTATCCCACCGGAAACCATACTAAAATTATACAATGGTATGCCAGAAAGACTTAATGCGTTAAAAAAGTCCAAAGGACTGTAGACTGATTATTAAAAATTTAATTTTTATTTTTTTCTTTGCTATGGTGCTAAACTGTAACAACGCATCTTTTACATTGTTTTATTTATCATTTTTGTACAGATAGCTGTAAATGGAAGAAAACTACTTGACTAGGTAGATAATTCCTTGCACTTTGTTTAAAAAAAAATAAATAATAGATATTTTTCCAACAAACTATGAGCACTATGCGTGTTTTATTTGAATCCTGTAACATTGTTACACTTTTGCTCTTCAGTGTAGATTACATTAAATTATTTGTTTTGAAATTACATTCATGCTATTGCATGGGAAACAGTCATTCGTTAAATTACGGACATAGTTGTGTCAAGTCCTATGAGCGTTTGCATTTAGGATTGTTTTTACATATTGTACAAGAGGAAAATGCTTAAAGACGTCTTACGTCGGTTACGCTTATCCGATTATGATGCTCATAATTCGGATAAAGTTGCTTCTACTTCCAGACCCTTTAAAAGAAGTAAGGAAATGAACAGACATTAAATTTTAAAACCCCTAAAATCGCGATAAGCTTGACTTACATAAACTTTTTAATCCCCTAAAGGACAAAATGCCAAAATTGGCATTTTTTTCTATGGCCTATAATCCGGGGTGGACCTGGACCTCAACCAACATGCCTCTCCAGCCAGCACGATCTTTCGCCAGCTGTCTCCAGTTGCGCACTCCAAGTTGGTTGAGGTCCTTCTCGATTTGTCACCAGTTACGACCCTTTAAAGCAAATCTGTATCCATGTTGACGTCATTCAACAATTCCTGGGCGTTGCATGAGCAATATCCAAGTTCTTCGATCCATTTTTTTCGACAGCAGGAAATCGCCGAACACGCAAAACACGTTAAACTTGCACGCCTCTCACCAACAAAATAAAGATGCTATATAGCTGAAACTCAAAACATATTTCCAAGACGAGTGTTAAAAATTTTGAAATTCAATCTTCTGCAGAAAAGCCTCTAAGGCTTCGCAGAAATTATTACCGATTGTCAAAATTTTGCCAAAAAATAAAAAACACAGATAACAGAAAAAAATCTAATTTTTTTTACAGACCTCGTTTACTACTTGGATGATGTGGAAAACGGAACATTACACTTCAATGTTGAAATTTAATAGCATGATGGGGTCTCCACATGTTTTTCTGCTCTCTGCTAAATTTATTACTACAAACAGCTCTATTAATTGCAAAGTCAATTTTCAGAAACAATAGCATATATCTTGTATGTTCAGAATTGTTAGTTAAAAATTTAAGAAAAAAAAAATAAAACTCATTTCGTGCCTACACCTTCAGTGTCTTACAACGCATTCCATAGATTCTCTTACAAGAAATCCATTGTGTTGTCAGTCAGTTGTCTTTTTTGTGCATAACTTCTGCGAACCATTATGTTTCTTAATACTCATGCAGATTTCTAAAACCACGTACCTGCTACGGGGACCGTTAGCCTTTTGCTTCCGCAGTGCCGTACTTAACAACGCAGTTCTTTGTTTGCTCAACCTGAAGACAGTCTACGATGATCAATCCCTATTTTATGTCTCACAATCTCTTTCAAATCTTGGTGTTCTAAGAATGCTATTTCTTGTCGAAGTTTTACATAAATCGGATATCAGTTCAGTAGAGATCTTGCTGTAAGCCTATATAAGTCGGAGATCTTAGACCTATTTTGGCTCCTTCAAGTTCTTTTGTTACAGCACAAATTTAACAGTTTGATACCCAAACCGTTCGTTCAAATTGAGTTCTCTTGTGTTTGTAGTTGAGAGCCATGCGAGTGGTTATTAGTCATTCGAGTGATTAGTAGTCATTCGAGTGATTAGTTGTCATTCGAGTGATTAGTAGTCATTCGAGTGATTAGTAGTCATTCGAGTGTTAAGTAGTCAATCGAGGGATTAGTAGTCATTCGAGCGATTAGTTGTCATTCGAGTGATTAGTAGTCATTCGAGTGTTTAGTAGTCATTCGAGTGATTAGTAGTCATTCGAGTGATTAGTTGTCATTCGAGTGTTAAGTAGTCAATCGAGGGATTAGTAGTCATTCGAGTGATTAGTAGTCATTCGAGTGTTTAGTTGTCATTCGAGTGATTAGTAGTCATTCGAGTGTTTAGTAGTCAATCGAGTGATTAGTAGTCATTCGAGTGATTAGTAGTCATTCGAGTGTTAAGTAGTCAATCGAGGGATTAGTAGTCATTCGAGCGATTAGTTGTCATTCGAGTGATTAGTAGTCATTCGAGTGTTTAGTAGTCATTCGAGTGATTAGTAGTCATTCGAGTGATTAGTTGTCATTCGAGTGTTAAGTAGTCAATCGAGGGATTAGTAGTCATTCGAGTGATTAGTAGTCATTCGAGTGTTTAGTTGTCATTCGAGTGATTAGTAGTCATTCGAGTGTTTAGTAGTCAATCGAGTGTTTAGTAGTCATTCGAGTGATTAGTTGTCATTCGAGTGATTAGTAGTCATTCGAGTGTTTAGTAGTCAATCGAGTGATTAGTAGTCATTCGAGTGATTAGAAGTCAATCGAGTGATTAGTAGTTGAGTAGATTGAGAATCCAGATGTTCTCGAGATGTTGTAAAAATCGATTATTACTTGAATTCGAATGCGCCTATCACTATTTTGAGAATCTCATTCATCAACACAGTTAAGGGGAAGTAAAGAAAAAAGTCGGTATGGTGGTATAGTGGTTCGAATTGCAAAAACACTGAAGCGAGCTTCAATTCAAACATCAAACGTCCAAATCCGTTGTATCATCTTTTTTACAGCAAAAGCTTGGTTCAATTGCCTCTCATTATCTTCAAGGCATTCCTCTTATAAACTAGTGCCAGAGTGAATTAACTCATTAATCATTTAAACTCCAAGGCATCACCCCATTCCCATGAATCCACACACCGCTGCTGACACATTTCTCAAAAGAAAAAATGGCATTATCAACTGTAAACAGTCAACTGAACCATTTGTAGAAAAGCCATTTATCTTCTATCTTCTTTCCTGTTCCATATCTGAAGAATTCCTCAAGGGAAACTTCGTGCAACCCCGTAAATTTCAGTCGAAAAGCTTGCCCCATTACTCTGTTCAATCGAACCGCGGACATGCTTTTCTCTCCGATTTCTCCACGCAAATGCATTAACTTCCCCAGGCAACACTAAATTCTTCGGTCAGTTCAGCTTTCCCGCCGTTTTTCTCTTTATCACAGAAAGCTTTTCTCCGAACGCACATGGCATTTTAATGACGGCTCGTCTATGTTCATTTCCCTGCCCACTGTAAAGCACTCCACACCGAGAACCACACCAAGCTGAATGTTTGTGTTGAATTTCACTTGAAATTCACCTTACTCACCCTACGTCCTCAGTCATCTGTCATTTGTTATTTTAAACAGCAATTTACAGGCGCCCGGTCGGAGAACCATCTGCCGGACGTGAGCACACCAGAGTGCCGAAGAGAAACCCGTGCCCGGGAAGAGAAGAACAATAGGAACAAAATAAATCACCAACATTCAAGAGAGACGCACAGAGAACGCGAAGCAAAAGCAAATCGAATCGAGTAAAACGAATGAAAGATGAAAACCATACAAAAAAATTGAATTAACAATTTTTGGTTGGCTTTTTTCCCTCGTCGTCGTTGTTGATTTCTGTGCGAACTCCTCGACTTGCGACGATATACGTTCGTTGTGGCCGCAACTTCGAATTCAGTTTGTTGGAAACTTTTCGCGTATCGACTTCAGTTTGAACTTTTCGTTCTGTAAGGCGGTCTCTCTGCTTAGACTTGTATAAGCTGCTGCTTTGTGAAACTCTCGTGTGTTTATAAAATAAAATATAAAAGAATTATTCTAAACATTTCGTTTGTTTTTTTTCGAAAAGAAGGAAGAAATATATTTAGTTCGTGATTTGGGACTGTGACTATTTGTGAGGAAATTGCTTCAACGGAAAACTTTGCCGCATCTCGTGACAGACCATAAGCCTTTCGTTCAATCAACTATATTGATTTTTTTTTGTTAAATTTGCTCGCGTGACTGTGCTTCCTCTGACGTGGTGTTCGGGTCAGTTCGTAAGGAAACACAACGCAAAACGGATATCCTCTGCGAAAGGATCGAAGTGTCAATTAGTAGAAACAGAACGGAAAATCCATTAATGTATTTTATGTGACATATACCCACTCACTTGGCCGCGTTGAGAGTGATTTTTTTCGAAATAAACCAAGGGAAAAAAATTGCACGTTATCCTATCAAAGACTTATCGCTTTGCCACTTGAGATCATGGAGATCTTATTCCACTGCAACCGAATGATGATCAAAAACAACTTTATACTCCTCAAGCACAACAAGGATTACCTGATGAGACTATTTACAATATAAACTGAATTGATTAAACGACGACGACATTTGTGATCTAAGCAAGAAAAAGGATTATGAACTTTAATTGACAAATGATCAGGTTTTAGGTAAAAAATAGGGATCTGCTTACAAAACAAAAAAACAAACAAAAATTCTCAGAAGTAATTAACGGAGAAGGAAAAGGTCTAACAGTAAATAACATCTGCTCAGCATATCCTGCCGAAACAACAACCGGAGAAATTCATTGCTTTTTGTTGGGATACCTGAAGAGGTCGTACGCGTGTCTCGTGTGTATGGTAGCATCGAGGATATAGTACATAATAAAGGATCCATGTGTGACGAGTTTACAGTGTTCGATCAATAACCGTCCTGAAAGGATCTATTTTTTCTGTGCTCTTACCTTTCTGTTATTCGAGTGTGCGTTTTTTTTTCGTTGAATTTCTCCCCACTTTGTTTATGAGATAAACGTGCATCGCATCAATAAAATTGGATTTAACTTTCACAACCATGGATCTAACGGACACAGCAACTTTAGCAATCGCTACAGTGTCCCTTGTGTCACTCATCTTTGTGGCGTTCCTTTATCTTCGAAGGACAAAACGTAAGTTTCAAATTGTCAAAAAAAAAATAAAAGAGTGCGACCATTTATCTGTGTTTTGAGTGACATTCGGGTGAAGTTTTGAGCTTATCAAAAGTGAAATAAAAAAATAAGTTATAAAATTCCAAGTTTATTGTTACCGTTCATGGAAATATTCAAGTATTTTTGGACAATCTGTTGGTTTTGTTGCTTTGCTCTTACATACCTACTGTTTGGCCTGCAATTTGTGATATAATTTTAGACATTGTGTGCAAAGTGTTTAAATTTGGACCTTGAACTGTGAATTCTTGACATTTTCAAAATCAGTATTTGCTGTAGACATTTGTCTGCCTTTCTTGTCTTGTTTTTGTTGTGCTTAGATCGGGAAAGGATATTTCTGACGCATGGTCAGAGAATGTGCTGTCAACACTTTATGAAAATATTAACTGTCACAACATTGATCTTAAAAGATTAAAAGTTTTAAAGGACTATAAAATTAAGGATAAACTCACCGAGAAAGCTTGCAAAATAGAAATTGAATTTCGTAGACAGTTTCAAATCGGATGACGCCCAATTCGATCGACGAATGATTTTACTTTTTGCTATACTTTCCGATGAATGTCCTCTGTATTTCCTAAAGATATTCGTGTGCTGTTTTGAGCCCAAAGTCCTGTAGAATATACTTAGATTCAGACTTTTTGACAGAACGTCATGATGTCGACCACTTTCAAATTGTCCAATTAAGAAGCTTTCCTTCTAAAATGTCAAATGGAAAAAGAATCATTCATATTAAACGTCAGAATTCAGTCAAAACTAAACATATTTGTTTTCTGTAGCAAAATTTTACAGTAAAATATTTTTTTAGTTTGACTCATTTCGTAAGTGCCTCGCTTTACCGCCTGTGCCTGACATATGCGTGAATCAATATTGGATCTTATACGTCAAATCTTAGCCAGCTCAGGTTTCATTTTATTCATCTTAGATCTTATGATAGTCGATGCGAAGCCATATTCAAATTTGATGCAAACGATATGTGTTCAAAAGGTGACATCTGTCACTTTCAACTTTCCCAGTAGAGTTAATCAAAATGTCAGTGGCGCCAATTGACAACATCAAAGTGAAGTTTTTAAAGCATCGACTAACTGTCTGTCTGATGAGAGAAGAATATGTCACAAATCTGTTTGAAAAATGTGACATATCCCTCAGTTCAAAGTTACGAACTGTCATTCGTTCCAGTGACTTTGCATAGCAATGCAATGCCATTCCACAAACACGCGCAAAGAAAGTTGCATCAGCTAAACTTCCATCGTCACAACAGAATAATGACATGATTACTTATCAAGTTCCTTTTGCATTATTCATTTGATCTTACCGGGGAGGTGAGCACACACGTTCATGTAAGAGAACTTGAAAAAAAAACAGCAAATTCATCAAGAATCTTTCCAGTCGTTGAGTAGACAGACCGCTCGTGATAAGAGCTCTCTCCGTCTGATTAGCTTATGAACAGCTTTTGTGCGAACGGATGGGTACGACTGTTTACTAGGTCATGCGAAATTGTGACAAATGTCATGAAGGGTTGCGGCATTTGCTATCCCCCCAAAACGACGCAAAAATTTAATTCCTATCGTCAAACGACATTGAACCTGATACTGAAACTCAGATAAGACGATTCTGAATACATTCAAATCACTAGTCACCTCATGAGCAAGAAAGTCACCAACCCTGTCCTAACCCCAACGGTCCTTCTATCTACGCCACAACACAGCGCCCCACAGATAAATGTTGTCACGTAATTGATAATAAACAGACAACGGAATGCGACAACACACTTCACACAATAATGACATCAAGCAATCCCATTTAATCGCTAAGACCGGGTAGACAAGACTTTTGTCAAAATTGCAAGCAATTGTCTAGCGTACCGTGACAGCTGTACGAAAGTATAAATATTAGTTCACGACAAATGCAAATCCATGTAGAAGAGCTCGCACACATCTCTTCTCAATGTTTTTCCTATTTTTTGTTTTTTACGTAATTCACGAGAAGAAATCGAAATTTCCCAACTCATCAATTGATGGCGCGACAAACCAGCTCGACACGATTGCATAAAGAGAAATTTCAGACCTTTTGACACCTTTACCCTAACCTCACTTAAGCAAATTGAGAGACAATAAAGCAGAGGAGACATTAGCAAATGCGAAAAAAATACTGTCTGAAAAAGAAATCAGATGATGGACAAAACGACGAAGAATCAAAAACCCAAACAGAAGCGCAGAAGATGAATTTACTCAATTTAATTTCAACTCTCTTCTGACTTGACGTACAAGTGAAAGTTTTGACGTTAACCTTAACTGAAAACGAAGCCCAGACGACTGAGACACAAGGTGTGGAGGAGAAGAAAGACGGTCGAGTGAAATGCACTCACACATATTCATGTGTATGTGTTCCTTTCTTTCTTTCCTTTGACGTTTTGTTTTCTTTTTCATTTTTTTTTTTTTTTTTGCAATGAAAGATTCAATGTAGGTAGCGGTTCAGACTGAAAGGCATTTAAGCTACTTTTGGTAAAGTGACATGATTTCGTTATGTGAGCTTGTGTGGGTATTAGGTTAGGTTAGATGACCACGCATTTTTTTCCATCATTTTGTTCAAAATCCAAGTCATTTGCTGATGATTGCACAGCAAAACACGTTCACAGTGATGATGGCAATGATGGTGATGATGATAGCGATTGCGGTGAACGGTGCTACATGTGAGATGTTGCTACTTTCTCTCTGCGGTCCAAGGAGGGGGAAAAATATACTATGTAGGAGATCGCCCCATTCAAAGCTGGGATGTTGCTTAACTGTTGAACTTATGTGTGATGAAGCCACTTCCGGATTTCGTAAGACAAAGTGTGACACAGACCTCCGTTGACGCATCGGCTTGACACATCAGCGACAACTCCAAAAGAGCATTCAGCCAAAAAAAAAAAGAAAAGAAAAAAAGAAAGAACCGCAAAGCTATCCCACTCGAAATCTTTGCTGAAGAATATTTTAAGAGGATTCCGATGGCGCGCGGTGATTCAGATGCTTTTCATGACTAATGATCTACTCCAGTTATGGGAAGAATGTCAAGATAAGTATAGCAGACGAGGATCATTAACCGCGGAGATATTTCAAAGCAGGTCGCTGGTGTTCAGGATTTATTGCCGCGGTGGGGGAAAAATTTCGCAACCCATCCAACATGAGACGGTGTCGTATTTTTAACCTTCAAATTTGAATTCTCACAACAAGAAGAATACATTCGTTTTCTTTCCTTCTTTTAAACCGTTATAAATCAAGCCGTTCGAGAGCACCGAAGGCTCATTTGCACACAACTGACTTTATTAGTGACTATTTGACGCAACATATATCTTTAACACAAACAGTTCTTCAACATTTGTTGTCAAAAGATCATTACAATAAACGAACAGGTCGCCGTTGTAAAGCTCCTCAAGCATTTGTGTTTACACACAAAGCAATTCAAAATAAAAACGCGAAAATATTGTCAAACATTTTCAATATTTCACTCACGACTCATGTGATTCAGTCGCCCTCCCTTCCAACGTTTAGTTTGAAACAATGCCAAGTGGAAGTGGATTTTCATTTTCATTGATTAAATAAATTCTCTCTCCCTCCCCCCTTCACAACCGGCCGGTCATTCATTCAGAATACTTAAGACGAATCAGGCAAAAGAAACAAACTCTGCTGTGTGTTCTCTTAAATGTGTTGGCTCAGCTATGTAATGGATTTGATGAATCTCCGAAAGCCCTTGCTCCGCCATCGCCATTTCCTTTTCAACCTACATCAAGTGACAACACATTATTCCCAGCTTCTGGCTCTCTCTTTCACTCACTCTCTCGCTGTGGTCGGTATGTTTTCTTGGATGGAGTGTTTTGACAGCTCTATCATCATGGAGATGGCAACATTGCTGAGACGAAAATGTGGAATGTGGAGAGCACGGCAGCATGGCACAGCAAACAGCCCAGTTCTATGAAGTCGAATTCGTTCTTGCGTTCGATGAACTTCTTAGCTTTTTTTTTGCAACCGCCCCGCATACCTTCTGTCCTGACTGTTGGTCGGCACAATGACCGTAAAGCCGGGAGGAGAGCACGGCTGGTGAAATTGCATTGTTCTGGTTCTTAACGTTTTTTGCTTTGTTTTATGGGGACGACGACGTGACGACGGTAGGCAGGCTGGCTGTTTGGTGGTGTATCGTGCGCATAGTCGTTAAATGTATGGTCTCTTCCTTTTTCCTGTTCTACCGCCGCTTTGTTGAATGGTCTGTTCAGATGGGTTCATCAGGGAAACGAAGTGAACATTCGATCTAAAACGAGTGGCCAATGCCGATATCGGTTGGCAACTGGAAGCCGGCTTTATAGGGGACCCTCGTCTTTGTGACTCATTCTCAAGTTTCTTCGATTCTCATTTTCTTCCTCGTGGTCGTTTTAATGAATTCGTCGTCATTTGTTTTTTTTTTCTTTTTGTTGCGCGCTTCACAGTAGTGTAATTCACACCGGAAGGCCGGGTGATATATCGCCCTCATCTGGGCGGCAGTGTCGAAGACAACGCTTCGCTGACTCTGAAACTTGCCGCACCACGTCTTGTTGTTTGTGGGGGATGATTGTCTTTGTGTATGTTTGCATACTTTGCAAATGTGCTGCCATGTGCTGCAAGTATATATATCTCATCTTATTCTTTTTTTGTTTTAGTTTTGTTGCTCATACATTGTATGCATTGTTATTGCCCACAGCGGTCGACGACGGCGACGCGTCGTTTGTGCTATTTCCTTTTGCATGTAAAAGAAGAACCTCGTGGTTGGCCTGTGGTGTGGGAACTGAACCTAATTTCCGGTTCTGTACGAAGGCATCAGAAGGAATATAAATATCTTTGTCCCCCGCAGATAACCAAGCAACTTGTTTTCGATCATGAGACGAAAAGTCACATGAAACTACGATCGGAATAAAAACGTCAAACATATTTTGAAATCAAATGAATCACAGGATGTCTTTTGAGACGTGGGCATAGGAGATGAGAGAGCTGGTCACGAGTGAGGGAAATGTGAAAATGGCAGTCAAATGTCAGAAATGCGTGTTTCAGAAGAAGGTTTTTTTTCCAAGTGTCACTTTTCTGATACAAGAGAGTCCAGAGATGGCGTTGTCGGATTCTGCCACTCGCATTAATATTTTAAACAAGAGCATTTGTCATAAAACATGTTATTGCAAAACCAAGCTAAAGATGTCCATGACAACAAATTACCAAAAACGAGAAAAGAAACAAAAGCGGTTGCATCTTATTTTCACCTCAAAGGATGACATTTCGAAAAATTTTATTGTTTTACTATTTTTAGAAACTCGTGACAAAGACCAGACTCGAATATCGTCTAGTTAATATTTCATCGAATTTATCGGGGAGCCACCAAAAGACTAGCACGTGGTCGTCTCCCCCAAACAAAGTCTTCCACTCTCATCCTGTTTGTTTTGCACGTTTCCAATTTGCAAAATAAAAACAAATAATGCGTAAAAATATTTAAATAAACAAAAGAATAAATAAACTAGAAATAATATATCTTTCTTAAAAAAAAAGGAAGAAACTGTGTTTGCCATCGAAAGAGAGTTCGGTGCCAGGCACCACCGACGCCGGGCCATTTTGCACGTCTTCCTCCCTCAGTGTGAGCGATGCTTTAGACGGTTTTTATCTTTGTTTTGTTTATTTTTTTTTTATTATATTCTGTTCTTTCTCATCCTCACCGAGTTAAGCAACAAAGAATACGGAGAGTAAACGCGTTGGCGTAAAGTGAAAAGGGGAGGCGACAAAGACATAGTAACTAATCGCTTATGAAAATTTATGCAATCAATTTGCTGTTGTATCATGAGGAGAAACAGAACGACGGACTGAAAGAAATTTGAAAATCATTCACAAATACGCATGGCCCCTTTGTTATGTCAAAATGCGTAGTCGTCAATCCTAACAATCTACCGTTGTGAATAAATTGAGGAAAATGGCATAATTTGGACAGGTTGCTTGTGGGTAACGGTAAGCTTTAACTTGAGGAGGCATTTTTGAAATGTGTTTCTGACCTTTGTCAAGTAATTTAATGTTTATGATGGTTGTCAAAATTTTCAGCCATCTTTGGAATGTTTGGCATTTGACAAAATTTAAATTTCTCTTACAAACCACTTTGCATCCGGCATATTTGCATTCCAAATCATTTAAAACATTTGACCTAATATTTGACAGATTTCTTATTTTTGAGACTTTTTGTGAAGGATATCTATCTTCACTTACATTTGACCTTAATTCCACTTCCCTAATTTCCCTACATTGCCGCTGAGCAATTACAATGACCGTTTGTCTGTCAGCTCTATTACCAATAACTTAATTGACCAATTAACGCAATCGATTCCATAGCCGAGTGAGTGATGTTTGCTTTGACGCATAACTTCAATTCTTTGTATGGATATTTCAAGGCGCTGCCCCTACATATCTCTCATAAACGTACGTGGAGCTCATTCTAATGTTGACATCAAATAGCAATCAGCTGAGTGGTTATTTGGTCAGCAATATGTCATTTCAATCCACCATCAGCAGTGAGGCACCACTTCCTTGCCTGTCACACGCCGTTTTCAAAATTATTTTTATAAGCATTAAGAAGGAAATCAACACAAACAAATCTAGTCGTGTGACATGTGAGAAAATGACGCACGAACCGTTTCTTTTGATTTGGAACGGAGTTTTCGGGTTTTGGGGGGTCCCAGAAAGCAAATCACTTGTCATGTCAAAGTGACATTATTTATCCGCGTACTATGTGAATTTGTATGTCTATTATTCAAATAGGAAGACACGTGACGTTCACTTTTTTATTTGCTTTTTTAAAAAATAAGAAACAAAAACATGAAATAGTGATGTTTATATTTACGCAAGGATTAAAGAACATTTGGCAGCATTCGCAAATTTCTGTTTGCACAAATTTCATGCCAGCTATTCAAATTTCAACAGAAAATAAAGGTGTTTT
This sequence comes from Eristalinus aeneus, assembly GCA_955652365.1. Taxonomy (NCBI): domain Eukaryota; kingdom Metazoa; phylum Arthropoda; class Insecta; order Diptera; family Syrphidae; genus Eristalinus; species Eristalinus aeneus. The sequence goes on from OY019132.1 coordinate 50,971,227, forward strand.
TTTTTGTTGTATTTCTACCTGTTGATAGGGGAATCCATCCGCATTTGTTGAATTCCGCAGGCAGGCTACGCGCTGTTGGATGTTCTCTGATGTTCATTATTAATTTTGCGTATCAACGGCAATGGCAATGGCGACTACAATGTTGCCGACCCAGTTGTTTCTGTTTGGCTGGGCGATGAATTTTCTTCGTGGCATTGCAAGATTGCATTTTTTGCTTTGAACTTGGAAACTTGTGGTTCTTTTCTGTTTGTTTTGTTTTGCTGTGCTTTGCACTTGGTTTGTTTTGCTTCAGTTGTATTTTTCTTTTTGTGGTGTAAAGTGTATCAAATGCAGTTTTCTGACTGGACATGGCTGCAGTCAATGTCAGTTGTGGTGTTTTGTTGCATCATTGATGATGACTTTAACTTTCTTGAGGGGCAGAGTTGTTTAAGTTGTTTGATTAGCACTTCGAATGACAGCTGATATCCATTTTGTATACTACATGCCAACAGTCAAATAAACGACAAACTTTGAAAATGGACATGCAAATATAATTTTTCAAGAAATGTAATCAACAAATTGATCAGAGTTCCAAGTCTTAACACAAATGTCAGACAATTAATCAAGCAAGAACATTATTCTGATGAAATCAAATGTCAAGTATAATTATCATTCCCCTCCATGATGAATTCGATTCCCGACCTTCCCCAGCTGCAAAGAAGTCTACCCCAGGGGCAACAAATGAAAACAGTTGGCATGCATAGAACTTAATGAAATTAAATTCAGCGGGGGGCCGCAATCCCAGGCAAACCATATTTGACAAATGGAAACCGTAATGAAGCGGCCATTTGTGTGTGATGTAAGAATGAGAACAAAACAAAAACCGTTCACAAACAATTACTGGAACATTTTTTGTGGCAAATGGACCGGTATGCTATTGACCTTATTAGCAAATGAACTCACTAAAGCGTGATGACAGCAAGTATAATACCTTGTCAAAATTAACATTCTTGTGCGTAAATTTTCTGTGATTTTCGTCTGCTTTTAAATATTCGTTTCTCGGCAATCAACATAATCACTCAGAAACAATGAACAGAATAGACACAACATTTCTTTTTAATGGAATCTCCCCGGTGTAATTACCTGTTGATTGAATTTGTGGATCTTGTGAGTTTGATTGTGGATTACATAAGAATGGGTGTGTGCAGAGGCAAACCAGAAAAAAAAGTGGATATGCAATTCCAGCAATTCCAGATGTGGCATAACCTAAACGACGATCTTTATGTTTATAAATACCATTTGTGCGGAACATTGTCAGAGTGCTTTGTTGTGCGGGGTTTTTGTTATGTCACTGCGTGATGGTCTGTTGCGTTTTTTAATGCAGCAAAAAGGAAGATGAGCGATAATAGCCTTTTCGTTATGATTGGCAAATTATGGCAAAATGCGATAAAAGTCGGTTGGCGTCGGCCACATCGTGTATGGGACAAATAAATGATAATGTTGTTGCCGCTGTTGTCATTTGTTAATTTATGTAATTGAGGCGGCAAGGCAGTTTATAATAATTAGATAAACAAATTAAAATGCGTTGAATATGTAGATGATGTGATGCAATTTACTTTCATCTGCGTGGACAGTGAATATTGATGAGAGAAGACACGCACGAATATTCACATGATTTTTGACAGATAAATAATGCAGAGTGAGATACCATGCATTTATCATTTGTTGTGCGTTCACTTTCAGAATGAGCCCATTCATATAATTTAATTGAATTTTTAGGAAAACGACGTCAAAATGAAATCAAATGAATCAATCAAAGGAATGGGATACAAAAAGTGCGCCCTTGCAGTAGAATGACTGAACAAGCTATTCGGCTTGCTTCTCCATCGAAATATACGGCGATTCATTCGTTGCGCTCACGTTGCGCTTCGCAAAAACTAAAGCTATGTTCAGAAGATTGCAAATTTGCAAATATTGTCAGCTCTGTCCTGCAAAAATTGTCCAAAATATCTTACAGCACTTGACAATAACCTCACAATGTGTTTTCTACAAATATTTTCAGATAAAATGTTTACTCCACACGATTGGGACAATTTTTGCAGTGACAAAACCAACAATTTTTGACGATCTGACAATAGTTTGGAACATACCTTTACTCCACTAATTTGAAAGCAGTCAGTGATGTCTATATTATGCAGTTGATGGAAGTGTCAAAATGATGAAGAAATCAGCTGACTCACTGTTTCATTATAACATGCATAGTTCTTGATCCAAAGGACTTTTCTGCGTGTACTTTCTCCTCCTGCTTACAATGACGATTGTACGTTGTCATGTGACTATTCGCTTAGGCTGACTGCATCACTTCATGAAAATTCTTGGAATCAAAATCACTGAGGCAAGGTAACAGGGACTTTACTAACGATTCGAGACAAGACATCTGGCAAAGGACAATGCTTGGTTGCCATGAAGTTATTGGTGTCATTTAAAAGCTTCTTCCGTGCAATCGTTTTTGTTTTCGTGACACCTGTCAAATTGCTTCACATTATTGGGTCTCTTTCGCCCGTCTTCTAAAGTTATAAGTCCATGCGAGAAAAACCGCAAACCTCAAATGCCCTCGAAGTCAGCAAAACTCGTGTCATCAGTCAACTCCAGACTTATTTATGAGACAGTCATGGAAAGTTTGACATTTTGAACGCGAAACCGCTTTGGTCATCACATCAATAGGCCTTGAAAACGAACAAAGAATTTCGATGATATCTCGCAATCGTTTTGTTTTATTTAAATTAAAATAGGAAGCGCTTTATAAAACGCCTTATATTTAAATATTCTTATAAAAGTTGCCCCAGGCAAATATGTCAAATGTTTAGTATAGCATTCCATTTTCTGGAAAGTTCAAACTGTTTGTAAATTCAAATTATACTTCACATATGTATGTAAATCAGAATTCAAACATTTTTAAAAGGTTTCTCAACAAATAACAAACTTTCTTTCTCTTTCTCTATACTTTTGGGCTCTCACTGTTCCTTAATTTCTGTTACTTAAGGGTATAAAACAATCCCAATTAACAAAAAAACAAAATAAGTTGCTTTCAATGGTGTTTCTTACAATAATCCAACAGAGTTTGGATGCTGCACAATGGCCGTAGTTACAGATTGTTACAATCCCTCTTTCATTGAACAATAACCACGTCCACTTCTAAACTAAATAATCTTAATTTACACTGAAACAAAATTACTGTAAGCGAAGTAAGCTCTCGACAGGTGATTGAGAAAAAATATTTCGGCTGCCATCGTTTAGTTGTTGAAATACTGAAAAGCGACTTTTTGTGGGTGCGGCTGTCGGCTAAAGTCTGTCCACGGAATCGCATTCGTTGACCTTCATCGTCGATTAATGGGTTTTTGAATGAGATGTGAAATTAGGGGTGTGTTAAAATGAACAAGTTTAACAACTGGTTGACTGAACACATTTAAAACTTTGTTCCAACACTGACCCATTGATTTTGAAAATCAATCTATGTTTGGGATCGCTACAGTCCTTCATTTGAAACCAGATTTGCTCAAATTTCGACTAAGGATTGATTATGGACTACTGACGTATTTACAAAACGACGTACTTACCCAACATCCAACAGCGAGTTCAATTTCCCTGCGTTTATGCGATGGGTTGCCACCGTAGTGCGACACTCACACACCGAAAATCCCGGGTTGGAATCCCAGACTGAATACGCATTTTTCACTGCACCGCTCTATTTTAAGTTGTCGAAAACACTCAAGGAGTAATAATTGTGTATGAAAAAGGTTCTCAAACTTCGCCATTTGGAGTCGGTAAAAAACTATACCACTCTTGAGTAGAACGAACAACACGACTAGTTGCAGTTAATGAGGCAAAAAAGCCCTGCTCCCCTCGTGTCGCACCATCTAATATATTTATATACCCCAATTTAGTCGCAATGACTTCTACATGCACAATAAAATTGTTGCTATCAGAAATGGAACAACACCCTAGGCGTGTCAGCATCATCCAACGTAGTTGCCTACTTCCATTTCCCCTACGTCCTTCTGAGACCTTCTACATCCATATCATATAAGCGTTCTAAATTCAAGCATTTAGAACGTTCCACAAAGTTTCCGCAGTTCTTTAAAATGTCAAAATAGTAAACAACAAAAAAAAATCAGAAGCACTACAGTGGCTATTCTGTCTAGTATCTCAAAATAAACACAAATGCTATTTACAAAAAACGAGGAGTGAAAAAAAAAGAAAGGAAACTGACGCCATACGCATGTCGTGTGCCAAGAAGATATGAATTTTCATCACTTTTTGCTGTAAACAATATTTCGTGAGAAGATGGTGCCACTCGAACTGTCGGAGTTACATAATCTGCTCAACAGCAGGAATCATTCTTATCGCTTGCCCTGTAATCGCATCACTAAACTTGTGTTTTTTTCCTGCGCACTTGTCGAAATGCTTGCGAACGTATCCACCCAAACGCAAAATATTTTTGCCTCAGGGAGGCGCACAAATAAGCACATTGACAGGTTTAGGCTGTATTTTCGAGATAACTTCGCAACGAGGAACATAGATGTGAATGTTTTCGAGAGATCAAGGCTGGGCGTGCTCTAATTGATTGCTTAATGGAAAATCTTGTGTAGAACGCTCACGCTCACTAGCTCGTTAGCCGATTGCACAGCATAAACTACATCCACCAAAAGCGTGCCGCCGCCACCGCAACTGCCATTGCCCATTATCTAATCGAGAATAGATTTCCAGAATCAATCGCCCGTCATCAGAACAGTCATCATCGCAAAATGACGTGTATCTGAGTGTGCTGACCATCAAAGTCCTCTTTTAGACTTCCTGTGTCGGGACGTAGTTGCCGTCTCCGAACCGAACATGGTCATCCAGTGTCGAGAATATAAATTATCTACTCGAAGACGATTACGTATCTGATAGTGCAAAGGTTCTTCGAAAACGAGTGGCTCGTACACATACTTGGAAACCACTATCGGCGAATTGGAATCGCAGAAGTTACGAATCATTGCCAATTGTTGGCGGATCTTGTTGATAATTTCTAGGTCACTTGGACGAATACGCAACATTCTAGGCAGCTCACATAAACACGCGCACTGGCAGTGGGCATCCGCATTGATTGTCATTCTTCTTGCAGTGGTGAAGTGTCATTTTGTGGCCGAACAGCACGTACGAGTGTTCAGTGCTAGCTGTGGATATGCAGCGCGCCTGTGGGGAGGTCCCTTTGATATTTTCAAATGCCGCATTGAACTTTCACGTTTCTCCAGATTGGGTTTCCTCACTCTTCTTCTCTCTCTCTCTCTCTCTTTATTGCTTTGGCTTGATTTTAAATTGATTTTTTTTTCTTTGCTTTCAGGTGACACTTTGCAACATGATGGTAGTAAAGGAAGTCAATTTACACAAGAGAAAGATGACAGAGATACAAAGAATGACAGTCGTGTCGATTTGTCGTTGACAGTTAAATGTCAAAAACAAAAATCGACTAGAAATGGTCAAAAACAGAAACACAATCATAAATCCCACAATTCCGACAGCTATCAAAAGAAGGCACAGGCATCAAACAAGGAATTTGATGCGTTATTGACAAATAAATTGAATGGGATACGGGATATGGATTTTACCAGCAATGGGGAATATTTTGCTTCAGGAACAGAAGGTTTGTTTACTTTTAATCGTATTTTCTAAAGTAATTTCGATTTGGCTGTTCTTGAAATTTGAAAGAAATAATTCCTTGTGACAGAATCTAATTCAGCACTCTGTCAAGATGAAGAAGAATGAATTGTATCGCAAAGTGAGGGTTGAAGAGTTGAAATTCAGTGAAAAGTGGCGAATCCAGTTATGTGAGGGAGTAGGAATTTTTGCTTCGTTTGTAATCTTGTTCAACCGAATTGCTGCAATTCATCATTTTGTTTGTGAAGATGGAGGTCTAATCTATGTTTGATTCGAGATCAGCAGAGGTTCTTGTTGACAAAAGCTTAGCGGCAAATGTGTAAATCAATAAAAATTACCGTTTGCTTGATTTAGAAGAAGGGAAGAGGAATTTGATGGGCAGCATGCTGACGTCTGGCAGCTGCCTTTTTTTCTGCGACGTAGCGCCTTTGATTTATTCCATTTGTTTAAAGTTAGCTAACCTAGTAAAAACAAGAAAACGTCAATAAATGCTTGCAAAAAGTACGTCCTCAAGCAGACATCCCGACCTATGTTGTTCAATAAACAAGTTACACATTTGAATCGTTCCTCCACCAAAAACCGTCACACCACACACGATACCTGCCTCCATAACGTAAAAGTCTTCTTTGTAAGAAGCTTATCATATCTAAAAAAAAAAGCCATATCTCTATGGATTTATGTGCACTTCTCTAGCCTCCTGCGCAGGTTTGTAGTTCAATGATTTTCCGCGTAGCAACATTGTAACAACAAACAATAAACAATCGGTGTCGTGAGAACAAAAGAGATATTCCCAGTCGTGGGAATGAGGGAAGGCCTAATTTTTGCGACACGTTTGTCCCACTGAAATCGATTCATCTCAAGACACCCACAATCCACTTCAGCACACCAACTCTGCATGACATAATGCCGGAAAGACTCAATGAATCATCTGGCAAAATCCACTTGATGACTACTGTCTGCCAGATGCAAAAACAAAACGTAAACACAAGCTTTGCCGTGGGAGGCGCCTTTGTGCAGACAGTCGTCGACACTCGTTCGAGTTTTACTGCATTAAGGGACGCAAGAGAAAGTGACGTTATTTTCCCCGTTCTCTCGCTCTTTCACTGACCTAACCCACTGCAAAACAAGCACCACGTCATGTCTATCTGCAGCGACAGCAGGGACAACGGTAACGATGGCAGCGACACACGTACAGCCTTGCAACTAGTTTTGTGGGAAAAGAAGCAGGAACACCACGGAATGCAACGACACACTCCTGTTCGATGGGAAATCGAATACAACGACGGTGTCTTGCTCTTTGACGATTTTATTGAAAAGTCGTTGGTGCAAGTGTTGCAACTTAACGACTATGACACGACACGATGCGGCTTTGAAAGTGCTCGCAAGGCAGTTGGCTGCATACACTTCCTAGTTTTTCCGACGATCATTAGCATAATTATGTGAACATGAAATACATGCGTTACGAACTTTGATAACTTTTAGGCAGTAGCACGGGGGCAGGCAAGCAGTTTTCACTTGTTACGGACTATAAATTCAGAGCCTGAGAGTTTATTTGATTTGCACGTGTTCGCCTACAGCGCGCAATATGCGTCATTGCACGGTTAACGATTTTCCCGAAAAAAAGAAAACGAAACACCGCGCAACTATGAAAAACTTCTCAATATCAAGTCTGCTTCGTGCTTCGGGGTTCATTCCTTTTGCTTTATTTTTAAAGTTTACCCACTGAGGCAGCAACTTTATGTATCAACAATCAAATGTTTATTTTCTGACGTAGTCATTGCTGTCTATAAATCGCGGATGATTCATTCGCTGGCGTTTAAAGTTTGCACCGAGGACCATGCCGTATATGGTGTTTGTTTGAATGTGAAAACAGAAAATTTACCCCCTCACTCCGGGTGTTCAGGGTATTTCCATATAATGCATGCAGTGATCGCTATGAGTTCGAAGACTCATGACTCATCAGCCGGCGAGTTTGTTGGGGCAGTCTCCCCGAGTGTGCGAGTCCGTGTCGATCGTCAGCCTTTGCCGGCTGTTGAACTGCTTCACATTTCGTATCAAGTTTACAAATTGCAATTTTTGCCTGTTCGTTGTTGGGTTTGGCTTTCTGCGCACTTAACGTTTCGTTGGTAATCAATGGCAGATAAGGAGTTCAGATATATTCCGAGAGAACACATCGCATGGGCCAACAAATAATGGATTGGATGGTGGTCATTGATTTTGACATGAGTTGCCGCAAAGTGATTGCGAATGTTGCTATTCGATAAGGGTGTGTTTTGAAATTCGATTTATCGCAAGTTTATCGATTTATTGTGCTCTTGAAAGCCATTTTCGGCTGACTGATGCAATGGATTGCGTGGATTTCCCTCACAACATCCGCGTTTCCTGCTGGAAGATAGCGGTTCAGTTGTAAAGGTTTCAAATTCCATTTGCACATAGTCGCTTACAATCCATTGGTCTCCTTTTGCGTGTCAACAAAATTGGCTCAATCCTCTAAGGCCAAAGATCTTAAAGCATCAAAGGTTCTTTGCTTTGACATTTCCCAAATTGACGCCACAAATAATTGAACGTACAACTTTTTCTCACAAACAAGACGTAAAAGATGTGTGTCACGACATATTCAATGAATATAAGATTTCAGTGTTGATATTTGCAGAACCTTCGTGTGTTCAGGCGATCGAAATGAAACCAGTTAACAGAGGGTGAGACGCTTACATTAAGAAACCGGCACCTTCAATTTCCATGAAATCATTCACCTATACACCACCGAGTTTTATTGAACTTAGAAATGCACAGTTTCATTTGAATAAGAAATCAGCAGCGGGCGGCGAAGAGACGGGTTAAGCTTACGAGATTCATTATCATTGACTCAAGGCTTTCCTCGTTTGTTTGTTTGCAGACCTGCAGATGTCTTCTTACCCCCTTAACACATTTTACCTCGAATGCATAAATCATACTCACCCGAATGAGATGACAAGTGAGAGCAGATCGAACAATACACAAACTGTGCAATAAAAAAAACAGCATTTTTTTTGTGAAGTGATCAATAAACTTCAACCCGCAGTCGATCTCGAACGACAATGGCACACTTTGACTTCGAAATTAATTAGCCAGCGGAGTGGTGGTGAAGAGGGGACGGGGGAGTCTGAGGCTCGAAATCACACATGACATCATAGATATTCCTCGACGCACACACGCGACCACAGCACACCTTGGTCAGTGCTATTTAGATAAAAAATAAAAATAAAATGGCACTCGACTTGAATGGGAAAATAGAGAGATAAAAAGCACAAGTATTCTAATCGCCATTATGGGCCCCTCTCGCACAGCCCCCTTTTAAGGTGATTTTTTTTTTTTTTTTTGAGGTGCTCACCTGACGAGAGCCACAGGAGTTAGTCAGTCAGTGAGCAAAAGTTGCTCGAGAGCTTATAAGCCGCCTAGATTTGGTCACTCCAAGTTGTTACCGGCAAAATTCAATTTTCATGTCGGCCTTCCTCCCACCCCCCTCCTCTTCCACCGTGTGAACGTGAGAGCACTGTCTGTCTGTTCCTCTATCAGATGACGACGACAGCGACAACGACGACGACGTCGTCTGCGCGACTCGATAAAAAAAATTCAATTTTCAAGGTTCAAGTAGTTAAGTGTTGTTACTCGGACACAGAGTGACTGAGTAAATGTTTCACAAAGCCCGGTGTTAGATACAATTCGGAGGCAAATATCGTGCATAGGGGCTCGTGGTTTTGGAATTTCTATTGCCGTGCGCCGTGTCACCGTCACTTGTCAGTTTTCTTCCATTCAGTGGGAGATTTTTTTTGAAGATAAATGAGTGAATGTCATCTTCATGACGACGACTCTATCGCCATTGCCGGTGCTAATGGGACAACTGTCCTTGATAGCAATCTTGAATTATGCGGTAGCAACGAAATCTTTGTACTACTCGGACTTGGACTACAAATTCATGCAGTGTGTGTGACTGTGACTGTGGCAGTGAGTTCGAGTGCTTGTGAGTATTGTTTTTTTTTTCTAGCACCGGCGACTGTGAGGTCGCCTGTTTGCTTATCAGAGTGCGTTCTTGAGAGTTTGATATTTTTGTTTAATCAGATTGTGTTGTTTTAGAGTGCGATTCCACAGTCAACCATAGAATATGCAGGCGATTTCAATATAAATTTCATGATAGCGCTGCTTAACTGGAAAATGGTGTAGTTTCCTGTCAACTTGTGATAAAGTTTCTTCTAGAAGTCGGAAACTATTAAAAAAGAAGGTGATTAACTGAATATCTGTTAAAACAGCTAATTTCCTCTGGACTCACCTAGAGTTCGACGGTTATTGACACTTTGTTGTTGGGTAAAGGCTTATTGAGAGCAATGGATAATGTGAAAAACGCTGTCAAATGTACGAAGAGGGAGTCAATTGTCTCCTTTGTTGGTTTCTTCTAAATTTTAGGTCTGTTCTTAGCAAATTATGAGTGAAATGTAATTTTTCCATCGTTTTTAAATGTGAATTCGTAAATTCGATTGACAGAAAGTGTCGTTTTTCACCTTCAGTATGGTGAATATATTCCTCATTAATCTGTCAGTTTCTCTACATGCAAATATCCCCACTGACAGAAAGTCTCGTTTTTCACCTCCAGCATGGTGAATATATTCCTCATAAATCTGTCAGTTTCTCTACATGCAAATATCCCCACTGACAGAAAGTTTCGTTTTTCACCTCCAGCATGGTTAATATATTCTTCATTAATCTGTCAGTTTCTCTACATGCAAATATCCCCACTGACAGAAAGTCTCGTTTTTCACCTCCAGCATGGTGAATATGTTCCTCATAAATTTGTCAGTTTCTCTACAGGCAAATATCCCCACTGACAGAAAGTGTTGTTTTTCACCTCCAGCATGGTGAATATATTCCTCATAAATCTGTCAGTTTCTCTACAGGCAAATATCCCCGCTGACAGAAAGTGTCGTTTTTACCTCCAGCATGGTGAATATATTCCTCATACAGCACTGTGCAAAATAATAGCACTGTGTTCGACTTTGTCACTATTATGCTAATTACTTTTTCCTATGGACCGCCAAGAGTCTCATATTTATTGCACAACATCTTTATTATATGAGTTATAAAACCCATAAACAAGATAATAAAAAACTGCACCTTGTTCTTAAGAAAGGACCCGTTGCCGGAAATGCAACTGAATTTAAATGAGCAAAATATTAGCACGACGTCATTATGAGAAGCGTTTTCCAAGTATACACCAGCCATTTGATTTTTTTTTTTTTGGATATAAACTAATTCTACACATATTATTATAATTATTAAAAGAAAATATTTCAAAGTGCAACGTTGTTAGCAAAGTAAAATGGGTCGTGGTGTACATTGTACTCCTGAGGAACGTGCCTTGATAAAATTGATTGCATAAAGTAAAACTTACAAATTCATAACTGAAATTTTTGGATGTTCAAATAAAATAATCGCAAATGCCAAAAAATACACTCTTCTGTTTCTTGTTGTGGTGCTACAGTTCGGGGTGGACATAGGCCTCAACCAACATGCCTCTCCAGCCAGCACGATATTTCGCCAGCTGTCGCGCACTCCAAGTTGGTTGAGATCCTTCTCCACTTGTGTGGGCCACCTTAGTCTAAGTCGTCCTCTATTGCGTTGTCCCAATGGCTCGGATTCAAAGACTTTTCGGGCCGGAGCAGTGGTGTCCATACGCTCTACATGGCCTAGTCATCTTAAGCGTTGTATCCGTAGACGCTTGAATAGGCTCATGCCGCCGTACAGCCCATACAGTTCGTGGTTGAATCTTCTCCTCCAGATGCCATCAACGCAAACAGGACCAAAAATCGCACGCAAAACCTTTCTCTCGAAAAGACTAAGGGCTTCCTCATCCGCCTTTGCTAACGTCCAAGTTTCTGCACGATAAAGAAGGACCGGGACGATCAGGTTGTAATATAAAGCGAGCTTAGTCCTTCGAGAGAGGGCTCTTGAGCCCAAAAAATATGCTCAGAGGGAAGAAAAAAGAACACGAAAACCGAAACTTACCCCCACCGATGAACGAAAAATACTAAGATTAGTCAAACGCAACCCATTTATGAACGCTAGGAAAATAAAAGAGGAGTTAAATTTACTCGTGGGGACATCAACAATAAGAAGAAAACTGGAAAGGAAGAATTTACCTGCCAGAAGTTCCAGAAAAGTATCACTACTGTTAAAAATCAACTTACTAAAACGAACTGAATTTGCGAAAGAACACCTGAACTGGGAACCTTCTAAATGGCGCAATATATAATATTATGGACAGATGAATCCAAAGTAGTTTTATTTGGTATTCCTGGCACCAGGACATCTGTTCGAAACCAATAGTTTCAACCAAAGTGTACTATCAAGACTGTAAAACACGGCGGAGCAAAAATTAACGTATTGCTATGCTTTACAGGTCCCATTTTTTGAATAAAACCGCTAATGACCACCGGAGTTTATGTCAGCATAATGAGAGAAACCATGCTGCCTTATGCAGAGCGAAATATGCTGCTTACATGAATTTTACAGCAAAACAATGAGTTTTGCCAGAGGAATGGAGTTCAAGTTATGGAGTGGTCGTCTCAGTCTCCGGACCTGAATCCCACTGGAAACCTTTGGTTAGATGTTAAGAAAACTGTATATGAAGCAAAACACAAAAATACAAAACAGCAATGGGATGTTGTTGTATATCTCTGTTCAGCGATGTTAGGCCTTAATGCTCCATGCCACGATGTTTTTACGCTATACTTAAAAATAAAGATTAAACGACCAAACTACAAAACCAATAAAAAAAATGTTAACAAAAAACTTTACTATTCTATTTGCTTTTACTTCATTTTCATGATTATTTCATCTTCGTGCTATTATTTTGCATACACCGAAATTCGGTGTTATTCCGGATGACGGGTCTTTTCTAAGTTCAGAATGCACTTTTTTCTTATCTTGTTTACAGGTTTTATAACTGATGGAATAAGGATGTTGTGCCATAAATTTGATGTGTTTACATGATAGTTAAATAGTGAAAAAATTGTGACAAAGTTGAACATGCTATTATTTTGCATAGTGCTGTAAATCTGTCAGTTTCTCTACAGGCAAATATCCCGAAATGTCGTTTTTCACCTCCAGCATGGTGAATATTTTCTTCAAAATTCTTTCAGGTTTGCTACCGGCAAGCAATCCCCGTTGAGTAATTTTAGCTCGGAATTGGAATGATTTTAAAAAATACGATTTTGTTCTAGATTTTTGGTAAAATGTGTTTAAAATGTTTTTTTTTCGTACACACTCACAGAACTACTACAACTACTTTGGGAGAATTAACTACTGCACAATTTAGAGACCAACAAAAAAGAACCCATAAGTTGTCGAACATGCAAAGAAATCGCAGATTAATTTTAAAATTTATGAATTTGGAAACTGTTTCAACTGGCAGCCGCGTGTCTCTATATCATAGTTCTTGTCATTCTTTTCTCCCATCTCCAGTTGGGGGGCGCGTGTATTGAAAAAATTTACATATTCAGTTATAGTGATACAAATACAGTACTGAATGTAGTCATGATATTACAATAATTTTACTAGGGCATGAAATTTCACTTCACCGCTAGCCAAGTCAGCCAAAACACAAACAGTTTCATACGACACGTTATACAGCAGCTAGCTACGGTTTTGGTCTCGCCTCTAATGGACAACAAAAGCACACATATACCTGCACTGCGCATTGAACAAATGCAAGGAGGCACAACATCGTATCGCGACTATAGGCTTGGCCCGTTGGTTGGTTGCGCGTGATTCCGCTTCTGTGTCTCATTTTCCCGCCACGCTTCAAACACACATTTATATATAGAGACCACAGCAATGAATAAATTTTCTCGGATTTATCGGTGCAAACGAACAGAAATGCAATATGGTTCGTAGTTTGCTGTCTTGGTCCGTATCGCATGTATAACATGTCCGTAGTGGCTAACGGAAGTCTGTAACTTAAAACAAACGGTATGGATGAATAAAGTCGGGAGCAAAATGAATGAAAGGAGAATGAGGAGACTGGAAGTATTTGGATTTCTGCATCGGATTATCTTGAACTTGGCCAACGTCAACATGCATATATTCATCGTTGCCAGAGACAATTTGGCATCACTTAACATTAATCTTAAGAATACAAGTCGACGGGTTTGAAGACATACTGAGGATCATAAGTCTTCAGCAATCAGTCTTTCTAACATAAATTCTTCTCAAATACAGCTCTTTCAAAATGATTTGAGTTTACCTTCCGATGCGGCGTTAGTTTGACGAACATGGATAAAATTGCACAGAAGAAGGCAAAGCAATAACCTTATCTACGACAGCAGATAGCGTCATACGTATAGAAGTTGCAAGTAGCACTCCTAATCAACATTCTAGGACACACATAGCGAATAGAAATAAAATGGAATTGACGCCGATGTGCCGATGACATCTAAGCACCAGTAGAAGTAATTTTTACTTCTCACTGGATGTTCTACTACTGTTGACAACTCTTTGAACAAGATAAAACCACAAGAGGCCGATAAGAAAGCTCTGAAAAAAAAGACAAGCAAAGAAAAAACTGAACACAATTTATTACAATCACCCAAAGAGAGATATGATTCAGACTTGACGCACTTTGAGTCGCACGTCGTCGCAATGGGAAAAAAACCAAAATTTCTCAAACTAAAAGATCAAATAAAATTTCATCGTAACTTTTTATGAATAAGCAGCAGTACCGGCGGCGCGTCAACAGCACACTTACTTGGCGTGGCGGTGATATCGAAGAATTTAATTAATGACTAATGCCAGTAGGTTTTGATGAGGGAGAAACAGCGCTTAGTCTTTTGTGTTATTTTCAGCGCCTTCGACGATGATCATTTCCAGTTTATAAAGGAAGCATGATAAGAATTCGCGGGGTGTTTGCGAAATTCGAAGAAAAAAAAGCACAAACGCCAGCAGATATTCTTTATTTTCAAGCGCACTTCTGCTTTGCCTTAAAAGTGAGTCGTCCGATGATTGTTTAGTCATTTGTAGACTTACAAGGCACAAGAGAGTGTTATGTTTAATTTGTTAACAATTCAGTGCAAACAAAGGAATAATTTGACAACAAGTTGAAGGACATAGACAATATGGATTTTTATAAAGTGATAACAATTTTGCGGGATGCGTTCGGTGGTGATGTGGAATCGAAGGAGATGAACTTTAATGGTGAGATAAGTGTTTACCTCTCAAATGTCAACAATCACATTCACGCGTCGGAATGCAATTAAAAGCTCAAGTCGGTGTATGTTGTTGTGGTTTGGAATTCGAAAATGAGCAGTGGCGGATGTTGTTGTCAGTTGATTAATCCGAAAAGCAAGTTTTCATAGAGCCGGTGAAATATTGATTGTCATCTGGTGACTTAAGATTGTCGTGAAGATTGTTTATGTTTTTTTCCTTCTTCTGTCGTTGTGAACACATTTGTAAATTGTCAATAAAATTAAAATTCAATTATGGACGACTGTGGAAATCGTTCGTTACTCATTTCAATTCTCGGATAAAACACGGGTAGAATTAACAAAAGTACGGCGCCCATCAATTGCATCGCAACCACAGACGGAAGTACCTAACCGGTACAATCCAGTTGGCCTACTTTCAGCCCAAGGAACCCCTTGGTCTGATCTGTTGTGTCTCTCGTGTGGCCCTCTTGGGTAACGAACAATTTGTTACGACAACGATTTCTCCAGTAGATTACGTCGCCGGTCCAGCAGCAGTGTCACCAAACATGACTTAACCACATCCGCAGTGAGTCAGTCGGTTCTCCCCGTGGATTAATAAATCGTCGAATCACTGACTGGCGAGGACATTTTCAATCCTCCAGAGAGGGGACGATTTGATTGTGCAATTTTATGAAGAGAGATTCACTTTGTGCCCTTATTTGTGGTGAAGTTTCACTAGAAACTAGCACATCAAATCGAAATCATCCAAAGAGAACGTAAAAGTGTTCCAGTTGACAAAAAAAAAAAGCAAATGAATCCAGTCGAAAGCGTAGTACATTACAATGCACAGAGAATGGAATCTTAAACATTCAGTTCATGTCTGACGACGACAATTGAATTCAAAGTAAATTCACGTCATCCAACCTCGCATCATGTTTCCCCCTCAGAATAATCTCATATTTGTTTTCGTTTATTTGTGTGTCCCCTTCGAGCAATTCTTATTGAGTGGCTATGAGCAAAATTTACGACACCGAATTAACTTTCGAATCAAGTATACACATTTTGAAGTTTTCCCCTCTTCCAAGCGGCACACAGCGGGCGGTTCATCGGAATAACCAGCCGCTGACACAAAGGAATCTCCATCGAAGTGACGTTTCATTCAGAAAAACAAATGCTTGCCATGTTGTTGTTTTTTTTTTAAATACACTTCCTTCCTTAATACACTTCAGTGGCGCCGTTGTGTGGGAATCTAACGTAATTTAGTTAAATTTTAAATTCCTTTCCATTTAAGTAATTCTTGTTGCCTCAAATTGAATGTTGTTCGTGGTGAAATCCAAAAGTCACAATGCGATTATTTGCCGCATTTTCCTCATTTTTGATCAAATGTCAAAAGGTCTGTTCGTGAGCTTCCGACAAACCAAGAAAACTTGACATGGTATGGTATGTTTCTCCATCCGGAAGCACACTGACAGTGATTTGCGCATTATTTTATTCTTTTTAGTGACGGCAAATCCCGTTTAACTATCAAAATTCCCTCTAAAAGTAAACAGAAGGTGAAAATGTGAGAGCTTCGTGGTGAATTTTCCGTGCAATTTTCATTTCTCGTCATCGAACACATCCTGGCATCACAGATCAGCTGTCACTATGACGTTTCATCACACAATTTAATTTTGAACCGCAATCAAGACGATCCTTTGCGCATGCACATTTTCAGAGATTAGCAGAGTTAACACATTTTTGGAATTTGTTCGAACCACTCGTCTGACGTATGTGTGGAATAAATACATTTAGCAAACAGAAAAGCGAAATAAACTTACATAAGTGTTGTTTGCTTTTCCAGTAGCTTCATCTGAGGGGTGTTAACTCGCTACCAGCAACACCAGGAGCAGCACCAGCAGCACTCTTGCTCGTAGCTGAAACGGCACGCACATCTATTCGATGTTACTCTGAAGGTCAATTTCATTATGACACATTAGAACCAACTCGTTTATTGAGTGAACCTTCTGCGCGGCAATTACTGACTGTTTTGCTGTGTTTTCATTTTTTTTTAACTCTTCGATAAAATCCGTTCCAATTACAAAATCAATCCGAAATTAGTTTTACGACGCCTGTCCATATCTATTTCTATTCCCAATGATTGATTAATCATCCGCAGATTTAATTGCGCATTTCTTGGAGAGAAGAACAGCTTGGTCGTAGACAAGATCAATAGGTAACCTTAGATAATCGCTGTATTTTGGGTATTCCCGAGTCCATCCTAAAGCTGTTTACCTCTTCTTGACATTGGTCTCCAGTTAGTTTATCTATTGGAATATCTGTGCTTAATTCAGTCGACGTTAAGTCGTTAAACTCCAGCCAGCCAGCAAAACAGAATCAGATCGGACTCTCACGATCACAGCATTTCAAAAGCTGAAAAGTGTATTCAGTTCGGCACATGCACTATTCATATTTTAAGCACGCAATATTTATTTTTCGGCAAATACACCGAAATACCAGTGAAGACGTTTGGTGGATGGATAAAGCGAATTGAACGATAATTGAAATTGTGTGACCAAGACGTGATGAGACTGCATAAGGAAAAAAACCGATCAATCCACAGAGTCAACGATGCTCAAGTGAAACGATTTCTAACTCTACTTGATGTCCTTTGAGCTGTGTTATCGACGAGCAGTCGAATTTGCTCGTTTCATCATTGCCTTCCGTCAGAAATTTACGTGAAAAGAAACGCATTCCACACGCGTATGCATTCACATCTCCTCAGAGATAAGGGCTGGCGCTGAGTTTCTCACAGTTGCCACACGCTCATCAGTAAGGTCATTCAGGCGGAAGGCATGGGGAGTTATCTGATAAATTGCGGTTCTGTGGTAATTTTTTTTTTGTCGTTTGATTGCGTTATTTACCCTAGGACTTGTGGTGACACTATTGGCGGCGTCTGGGAAGCAATTTTGCGTTTTTTTCTAAAGTCGGTGTGGCTTTAGGGCTTGTACACTTGTCCCGACGCGTACTTCTTATCTTATCTTTGACGTGTGTTAGCATAATAACAGCTGGGTGTAGTAGGCTTGTGGTTCTTACATATTCGTTGTTTTTCTTTTTGTCACGATATTTATGATGTTACGCAAGAAGAGGTGGACTATTCAGACGCATGTGCTCTGTTGTGGGTATAACCTTGGCGGGTATTTAGGATTTTTTGTTATTTTCCTGTAAATCAAATCTATGCTGTTTACATTGAGGATTATGCAGATGAGAAGTATTCCCGAAAGGCAATCTTTTAACTTATTGGGTTTTATACTTAACACTTTGAAAGAAGTACATCAATGTTTTGGGGCCTAGAGATCAAAATTCCACGAAACAAATTATTCATGGAATTTTTTGGGTACCTGCGGCAAAATCATTAAACAAACACAAAACTAAAAGTTCTATTTCCTTGTTTGTTCGTCTGAATACAGTCTTTTATAACATGTTTGCTTTTAGGTGTCTGTACACGGTATAAATTGGATTTAAAGAGGCGAGTGCTGCCAAATTTTCCCAATCGTCAAAAATGCATTTCGACGACATAAAAAACATTATTCTGCAAATTATTTCTGAATGAAAATTAGAGAATGATTAAAATAAGCTAAGCTTTTATTAAAGACACACATTTTTAAAGCTGCGGGGCTTGAAATTTACGATCATATCCCTTTTTGTTCGCAAACCAAAATGTATTGCTATTTATGCAAATTATCCAATTTTAGATTAAATAAAGACTTAGTTTTTCATCAAAATCTCAAAATACTTAGTTTACCATTCAAAATCTAAAACTACAATTGGTCTTAAATTTTTGAATCATTCGAATGCTCTGCTTTGGATGAACTCAAATTTTCGTGTAGAATGTTTGATTCCGACTGATCGAAAGTGAAGTCGTTGAAGTCTGTTTGCTTGATTACATTGCATTAATAAAATTATGCACAGAAAGATATGTGAATTCCAAATGGCAGATATTCATCAATCGCATTGGTTTAGTACAACGGAGTAGTTTTTGAGTTTGAACGTTTCAGTGCAGTTTTTCACAACCTCCAACCACATTGGTTTGTTCACGTTATACATATATTTAAAGGACAACTTTACAACTTATATGTTATTTGATTCTGAAACTCGTTAATTGATGTCCCCTCAGACATACTGAGTTAACAAGAATCATACTCTAATGCATTAGACACTTCCTCATTTTCATTTCCAAAAAGTATCGTTAAATGCGATCGCACAAACCATTTCAATTCTGATTTAGCTCAAGTCAGGCCTTCAACGGATTTAAGGTACAACAACACAATCAGTCAAATTAGCAATTTCTTGGTAAAAACAATCAAAATCTTTATTGATGCTCATTTGACACTTTACGAAAGGCCCAAAAAAAGTGCACTCACGTTCAAAATATTTCATGTTGTGCTGAAATGTCAGCTCGCTTAAGATAGCGACAAACCTTACAACAAATTTCACGTTGCGTATTCACAACAAAGCTGGAATTTCGATAAGTAGGCGGCAAACCTTAAAGGGTGCGTGACGAAACAGCAAGCCCTATTGAATAATTTGACAGCCTTATTTCATTAGTAACGTTAACAGTTGAAACAAAGTAAATAGAAAAAATCTATCATTGCCATCTGGTCACTCTGTCTCTCATTGCTCGGCTTGTGAAAGACAACAAAATCTTTTTCGTAAGACACGACCGTATCGTGGGGAGAATTCGACTCAAATGAAAAAGGAATGACTGTTTTTCCGTTTTGCTAGAGAACTTGCGATACCTGCCCGAGAACAAAACCAGAAGAAAGTTCCACTGAAATGAAGATAATCCCAAAACTCTGATAACAACTGAGCTCGAAAAAATCGTTCACGCAAGTCAGCTCGATTTTATCAGTTTACGCATGAATTTACATATACATTTGAAAATTCAGAAGAAGCGTCTCCGCACCCATTGAATTTTGCGTATCTCTTCTACGTCTAATTTTAAGGAGTGACCAATTCACGACAAACGTCATTTAACACGCACTCAGATTAGCACTCGCAGAACCGCCTATTCAATAATACAAATAAATGACGCGCCTAGCACCAGCAATGGCAGAAGATTAACTCTGCTCAGTACCTCCGTCCAACCACCACCAACCGGCAAAAGCCAGCTGATAATTGTAGCTGCCTCGCCTCGTGTTCATTCTTATCTTCACACTCTCACCAATCATTCATAGCAAGTAGCTAGCAACGCAATAGATCGGCATAAGCTCACTTCATGACGATCAAAGGTAGCCAGTTTCACCTACCGACAGATTTCAATAATATGATTGTGATTGTGTGATAACACACAAGTCCCCCTGCTGGGCATGGCCTATTTAAGCGGCACCGAGATTGCCTGGGTATCGATCGGCCAGACACACACACGCGCACGACGCATTTTCGGTCGCCATCCAGAACAAGCTTTTCAAGGTTTTCCTCCAAATTGATTATCCATCTATTGGGTCATTATATCAGCTAGTGAGATTACCCGAGTGCCGGGTAGTCGGGGGCAGCACGTGGTTTGGGATGGGACGACACAGTTTACCGTGCGGTCATGCATGAGCTCACTTGATGAGTGGGGGTGTCAGCGGCAGATTAGATACACGAGATAAATGATATTTCGTCGACCCACGTGCTTACGCGGAAGTGCCAAACGCCAAACACGCCGCACAACACTTTGGGGAAAATGGCAGACAAACAATGTGTGGCTGGTGTGCCACGCAGTAATTAATTTAATATCAATGCCATTAGTGCAGCTCACGTACCCGTCACGAAGAGGCACACATGTGTCGCACAAATGACATGAGATAATTTTGCGTCGCACGTTTAACGTGCGTCTCCCCCCAATCAGTGATTTCGGATAAGAACAAAGTCTGTGACCCTGTACACGCCGACGATCGATTCCAAATGAGTAAACAGATCGCTGTTTGCTGATTCAACATTTGAAATGAAAAAAACTTCCACCACTTGAGTTTCACCTGAAGAGATCTCGATGACTGTGATCAGTGCCGATAGGTGTACAGCTAAGAGCCGGTCGGTTTAGTCACGTCTTGTGTGCTCTTCAGGCATATTTGGGGAAATCCCAGGCAGTGGTTGAAGATCTTCTTCGGCACCGACTTGTTCAGACTCCCACTTTATGTAATTGCAAGTTTCCTTTCTCCCCTCAAAGAACGCAACTTATTCAATTCTTTTTTCTTTTCCTTCCAGAATCAATAACCAAACACCATAATCCCAAACATCGCAACAGTTCGGCAAGCGACATAGCTAGCACCAGCGACGACGTCAACTCGATCAGCAGTCGGGAGGACCTTTCCGACACGTATGACTTGGTGAAAGTGAGCAAGAAGAACGCGAGGGCACGTCGCAACCGTAAACTACGTCGCCAGCAGCAGCAGCAGCAACAGGAACAACCGCAACAGCAACAAAATCAGCCACAATCCGCCCAACAGGAGAAGAAACAGAGTAGAAGCAGTTCGAAGTCATCGTCAGGCACCGCATCGCCGACTCCATCACTCGCCAGTGGCGCCCAAGCCGGACAGCAAAAACAAAACAAGGCCATCCGCAAGAATGGCAAGGACACAATCACTGCCATCCCCCAGAAACAGTCAACTTTAAAAACTGCCAAAGAATACCGCATGAAGTCGCATTCTGCTAACGCGTCAAGCTCCACGTCGTCTTCACCGTCAACGTCGGCGGCAAACTCGGTCTCATCTTCGCCCACTGCCTCGCCAAAGGCCAAGCGCATCGGAAAAATCCGCCACATGATCGAATCGCCCCTAGGTCTGGTTGACATTTTGTCCGAATACGAGATAGCCAGCTACCTGAGTCAGTACATCCCCGATGCGAAAAAATTGCGCAACTTTGGCTACCCCGTTGAGAGCTCCACCTACGAAGGTTGCATTGAGATCTACAAAAGCTTTCCGAGATTCTATCCGCCGCGCGTCAGCCACACAGCTCGCTCACACCACATCGGCGTGGTAAACCCCACAGATGGCCTTAAGAGCTTCTCCCCATCTAACCGTAAGCTGTCCTCCGGAGACAGCGGCAAGGGAAGTGGTACATCCACCCCGCTTTCATACAACGCGAGTCCTGCGGACAGCGACTACTCCGAGGAGGAGAACGTGACGGACATCGTCTACTCGCAAATAGTGGAAAAGAACTGCGTGCGCTGCAAGAGACCCTTTAAGGTCTCTACCAACGGGGAGTACATCACAAGGGAGCCATGTAATTACCACTGGGGCAAGCAGGAAGCCGGGGAGTACATGGACGAGAAGGGTGACTCAACATCAATCACGTTTTTCTCGTGCTGCAAGAAAGTCCCACCAGAGCCATGCACCCAGAACCATGTGCATGTGTGGACAGATATCACTTCGGGTCTAAACGGGCCCTACACAGACTTCGTGCACACCGAGCCGAAGCGTCGGCAAAAGCAGGCTGGCGCCGACACTAATGTGAGGATTTACGCACTGGACTGCGAGATGTCCTACACCGGCTTCGGCATGGAGGTTACCAAGGTGACCGTGATCGCATATAACGGCAGTCTTGTGTACGAGAGCATCGTCCATCCCCGCTCAGAGGTCGGTGACTATAACACGCGCTTCTCGGGTGTCAGTGAGAAAGACTTCGAACCCGGAAGCGATGCTCGCACTCTGGAAACAGTACAAAACGATCTGCTTGAACTGATCGATGCCGACGACATCCTCATCGGTCACGCTCTTGAAAACGACTTGCGGTCACTCAGAATAGTGCACAAACGGATCGTAGACACCGCCATCATTTTCCCGCATCCAAACGGCTTCCCTTATCGCAGGGGCCTCAAGAGTATTGTGGCAGCGGAACTTGGGCGAGAGATCCAAGTGGACGAGGCCGGCCACAGCAGCCTGGAGGACAGTCTAGCCTGTCTCGAGCTGATGCTTCTGAAGGTGTGCGATGAGTTCCAGGCGAAGTGCACTAAAAAGGCGAAGTCCGACAAACTGCCCAAAATCCCCAAGTCCGAGCAGTTCATCGTGGTGGCGCCACTCGGTGTTGTGTAGGCGCACCCACTTTTTCAACTTCTCATCAAGCCTTCTCTCTGTTTCTTAGGATATGCTTAGGGAATGAAAAACAAGTTTTCTTTTAAGAACCACTGTTTCATAGTTTGAAAACAAACAGAAAAAAAAGAACACTGGGAACGAAATATCTTAAGGGTGACAAGTGTGCGAATGTGAAAACATAACAAACCGGCCCAAGAGACCCAGAAAAAAGAAATCGTTAAAGCAAACAAATCTGAAAGTGAAAATCGATTTACAAAAAAAATGGAGCGGAATTTGAAAGAAAAAAAAAATGAACTGATTTATTGCTGTGATTTTCTCTCTTTTTCTCATTTTTATTATATAAACAAAAAACTAAACAAAATATATATATATACTTTTTTCAATTTAAACATCTTCCCGACATCATTTTGTTAACTTCTTCGCTGTAAAAAGCAACAAACATCACCCATGCACCATCTCAGTGGTCAGACATCCCCCAGAGGAAGACGGCCTCATCGATCATCAAAATCTATCGTTTGCCTTATTTTTTAATTTTGTTTTTGTTTTAATTTCTTTTATTTGTTTTTAATATTTATTAAACGAAACCTTTTGAAACACTCACTCAAATACAGTCGGGGTGGCACAAGTGAAATGAGCCTTCAATGTAGTAAATGAGTTTGCATATTTTTTTACTCACTTGGAGAAGGGTCGAAGAGAATGCAAAAACAACAAAAAATTACGCAGTTAGCCACCACCACTTTGATCAGATTGTGTGTCATTTATGCACCCACGACTGTACAGCATCGTCATCATTCACATTTTGTTGTCTTTATATTGTAGTAGATTAACGCTAAAAAAACACACAAAAAAAACACATAAAAAAATATATATACAAATTAAGTGTAAGTTAGGTTAGTGAGTTGAAGAAAATCTATTTTTAGTTCTACCAATGCGATCATGGATTTCATATTTTGTTTTCTTGTTTTTTCTGTAGAAAAGATTGGAAGCATGTTTGAAAGAATCGTTATGTATGTTCCTAGTTTGTACGGAAACAAAATAAAAAATTCTTTATATATTTACTATGCACATAAAAAGAAAAAAAGAACAATATGTTATATTTGTGTAAATTGTTAAAAGTAATTGTATTTTCTAAACAACAAAACAAAACAACAACAAAAAAAAACAAACATTTAAGCATATGATGTAAAATGTAGAAAGTTTTTACCAACTTTTTTATATTTGCATAATGCAAGCGAATAGAAAACATAAAACAAAACATAAATGAGAAGGAAAAAAAAGTTTAGCAATTTATTTACAATTAACAGATACAAAAGAAATACCGTTACACACGCAACACTGAATACACGAAGCAGAAACTGAGCAAAACAAGAAAAGATTCTTTTCAATCATAAATCGAGAAAAATAAAATGCAAACATTAATTTTTTTTACAAAACAAACAAAGTTTTTTCTTTCTTTTCATCATACTTTTTTGTTTATGGTGATTTGTTGGATGGTATTCCCTTGGGTTCGTTATGATTTGCATTCCGTTTGTTCACTGGGGGAAGCACATCTTCTTCTTTGAACATCAGTGGTTACAGGGTGAAAATGGCCGATCATGGGATCCTTAAGTAAATTTATCTCCGAGAATATCACTTATATACAGTACCATTCGTGCACAGTTGTTGGAATGAGTATATTCCTTCGTAGAAGCTGAGAGGCATTTCTCAAGGTGAGAATAAGCAGCAATTTAGAGCACTACTGTCAAAGGTAATTGATCATTGACGAATGCTATTAACCACCAATTTTATCGATGCGTTGGTTTGCGATTTATTATGCAATCTGAAGTTTGCGTTGCGGGGATCAACTGTTGGTGGGGTTAGTGATTGAAATAATCTTGGATGTTAGTGTATCAATCATGCATTTGAGTCACAATAGATCATAAATGTCTATCCATCGAACACAATGGAACCATTGCTTAGATTGTGGTCGCAATAAAAAAGAAAACAGTTGGAGTTGAATGAATGCACACTCAAGGTACACAAGATACACACATAGATTATTTAATTTGACAAAATCAAAACTTAAAAATAAATGATAAGTTCTATCTTTAAAAAGACGCGTGTCAATTGGTTAATCGGTGTTTGAAATGCATTGTCGGAATAATGAAAGAAACCAATTTAGCTTTCCTTGCGACAACAGACGCATCATAAATCATCGCATTAATAATTGACAACACTAATAATAACAATTTGACAATGTTGAGAAGATAAAACTGTCGTGATTACGCCAAGCCCAGTAATAAACTCACCAAAAGCATTTAGTTTCGTGGAGCAATTTAGGTTAGTAGACAAGCGATATGCTGTCTTTCGATTTTTCAACATTGTACGAATTCTTGAGGAAGTTGTCTTAATAAGATAATTCCAGATGCATTATCTTTAGCAACAGATACAGATGAAGTTTAGGTGACATATGATATGAAATTAAAAATGAAATTTAACTCTTTGCAATCCCCAGTTGCAACATTTTAGAAATTTTGTATGACAAGAAATACACTCATCATTGTATAAACATAACATTGTATTAACATCTTTGAACGGACAACATCATATTTTTTCATCGTGTTAAAAATGTCGAATTTTGTACCAGAAAGTGATGAGTGAAAGCATTAATTTTTTGTTTTCATCTGAAGGCAAGTGCTGCAGATTCGCATCGAATGCTTGTCGAGACATATGGTGATCATCCTCTATCAGAAGCAACATGCAAAAGATGGTTTCAAATAATGATTTTGATGTGAGAAATGAAGAACGTGGAAGACCACCAAAAAGTTTGAAGACGCCGAATTGCAAAAGATATCGGATAGAAATGAAACTTTTAGTCAAAAGCAAATAGCAGTAAGGTTACATGTTGCACAAAAAACAATTTTCGACCGTTGAAAAGCTATGGGAAAGATCCAAAAGTGTGCAAAATGGGTGCCATATGAATTGAATGAAAGACAGACGGAAAACCAAAAAACACTTGTGAAATTTTGCTTCAAAGACACGAAAGAAAATCGGTTTTGCATCAGATTGTTATTGGCGATGAAAAATGGATTTATTTTAAAAATCCTAAATGGAAAAAACCCTGGGTTAATCAATCAAAAAGGCAAGAAGACAATGCTGTGTGTTTGGTGGGACCAGAAAGGTGTGCTGTACCACGAGCCCCTAAAACCTGGTTAAACCGTATTTTTTTTTTTTGTTGGAGGTTTGGATCAACTACACTGGAGCACTCAGACTCAAATACTGGCTTATTGTACTACCAGGCAGTAACCTTCGTTTAATGTAATTTCTTGGTTTTCCGAAGAAAAATACCGTTAATACTTAATAAATGATCAATTTGAACCATGCATTGATCGAGAATCGACCAGAATGGGCCAGAAGACACGGCAAGTAATTCTGCTCTATGACAATGCACCTGCACACAAAGCAAAACCGGTTTAGGATACAATCAAAACACCTGGCTGGGAGCAGCTACCCCACCCGCCGTATTCACCAGACTTGGCTCCTTCCGACTACCATTTGTTTTCATCGATGGGACACGCATTGGCTGAGCAGCACTTTGATTCCTACGAGGAGGTCGAAAATTGGGTGTCTGATTTGTTTGCAACAACAACTGATTTTGGACGACCTTCACGTAGTTGTCTTGGAGTGAACTACGACCTCGGTTAAATTCACCATGCCATCGATAAACACTGGTCCTTGATGGAACTTCATCGCCAAAAATTGAATTAAGTTCATCGATGCACTGTTATTGAGTTAATCCACGTCGAAAGTTGTAAAAAATAATCGCACGAAAATTTTCACGATTTAATTCGATTTTTTGGGCGAGATGAGTCTTTTAAGTTATTGTAAACAACCCAAACAGCGCTCGTATGTCAAAACGTTCTGAGCACGTATAACCTCACAAATGTCAAACTTTACGATAGAGCTGAAATATAAAAGTCAACCTTCGTAAAATGTGGGTTGAACGTGTATCAGGCGTGGAGAGAAGAAAGTTTTGGGATTAAGAATACTTCTCACCCAAAAGTATCTCCTAGTATCTCTTCTCCTATCTTAAAAAAATTAACCAAATTTCTGGAGAAAACTATGGCGGACAGTTTACAGTTTAAAAAATAGTTTTGAAACGGAGGATGTGAAGATCTCCTAAAATGCTTTTTAGGGCAGTAGCTAAGTCCCTGTCCTGACGTGTTGTGCCAACAACGTTGTATCGGCAGTTTCAAGGCAAATTCTGTGGAGAAGAAACAGAGCGGATCCTCACGACGAAAATAGAATTTTCTGCGTAAGCAGTACAGTTCCATTCTCAATTCGTTCCCATTTTGCCATTAATTTCTTTTCGTCGAGGTGGAAGGTACTGTCTGTTTTGCACTGCTTTCTCCCGTATTTTTGGCTTTTCTTTCCCTTCCACGTCCAGTAGTAATAATAGCCTCGCTTCAATGCATACATATTACGTTTTCACACATAATTTAATTGTTTTCATGAATGTCAATGAAATATATGGAAGAAATAAAAAGTCCGCTCTAAGCTGCAACCAACAGAAGTGAAAAATGTGTGGACACGGAGTGTTGTGGGCACACGTTGTGGGCATATCACGTCTGGTAAGGCACTTATGGTAGGTAGAGCTTTTTATAACGCCGTGACGTAGTGGATAGAGAGTGACACCCACAGGCAGAATGTCCCAGGCTCGGCTCTATGGCTGAACACCTCGTATTTTTACGGCACCAATATTTAAAGACTACGATAATTGTTTAAAAGAGCTTCTCAATTTTCGCCGAGGGAAAAGTGATGTGCACAACGTAAATAGTTGGTGAGCAAGCTGGGCCCTTGCGCCCCTGTGGACTGAAAACAGAAAACATATTTTTTTATTGAGACATCTATCATGAGAACAGGCACAACATTTTTAAATCATCCCTTTGCACTAAACATAGAATACAAAACGCAGACAATCTGGAGGTAAGGACGGTTAACTTATACAACAACACCACACGTAACATACTTAATATTTTTTTCAAGTGTCAGAGAGTATCTCAAATGCAGATCTTTATTTTCACCTGATCTTCGCACACTAAGAAGCAAAGTAAAAGTGTATTTTAATCTGAATTTATGACTGCTCATGCACATGCTCCTAAACCAGTAATTTGCGGTTATTGTTGAATTTGTTTTTATCGGTTTATCACGTTTATAAAGGGCAATCAAGGTTCGCGCTTTAGAAGATAAAAATATAACTGCGTATTATGAGAAGAAGGAAAAACCATAGATATACATATGTGTGTTTGAATTCAAGTATAGGTTAATTTTTAACTTTTTTTATTAAGTTATTACACACGTTTGAGTTGTAAAACTCTTTCGGATACGTCGAACTGATATGAACACATGTACAGCGCATAGGGAAGTGGGGCTTATGAGGAAAGTTGACGAAAGTATCGAACATTCGCCCAATCTGTCATGGGAATCAGTTTTGTTCAACTAAGTGTTTTATCTAAGCGGTCAAACTGAACTCATTGACAAGACAAAATGTTCAAATCATCCTAGAAAGAGAGACACATCTATTCCAATTAATTTTTCCAGTGAAGGTACAGCTCTGTGCAAAAAAAATAGCACCACGTTGAAGTCTGTATTTTGGATGCTAATTATTTTTCTCCATGCTCATGTAAAGACACGATATTTATTTTAGGACATCTGTTGGGTAATAATAATAATAATAATAATTGTTGGAGCTACAGTCCAAAAGGGGACCAGGGCCTAGCTTGCTCATTAACTACTTGTGTTGTACGCGCTACTGTTCTCTCACGAGTAGAAGGGACCTAAAGTTTTTTGCCGACTCCGAACGGCGAAATTTGAGAAGCTTTCTTAGACAGTTATTACTCTTTGAGTGTTGTCAGCAGCTCGAAAGAGGTGGTGCCGTGAAAAATTCGAAAAATTGGTGTTGAGCTAGGAGTCGAACCTAGACCCATCGGCGTGTGAGCGTCGCACTCTACCCACTACGCCACGGTGACCACATCTGTTGGGTATCAGTAATAAAATGCAAAAAACAAGATAAGCGAAGATGCACTTTAAGACAAGAAAATTCCCGTTAAACGAAATGAAACCGAAATTTTGATGTGCAAAATAATAGCACCACAAGTAAAAAGTCGTAAATAAAATGCAAAATTTAGTGAAATAGTACGGTAATTATTTTTTTTATTTATACTACTGTTCTAGTACTTCGTCTTATAACGCTTAGTTTTGAGCACAGCGGCACAACGTCGTGGCATAGAGTCGATTAGTGCCTGGCATCGCCGAATTGGAATATCCCTCCACGGAGCCTGCACAGCTTCCCATAGCTGTAGTGTATTTTTTGGTTTCGCTTTAAAAACAGCTTTCTTAACATCTGTCCAAAGATTTTCAATGGAGTTTAGGTCTGGAGCTTGCGGCGGCCATTCCATAACTTGAACCCCATTCCTCGCAAAAAATTCCTTGGCCAATTTGCTCGTATGTTTCGGGTCATTGTCTTGCTGCAGGACCCATCTGAGAGGCATATTCCACTCGGCGTAGGGCAACATGGTTTCCCTCATTATGCCAACATAAACTTCGGCGGTCATCATTGGTTTTATCCAAAATGTAGGACCATTACCGTTGTAGGAGAAGCATATGTTAATTTTCGCGCCGCCGTGCTTAATGGTTTTACGCCATTTGGTTCCTTCCCAGTTCAAATGTTCTTGCGCAAATTGTTTTCTTTAATATAGATGGA
Organism: Eristalinus aeneus; assembly: GCA_955652365.1. NCBI lineage: Eukaryota > Metazoa > Arthropoda > Insecta > Diptera > Syrphidae > Eristalinus > Eristalinus aeneus. The sequence continues at coordinate 51,000,908 of OY019132.1, forward strand.
CCTTTGAAAGCAAGGGTACTTTTCTGGGACTTCTGGCAGGTAGTTCCTTCTCTATCAACTTCCTTCTTATGGTTAATGTTGATACGGGCAGATTTAGTTTCTCTTTTATTTTGTTTGATGTGATGAATGGGTTTTGTTTCACTAATCTTATCATTCTTCGCTCGTCGGTAGAGGTTAATTTCGATTTTCTACCTCTTGTTTCTTCTTTTTCGACGTTTTTTTTTGCATTCGTGGTCGCCGTGGTGTAGTGGGTAGAGTGCGACGCTCACACGCCGAAGGGTCTAGGTTCGACTCCCAGTTCAACACCAATTTTTCTAATATTTCACGGCACCACCTCTTTCGAGCTGCTGACAACACTCAAAGAGTAATAACTGTCTAAGAAAGCTTCTCAAATTTCGCCGTTCGGAGTCGGCAAAAAACTGTAGGTCCCTTTTACTCGTGAGAGAACAGTAGCGCGCCCAACACGAGTAGTTGATGAGCAAGCTAGGCCCTGGTCCCCCTTTGGACTGTAGGCCCAAACAATTATTAATTATTAATCATTTGATTCGAACAACCAACGATTTCCCGAATAAATTTGTACGTTTTCCTCCAGAAATTAATTTCTTTCACGTTTCTTAGGAGTACAATGCACACCGCGACCCATTTCAGTTGTTTATAACGTTGTATTTTAAAAATACTAGTTTCAAAATACTTAAATATTTTTACTTAAACCTTTTGACGCACAAAAAAAAAACTAAACACCACCAAACACTTCGAAAACACTTTTTAGAATAAGATGGTGCTATTATTTTGCACACCTAAATTTCGGTTTCATTTCGTATAACGGAAATTTTCTTGTCTTAAAATGCATCTTCGCTTATCTTGTTTTTGCATTTTATTACTGATACCCAACAGATGTCCTACAATATATATCGTGTCCTTACATGAGCATGGAGAAAAGTAATTAGCATCCAAAGTGCAGACCTCAACGTGGTGCTATTTTTTTGCACAGAGCTGTATGTCTCTGTTTTATGAATTTAAATATAAGGTTGTCAAATATCTAACTTCCGCTTTTTTGCTCTTCATTCAATGTGTTACAGTGATCGGATTTAGTTCAAATATGTACCGTTTTGTTCGATAATCTGTTTCCATCTAGATGACAACTTAATAATAAAACATAATACCTCCCTTGAAGAAGCCCCCCTCCGTATTGGCGAAGAACTCGGACAGGCACTTTTCACAAGCCTCTTTTTAGTTCAACTTCACACCACCAAGGGCGTTCGCCATGGACAGGAACAGGCAGTAATCACTTGGCGCTATGTCCGGGCTATATGGTGGATACGATAAAACCTCCCATCCGAGCTCTCGTAGCATCTGACGAGTCATCAACGAAGTGTGTGTTCTGGTGCTATCCTGGTGGAACACTACACCCTTCCTGTTGAGCAATTCTGGACGCTTCTGGTCGATCGCCTGCTTCAACCGGCCCATATGTTCGCAGTAGATGGTAGAATTAAGTGTCTGGCCATATGGGAGAAGCTCATAGTGGATGATTCCCTTCCAATCCCACCACACAGTAAAACCTTTCTGGCCGTCAATCCCGGCCTGGCCACTATTTAAGACCGTTTTCGCTTGATATTGTCATTTGTGATCCATTTTTCGTCGTCAGTCACCATCCGCTTCAAAAATGAGTCGAGTTCGTTCCGTTTCATCGCAAGCGTTGATTCGGTCCAGAAGGTTTTCTTGCGTTAAATTTTGCGGCACCCAAACATCAAGCTTTTTTTTGTATCCAGCCTTCTGCAGATGGTTTAAAATGGTTTGGTGACTAACTCCCATACCCTGGGCGATGTCACGAAGTGCTCGATGATTTAAATGATTCGATCGGTATTCGTCGTCACAGATCTTCCGCCGGTTGGCTTATACATGATGTCGCTCTCAATCGTCGTTCTAACTTACTGACTCTTCATGAATTTTTGTCTTGTTTTTGATTAAATTCAGCAAATAAGACGTCAGAACTTGTCTTTCTGTCTTCTGTTGGTTCCAGCAAGCATAAGTTGTATAAAATATATAATTTTTATATAATTATTAAATAAAACTTAAAACTTTTCTCTAGCTACTATCCGCGACTCCATGATCTCATTTTGAAAATGAAACAGTTATTACACTGTAATTTTTTAAATTTTCAAAGCGAACTATAGTCACCAACAGTCATCTTACACAGAACTTCATAGAGAATAACTACGAGGTTGCCTTTTATATTTCGGGATTAGAGAAAAAAAACAAATATTAATCATCGAAAATAGCTCCATTGTTTTTGAATAATGCGTTTGAACCAATTATCCAAGCACTTTTGCCACTCTGATTGAGCTATCTCCAAGACATGCATTCTGAACGCATCAATCGCTTTACTCATTTTACTCATTTTACTTTTTACGTACGGGAATAAAACGAAGTCATTCGGTGCCAAGTTAGGACTATATGGCGGATGACTCTTCAAACCGATGTTTTGAGTGCTCAGAAATGCAGTTGTTTGAGCCGATGTGCGAGAGCTCGCATTGTCGTGGTAAAGAGTGATCCGTCTTCGGTGGTTGGTTTTTCTTATCAAAGAGAAAAGAAAGAAAGTTATCTATCAAAGTTTTTAAAGGAAATGTTCTCACAAAATTGAAGAAATTTAAAATTGCATCAAGTTTTTTGAAAGTTTAAGAATTTCACTTAATAAATTGAATTTAGTTTACAACGTACGTATGTCAGACATTATGAATTAAAAGTTGAACCAAATGTGCAAACCCCTTGGTTTCCTCTTCAGTTTACTAACACAATTGTCATCTTGTTACTTCTGCCCAGGAAAATCAAATAAACGCCTTTATTGGAACCGTAAATACACTTGATGTATCTGACGCTGGGAGAATCGTCTCGCTTAAATAAGATCCTTAGAATAAATATAGATAAATTTAAGGAGGCAGCGCAATGAAAGTTTCAAAGAAAGGTATTTCAGAATTGAAACAGAGTCTCAGACGCTTACGCCCTCAAAAGTCCCTTATACAATTTTAATATACAGTTAGCCAGTTAATTTGCAGTAAAGCCAATAATAAAATCAAACAACCAGGAGCGCAGGCGCCACATTACTTAGAGAACATCTGCCGAAAGCAATCACGCGTCCTTTCCGAGAACAAAATTCACGGCCCAACTCTAAATCAAATGCAGCTGCTCTTTGCAGAGAACTTCCTCGAGTTAGCACCACCTCTTCACAACATTGTATCGTAACCAAGATCAAAAACACAAAATATTTTCCACCCCAGAAGTGACATTTCATGTCGACATGATCAGCTTCGGTATTAATTTGCAAGTCACATGCCAGCTAATCTACGAATAAAAATTACTCAATTCACATATCGCATCATAAACAATGCCAGTCCTCCTAATGGCTCTAATCGATCTGTTTTTAGACGTACCCCCGTGTCGGGGGGACATTTGTGCAATGATCTGTCTAATTGACACCAGCTCCCGGGCGCGGGCTTCGCTAAATAGTTCCTAATCGGCTGTCAAGAGCGCTCGTGAAAAGCTGAAGGTGAGTGCAGAAAAGGCCTGCGAAATCCCACTGAAAGTCGATCTATTGCGATTACGTTTCGCACGACATCTACATGCGGCTGCTGCACCGTCTGAGACAGAGCCAGACCAACTCGGGGTAGTGAGTGTTCAAGTTCAACGCTGTTGCGTGGAAACCCTGAATACTTTTTGCTAAATCGTGCACACAATCATTTTCCGAAACGTAACACAATCCGAGAGCGGACGTCGTCGTCGACGTCGAAAGTAAGTGCAATTGAGCAGGGGGCCGAAACCACTCAAACCGACTTCGTGCTGATATTGAAGCTTGGAATAAAAGCGTGACAAAGTCAGCGGAGTAGATCGTCGCGCCGCATCGTGTCGTCTGCGCGATTGAGTGGGGCAGAAAATGAAAAGTGAATGTCACCGGCGCACAATCGAAAGAAAACTCCGCACAATGACGACGGTGATCAGACGACATTCGAATGGTAATAACTGCAAGGCGCTAGCATCTTTTGGTCTGTGAAAGAAAATCCAAGCGTGCGCACACACGGAACAACTTTCTCCATCCGTTTCAGTCTGATCGAACTGAAATCGAAGATCGATGGGTGCATTTAGCGATGCGCTTCCACCACTACCGCCACCGCCACCGCCGTCGCCACAGTCGCGGTCACTGTCATAAAGCAACAAGCCACGTTGCAAACGATGCCGATTGGAGGTTTCTGCTTTTTGAATTATGCACGGTTATAATGTTGACGGCTTTCGTTTAGTATTACACTCACTGCTGGTCGGGTATGATTTCACGGCGGTATTGACATTCGCCAGACGCCTTGTAGGAAACGCTTCAGCAAGGACAATTGTATGATGGAACGCAGTCGGGATGGCTGTTGTCACGTGCAATTTGAAATTGAACTCGTCGGTGGCGGCTGTGACTGGGCTGCAGATGGGGCAAGTGTAGCATGGTGGGTCTTTTTGATTTATGGCACTTCTGGAAATGTCATTTGATTTATTGCCGAGGAGAAGCACGAGACATGTTGACGTTTGTAAAATAGTTTTGATATTTTATAGGGCTATATAGGTTTTGATTATTATGCGGCTTATAATTCTGCTTGTCAAACAATGAAGAAGAAGTTCAAAAGATTGGGTAAGTGTAACTCACTAGCTCATTGAACTGGAGAAGGGCTTCAGTCAACTTCGTTTGCAAAAGAAGGAGCAGTGATCGAGTGAAATGCATGAAAGGCGCAGTTTGAACAAGGGCAGTATCGCCTATCCAAAAAGAAGAAGGAGTAAAGAAATAGTACTCGAAGTTCAATACACCGCTACGAATATGACATTTTACGTTAAACTTTTCAATTCTAGTATTTTTCATCGCTATTACAAGGCATCTCACACTTCACTCGTTGTTCGTGATCATTGGGCAAAAAATTGGACCATCTTCTTTGTCAATCACAGCATTCCCCCGGCTTCAGCCTGCCTTCACGTACATACACTGGACTGTGCAACATTTCGAAAGTTTAAAACGAACTTTGAGGTTAGAATGTTGCATCCTGTCGAAGTAATTGAGGATGATAAAATAAATTAAAAAAGAAAATGAGTTTAAAAATGTTGAAGGATCCGATCCCGTTTAATAATGTCTTGTATGATTTGTAGAAAAACTAAAGTCCTACCATTCACTCAAAAACCTATAAGTTCCTTCCTGTAGCCTGTAACCTGTAGCATATAATTTTGTGCACTACACGAAGCGTAGCAAACCACGATGTTCTAGCGAACTTTTGTAACCAAGTTTCTTTATGGATGATGAGGTGTATTAACAGCGTCCTAGCCACAGAGAGATTCTGGCCCTAGGCGAACTTCGAAAGCCTGACACCGTTTTGCGGATGTAATGTTGCGCAAGCTATGTTTCCCGATTACTCCAGCAAAGCCTTTTCTAGCTGACTCTTGAAAACTTCCAGAACGATCTTCGTGTCATAGCTGGGACATGGATCGTGTGTTCTTTATAGAAGCTCACAGAAGTCATTCTTGATGTTATTATCTTCCTCTTCTGTCGAGGCGTGAGCGCATGAGAGTTGAACCCGAGTTTAACCTTGATACACATTGTCGTTCGTTTACGGGGTTGTAGCTTAAAACTTTTCGCAGAAGTCTGCCTCAAAAAGGCTGTATAAGCCGTTTCTTATCGTTCTTTTACCAGGCTCATTCCATCAGACTTACTGGACGGCTTTGCTGTCTGCTTTATAGTAGTCCAGGATCTTCACAAGTTCTTCAGCCGCACGTGGTTTGATAACGGACCTCACATTCCACGAGCCACACATAAATCTTCGTCGGATCCTTAACAGTCGATCAGTCCATATCAGAGGCACGTCATTGTCTCTAAACTATAAATTTTTACGTTCTGAGGAAGTTGCTCTCACTCACAACCCATGGTCTGGTGAGCCAGGCCTATTATGTAGGAGTTTACTGCAAACATTGGTTCGCCACAGAGGGAGTATTGTGATAGCTATCAAGGGCCGCCGCGAGAAGGCTTTATGTCAACTTGACCTGTGCGCTTGCGAGGCAAGTGTTGGCAGCTCGCCTTATTAAGAGCGGTCAACACAATTGCCTCGTTTGCACAAGCCTATGTGCGCCCAATATTTTATTTTATCTTTGCTTACAAATCCAAGTGAGAGGACAAAAGCCGACTTTAAAGGACTAAGTCTATTCAAACAGGATAACAATAATAACCTGTTTAAATTTGTTTTGTAAGCTGAAACTCTCAGTAAAGAACTTATAATAAACTTGATGGCGCAACAGTCCACAGAGGGACCAGGGTCTAGCTTGCTAATAAACTACTCGTCCTGTGCACGCTACTGTCTTCTCAGAAGTAGATGGGACCTACACTTTTTTGCCGACTCCGAACGGTGAAGTTTTAGAATCTTTTTCTTAGACCGTTATTACTTTTTGAGTGTAATCGAAAGAGGTGGTGTCATGAAAAACTCGAGATTTTCAGCTAGGAATAGAACCTGGACCTCCGGAGTGTGAGCGTCGCACTCTGTGGGCGTCACACTCCACCCACTTCATCACGGCGGCCAATTAATGGAGATCTATCCACCAGGAAATGCGCTTTACGTTGTAAGGTCCCAAATTGCTGTAAAAAAACGCTCGCCAATGCGCCTAGTCCCAATCAATGAAGACACTGGCGCCTCTATTAGATGCCCTTGTTTAAAACACACTAACGGGTAATATGTTCGGTGTTGCTGTGTAGGTTTCAGATTTCAAAATTAACACTTTATAGCTAGCAATAAAGAACTATGCAAGAAAATTTGGAATCTTTGGATTGGAGCGGTAACTCGCATTTAAGTGGATGCGGAGAGAACCCAAAGCCAGAAAAGTTTTGCGTGCGATTTTTGGTCCTGTTTGCGTTGATGGCATCTGGAAGAGAAGATTTAACGACGAACTCTATGAGCTGTACAGCGACATGCGCCTAGTCAAGCGTCTGCGGATACAACGTTTACGATGGCTAGGCCATGTAGAGCGTATGGACACCACTGCTCCGGCCCGAAAAGTCTTTAAATTCGTGCCAGAGGCAACAGAGGACGATCTAGACTAAAGTGGCGCACACAAGTGGAGAGGGGCCTCAACCAACTTGGAGTGCGCAACTGGAGACAGCTGGCGAAAGATTGTGCTGGCTGGAGAGGCATGTTTGTTGAGGCTCAGGTCCACCCCGGACTGTAGCGCCACAAGAAGAAGAAGAAGAAAAACCAAACTTCATCGAGTACCCATAAACAAGGTTTATATGACACCAAAGCCCACGCGGGGCCAAAAACTAGCTCCCTTGCCAATATGCTTATTGTTTTTTTTTTTTTTTTTCAAAGAAAACTTAAAGATTTGCGGCCGCCGTGGCGTAGTGGATAGTGTGCGACACTCACACGTCGAAGGTTCAGGTTCGATTCCCAGAATAAATTCCCACTTTAGAGTCTCTGACAACACTCGAAGAAGTCTAAGAAAGTCTTCGCCGTTCGCGCACAACACCAGTAGTTGCTGAGCAAGCTAGATCCTGTCCACCCTGCGGAATGTCGAGTCATTCAATTATTTTTTTTAACTTGAAGTTTATTTACGAATCCGTGCCACAATTACAAAAAAATAATAAAAATCCTGCGATTTGAATCTTTTCATATGACGTTCGATATTCCCACGCAAGCTGGCTCAACCCTCTTTTGTCCTGTTTATGCATTTGAGCTACAACCAAAATTCATACGTGTAAAGGTTATTGAATCTAATTGCGATGTTGATTTCCAGTAAAGGGTATTGAATCTAATTGCGATGTTGGTTTCCAGTTTGCCCAAATCAGCTAGAGAAATGAAAACAAACTTACAAAACGGGGAGACTTGTTGGCTCCGGCCCAGAGACTTGACGCACGAGTTACGTCTTGGTAACCCTGGACATTTGGCATAATAAACTTATTTGTCATTATCAACTCAGTGTTGAGTCATATAAGGGCGTTAAACAGCGCAAAGCTCAGAGCCATTGGATCCATGTCTGTCACATCGATTGTGATTTGAGTACTGCTTCGGACTGTGTGAGTAAAGTTGTCAGCCTGTGATCCTGCTTCCTATAAGCCTCCCAAATGTGTCGCAGACGATTGAATGAATCGAAAAGAAATCTCGAGAGAGATGATCAACCCAGTGTATTCCCGTTTCACTATATCCCTATTCATTAGTATTTTTCTTCCTTAGTAATTTTCTTCATGGTTAATTCCTCTTCCTTATATTTGGTTACGCCACAATGCTAGGTAAGTATCAAGACCTAAATGAACCTTCCCATTGGCTATTGCAGTTGTCTAAAGCTGTTTGTCCCAATGACTTTGTTCCCATATTTGTTTACTAATTGTGGTCACATGGACGAAAGCGTCTTTTTTGTGTGCTTTTTGCCTAATTATGAGTTCATCCAAATTTGATATGTGCGTATGTCCCGCTGTTCACATCTTATGCGTTGAATGTCAAGTGAGGTTTCTAGTATACGAACAGAGAGTGAAATGTTTAATTTAAGTAAACCAATGAGGTCGATGAAATAAAAAAAAAATGTTTAAACAACTAAAATTAAAATTCAATAATGCTCAAATCAAAAAAGGAAAACACAAACAAAAAATCTAAAACTTGTGAAAAACATTGGCTAGGCAGTAAAATTTCAAGAATCAATTTGTCATTTCATTTTTGAAAATTCGTTTGAACCGCATTTTTACACAATTGGCTGCCTATCACTGCATAATGTTGATTTTTTCTGTCGTTGTGGTCACTCGTGAAAATGCGAAATCGACAAAAAAAAATCGAAATCACACAATCACACAACCATCTGCGTACACATGCGTATCTGCGTCTTTTTTTTTTTTCTGTTGGTGTTTGGTTGGTGGCGGTGATTTCACGTTGATCAGCGCTAACGCTGTATTACGTCACTTGTCATAGGTATGCCAAAACTGGTTTTGTATTATGCAATTATGCGTCTGTTGCATCTTTTTCAGTGTTTTAAGTTATTTGTAGGGTATCATGCGTGTAGAGAGAGCTTTCATTTCCTTACAACTAGTGGTAGTTGCAATAATCGAGTTTTTTCAGTTTTTTGCTTTTTTTTTTAACAGCAGTAGTTTGGACGTAGAAAAGAAAAAATTACGTTCAACTAATTTTCAAGATCTGCTGTAAGTCTTCGTCTTTGAATCCCAGAAGAAATATTTTCCCAAATTCAAATTGAATTCAATGCCCACTGAATAACTCTCTATAGTGGTCATGGTCATCATTTCAGTTTTTTCTAAGTTGGCTAAAGCTGGAAACTTAAAGTAAAACTTAAGCTTTAAAGTCATTCTGATTTTTTCTTTCAACTTCTGATTTTTTTCTCCATAAGGTTCAGAAGAAAATTGCTCCAATTTGAAATACACCGAAAAGTGAGAAAACGTTTGCGTTTGTGTCAGCTGTTATTGAAAACTGAACGGTCGCGATAAGACTTTGAAATTGGCCTATTTCAGTGCCAGCGAGCAGCCTACATATGCCGTAGTTTCTTAATCTTTCGGAGAAACATCAACAGGCTCTTCTTTGCTATGAACCCTGCTTCATCAGCTCAACCCCAAATATATGCCACCTGAAACGAGCAGACAACGAATAGCCTTTTAAAACACCCTACACCCAAGCACACTAGTTTCGTGTTACCAAGTCATTCTTTCCTCTATTTCCGGAACGAGTAATTACATTAGTACCTTACAAATCTAACCAGGTCACCATTTATCGTGTTGATCAAATCAAAAGTGAAAGATTCACCAGCCAAAGAATAAACTCTCTCCATCTTTGTTAACCCACACAGTCATCCACAGTCGCATCATGGTGATTACTGGGAGATCTCTTGACTCATTACAAACGTTTATCTAGACCCATAAGCCTTACGGTTGAGAAGAAAGCACACAACAGCAGCGCATTCGAAAAGGTTAAAGAGTCACAAGGCGAATGACGTCTTATAAGGGAAAGGTGAGAATCATTCAGCACTCCGTTCAAGAAAAGAAAAGTGAAAGCCACACAAATTCTACACAAACTGTCCAGTCACGAATGCGTTGTGTTCTTTAATACACTTAACATCCAAATATAAATTTTAACTACGCTTGGAGTGGACGTGATTTGCCTGCAGTGAGTCTTCTTTGTTTGATTTGGGTATGAACACTTTCATTGGAGTATTGTCGAGTCTCGTTGCACAATGCTCTTTTTTCGTTCTCAATTATGCACGAGAAATGAAATGCCAGTCGAATTGAGTGCTAAAAGTCATCGAAGGAGAGTTCGAGCCGATGACGTCCGTGCACCGTGTCATAAACGTGTACGTACTCGCCCCTCGTGGCGGTGGTGGTGGAGACTGCGGCTGCGATTAGACAACTCACTTGCACTTCAACTCTTCCCTTTTTCGTTTTGTTTTGTACGAAAAGTGAATGTAGTCGAACCGAGTTTGTTTGGTTTTTTGTTTGTATCTAGGCATCACCGTCGCCAACCAGGAAAAAGTCAGCACGCACCTACACACACGCGCGCAATGCCATGCCAACCGCACAACGTTCGGATGGATGGCGCCTTTCCTTGGCCTTTCCCCAGCCAAATTAAATTATTTATTAAACAATTTCATTGAACATGAAAGTACACATTGCATGGCGTCTTGATAATATCTGCTCCGCGAATAACCGCCAGTCACGATAATGATCACGGTTGTTGCCACAGTGCTGTGGAGGTGGCGCCTCACACTCCTACCGGAAGGAACTCGTGCTCTTAACAGTGCCTGTCCAGTGGATGTGAACCGATGAACATATAAGTCTTGCGGCTGAATTTCGTATTCGGTGAAAGTTGCGATTATTTAGACAAATGGGAATGAAGGCTTTGGTAGGCAGCAGCAATAAGGGGTGAGATTGGAACGGACGTCCGGTTGGCTTGCAAATTGGAGGTTTCAGGTGCGAATTTCCTGTTTTGATTTGTTTATTTTTTTTTATGTTTGGTGGATACGGTTCAGTTGACTTCTTTCAGGCAAGGTATGCTGGCATACGTTGCTAGCATACGTTGAAATTTCAAAGCAGTCGACAGCTCGAAAGAGGTTGGAACTCTGTCCTGGGACATTCGACGTATGAAAGTTTTCTTTCCTACAACAGCACGGTGGCTGAAAGTTATGTTAACGTTTTATAGCCGTGAAAACTTTCTTGGAAGCTCTCTGTTCTGTTTTCAGTTTATTGAGCACTAGGGGTAAGTTCTCAAGACTTGGAGAGCTGGGATTTTATTACGAAAATCCCAAATTGAAAAAGTTGCCGTAACTAAAAACCAGGAAATGTTCTGTTTTCAATTTATTGAGCACTAGGGGTAAATTCTGAAAACATGGAGAGCTGGGACTTTATTACGAAAATCCCAAATCGAAAATGAATGCGGGGCAGCAAAATGTATCTGCTCTATTTCTTGAAATTTTTATAGGAGTGAATTTAGTTTGGCAAATGCAAATAATTGCAGTGACGGATTATAAATCAAATGAAACTATAACTCACGAGCTGTTCGGACACCATCACTTTTATGCAGATCCTTCCAACGTCATCAGAGTGTAAATTTTCTTTTAAAATTAAGTTCTAAGCATTCAATCTTTTTCCATTTCCTTCTTCTACTTCTGATTTTGTTTGAAAAAAAATAACAAGAAAACTTGACCTCGAGGTCTGCGTATTTAATGCCTAAGATGACAAGGATGTCTAAAGTGTGTTTTTTAAGAGATTTAGTACTTTAAAACGAGTATATATATTTTTCCTCATTGACACTAAATTTACATTATTCAAAAGATAACCTTCTGTGATTATAATAATAATAATTGTTGGCGTGACAGTCCACATCGGGACCAAGGCCTAGCTTGCTCATCAACTACTCGTGTTGGGCGCGCTACTGTTCTCTCACGAGTAGAAGGGACCTACAGTGTTTTGCCGACTCCGAACGGCGAAGTTTGAGAAGCTTTCTAAGACAGTTATACTCTTTGAGTGTTGTCAGTAGCTCGAAAAAGATGGTGCCGTGAAAAATTCGAGGTGTTCAGCCGGAAATCGAATCTAGACAATTCGGCATGTGAGAGTCGCACTCTAACCACTACGCCACGGCGGCCATTACGTTCTGTGATTAACATTTTAAAATGATTTCTTGCACATGACCGCCACTGCTGAGTCGGATGTAGTCTTCTCCAGGAATGATGATTTTCGATGAATTTTTTAAACATTTGTACCCGTATACCGGTAGCAGCATGCCAAGATATGTTCTCGCAGTTGTCAACCGTTTCAGGCTTTTCGGCGTAGATAAGCAAGTTCACAAATTCCAACAGAAAACAATTGAAGGGCGGTAAATCGAAAGATGTTGGAGGCCATTCCATTGTATAAAACTATGAGGTTACCAATTGTTCCTCTGAATAATTATTGATTAATATTATGGTACGACATGTTGAGCCGTCTTGCTGAAACGACAGGTCCAGAACATCATGCAGAATGTTTCATTGATAAATAATACAAGTCAGCAATCATGGTTGTATATTGGGCATCAATGTCTAGTTCCAGTTCTAGGCCACCATCGTCTTTAAAGAAATTCGGACCAATTATCCCACAAACAAATCAAACTGTCAGTTTTTGTGAATGTTACGGTGTCTCTACATACACCTGAGGACGACCATCACTCCAAATGCTCCAGTTTTGTATATTGGCGTAATCATTTAACAGAAGTGTGTTCACTGTTTAACAAAATTCGTGTATGAAAATTGGGATCAACGACAGTCTTTTTCAAGCCCAATTTGAAAGCATTTTCCAGACATCAGGCTATTCACATTAAAATACCAAACCAATCACTTGACAGTCGAAAAATGGATACCTCCAAAGAAAATATATGAGCATTACAACTCCAGCCCAAAGAGTATTTAACTTCCAACCATTGGTTTAACACAACGAAGGTCATGTCGAATCCGATTCATGTTGCTCGGAACGTAGCTCAGCTGGAGAAGTCGTTGAAATTAAATATTTTAAAAGTTCACTTAGATCGTAATGAACGTGGCATGCTTTTTTGATATTCCCAAAACACGTCACAACTGCTGAATGTAGGTACAAGAATAACTTTCAAATACTTTTAATTCTGTGATACGGAGCAGTGGCCAAATTGGGCTGAAGCACACCTTATTCGAATTTAGAGTCTAAGCTGTACAGGGGAAACTGTATTTCCTTCGTCAGCCTTTTTGGTCATTGTTGATTTTCAATGAAACCAGGTAATTTTATTGTTATTATCCCAACGTTTCGGCAGGAAATGCTGCCTTCATCAAAGGATATTTATTAATTGTGTTTCTGTTACAAGTGGATGTGGATGTTGGAGTCTAAATGTCGTTTAAAATTATCAGAAAATACTAAATTCACAATAGAACAAAATATTGAGAACTTCTTCTAGAGTGATCTTCACACACATAAGTGCTCAATTTGTTTTATTGTGAATTTTATTTTTTGTGATAATTTTAGACTCATAGACTTAACGTTTAGACTCTAACATCCACATCCACTTGTAACAACAACACAATTAATATCCCCTGACGAAGGCAGCAACCCTTGCCGAAACGTTGGGATAATAACAATGAAATAACAATAAATTACATTGAAAATCAACAGTGACCAAAAAATCCAACGAAGGAAAGACAGTTTTCCCTGCATAAAGTCTAAGCTCTCCTTAACAGTACGTCGAATGTAAATATTAAAATGAAACCTTTTTCTACCCGAAAACATTGAAGAGTGAGCCAAAGTTTCGACCTCATTTGAAGCTTCATTTGTGACCATCTTTCAGACCCTAATTCTGCACTAACTTGACCTGAGAAGGGAAAGAGATCCCTCGAATTGATGCCGAATATGAAGGACTTTCGTAGCCTCTACCAATCATTACGAATAAGTAGGATTCATTGAAATTGTGGGATTTCCCTAGAACCTAATCTAAGGAATTGTACGCCGAAATCCCAATACCACTCCTTTTCGCTGCACCACAACTTTCGAGTTAGGGACAACACTCAAGGATTTCTAATTGTCAAAGTGTTCTCTTTTGCAGTTGCAACAAATGTCGAGTAATTCCCAGTTATAAAAGAGTAAGATAGATAGTTTTTATTTCGTAATAAAATGTTTACATTGATATTAGCTATCGCTTCTCGGCCTTATGGCTAAGTTCAAAGTGTAGTATCTGTTCTTATAAAAGAGTAATTTTCTATGAACTCGACTCAATCTCTGTGCGTGTCACCTTATTATTTCTCAGATACAGGGTTAACATGTACGAAAATTGAGTGCTAGGGTATAGGGGCAATTTCAGCAAGACCGGGAAAAATGCATACTATGTCACCAACAAAAGGACACACAGTCTTTCGCATACACAAAACCGACGGCCTTCGTCGACATGGATCCTAAAGAGGTGTCACCAGTGACTGCAGTCAGCTTATTTTCAGTGCGAACGGAAGACTGTGTACGAGGGGCGCTCAATATATTCTCGGCATCAATATAAAGAAAAATGCGCATCAATTTAAATTGTTTTTATTTTTTAATATAACCCCTAACATCAATGCATGTGTTACATCTTGAGGTAAGCTTCCTTAAACACTCAAAAAAATAAATTTCCTCTTTCTCTGCAAAATACCCATTTATTGCCGACTTGAGTTTTTCACTATCCGAAAATCTTTTTCCACGAAGACATTTTTTTCAAATCCGGAAAAGGGAAAATAGCACTAGGGGCAAGTTCTGGACCTAAGAGGTGAGTATTGAATTTCTTCGAGACCACAATTTCGCGCAGCAGCCTTGGAAACTCGCGCCGTGTAAACAGGAGCGTTGCCATGAAGAAGCAACACACCCGCTGAGAGTTTACAACGTCTTTTCTTTTTAATTTCCTCCCGCAAATTATGCAAAGTGGTATGATGTGCTGTTGTTGACTTCACCTTTTTTTTTGTACTCAATGAGCAAGATTCTCTTTGAATCCTAAAAAACTGTTGCCATGAGCTTCCCGGCACACAGAGTGACTTTGAACTTCTTCTGGGGGTCTATTCCTTTTTTATGCTATTGCATGGCTTCTTGTTGGCTTTCAGGGTCATAGTGGTGAACCCATGTTTCGTCCCCAGTAACAATTCGATCCATAACACCGTCCGCGTTCTCACTACACATCTCCAGAAGATCTCTACAGCATGCGATTCTCACTTTTTTCTGAGGCGCTGTGAGCATTCGTGGCACCCACCTTGCACTGACCTTTAAAAGGTTAAGATGGTCATGAAGAATACTGTGAATGGTACCAGTTGAAAGCTTGGTGATCTCTGCCATCATTTTCACCTTTATTCGGGCATCTTCAAGAACATGTTTTCCGATTTCTTTGATACTTTCTTCCGTACAAGCAGTAGCCGAGGCGCCGGAGCGGGGGTCGTCTTCAATGCTCTCTCTGCCTCTGTTGAACTCACTTTACCACTTTTGCACAGTTGATAATGAAGGTGCGGAACCCTGGTAACCATCCTTTCATGAAGTTTTTTGACTTTTTCCTTGCTTAGTGAGAAATTTAATTACAGCGCGATGCTCAATTTTCACCATCATCGTCTCAGTTGCCAATATGATTCTATATAACTAGAGATAAAACGCGAATTAATAATCACATTTATATGAAGTTTTAAATGAATGGACAAAAATAATAGTTTTACTTAATAAATAAGCCAATTTATATATATATAACCACAGTTTCATCCCGATACCGAGAATATATTGAACGCCCCTCGTAAATAGAGGAGTTAAAGCCGAATGTCTAATGACAGTTGGTTGATTTCCGATTTAAAGATAATTCCAACGCCTTGTTGTTAGGCGAAATATTTCATAATCAGGACCATTGCCAGGCGAAATTGTTTTAACTGGAGCGATCCCAATAAAGTATTACTCGCAAAACATGAGTTTCCCACATTGGCCGTCTGTCTAGACCGATTAGCCTCATGCTGACACTTTCTTTTAATTGGAGAAGCGTGGCGCCCTCATCATCAACTTAATAAATGATGTTAATCGATTTTCCATTATCAGAGCTTGGAAACAACCTCGACATATTCACTGTGCTCATTTTTAAAAAAGGACGTATAGCCATTAAAAACCAGTACTAATTGGCTGTCAGCCCTATTTCTTAAGCTTTGTCATATCCTTACTATGGGCTCATAACCCAGTTATTTTCGAAGTCCACAAGATCCACGTCTCAGAAGCCCTTACTGGTTTACGCCCATCATATTTGGCATTACTTGTTGTGCATTGCTACATGATTTCATCCTCAAACCGAAACCTTAATAAGTTCCACACAATTGTAGATAAACTAAAGGCTTTCTAACCTCTCCCTAATTTCTATCAAAAAACCTTCCCAATCTCTTCACCAATGTCTAAGTTTGCACACTCAAAACAACACGAACAGAATGAAAAGACGAAGATAATTAAGGATAACATTCCGAAACACAAATAATGTGTTTATCGCTCAAAACGTGGGACTTCGTAGGGTTCATTAACCATCCAATGATGTGGAGAAACTCTCCCTGGAACAACTCACACAAAACGAATTCCATTTGAATTGTGAACTCGATTGCAAAATCTTTTGTATACATGTACAATATTATACATTTCTCCTCTAAATTTAAGACAAACTCTGCGGCTTCGAGGTTTATGAACTGCAAAAAGCGATAGTAGCAAAACCTTGCCTCTAGACGCCAGTTCAGCGTACAGTCACCCTTTATTTGCGCAAAAATAACACAGTTTGCGGCTTTGTATGTACGTTCCCTTGAAGCTTAAACTTTACATTTCTCAGTTGACGCAATTGAGTTTAAGTAAATGTTTGCAGCTTAAAATGTGCATTGTTTCCACACATCTTCGCACACGCATCCGAGCCCATTACATCGACCTTGGATCTCTCCATCTTTATTACGTAAACAAGCGCTGGAGCGAAACATAAACATTTACATCGCCAAAAAGCCTCCGCAGTCACAGACAGACCAACACCAGACTCACAATGAAGCCGAACCAATGAAACGAAAACCACATTACTTTCACTCTCGACACGGAAATTAGAAAACACCAAGGAGGATAGATCTAAAGAGTTCTGCCGTCAAAGGTAGGCCACCGTAACCTACTGTTCCCCTGATTTGCATAGCGCTGCCGGCGTAATCCCACACTCTGCGAGCGGATTATCTTTCGATGGTCCCGTTTGACTGCCCGGTTTTCGTTTTTCGGTCCGCTCTTGCTTTTACTTTCAAATGAGACACACCTTTCGAGCGCGTTACGGGTTCTTCACTAATCGAGAAATGAAAAGATATTCATTCAAGATCCATTAAACATGTACCCAGGCAGTCGCGTGGCATCCATGGCGGGAGACGAAAGCGAAAGTCTCTGCATGCTCTTACAGCGTCGCCAAAATGGAGTTACACAAGTGCCAGCTTCAGGCAGCATTCGTCCAGCTGAGAGACATCGCCATATCGTCCCATCGCCGCTTTTGTACGACCCATTGGATTTAGAACCCAAAATTGAAAATATTAGTACCTCACCTTCGGTGAGTTTCACTGCGTCGCGTTGTCGTCAACTGTGCGCAGTGTCACAGTCTGGACGTGACTTTAGGCCTAATTGGATTTGTGTGTAATTTATGAGTTGTGTTCCTATTTGGGTTGACAGCGCGATTCGGTTTTGGCCAACACACCCGCTCTGTGAGCGGTGGTTGTTCGTGGTGCTCGTCATGAATTCTATTTCAAAATTATGTATTTGGCCGCATATTGGTTATGTTCGGTTTGACATTGCTTCGAGGATTTCGCCTTAGCAAATTGATCGTGTTTCAGGGCGCCACTTGATAGCAAAATCAAGATCACATGACTGTTACTGATATTGTTTGAGTGCCCGCTTCAAGGTGTCAGCATCTGCACTTCTAGTTTTTGCAGTTTAGGGTGTTGCACAAAATGTGTGCGTCCCACAAGGTGTTTCAACTTGGATGGTGAATAGATTGATTTTTAAATTTACAACCTGCTTATAACTTTTGACACGGAATCACCCTTGTCTTAAGTCTTTATCTTCCACCAAAGCAACCATTTTAGCAATTCATGTTTGTCTAGGTATTAAGATTCGAAGAAGATACAAGTACATTGGGCTAAAACAAAGTTTAGCTACGACAATGCGAACTCTTACACATCGGCTCAAACAACTGCATTTTGAGCACTCAAAACATCGATTTGATGAGTCATCCGCTGTATAGTCCTGACTTGGCGCCGAATGACTTCCTTTTATTCCCGTACGTAAAAAAATAAAATAAGAGGTCAACGCTTTTCGACACCTGAAGAAGCGGTTGATGCGTTCAGAACGCATTTTTTTGGGAGATACCTCAATCAGAACGGCAAAACTGCTTCGACAATTGGTTCTAACGCATGCAAAAGTCTATAGACCTTTATATAAAAGGCAACCAAATGTCCTTCCGTTTCTTCTTACCTTCTTTGTCGTCAAAAACCGAAAACCCGAACGATTTTAAGTATATTTAGAGGAGCAAATTTAAGTCCATGTTCAAAGGAGGGCGCCACTTTTATATTGTGGCTGATCTTGGAAGCTATTACCTTCTTCTTCTTGTGGTGCTTCAGTCCAGGGTGGAGCTGGGCCTCAACCCGCATGCCTCTCCAGCCAGCACGATCTTTCGCCAACTGTCACCAGTTGAGGTCCTTCTCCACTTGTGTGCGCCACTTTAGTCTAGGTCGTCCTCTGTCGCGTTGTCCCAATGGCACGGATTCAAAGACTTTTCGGGTCGGAGCAGTGGTGTCCATACGCTCTACATGGCCATACGCTCTACATAGGCCTAGCCATCTTAAGCGTTGTATCCGTAGACGCTTCACCAGGCGCATGTCGCTGTACAGCCCATAGAGTTCGTCATTAAATCTTCTCCTCCAGATGACATCAATGCAAGCAGGACTAAAAATCGCACGCAAAACATTTCTCTCGAAGAGACTAAGGGCTTCCTCATCCGCCTTTGCTAACGTCCAAGATTCCGCGCCATAGAGTAGGACGGGGATGATCAAGCTGTTATATAAAGCGAGCTTAGTTCTTTGAGGGAGGGCTTTATTACTCAATTGCCTCATGAGCCCAAAGTAACAGCGATTGGCAAGAGTAATTCTGCGTTTGATTTCGGTACTGATGTTGTTGTCCCTGTTTACCGCGGAGCCGAGGTAGACGAAGTCCTTGACTACCTCGAAGTTTCTGCTGCCTAGTGTGACGCTCCGGCCGAGACGTGGATATTGTGTGTCCTTCCTTGATGACAGCATGTACTTAGTTTTGCCCTCATTTACCGCCAGACCCAGCAATCTTCAATTACCTACTTCTTTGGAAAAGTGTGTATTTTGTTTGAAATAATAAGAAATTGTTTGAATAAAAAGAAAAACGGAATACTGTTTCATCAGCCGTCCGTTAAAATTATATGAGACGACAAAACAGAAAGCATCAAGCATTTTCGAAGAATTCATAACTCTACAAATGCAAGACCAAGCAATTGAAGCTGGCACTGAACTAAAAATCGATCGACAGGCGGTAGGAGATCGTAAGGAGGTATGCTTGTCATACCAGTTATTTGAAGGAATGAGAGCTCGAATTCAGTGCAAATTTGATCTACAGAGCAGAGCAGCCTCTTAGGGCTTTCGATGAAAGAATATCAAACTTTGACAACGCGTTGTTTTTTTTTTTCTTCGTAAATGTTTAGTTGTAAATAAACAGCAATTGCAGGTAGTTTTGATCTTCTGACAAGTGCAGCCAGATTGATTTTTGGAGTTTAAGGTGGTTCAGACCGATAAATCATGCAGAGGGTGGTTTTGAAAAGTGGTATCGGAGAGAAAGAACGTCTCCAACGCAAAAGGTTTGAACATGAGGAATTTGAGGCTTGACTGAATCAATATAAACTCAAGTGAACCCGCAGAGTCTTTGGCAGTGGCACAGCAAATAATTTCCGTTCGTTTTAAGAAATTTGATTTTATTCAAACACAAAGATATTGGAAGCCGTACGAGTCGAGACCAAGAGATACCGAAAGGCTATTTTCACCCAGGAACTACTTCTCGAAAGAACTCAAACGAACGGATTTTGGCACCGGATCGTGACGAAATATAAAAAGATCATATTCTACGACAGCTTTAAGAAGAGAAAATTATATGGAAGGTCAGGTGAACTCATTCCATTATTTTTTATAATTGGCGCGCGCTAAAGGAATTGTTTAAACCTTTAACTGACCAGAATTATGTCACAGGATGAGCCGAAGGTATAGAGCAAGAGAGGAAAAGGAGGTACCGATGCACATTGGTTTTAAACGCCTGTGGATTGTAGTGTAGGAGTTGGGAGGAAGTTATATTCTACATCCAAGCAACAGAAAAACATTCACGGTTTAAATAAGATGCTCTGCATATGGTGGGACCAGTAGGAAATGGTGAAGTATAAACAGCTAAAACCAAGCAAAACAATTAACGGGAAACGTGATCGACTTAAACTAATGAATTTGAGCAGTGAATCGCGTTAAAAACCGCCGTAAATGCCCGAAAATCATGATAATGTGATTTTGCAACATGAAAACCTTCGGCATCACGTGGCTCTGGTTTTCAAAAACTACCTGGAAGTTCTGAATTGGACGGCCTTATCACTCCCACCGTAATCTCCAGACTTAACCCCTTCCTACTTTTGGTTTTTTCGAAGCCAAGAAAGCAAAACGATTTGTGTAGTCACTGGTTCAACCTTTTTGAAGAAATTGAAAAATGGCTCATTGGTCCGCTCGAAGCCATTGAGAAGTCTTTTCTTGGAGATTGTATTCGAAAATGAATAAAGAGATGCTCAAAAGTCACTTCCAACACTTCCAACAAACAAATCTTTGATAGGTGTATTTTTAAAATTGTGAGTACAAAAAAACGGACGGATGTGGTATTGCTTTCTCAGTAGCTACTCATTTTTGGGCGTGCTACCTGTTCTCCCACGAGTAAAACGGCCGTACGATATTCCGCCGGATCTAAACAGCGAAATTCGTTTTTTCACAAACAGTTTGTACTCCTTGAATATTACCAAAAGCTTAGAAAAATTTGGTAACGTGAAAAGTGTGAGGTCTTCAGTCCGGGAATCGAAGCTGGAACCTTCGGCGTGGGAGTGTTGCACTTTACCCACAAAGCCACGACAGCCAAAATAGGCGATTATAAAAATAATAACAATAATAATAATTGGGTGGACCTACAGTTCACAGGGGGACCAAGGCCTAGCTTGCTCATTAATTACTCGTTTTGTGCACGCTACTGTTCCTTCACGAATAGAAGGGACCTATAGTTTTTTGTCGACTCCGAACGTCGAAGTTTCAGAAGCTGTGTTAGACAGTTATTACTGTTTGAGTGTTGTCAGCAGTTTGAAAGAGGTGGTGCCGAGAGAAAATTTGAGGTGGTGCAGTGAAAAATTCGAGGTGCTCAGCCAGGAAATCGTACCTAGACTTTCGGCGTGTGACCGTCGCACTCTACCCACTACGCCACGGCGGCCACGATGAGCGATTTTGTCCGTTTTTTGTCTTCATTTACAGTGTGTTGACTCACGTGTTGAATAGTTCAGGTTCGATTCTTCTTGATCTTACATCTAGCTGGAGTACCGCCTTTTAAAAACCGTCGATTTTTAAGTGAACCTTTCTTCACAGTCTAGAGGGGAATAACACTAGCTAACTTCTAGCTGTCTACATCCCTGTGTCAAGGGGGTCAGCATAGAGTTGACACATTTTGCCATACTTCCGCGTTATCTTGCTAAACCAGCAGGGACTTGATCTTTTTGTTAAACATAACCCCAGGTGGCCGCCGTGGCGTAGTGGGTAGAGTGCGACGCTCACACGCCGAAGGGTCTAGATTCGATTCCAGGCTGAACACCTCGAATTTTTCAGGGCACCACAACAACACTCAAAGAGTAATAACTGTCTAAGAAAGCTTCTCAAATTTCGCCGTTCGGAGTCGGCAAAAAACTGTAGGTCCCTTCTACTTGTGAGAGAACAGTAGCGCGCACAACACGAGTAGTTGATGAGCAAGCTAGGCCCTGGTCCCCTGTAGACTGTCGCGCCAACAATTATTATTATTATAACCCCAGTGGATGCCTTTCTAGCCTGTCTAGCCAATTATTTGATCCAGCCGATTCCTTATATTGTAACCCAGCAGTACATTTCAGGAATTCAGAGATTATTGTAGCGTCTGTTGCCAATGAAACTGTTGGCGTCGTTGGAAAAAGCTCCTTTGAATGCTTTCTTGAGAATGTTGTCAAGTCCTGAGGCGTGCAATTTGCAGGGAATACTTCGCGGAGATGGAATGCATGAAGAGACCCAGTGAAAGAAGATTGCCTTACCTGACAGCAGGCTTCCTCATAACATTCCTCCGTTAAGCGAAAGCTCTTCATGTCGATTGTCTCCTCTCACTAGCTGTGCAAATAAACAAGTGTGCGCACTAAGGCATACCGCTCACCGCATATGCATTTCTTATCAGTTCACGTGACAAAGTACGAGATCAAATCTAAATGAAACTCTGCCTTATCTTATTTAATTCATTAACTAAACAGACAGCAGACGTACGGTTAGCCTGGCGGCTGTAAACCCAAGTTGACGCAGAGAGGAATTCATCTCAGTTTAAACAGATTAAGACACAAACACTACAGATGTGCATGACGGTAGGATTTGCAGTGTTAGCAGATGCTCTAGATAAGGTTTGAAGCTTTTACCGGATTGTAAATGAATGTCGGGAAAGTTCCGAAACTTGTCAAGAATATAAATTTGTTTTCGACCTGCTGCTGTCGGATGCCATACAGAAATGCCCAAGAACCGCCGGTATTGACTTATACAATTGATTATCAATTGGGAGCCACAACAGTTCGATAAAGGACATGAGTAGATTCCAACCGAATCGAATACATTCTTCACTAGGGGCTCTAAAAATATTCTCACTCGCATTAAGAAAGCCTCTTGGACGCTCACTGGTTCCCCAGTCGATAGAGTTGTGTGTGTACGTTGCCAAGCTGTCGCTTGAAAGCAGTCCAAAAGTGAGCAATATTGACTCGTTATCAATCAAACGGCTGCTTCAGACAGATGCCACCACCTGAGTGACGAAAATAGTGCTATCAATCCAAGTTGAGGAATCGCTTCGTGGGCCAACCGCTCGACAGCGGCTGCGGCATTCCCTGCAGCTCAAACTTTGGGTGATGCGATAAAAACACAATCCGCTACGGGTCGCCGTCTAAATTTAGATGCTTTTGAAATCCCAACCAAAAGTGTTAAGTGTCAATGAATTCCTATTTTGAAATCGAAAAGGGGCCAGTTCAATTGAATTTGTTGTTTCCTTTTTTTCTGCTTCTGTTTGTTTGTCTGTTGTCACCCAGAGTTTGCTGCCAAGATTCTGAAAATCCTTGAGGAGGTAGCCTGCTGTTGATAGAGTTTTGAAAAAAATGTACTCAAAGTCAGAACGAGTATGTGTTTGAAAAATGCTTAAAATCGCGGAAGATACCATGATAACAATAGTCAGATCATGGCGGGCTGTAGAAATTTGAAATTTATTCCTTCTGTTGGGTCCTTGACTGCTGAAATTGTTGCACAAAATAGAGCACAATGCATTACGAATTCGTGAGGGAACAAGGACATCACTCAAAAGCATCAGGACTGATATACAGTGCTCCACAAAAGTCTAGGTACAGTGCATATGATTTATAAAACTAGACTGCCGTTTGATAGTTATTGCCAAAAAGTTCAGCCTTTTTATATTTTTTAATTAGTTGATATTTCTAGATTGACAGAAAAAAAAATTCTCCAAATTTGTCCTTTTTATAAAAGAAATTCATTTTAACCTCGAAACTGCCAAAACTGCTTCCACAAAGTCATGGTACACTTGCGGAAAATTTAAAAAAAATAATAGCAATAATAAAAAATTACCTTGGAAACCCCATTCAATTTATTTCGAGTACAGACTGAAGCCTCTTTGGCATTGAATCGACTAATCTTTTAGTATACTCGTTGCTTATATTGTGTCACTCCTTCTGTAAGATTTCTTTTACCAAGTATACCAGTATGAAATGAGCGTTTTTTTCGAAAATAAAACACTAATTAATAATGGGAAAGTAAAAACATTTTATTCAAAGTATTGACCATTGTTTTCTACACATTTGTGAATATCAATTTGTGAATATCACGCCAAAAAAATTGTTCGTCTTTTAAAGCAAACCAATCAGACACCCAGTTTTTGACCTCCTCGTAGGAATCAAAGTGCTGTTCAGCCAATGCGTGTCCCATCGATGAAATCAAATGGTAGCCGGACGGAGCCAAGTCTGGTGAATACGGCGGGTGGGGTAGCTGCTCTCATCCAAGTGTTTTGATTGTATCCTGAACCGGTTTTGCTTTGTGTGCAGGTGCATTGTCATGGAGCAAAATTACCTTGCCGTGTCTTCTGGCCCATTCTGGTCGTTTCTCGATCAATGCATGGTTCAAATTGATCTTTTGCTGTCGGTAGCGATCAGTATTAACGGTTTCACCAGGTTTAAGGAGCTCGTGGTACAGTACACCTTTCTGGTCCCACCAAACACACAGCATTGTCTTTTTGCCGAATCGATCTGGGTTTGCAGTCGATGTTGGTGATTGCCCCAGATTAACTCATGATTTTTTCCGTTTAAAAGAAATCCATTTTTCATCGCCAGTAACAATCCTATAAAAACCGATTTTCTTTTGTGTCTTTGAAGCAAAATTTCACAAGTGTTTTTTCAGTTTTCCATCTGTCTTTCATTCCATTCATGTGACACCCATTTTCCATACCTTTGGATCTTTCCCATAGCTTTTAAACGGTCAGAAATTGTTTGTTGTGTAGCATTTAACATTGCTGCCATTTGCTTGTGACTCAAAGTGCTATCTCCATCCAATATCGTTTGCAATTCGGCGTCTTCAAACTTTTTTGGTGGTCTTCCACGTTCTTCATTTCTCACATCAAAATCATTATTTCTGAACCGTTTAAATCACCTTTTGCATGTTGCTTCTAATAGAGCATGCTTCGACAAGCATTCGATGCGAATCTGCAGCACCTTTCTTCAAATGAAAACAAACAATTAATGCTTTCCGCAAATCATCACTTTCTGGTACAAAATTCGACATTTTTAACACGATGAAACATTGATGTATACCAAATATTTTTCATAGATGTCATAGCAAACAAAAAAAAATAAAGGCTCGTTCACAACAAATGTTCCCTATCGAGACCTTTGTATCTTGACGCTCACTTCATTCGGGTAGCTACAGTGCATATGATTTCTAAAATTAGACTGCCGTTTGATAGTTATTGCAAAAAAGTTCAGCATTTTTTATATTTTTCAATTAGTTGATATTTCTAAATTTACAGTAAAAAAAATTCTCCAAATTTGTCGTTTTTATAAAAAAAAAATCATTATAACCTCAAAACTGCAAAAACTGCTTCCACAAAAGTCATGGTACACCTGCGTAAAATTTAAAAAAATAATAGCAATAATAAAAAATTACCTAAGGAACTTATACTTCTCAATATTTTGTTGAAAACCCCATTCATTTCATTTCGAGTACGGACTGAAGTCTCTTTGGCATTGAATCGACTAATCTTTTAGTACACTCGTTGCTTCTATTGTGCAACTCCTTCTGTAAGATTTCTTTTAATTGGATCTTATTTGAAATCTGGTGCGTTCTCCAGTTTATCCCAGAGTTTTATAGTCTTCAAATCAGAGCTCTGTGGCGGTGTCGGGAGTGTTTTCGTGTTATAAAGCAACCACATTCGAACCCCATGAGCGGTGTCCTTCGGGTTGTTGTCCTGCTGGAACAGGAAACCGGCAGGCATTCCTAGTTTAGCGGCACTTTCCTTGAGATTATTCTTTAGAATATCCAAATACACATGTTGATCCATTGTATTTTCAATGAATACTAAATTTCCCACTCCAGCATCTGACATACACCCCCAAACCATCAGTCCTCCACCACCATGTTTCACAGTCTTAATCGTGTGTTGCGGATCTGTGAAGGCATCTCCTGTTTTTCTCCACACTCTTAACACGTTCCCTGCCAAGCTGCTTTTCACTAGGTGTCATTTCTACGCCGCGTGTCCCGAAAACAGTACACGGTAAGCGCTTTAATAATTTTGTATAAATTCTTATTGCTTTGCTTTGCTTTGCTATCATGACTAATCACCACGCCGCGTGTACACGTTATCAGTACACGATACAAAAATTCCTCTAAACATCACTAAATAATATAAAACAATCATAACGAGAATTAAAATTTAGAAAAAAAAAATTTAATTTGAAAAAAACACGTTGGCATAGAAATGAAGCTAAGCGTGTACTGTTTTCGGTACACGCGTCAGGGAACATGTTAAGCGGCCGTTTAATTCAAATATACAAAACTTTGACTCATCGGAGAAAAGGACCTTACTCCAAGACTTCGTAGACCAATGAACATAATACTCTTTTGCAAACGCAATTCGTTTTTTTCTTGTTTGTTGCAGATATGCGTGGTTTCTTCCTTGGTGTGCGGGAGGATTGTCCGGTTTCTACGACGGCGCGACGTACAGCTTTGGAGTGAACTTGTATTGTGTTGAGATTGTTCAACTTATCCGCAATTTTTACTAACACTTTCAAATGGATTTTCCGTTACCATGCTGACAATTCGTCTCTTATTTTTGTCGTTTAGCTTCGGGGGACGTTCTGATCTAGCATTACTCCTTACTCTATTCTCATTCTTATAGCGCTGAATCACTTTCTGGATAGTAGAATGAGAAAAAGATACTATCAAAGCTATTTCAGAGTAGGATTTTGCTTATTTGGTATGTTAATCAACGATTAGCTGCCGTTGTTCAATCGTCAGCTCTTTTCGGTTCATATTTGAATAAAAACAGGAACAAAAATACACTAGTACAACAAGGATCTACCGCAAATAACACACGACATCAAGTACATAGCAAAACGGAATAAAGTTATTAATTTGGCGATTCCCCTATTAGAAAATATCTTCTTTTCTATAACTGAACCAAGACTTTTATGGAAGCAATTTAAGGTGCTTCCAGCTTATGGTATACAGAAAGTATATTTATTAAAAAGGACAAATTTATACATTTTTAGCCTATATATATACTAAAAGATTAGTCGATTCAAGGCCAAAGAGACTTCAGTCTGTACTCGAAATAAATTTAATGGGGTTTCCAAGGTAATTTTTTATTATTGCTATTATTTTTTTAAATTTTACGCAAGTGTACCATGACTTTGTGGAAGCAGTTTTGGCAGTTTCGAGGTTATAATGAATTTTTTTTATAAAAAGGACAAATTTGGAGAATTTTTTTTCTGTCAATCTAGAAATGTCAACTAATTGAAAAATATAAAAAGGCTGAACTTTTTGCAACAACTATCAAACGGCAGTCCAATTTTATAAATCATATGCGCTGTACCTAGACTTTTGTGGAGCACTGTATAGGAGGCGCCACTAACAAAATATCTATATATTTTTTTTGGAGTACAAACATTCAAATAATACCTGTCAATACAATGTCATCACAATCTGATGATAAGGTTACGAGTTACAGTGTTTCAAGCGACGCTTCTTTTGCGATTTTTAAAACAAGGGGAATAAAGAGAATTTCGTGTGTTGATTAAACACTGCTTTTTGATGGGAAAAATACCGTACAGGCTCAGGAATGGATTGAAAAATGTTACAGAGACTCTGCTCCGTCAACTATTTGTGGTATCCTGACTTTAAGTGGTCGCCGTGGCGTAGTGGGTAGAGTGCGACGCTCACACGCCGAAGGGTCTAGGTTCGACTCCCAGCTCAACACCAATTTTTCGAATTTTTCACGGCACCACCTCTTTCGAGCTGCTGACAACACTCAAAGAGTGATAACTGCCTAAGACAGCTTCTCAAATTTCGCCGTTCGGAGTCGCCAAAAAAACTGTAGGTCCCTTCTACTCGTGAGAGAACAGTAGCGCGCACAACACGTGTAGTTGATGAGCCAGCTATGCCCTGGTCCCCCTTTGGACTGTAGTGCCAACAATTATTATTATTATTATTATCCTGACTTTAAACGTGGTCGTGCAAACACCAACGATGCTGAAATCTCTGGAAAGCCAATTGAGGGAGTTACACCTTACTCGAGAGCGTAAATTTTTCCACGAGAGAAATTTATTTTCGCACTCGTACAGTTACAAGAGTACTTAAAGATCTAAACGTGCACAAATCCGCTAGCCTAAAGGGTATTCCCCCCCTTCTGTTCAAAACAAGTTGTATTGGATGGGTTCAAGTCTGATATTCACCATATTAATGCTGGTGTTCCCCAAAGCTCCATTTTGTCTCCGACACTCCTCCTCATTTTCATAAATGATCTCCAATCTATCACTTCTAATTCAATTCACTCCTTCGCTGATGACAGTACCCTCAGCTTTTCATAATCGTTCCTCGGCTCTCGTCCCTCCTCTTCATCCATTGACTTGGAACGGCAGCGTATGTTTAGCTCATTAAATTACGATCTTGACAGCATAATTGATTGGAGTAAAAACAATAGAGTGGAATTTAATGCTTCCACAACTCAGTGCTGTCCACTGTCACTTAAGCGATCTTAAAACAGCCTCCCATTATCTATGAATGGCTCCTGCATGGTTGAAACTGAACGACTTTCCATCCTCGGTATGTTTATAAAATCAACACTAACTTGGAACGACCACACTTTCGAGATCGCCAAAAATGCAGCGAAATGTTTAGATTTCTTAAAACGATGCAAGAAATATTTCACCCTTTCTGACCTGGCAATGGCTTGAGTACAATGCTCCTATCCGGTCCGGTGCTCCTAAGACCTCTCTGCACCTATTAGATAGAATCCAACAGCGAACGATAAAACTTATTGGTCATAATAATGCTGCAAAGTCAATCGACTCGCTTGAAGATCGACGAAATTTTGCGTCTCTATCTTTTTTTATAGCTATTTCAACAAGAAATGCTCTAACGAGTTAGCGAGCTGCATTCCTCAAGAATTCACCCGCAATACCCGCCTCGCTTAGAATGCTCACCCGCTCACCCTTAAGCCCACCCTCGGACGTACAGTTAAGTTTAGAGACTCGTTCTTCAGCCGCACCACACGAATACGGAATGCTCTTCCCAGCCGAATTTTTCCCTTCCATTACAATCCATTTGAAACCAATGTGCATCGGTACCTTCTTTCCCTCTCTTCCTTCGGCGCTTGCTGTGACTTAATTCCAGTCACTTAAGGGTATAAACAATCCCTTTAGTACGCGCCAATTATAAAAAAAACACGTGAAAACGTCGAAAAAGTACACAAAATAGTTTTGGAAAACCGCAAAGTAAATTTGCCTGAGATATTTGAGACCTTAAAGAAATCAGAAGGCAGTGTATACACTACTTTGCATAACCATCTCTCCATGAGAAAGCTATTTTCAAAATGGTTACCGCGTTTGTTCACAATGGACCAAAAACACAACGTATCGATGATTCTGAGAGCTGTTAGGAGCCGTTTCGCCAGAATAAACAGGACTTTTTGCATTAATATGTCACAATGGATGAAACATCGATCCACCACTACATTCTAGGATAAAATCGGCAGTCAGCAGAGTGGTCAGCAGCCGGTGAACCACGCCCAAAGCTTCCGAAAACACAAAGGCTAGCAAGGTTGTGGCATCCGCATTTTGGGATGCGCACGAAATTTCATTCATCGACTATCTTGAGAAAGGCAAAAGGATCAACAGCGAGCACTACATGGCATTATTGGTGCATTTGAAAGAAGAAATTGCAAAAAGCGATCCCATATGAAGAAAAAAAAAATATTCTTCCACCAGGACAAAGCACCGTGTCACAAGTCTTAGCCATGGTAGCGACTTGTGACACGGTGCTTTGTCCTGGTGCACGAGTTGGGCTTTGAATTGCTTCCGTACCCACCGTATTCTTCAGATCGGGCGCCCAGCGACTTCGTTTTTCAGACCTCAAAGAAATCCTCGCCGGAAAAAAATATATGGCTCGCATGAGGAGGTGATATCCGAAGTAAAGATAAATCGTTCTATAAAAAAGATATACCATAGATATGTATGTTAGAGCGGCATTCCACTGATTGTATCAATCTTGAAGGAAACTATGTTGATGAATTAATTCGAGTTTTGTCTAGAAAATGTATTTTATTGGTCAGTCCCGGGACTTATTGAATGAAGTCTTTTGGTCACTAAAACATTTTTGGACGGAATTCGAAAACATGGCGCTCTTGATTCTTTCAGCGCAACTTAACCGTTATTTTTTAAAGTTAAATTCACAGAAAAATGTTGGCGCTCCTACGGGTTGTAAGTTATCAGCGATCGTGGCGTCGTTTACTGTTGAAAAGACTACTCGGGGGCGAATTGTATATTTATTCAATGCATTCTGAATAGGCTACGAAGGACGTTTGCAAGTAAAATAATCCGGCTGAATACCGAATATCTCGATCTACCTGATGAATGAATTGTTAGCAACATACCACTTCAGCTTGAGAGGCTTGTTGATGGGGGCTAAGATTCAGAGAAAGTTCTCAATTTTTAAATTCAAATTTTAGTCAACCAAAAAGGGAACTAAATTAAGTCAATATCAGCAGTTCATGAATTTAATTCATTGACATAGGAAATTTGAAAGGAAAACAAAGAGGAGCTGATACTTCTATTTACAATCAAAGCAAACACGTTCGCTCACAACCCACTCACTGGGCAGCCTGGGTGCGTAATCTTTTTTACGCAACAAGAAGGAAGTGATATCTTTCGTTGAGTATGTAGACTTTTGACCAGACCTATCTCAACATCTGTCAACCAATTTCAAGTGACAGCTAAAGCGGTTTTTAATTTTTTTTTATAGCGAAAGGTAAACGCATTGCGCCAATGAAAAAGTATGAAATTAAAGAAAATCAAGAAACAAATCGAATTTTATTTCTTTCCCCGTACTGTTCAGCTTGCGACAAGTTGTATGTCGTGCGTCTGCATGTACATGTACATGTGTCGTATCTGCACACAACTGGTACGCGCTCCAGTTAGGCACAATGTTGAAGATAACTTTCTCCAGACGCAGGTAAGACGCCTTCTTGGTTTCCCTAAAGGAAAACAAGTGTTTGGGACGTAACAAGAGTTGTAGACACCAAAGAGGCAACAAGCCGTCCGTACTTGTACATATGTTGCTACTTTTTTTATGTTTTGATAACCCACTTAAGATGACGGAAGTTTCAAAAAAAATTTTAATGATATCATTTTGAATTAAGTACGGAATGGGATTCGGTAATCTTTACTTTAAGGCAAATGGGCAATGCCTGATCTTTGACAAGAAATTTACGTTTTGGATTAACTAATGATACGGAAGGGAAGATTTTGAATATCCTGCACCAGATGAAACTTTAAGCATTCACTATGGTGATATTAGATCACTTAGCAAATGGACAAATAAATTTTATGCTTTTTCTTGCTTTTTTTTCCAGAATTTATTGATTTATTGAATCATAATCTTTTAAACCCAAAAAGAACAGGGGCCTCAAAATTCAAGGTATCATTTTATTTTCGGCTGTGAATACATATACATTGTGCTAAAATGTCTTTCTTTTATTTTTTATAATGTAGATAATATTTTACTTATCATCCAACATTGTAGGGCCGAGATAACTCACATACTCTTTTTTAGTGAAAACTAGGACATCGCCTATGTGGGGAGCATCAGAGACATATAAGTAACTTAAGAAAAATTGCATGCGTTGCTGTGAAGTTGTTAAGTAATCTTTGATGTAAAATTTACTTAACATAATTAAGAAAATGGTCAGTCAATAGAAGGTCAGGTTAAATTAAGCGGCTCAACTAATTATATACGCAATGTAGTTTTCTTTGATGTCCTCTAGTTACAAAATATAACAATAAATGGAATTCTCCCTCAATTTTTTGAAAAGGAATCTTACCGTTTTTAGTATATTTCCTTTTAACTTACATTGCGACATCTATCGACTAACACTTTTCCCCATTTATCTAGCACGGACATAATACACGAATTGAGTAATTCTAATCTTCAAGTGACAGTGGCTTATAGCAACAAACTTCGAGTGCTGCCAAGTCTTGAGAACTAGGTAATTTGTAAGAGCATACATAACCAAGGATAATATATATAATTAGAATATTATCACATGCCGAAGGTTGTAGGTTCGACTCCCAGCTCAACACGAATTTTTCACGGCACCACCTCTTTCGAGCTGCTGACAACACTCAAAGAGTAATAACTGTCTAAGAAAGCTTCTTAAATTTCGCCGTTCGGAGTCGGCAAATATATGTAGGTCGCTTCTACTCGGTAGAGAACAGTAGCGCGCACAACACGAATAGATGATGAGCAAGCTAGGCCCTGGTCCTTCTTTGGACTGTAGCGCCACTAAAAGTAACAAAGGAATTAATTTGGTTTCAAAGATAGAAACAACTTTACATATTTTAAAATATATATTAATGTGAGTAATGTGCCTGTAGTGGATATATCGTGACTTCCGCTAAGAACATACAACTCAGTTACGCATCATAAATGAGCCAAACCAAATAATTGCCAAAACTGCTAATACCTGTCATTAATGCGAAGTCGGTACTGAAAATGCAGTCAGTAACCTATAAGGAACATCATTGACAGACAGCAATTATATGTAGGTACCGTCCATACAGGATATCACAAACACGAAATGTGTCAGACAGTTGCTTAATAAAACCTTAAATCATCAATAAGTAAATAATTATGTATTAGCTCTAGTTCTCTTCTAATATTGCGAAATGTGCACTCGAAGTACGAGTTATAGAATCAATATCTGAAAAATCGCACTTGATTGCTTACAATCAGTCTATTAAATTTAATTCTTACATATAAACGAATTTTCAACTAGAAAGAAAAGTCAAATGTTACTCTGGCAATACCCCAATCAAGTGACGTTTGTTCTTATAATGGCCTGCACAAAAACATACATTAAACGTCAAAATCTTGTATCACCTCAACATAAGGTTGTTTTCTTTTTTACAAAATTTATAAACCATCTAGGACGTTTTGGGAAACAGGAGGATATTGCAAAAATATATAATTGCTATGAGGATCAACATCTATATAAACACCACAAATAATTTGTAATGTGATGCATAATTGCGTGTTCAATTCAAGGCACCATTTTCTGTGGTCACAGTTTTCATTTGTTTACCATGTGGTATGCGGCTATTTTGCGTTTTATCCGGCGACGCCTCGTCTTAGGGATTATATTTTTGCTTTCGCTAACCTACTGCTTAGTTAATCTAATGGGAAATGTAAACAGAAAAGCAAAACAATCTCGACCACAATAGTAACCTATAGTATTGTTGTTCTTTCAGGGCGGGCCCCTTTCCCTGGAAAGTGATGAATTTGAGATACGACGTGAGAAACCAATGATATGGCGAACGCTTCAGGAGGAAACAAACCGTACAAACGATCTCACTGCAACATGCCGAAATTCTGTGCAAGGCAAGGTTCTGATTGTCGATGATAGGGGATATGTCTGTCAGCGCTCAGATCTCCTTTGGACTGGTTGCTGCAATGTGGAGACAGATGCAACTAAATACTATAGCTGCGAGACCTGTAACGAGGCGCATTGCTGTGCTATCTACGAATACTGTGTATCCTGTTGTGCACACCCTCTGAAGCGAGATCTCCTCGAAAAGGTCTTGGCAAAGGCGTCGGGTCGGCAATCAGCTGTGTTTGCCTCTGTTCAGGATCAGTTCGAGTTGTGTCTCGTCAAGTGTCGCACCAATTCACATTCCGTGCAGCACGAGAACAAGTACCGAGATCCGAAGACGAAGCATTGCTACGGTGAGACAGAAGCACACGAATCACAAAAAGAAGTATCGGGAATTGCAGTGCACTAGAAATAAGTGGTAGGGAAGTAGAATTAAGAAATAGAAGTAATCATCCGTTTCCTGTGTGCGACTTTAGCTTTATTTTAATCGCTGAGATGAATTTGTTGACTTTCATTTCGTGTTATGTCTGAAAGTACTTTATTTTATATTTTATATAGCTATACATCTAGAATTAAGTGACAATACATCCACATCTGATTGTTTACAATGAAGAGGAAGATAGACACTTGCAATAAAGTTGTAATTTTAAGATATGTGTATAGAGACGAATATCATTTAATGCATTAAATTACAAATCTTCAGAAAAATCTTCGCCAGGATTTATACCGTAGTGCAAGGTATCTCCTTTGACATAGCCCCAACCCATCCGCTTCGATGTGAAGTATATGCCTATTTCCCCGTTTTTATCAATAGTTATGGCACCACCTGTTCCAATAAGCCTTTTTGTCATTGCCTTTGTTACTTCTTCAGTCGCTTGTTGTGCGCCGACGTTTCCAAGTGCGATTCTCGATAGAATTCGTTGCGCTTGATTGAAACGCATTATAGTCTCACCATGTCCGGTCGTAGACACGCCACCGACTTCATTGTCCGCATAAGTCCCACATCCCAGAAGCGGAGTATCACCTATGCGACCTGGAATCTTGCCTGTAATTCCACCAGTCGATGTTGCAACAGCGATATTTCCTTCAGAGTCAATGGCTACTGCACCAACCGTCTCACCCGGTGAGCCTTGCTTCTTGTCTAATTCGGTTGGTGAAAAAATCGTTTCCAGTCCCTTCTTTTGACGGTCTTTGAACTCCTCCAAGGCTAACTTAGCGTTTTCAGTCACCAGAGAACCTTGCGGTAGTACTTCAAAATTTTGTTCTCGAGCAAATTTCATTGCGCTATCTCCCCCGATAAACGTGTGGTTTGTTTTCTCCATTACTTTTCGAGCGACAGAAATTGGGTGCATTATGTCTTGCAGCAATGTTACACATCCGGCTTTTAGATTTTTACCCTCCATTATACTCGCCTCCACCTCAGCCACACCGTCTGTGTTTAGGCAAGCTCCGTATCCAGCGTTAAAATTTTCATCCAATTCCATACAGCGGACAGCTTCCTCGACTGCATCAAGGGATGACCCTCCATTCTGAAACTTTGCGACTGCACTACGTAGGGAGTTTTTTATACCGTTTAGTTTGCCGGGAACTCTAGCATCGGTTATGTCCCCCGCCCCACCGTGAATGAGAAGAATTGGTTGCATGTCCACGAAAATATTTAAAGAACTGAGGGAGAGTGGAAAAGTACTCAAATCTGCGGCACTAAGAAATAAATACGACCTGGATTATCTGGCACAGTGTGACTGAACTCCAAGGAACACACACATGCACATTACTTTTAGCTTCAGGGAGTGTTAAGATATTGCAAGTGCAGAATGAATTGCACGGAAAATAGCCTGTTAGGAGAATATCAACTTTGATTAATGCGTAATGTCTTGAACGAGCCTTATACAAATCAAATTAACATTGTATTAAGTTATCATTTATGAAGTAATTTAAAATTTTGTTTATTAAGATGTCTATTTTTATTTTAAGTGGGTGGTGAACCGTTTATACGCGAAATTTATGTTATGTTTATAAATTTAATGTTGTTGCCAATGTATTCGTAAAAAAATGATACTTTTTAACGGAAACACTGTAGCACTACTATTCTGATACCTACATAAATTAATTCAAACTTGTTACAGGTAGTTCTCAAATCGGAAATAAATTCTCTCATTTTATGGGACAAATTTAAAGACGTGAAATTTTGAACATGGTCACGCAGAAAGCATTTGCAATCGTAATGATCCGAGTAGAAGAATCATCTGGGCAGATGTGAATTCACATGTGTTTTTCATGATAGATAAAAGCCTAATAGTCAACCTAATAGTGACGAGTCGAGGTAACGACAGGAAAAGGGCGCTTTAGTAAATAAATAAAAGAGGCATACATATTTTATTCCATATATCTAACACTTTAATAACAGGAATATTACGCAACGGAAGCACAGTTCATTAACTGTGACTAGATTCTGGCTGAATATAATTGTTTAACTCACTTTGAAACTATGAATTTAAAGTTAATTTTTTATTCTTTGAGTTCAGTTCTTCCCATTTATTCTGCGAATGATGTTGCTTTCGGTGAGTAATGCTGCATAAAAAAAATATTTAGTTTTTAGCTTCAAAACTTTTTAGTCAGCTTGAATTAAGTAACGTTTCTGATGTTCTTATCAGCTTAATAAATCAAAAAAGGAACTTCAATCATAATTTAATCATTCTTCTTTATACGTAAATTTGAATTGAAAATTGCTTGAATCATTTACATTTTGGTAGTGAAATATCGCTACACACTCAAAGCGAAATGTGTTCGAAGAGAACAGTTTTGAGAATTCCAATGAACTTTGCATTCAACCAATTTTTTATTGTCGAATAGACTTCAATGAACTTACCTTTCGATTGTTGCAGTTAAATTATTTTAATTTGATTTTTAAAATATTTCTGATCAAGAACACATGCTTGTTTATGAACAATACATAAAAAGTCGTGAGAAAATGGCAACATGAGTACTAAACTGATGTAATTCGAAATGTAGCTGTTAGTTACGCCGGTAATATAACGTACAAAGCAGAAACGAATGAGGTTCTTGCTTTCTGATACGAGGTAAATTAATACCTATTCAATGACAGCCTTTTGTTTTGTTCTATTTTTTCTTCTTTTGCTCCATGGTTTATAAAAGCAAAATAACGTTTTACTTAAAAATTGTTTTTAAGATATTTAAAATGATGTCTACTTCATCATTCGCATAACATTAGGAGAGGAGCAAATGAACCGAAATGAAGAATGAGAACAGGAAATGAAATACTGAAATAAATGTGAAACAAGTATAAATATATACATTCGTCACATAATACAAAAAAAGAAACTATTTATTCAAAACTCCTAAGTATGTACCAATGATTTCTGAAATGGCATTCCATTTTCTTTTTAATCTAAAAAATATCATTTTATTTATTTTCATCAAATAGCTGCATTAAAAAAATTATTAAAAAATGTTTTATTCTAAAATCAAATGGTGTACCACCACTTACAGATAAAATACATTAACATTTACACATAATATTCTATTTAATTCAATATCAATATTTGTGTTTTGTTTTCCTTCTTTTTTACATAAATGTTTAAGAGTTGTTTATTTTTATTTTTTATAAATAGTATAATTTAACTATATTTTTTGTTTCCAGTCTCATATTTTTTGGGTTTTCTCTTACAAAAGTAGTTTACATTCATTTTTTTGTTTTGTTTTGTTTTTTTTTTTTAATAGGTAATGTTTTCATTTCTGTTTGCTTAGTAAGTGTGTTACAGAGTGATTCAATTGTTCTTTCGGATGACTTTTGTTTTTCCTTAAATTATAGCCTCATTAAAGTTTCCTTGAGCTAATTGATAGACCAACTAAGATGAACCCAAAATATAGATAAGACAATTTTTTTTTCATCGAATTTTTGATTTTTTGTTTTTATTATGTTTTTCTATGATATATAAGAACGAATTTAAAATTTTCTTTTATTAAAATAATTTTACTAAAAGCATGTGCGCATTTTATAATTGAATTTTACTTAGGTTTTAAATATTACTACAGTAAGGTTTCCGACAACAACTTTTTAAACATAATAAATAGGAAATAAATTAATTTTAACACGTGTACATGAGTATTAAGAATAATTATATATGTAATGGAAATGTTTAAGTTTGAAACATATCCTGGAATCTGTTTGAAATGTGTATAAGAAGAAAGCTGATAAGTAATATGTGTTTAAATACAAACTATTCACGTTTTGCTTTGTATAATAAAATAGGATTATCGTATTGTAGAAAATTATTATGATGATATAATATGCGGGTATATGTATAAATAGAATGGTTGTAGTTTAGGATCTGTTGAATAAGGACTTGTCAAAGTGGCGCGGCATGCGTTGCAAATCTTTGTAGTTTGGAGGTTGGTTTTAAGTATGTTAGAAAATACGTTTTTTATTCAATGCTGTGTGAAATGTACGCCAAACTTTATTTTCCTAAATAATCAAATCAATGGCGCATAGAGTACATGCATGATTTTTTACAAGTTTTTGACAATAAAAAAATGTTCTCAAAAATAAGAGTGGAGAATAATTTACTTGAATTATCCTTTGTGTATTACGGGAAAACTAAATCCATAATTTTTCCAACTGATCTGATTTACATTTAATTCCATTTCATCCACATTTCGTCAATAATGGTTAATAGCAGGCAGACATTAGTGAAGGAAAATGAATGACAAGCAAGAGCGGTAGCGGCTGGTTAACCGGCCGCTAAGCTAGAATATATAGCAAGAGAGTTCTTACTGTGTATTGGCAACGACAAGGACGTCTGAAGTTCAGTTGGGGTCTGCTTGTTTTCAATCAGGGCAACATATCGCATTGTCACTAACGACGAATTTGGAACTTCCCAACTGAGCACCTTCAGTTGGAAAGTTCCATCCGCGTCCCCATAACAATGTAGAACTAGCTGTGAATGATTATCACCTATTCCTCTTCATGGCAAACATCGTTGTTGGTAGAAAATATATGGAATCTGATTGTCTCTGTTTTCACTAGCAAATCAGACCATTTTTAATGAATACAACCTTTGATATAATGGAAAAATAATGGATTTTCTTAATAAGCCCACGTGAACATAGGTTTTGTTCAAATTCTCCTAAAAACTTTACAAACTTTTAAAACAAACAAATGATCACAATAAAGCTTGACGAACTTTTCACACAGTCAACAAGTCAAGCCCACGCCCAACAAATCCGTTAAAATCTATGAAATGCATAAACCAGAAATAAATCTAGGTCTGAAATCTTTATCAAGCACGCACTGAAAAGACATTTTTCGATTTCCGAAATGAAAACACAGAAAGTATGAAGGGGTACGCTGATGAAGGTACAAAATTAAACCTGCTCGAGTGATGCTCTCACTATTAAATATCATTTAGTTTATTGTGTATGACACATGCTATAAATATGTGGTTCACATAATTCGGGCCTTATTTTATTTAGTAGTATATTGCTTCGTTCCCCTAAATTTTTC
This sequence comes from Eristalinus aeneus, assembly GCA_955652365.1. Taxonomy (NCBI): domain Eukaryota; kingdom Metazoa; phylum Arthropoda; class Insecta; order Diptera; family Syrphidae; genus Eristalinus; species Eristalinus aeneus. The sequence continues at coordinate 51,039,940 of OY019132.1, forward strand.
TAAATCTATTTCCATTTTTTCCTCATTGACTTCTATATAACTTTTTTCTCCTTACTGTATAATTCGTAGTGTTTGGTGTCGTTTTTTCTCTCTTTTTTCAATAACTTATTATCGATATGAAAAAATTACAATTATGCGATAACTAAGTTTATTTTTGCTTCCATCTATATATAAATATAAATACCCTAGATACACTTATAGTTTATGCATGTATATATAACACAAATGGATATTTGGCTTTTTTGTTTTCAATAAGATTTTGTTACTTTATTTATACTTGTTGTAGATTGAGAAAAGAACGTTTTCTTCATGCATTAAATTTAAAATCGAAAAAAAAAAACAAAAGTAAAACAATATATTAAATGAATCGCGACAAATTTGGACTTAAGTGGTTTTGGATTTACTATTAGCTGTTTTAAAACTAACTTGTAGTACCCGATTGCCCAGTGTGTAGCCGTTTAGGGATTGTATTGCAACGACTGCCTCATCATAGTTTGTCATGGTGACAAAACCGAAACCTTTGCACTTGTTTGTTTGTAGGTCTTTGATGACTTTGACACTTTGCACTGCGCCAAAGGGTCCAAACAATTGCCAGAGGACATTCTCTTCAGTTTCCGGTGCTAGATTGTAAACGAATATGCACCAGCCGGAACCGTTGATTGCGTTTGTTGGTAATATTGTGTTGCCCAAGAGATCACCAGTTAATGGTGAAAATCTGAGAATATGTATGAGCTGAGTTAATTAATAAGCAAATATGTTATTTATACGTAAGTGCTACATAGAAATGTTTTTACTGTTTGTGTCTCATATTGATACTAAGGAGCTTGAGCTTTCACTTCTATTAGATACCAACATTGTCACAAAGAAAATACAAAACTGCTTGATTCGATTCTTTTCGCGGTTTATTCTGGAGTGAGTAAATTAGCTATTCCTATGAGGCGACTTTTAACAAGGATATATCAAGTATCCGGTGAAAGAAAGTCTTACACGTGTGTGCGGTAAATAAGGGAATTAATTTCTTGAAAGCTGTACAGAACCTATCACAGAAAAACTTTTTAGGTCTGTTTCAATTGCTCTGAAATGCAGCGATTGCCTACGAATTTTACGGAAAAGTTATCAAAAGCCGTTCCATTTACTGATTTTTTCGTAGAAGAGAGAGCTCATGAGAGAGTAAAATATTTTCCCTCCCTACGAGTTTTTGCCGCAGAAGACTGTCAAATTAAAACTAAAACACCTCTGACACTTCATATATATCTGATAACTGATTACATTTAATTTTTTTATGGTTCGTTAATCCTGCCAATTTCTACGAAAAGTCGTTTCACAAGTTTCGGCAGAGTTACTCTCTTCAAAAGAGATTCTTACCCAAACTACTCAACTACGAAATTCTGTGCACAAATGAAATGGAACAGACCTAATGTTTATATGTTTTCCTAGACGACTTTGAAGAGTATAACATTATTTTTGCGCAGACTATCAATTTACTGACGGTTTGCAAAGATATCGCCGAATGTAAACTAGATCTAGGTAAAGCATATTCATGTCACGAAATCTGCTCCACAATCTCCCCCTTGATCAAGGTTTTCATGCTCAAATTTTACATTGAACGGTGGCAACTATTTTCCTTTTTTGTGAGATCTTTTTGAAGTTTTTATTAAATTTTTGACTGAAACGAGTTTCAAAAAATGCACATCTTTTCATACTGCTGTGTGTTTTGGATTTTAAGCTTCAGCGTCTTGCGCTTTCAGTTATCTCTTATTCTTCAACTGTTAACGACGAAATAGCGACACAAGATCATCGTTTAAAAAATGCATTCAAAAAGGGATTTAATTCAGTAGTGGGTAAACAATGTCGGACACGACACACAATTATGGTTTTTGCGCTTAATATAAATGTAAATGTTGATTGACATGACAGTCCACGGGGATACCAGGGCCTAGTTTGATCATAATCTACTCGTATAGTGCCCGCTACTGTTCTCGTAGGAGGAGAAGCGACCTACGGTTTTTTGCTGACTCCGAACGACGAAGTTTGAGAAGCGTTTTTATGGGCAGTTATTGCTTTTTGACTGTTGGCAGCATCTCGAAAATTGGCACAGTAAAAATTGCGAAGTGTTCAGTCCGGGAATTAAACCTGGAACCTCTACCCACTGCCCCACGGCATCTTTAGTCTTTGAATTTTAGCTTGTGCAAATTTCAAAATTTTTTTGAAAAGAGTTTAAACCATATTATACACTCCTACAATGGAGAAAGTAAATTTTATTACACCGAAGCGCAAGAAGGCCAGTATTCAGCATCGTTTGGCCAAGAACAACACACTACTTCTTATCTTCATCGACAACCAGGTGTTTTATATGTCCCGTCAAATATTTCACGAACTGATGAAACGCGTTTATTTTAAACGAGATTGGATCGCGGGGCGCCTCAGGTTTTTTATAAGGATTGACATAGTTATAGGCAAATGAACAACTTTAACACGTTCTACCCGGTGTGGACCACTGGTTGTCCACAGTCGAATGCATTTATCTGGCGGCGTGGTATTTTATTTATTTAAAATTCACTATTCAAGCAACCAATCACATTCTAAAAGAATCGTACTGTAACTAATAATTCTGCTGTCAGTCAACAAAAACGAGCAATAAAAAACTGCCGTTATACGAACAACTATACCACATCTCATGCACGCAATGCGTAGAATCATCGAAAAAAGGCGCCGGACAGAACGTGTTTAATAATATTTGCCGGGTTTAAGATTATTAAAAAAAAATGTTATATAACTTCTTTTAAATAATGTGTGCTTGAATACACAAAACGACCTTTTTGTGCTGATTGAATTGTAGTAAAGAGCTGTTAAGAATTCGACTTTTAGAATTGATTTTTTACGGAATGTAAGGTGTAAAAAGATATAAAAATGCCTCTGTTCAATTTTTTAAAGTGCGGGTCGATTTACAATTAACTAAAAATGGGTGATCAGGAGATGTTAAAACCAATGAACTGATTAGTAATTAGGGATTTTCATCGCTGCTTCGTGCAGAAGTTGTACATCGGATGAAATATCAAACGGAATCTATTTCACAATTATTAGAACATTCAACGGTGAAATATTTCTTTACCGGAGCCAACTTCTCCTAAGACTCTTATTTTTCTTAATAAATGCATCAATATAGTCTGCAAGAGACAAACGTTTAGCTTCTGCACCACCTCTCCTAATAGAGCTGTGTGAATTGGCAGATAAATATCCTGTATGTTGTCACTCAACTATGAAAAATTAGCGGTAAAGGAAATTGAAACATTTTCATCAAAAGTTGGAGGAAAGGAAATAATTTAGACTGTAAAGTTTGTAACCAGTCATATCACTATACGGAGAAACTTTGCACCATCAAAAGGCCTTCACAAACATAATAGTATAACTGTATTATTTTAGTATATATTTGCAAATTTTCACAACACACCTACCTGAATCGTCCGGTGGGATGGTGAATTGGACCAGGAAAGCGTCTATTCGGCTGTGGCTGAAGGTAGGCCGCCAGTGGGGGTAAGGTTTTATTCAAATTATTACTAGGATTATTGGCGAATTTCACAGTTATCGGTTCATTGGCACCCTTAGGGGTTGTCCCATTGAGCGCCTGTATTGCACGTTCTGCTTCGCATCTCTGATCGAAGCGTATAAAGCCTACACCTTTTGATAGACCTGTTATATTATCACATAGAATCCTTGAAGTTATAATCTGCCCATACGGACTAAACAACGTCTCTAGGTCCTGCTGGGTCATACTTTTTGACAAACCGGAAACATACAGATTGGCACCTTTTATGGCGTCGGAACTTGGTCTCGCAAAAGACACTTTTATTGTCTTGTTTTGCAATCGCAAACCGTTAAATGTGCTCACAGCTTTTTCGGCGTCTTCTGATCTCTGGTAGTTTACAAAACCATAGCCGAGGCTTTGTCCTGCAGGAAGACAGAGAGAAAAAGAAGGAAAGAGTAATGTATAAGGTTGGCCCAGGACCAAGATAAAGGTAAAAGGTCTCACCAGTGACCTTATCACGAATAAGCTTGCAGCTCTCCACCTCACCGATGCTCGAAAACAGCGATTTCACCTCTTCTTGTGTCATCGTCTGTGGCAAGTAATTCACTATCAGGTTGGTCTTCGTGTCGTCTTGACCGCTGCCGATTGAGCCGGCGCGTCCATTTTGTTGGGCATTCTCCGCTAATCCGTTCGTCATCATTACTTATCGTTCACTTATGCGCTATATGTGTGTATAGGACTGGATGGGTTTGAATGAGGAAGTTAGGAAAAGGCTTTAGGAATAACGGTTACGTTTACGGTATTTTGTAAATACTTTTAATAGTATAGATATTTGCGAGGTGATAGGTTTCGATTGTCGTGTGGCTTTTTGTCTGTATGGACGAATACGGCGATTTTTTTAATTATTTCAAGAGAAACGGGGAGACGCGATGCTGCAATAAAATTAACTTTGGTTGGAGGTAATTTAACTTCACTTTTTGAAAATCAAATAACCGAAGAGATACAAATAATTTTGAAAAACTAAATAAAAACTAAATACAATATTTGCTTGTCTCTCAATTCAATAAATCTCAATGAATTCTTATTTTTTGATATTTGACGGGAGAGTTTTAAGAATTGAGATTTTTTCTTTGAAAAGTGAAAGCCGAACGTACGGTTTACGAGTACATTTCAATGTGCGGTCCATATGTAAAGAAGATTGCCGGTACATTTAAAATCCTCTCTCAAATGAAATAAAACATCACCACCGAAAAGACTATAACAACACTAAACTTCCAGTGCTAACTACATTATATACAAGATTGCCCCTTTTTGGTAACTTGTGCGTGTGAGAGGCACACTTTTCCTTTTTTAAAATGGTTCGTGGGTGGGGTCCTTGGAATTCTTGAAGTTGTGCGCTTTATAAAATTTACAAAGACAACAGTAGTTAATTTATAAAAAAATAAGAACCAAATGAAAACATAAGAACACTGATAATTATTTTTTTTTTATAAAATGGGCGTAAATAACATTATTCACTTGATGCAAAATGTTGAAGAATTAAAAGCTGAATTAACTTTGCAGTTTAAAAAAACGAAACTGTTTGCTTTAATATTTAACTCGAACCAATTGTTTTACATATTCTAAACTGATTTAAGTTTTGAAAAAAGTCGAATAAACCGAACTTAAATGTAAGATCTCAGGTGTGTGTATCTCAGACGAAACTTCCAGATCTAATAAACGGTTGAATGTGAAATAATTTTTCTCCTCAACACTTGTATATATTTCGTAGGCTACTCCTTTTCTGTGCTGTGCGGACTGGAGCACTTGAGCGGAGAAATCCACTTAGCCGAAGGATGCGCGTAAATTCGCCACCAAAAAAAAAAAAAAACTGAGACAAGGGTAGGAGCAGCAGGGCCGATGCCGAAATAACTAAGGTACACTGCTGTAATCGATTTTCCTTTCGCTTTGCGAAAAATTGAAACACGTATACCTTCCTTCAAATTGGGTGTCCTTGCCATCATATTCAACTAGGAGTCAATGAAACTTAACTTCCGGCAAAAACAAATGACAAAGTGGATGGCGAATCAAATCGCATTAAACTTACTTTGCGAAAAATATTCGTGTTTGTTGTAATTAAACACAGGCGAAAAAATTAAAGTGAATTCGAAAATAAATGAAAAACTGAAAACCGATATGAGGCGCGGCGGTTGGTTGGGATGAAAGGCGCTGCACTTTCAGGGAATATATCCTTTTTGCAACCGTAGAACTGGCGACTCGTATTGATACTAGTGCCGAAATTGTAAAGGCCTGTCAAAGTAATGTAGATACAACTGCCGGCATGGGAATAATGGAATATGTACACATTTCTACGGCTCTCACATAAGGAAAGTGAAGAGAGTGAAAAGTTCAAGTTTTCCAGCAAGTTTTGTTGTCCTTTGATTTGCGCAGACTCCAATTAAATCATATGGAACAGTGTCGGTTTGTCAAAAGTTTTTTAGAAGGTGTTTAGTTATTTGGTAGCGCGTAAAGCGTTAGGTTTTGCTTAGGGTGCTTGAAGTACTCAATGTTTAAAAACACGCACATGTTCAATAATGCGCTTTTGTACCTTAAACACCTATCCAGAAAAAGGATGAATTTATGCATAAGATTAGAAAGTTGGAAGGATGAAAGAAGTAAATTGTTTAGTTTTCTGAAATCGCTTTCATTTAGCAAAACGTGTACTAACGCGCTCGTTTTTCTTAGTCGTCTGAATGCAGGCAAATAATGAATCTGCTAGAAATATTCTTATATTATTATGAAATCCTTTAGTCTCTATTGTTGCAATCTATAAGAGAATTTTAAAGCATAGTCTGCTTTCTACTTAAAATAATTTCAATTCGGGTTTCCGCATTGCCATCAAACCCGTTTAACATTGATCTTAGTTATTTAATATCCACTGCTCTTACGTACATAGAGCCTTCAGATTTGGTATATTTTACAGGCCTTTGACTTGAATCACCTTGGAAAAGCTTAAAATAAACAAACCCAATATAAATCTAACCGAATCTGACTTCACACTAAATGAATTTGACAACTGACATAAAAAAATACCAATCCAAAATCGCTTCGTAATTTCAGTGACTCCATATTTTTTCTACTTTTTGGTGATAGAAGAGAATAATTTATTAATTCATAAAAGATGACTACAGGTTCGGTTCCAGCTGATGGTGCACGAGAGAAGGGTCTCTATGAATACCGCAAGAAACTCTTGGAACACAAGGAAGTCGAATCTAGACTGAAAGAAAGTAGGTGACACGAGAAAAGCCGACGTTGTGTTTTCATTAGTGGAACAAAACCGAACAAAGAAACTTAGTTATACATATGTCTCTTCCTTTCCAGAGCGCGAGGAAATCAAGGAACTCACAAAACAGTATGATAAATCCGAGAATGACCTAAAGGCTCTCCAGAGTGTTGGCCAAATTGTTGGCGAAGTCCTAAAACAGCTAACAGAAGACAAATGTAAGCAGACAAATCGAACATATCTGTTTTTACTTAATATATATTTTTTTAATTACATAGTCATTGTAAAAGCCACCAATGGACCACGGTACGTTGTTGGCTGTCGTCGCCAGTTGGACAAAACCAAATTGAAATCCGGCACTCGCGTAGCTCTGGACATGACCACTCTTACAATCATGCGTTACTTACCAAGGGAAGTAGATCCACTAGTCTATAACATGTCCCACGAAGATCCAGGTGAGGTAAAATACTCAGCCATTGGTGGTTTATCCGAGCAAATTCGTGAACTTCGTGAGGTTATCGAATTGCCACTCCTTAACCCGGAGTTGTTCTTACGTGTGGGCATTACACCACCAAAGGGTTGCCTGTTGTACGGTCCACCAGGCACTGGGAAAACATTGCTTGCGCGCGCTGTAGCTTCCCAATTAGATGCAAATTTCTTGAAGGTCGTCTCCAGTGCTATTGTGGACAAGTATATCGGCGAGAGTGCCCGTCTTATTCGAGAGATGTTTAACTATGCTCGCGACCATCAGCCCTGTATTATTTTCATGGATGAAATCGATGCTATCGGTGGACGGCGGTTCTCGGAAGGTACCTCTGCCGATCGCGAAATTCAACGAACCCTCATGGAGCTCCTCAATCAAATGGATGGTTTCGATTCTCTGGGTCAAGTGAAAATGATCATGGCCACCAATCGTCCCGATACTTTAGATCCAGCCCTCTTGCGTCCTGGACGTTTGGATAGAAAAATCGAGATCCCATTGCCTAACGAACAAGCAAGGTTTGTCAATCTTGGTGAACACATGTGCGGTGTTATTTAAGATTTCTCGGTTGCAGATTGGAAATTCTCAAAATTCACGCAGCTCCAATCGCCAAACACGGGGACATCGATTACGAGGCTATTGTGAAGCTTTCGGACAACTTCAATGGGGCTGATTTGCGCAACGTTTGCACTGAAGCCGGTCTTTTCGCAATCAGGTACGCTTTTGTAATAATTGCACTAAAACCGTTTCAAGAGTGATTTATTTCCAGAGCTGAACGTGAGTATGTCATCCAAGAGGACTTTATGAAGGCTGTTCGCAAAGTATCGGACAACAAGAAACTAGAAAGCAAGCTTGACTACAAGCCAGTTTAAGAGAAAAATGGGCCGCAGTAGGAGGCGAAGGAATAAAACTTAACATTTATATTGTGAATTACTTTTCGTTTATTCAGTAAAAAAATGAAATTATCCGCTAAATTTGTTCATTGTCATTTTTCGAGTTCTTTTCTTCAATGCGTCTTTTCTTTCTCTCATAATACTCCGTCACGTTGTCGTAGTTCTTCTTGAACCATCCGGAGACGTCTTCCGGTTTGACTTTCTCGTCTTTGAAGTACTCTGTTACCATGGAGAGGACATTCTCAACGACTACACTTCTTTGTGGGGCTATTAGCTCCAGAACGAAGTGTTCATCTTTGATACCGGCAACGTACAACTTGTCATCCGCATAACACACATCGGTGACTATGATTGATTCGAATGAATGACTGGTGATCTCTCTGATATGAAACTGGTCACTGCTATCCTTCGACACCTCGTACACAAATACACTTTCGTTCGGTTGGTACAGGACAAGGGCCAAATGACATACATTTTCATTCACTTTTCTAATATCACATTTGATTGCTGGAGCAGGTAACTTAAATTCTGAGAGTTTCGTACCATTAATGTATTTCCAGAGTTTGATTGTTTCATCGCCGGATATCGATATAAGCACTTCAGGATCAGTTGGCAAGAGTCTTATTGCAGATACGAATTCCTTGTGACCCAAACAGTAGCATTCTATGTCGTAGCAATTCGGGTAATTAGTCACTCGTATCTTTACGTCACGATCGCAAGTTATGATGTGTTTGTTATTGGGCGTAAGCAGGACGTCGTAGACAACACTCAAATGGCCGAAAATGAGTTTCCCGGGGGTCTTCATATCTTCACAGTCAAATAAGTAGCAATCACCGGTTTTATCCGTTACCAGGAGAATTTTTCCTGTGGATGAAAAATTGACAGCACTTGATGCTCTGGCAAGACTCCGTACAGAGACGAGTTTAGCGTTTTCCGGCCGACATTCGTACAGCAGGAGGGCCTTCTGACCAGAACATGTTACTGCTAGAAGCAAGCCATCGGGACTTAGTCGAACGTGTTGAATGAGAGGTGGTTCGGAAATTGCCTTTGAAGCATTGCTGTCAGCGTCATCTTGTTGGCTTTCTACAAGACCACACTTTCTTAAGTCTTCCGGAATAGATACCTCTTTGTAGATTTGTAAATCATCAGGGTTAAAGAATATTATGTTTCTGTTAAGGCCGAGTATAACTTCCTGCCAAGCTCCACGTTTTGAGTAGGATATAAGAGCCATTGTCAATATATTCACGTATATTAGGCCAACAAATTGTGCACTGATTCACTGACAAAATCCAAGAGTTGTCACAATCTGCGGAAAGCTTTGTCTGATTTATTATGCTAATATTCAGATTCAAAAGATTAATTAAAATTAAATTCTTTGCATTTTTCTTTCCCTTTTGATTCCATCAAGCAAGGTTAAAAGTTAGTTACCCAAAAGTTTCAATATTATACTACTCTTTTGAAAGTTTTTGCCTCAGAAACCAGTAAGAAATGGTCTCTGTTTTGCAGCATGTTCACTGGAGAATGTAGTTGAAACGAACTTACCTAAATTCACCCGTCTGAATGACATATCACACGAAATGTCAGAACTCCCAAGCATCACAAAAGATAAACAAATCAGTTCACCAAAGATCTTAAGAATTAACTTTATGGATAACAAAAAAATTGCAACGGTTCGAACATATGTGGTCCTCGGATCCGGTGGCCACACAGCGGAAATGTGTGATGTCGTAAAGGCGCTCTTTACCACCCTTAAAACGTCACCAAATTGCTATTTCGTAGTTGCCGAAACAGATGTGACAAGCCGGAGAAAACTGGAGGATTCCCTGGAACTGAATGAACAACCAAAGTACGTGGAGATCCCAAGGAGTCGCCAGGTCAATCAGAGCTACTTTACATCAGTTTTCACAACACTATGGGCGGTATTCTTCTGTTTTTATATCTTGTACCGGGATAAACCGAAGCTGATTTTGTGCAATGGTCCAGGAACTTGTGTTCCTATTTGTGCCGTAGCGGCATTTTATCGTTTTATAGGCCTTATGGACTCGGACACGAAAATTGTTTTTATAGAAAGCTTTTGTAGAGTGAATACCCTATCTTTGACTGGAAAGATATTACTTCACATTGCTGATTTGTTTGTTGTTCAATGGGAGGGACTTCTACGACCAAGTAAAAATATGAAATACTTTGGGCGACTGTTTTAATTAAATAAATATAATGGAATATAAAATTCGTGTTAAACTTTTATTTTCAAAAAATTTAAGAAAATGAATGAAAGCTCATGCCAAAATAGTTTGGCTATATTTTGATTGATAAATTCGATTTGTCAGTGAAAAAGTTCAATGTAGCGAACTGCATCCAACCTGGGCTATGCTGAGAAATTTAAAAAATGTATTTAAAAAAAAATGAATTTTATGATCTAGTACTTCGCAGAAAAAATTGGAACAGATTTTTTTTTGCATCAACTTAGCTTGTCAAATTCGTTCCGTTTGACAAACAGCTGATTAAGAACATCAAGAAAAAAAATAATCCAAAATATTTCTGCCAACTTGTCTAGATCTAACGTCACACGACAATTTGTTATTAATTTTGTGTAGTAATTTCGTTAATTTATGTTTTCCGATTTTGTTTCCTAATGTGAACGATCCGAATAATAATACATTAAACGAAAATGGCATGGTTCAATAGTGGTTTAAACACCATCAAAGGACAATTATCGAATTTGGCCCAAGAAGTTCTTGCCGATACACACCGAGAGGAGGAGGCTATCGACACTATCCAGGCACTTGAGCAGGCTCAAATACAATGTGATGAACTAGTAAAGATCTGTTCAGAAAGAGATCTCGAGGTACGCTAATCGTGAAATATAATTTTCCAATCGAATTCATTCATATGTTTTGTAATTCACAGACAAGTGTGTACCTGGGCTATGCGTTCGTTCTTTGTTGTTGTTTATTTTAATATAGGTGAAATTTCTTTTGAGTTTTCTCTCTGTTAACCATCTGAGTTATGTATTCTCTTTTGGGGAAAGGTTTATTGTGTATCGAAAGAATTTTTATTCTCTTCAAGCTTTAATGATCGTGTGATAAGATACAAAGTCGAACGCAAGGTCATTAAATCATCTGAATAGAAATGTGTGTGCATATGCATTATTTTTGTTTTGCGTCGCAATTATTTCAAAAGATTCTGAAATCTGAAACAGATGGAAGAACTGATCCAGAGAATGCACGACACAATTGCACAATCAACTAGAATGTGCTGATGCTTGTTTACATAGAAATGTCGTTTAAAATGAGGTAATTTGTTAAACTTATCAGGCAACTATAGCTGTTTAACCACTTTGAAGACTTGGCGCTAAATAAAGGTCAAGCGCTGTGAACAGAGAACGAGAAGGCTTCTCTGGTAATTTATTTACTGGATTGGTCTGTTTCGTTACGTTTTTTTGTCACTTTTATCAATGGCCTTTATGTGTACCAAGTTTTATTTTCCAAAAATACTTTCTTTTAAAATATGCAAAGAAATGCAAGGCACTCCAACTTCAGGCTTAAATGATGCTTTTATGTACGTCGTCTGCCAATTATGTATGTCCGCAAATGTATATTATTTGGCCTGCATGGTTAACAGATTTATACTTATAAATGAATGTTGATGCCAGTTCTCCTGACAGTTTATAAATGACTTAGCATTTTGCTTACTTCATTCTTTACCCACAACCACGACTTCACTTATATAGGACTTGTATTTTCTGACGAGTGAAAGGAATTTTTTATTTTGCTGCTAAAAAAGGCTTTGATAAGCGCTTGGTTCTGTTTCGATTTTTTTCTACATAACTAAGTTCTAATAATACAGAAAGAATGATGAGAATTTGCAGTACATAATGGTTTGAGATCTTAATTTCTTAACTTGTTGCATCCTTTATAAAATTTGATTGGCATTCGAAAAGTGGTAAACAAAACTTTCTAAGCTTTTGCAACTTTTGAACATTCATTTCTTTGAATGGCGATCAATTCCCAAAAAACTCAATTTAAATAACACTTTTCAGGTAAAGTACAAGTATTTCATTATCATATAAAGTTGGGAGCGAAAACAAATACAACAAAATAAAAAACATTTAAATGTTGCAAGTTAACAACTGTCTAAAGTTGTAAGTCTCTTTATAATAAGTTTTTTTTTCTTAACTTTCTACTGTTGCATATTTGATATAGTTGTTTGAGGGACGATTCCTCTGTCCTGTAGCATTTAGAACTGAAATTTTGTGCTTCAACACTTTACAAATAAGGACACGAATATCCCTTTTGGTCAAGAAGCGATTTCTTAGGCAGAGTGTGTTATTAATCTACACGAGCAGAAGAAGTTGAATTCTAAACGACAAACTTAGGAAAAAATATATCAATTGCCGTTCTTTAAAAATTTTGAAGAAACGACCAGTTCTAAAACTGAATCATGCACCAACGGTTATCAAATTAACATAAAAAATCTTCTGTAAAATACGAATTCGCATCGGCCGTAATGGTGTGAAATTGCCTCAATACCGATTGCAATACCTATTACCTTCACTCTTGACATAACATGTTTTATGATAACCATACTATACATCAAATTTCACAACTTCCTCTATTCGAGTAGTTTGTAACCCTCTTGAAATTGGCATTTCTAATTTCAGATTGCTACACTTCGTAAGCAGATTGCTGACTTGCAGAGTCGGGTTTCCGAGAGTAGCATCAGCAGCGGTGACAAATCATCCAAGTCGGTAAGTCATTTAGCCATTCACTTAATTTATTATTTTTTATTTTCATTCAATATTAATGAAGGCTTGTGCTATTTAGCCTTATGTGAATATTTTCTAAGCATTTCTCATAAATATTTCCCCGAACGAAACAAAGCAGACTAACTCAACCGAGGTCTATTCCCTTTCATTATTATCCCCATGCAAATATTTAAACATTGATAGATACGTTTCGTATGCAATCTATAAGCGATCACCTTAGAGTGGCATGGTGTAGGGATTTAGGACATCGCTACGAATTTCTGCTTGAAGCAAATGCCAAAAACGCTACCACCAAAAGCATAACGCACCTTGTTTGCGGTGTATGTGAAGTCCCTCGTTTGTACTTTTATCAAAGAATCAATAAACAAACACAAAAAAAACGGAAAACGTTTCTCTTTTTTTGTAAAATATCCCCTCATTTCGTTCCGACCAGCACTGATAAAGTGAAGCGTGTATAGGTGCAGGCGTACACTGTTTGCTGCAGCCTTATGCCAACATTACATATTAAATCAACAGACGCGGTCGACACAGATCGGTAGGATGCGGGCCACAGGTATAAACGTGATGTCGATAGTGTACAACTTCCCCCTAGAGTTTCCGAGAATATATGTGGCGTGGTGGAAGGTGGTTTTTTTTCAATGTATGAATGTGATAAGCCCCAAAAAAGTCTATTCTCTTATACGTTAGTTTATCTAGTGGGAATGTGCACTGAATTAAATATGGGTGACGCTTGCTGTAAATTACACAAGCCTATGCAAAGAATGAGTTGTCTAGATTCTACACCTTTCATTTGGATGGATACGCATATGTACGGCGATAGGTCCACATATATTTTTATACAAAATGTGCAAGAAAAAAGGAAATTGGGATAATATTAGTTGTTGTTGAATGAGAAGTTGTTAAACGAAACCTTTACTTTTGTAAATTTAAAAATATATGTATATATAATATATATATATATAATAATTTAATAATATTATATAAATATATAAATTTAATTTTTTTTCATTTAAGAATTATTAAGGATTGATTTCAGTGCTGATGTTGTTATCCTAAGAAGTGCCTAACGTGTGAAGCTTTTTGGAGCAGAAACACTTTCAGACTATGGAGACACTAATCTTGACCTACAAACCACACAAAAACTTCTAAATTTTAATGTAAAAACACAGTCTGTCCTTGAGCCCAATTTCCTATGAAGAAATGTTGGAATTCGTTTCCAACATTTATGGTCGGTCTGACTAGACCTCGAATTGGAAAGTTTTTAATTAAAATAGTTTAGCTTCATCGCATGGATTCATGGGGTGAAAGTCTTTTATAAAGAAGCGGAATGCGTAAAAGTTGAGTTCCTACTCTGATTACCATCCACACAACACGTGTGATATTTTATGTTAATTTGAAAAGAGTTCGTTTGCTTTCATCATTCTCTAAAACGGATCCTTTTTTATAAACCGGTTTATTTATCAGTTCCTTCACTTGAAATCTCTTCCATCCCTAAAAGCATCTATTTCATGTCTGCCAATAGTCAGTTGTCACTGTGGGCTTAGTATGGAGTAGAAGTTCAATAAATGGGAGATCATAAATTCGCTTGGATTTCTTCCTTTTTATCGCTTGTTACCTACATCAAACTGTTGCCCATTGCAGGCTTTGCTTTACCGTAGACAGTGTGTTCTGATATAAAGCCTGAAGCAGATGTTTTTTTTTTTTGAAATAAGCAAACCTCATTTGGCCAAACACAAATACAATAACAATTTGAAGGCCTTTTTCCTAATAGTGACAAATGCTGCACTGGTAGGGGATATAAAATAATACAACCGCAAGTCTCTATAAAGAAATATCGACTGATAAGAGGAATCGCCAGTTTCAGTTGAGCGTACTCAAGAATACTAAAGTCCCAATTTAATTTTTTTTCCAAGTTCAATTCTCGGTTTCTTTAAGGACTTCAATCCAGTCCTCGTCTTAATATCTGAGTCGCTCTTAGCCTAATTTGTTGCCTGAAGCAAAGTCCATTAAATATAAGAACCTTATTGTCAACTAAAAGATCATAAAAACCATTTCACTGTCTATGAACTTTTCATGAAATAAGTTAAGCCGTCACGAAAACTATCTCGAACAGACAGCAATGAGTTTTGCTAAATCGTTAAGTGAAGTATGTCTGCTCATTTATGACCGTATTTGTTGAGTGTTAAATGAAACGTACAGGTGGTTAAAAATTTATTCCAAGCATGCAGTTCGCTGCCTGTGACAAATATCCGCGTGATTGTGCATCATTTTGCGACAATTTTAAGCACAATACTTTATGCAATCAAGGTGGCTAATGTGTTTTAGATCGCTTGCTATTGTTTCGTCTAAAGTCCGCCAAGCAGAAGATCGCTAACAAATCTTTCCCCTAATCAGATTAATTATAACAGATAGTCTGACAGCTGATATCGACTGTCGAATCAGTATCGAGTGTTAGGTCTGACCCCATTCTATTAGGTTGAAATGAATATGTTTAGTATATAGATTGCTTTTTATTTTGCCTGCACATAAACCATGTACTCGTTATATTTGAATATCTGTTTTAGTAAAACCTCCCCCATTATAATCAGATGTCCTGTGAGATAGTCTGGCGCTATCTAGTTGCCATAGGAACATATGCCTATCGGTTAGTATCCCCCGAGTGACTGTTTAGTGATGGTGAGGGTATAAAAGGCAGCTCCATCACCTGTAATAGTCCAATAGTGAAGCAAAAGTGAAGTGTGTAACTGACTCGTAATTTGCAAGTTTTAATTCTCTGGCGGTGTTTGTGCTTTTTTTTACTGTTTAGCTGTTAATGCTGAGAAAAAAACAACTTTTGGCATCTCTTGGTAAGAATTTTAAGTATTGTTTGACTTTTGGCTGCGCTCACTGGATGTGATTAGAAGCTCTACTTGTCTTGTGAATACAATTATGTACGTTTGTGCCTCATTATTGTCGATATTTCTCATACTTAAGACGGAACTCTGATTTTCACGATATATACACGTTTTGAAATTTGAATACTAGAATACAAAAAGTTTTAAGGCACATTGCTGCAGAAGAGAACAATCTGGTTTTAAAAAAACAAATTCCAACCTGAAATAAAATAAGACTTATACATTTTAGTCCGTTCTTTTATTATAAAAATACGGAATTACAGCTGATAAATTTGCAAACCTGGAATCACAGTCTTGTGGTAAGAGAGGGTTTATTTTAGACTGGTTTAGGCTAGATTAACAATTTAATTACCAAGCATGCAGGAACACTTGCTTTGATTGCTAGACGCGAGTAGCTAGATTTTCAGTCTAGGACTCGGAACAATGTCGTTTGGTAGAAACGCACCTCTTACGAGTCATATCCTTCACAGCGATCACTTTCACACTTATAGATTTCTATAAAAAGTTTCTTAAATATTTTAATTCGTTAGGACATACAATTTCCGAGATGTTGATCTGTCTTTCGTGGAGGTTAGCTGATAAATTTCTGGTTATATTACAACCTCATTTACTTATGATCCTACCCGTTGTATAACCGCGATTTAAAATACCCGTAAAAATTAAAATAATAGTGGCCCATGTCCTCAGGTTTTCGATAAAGAGCTCTCTAAAGTATTACCACTTTTTGCTACAAAACGCTCGACAGTTTTATATAAGTGGAGCTATAACATAGACTTAATGTTTCCATAAAAGCTCAATGAAAAAATTAAATCCCGACTGTTTTCATCAATGACAATCATTGTTGGTGAACATATGTACATGGAAACATAAGCTTCTTTTCCCAAACTATTTGTATTTAAAACATTCCAATTTATTGAATTGGAGTTTATAAAAGTCTTGGAACCAATAACAACAGTCGTAAGGACCAGATGAGGTGATGAAGTTGTCACTTTTTACCTGACAGAACTACGTCTCAAAGTCTGCGCTTGTGCTTGTTGAAGTACTTCGAATAGACAAATAAATTTTGAACCTGATAATTTTGAATGTTTTATGCGGCACAAAGTTTCGTTTTTACAATATACAATATACAATGAACGCAATCATTATAAAATGTCACACACGAGCATTTTTTTTTCATGTAGTCCAGTCCTTACTCCAAAGATCAAATTTGATTCTCTGTTCAATTTTGGTTAAAATTTACAAACTAACGTTGACTTCTTTGCCATGCTTACCTGCCATTTGCTTTACATCTGTTCCACAGAAACGTTTTCATTTCTACCCTTTTTGGCATATCGAGTATGCCCAATTGGTAAAGGACTTAGTCAACAACAAAGTATACAATTCTACGTTGATCGCTAATTACATCCTCACCTCTTTACAAAATACCTGGCAGCTGTTATCCAGTTTTCTAATTTGTTTATCTTTCTCCTCCCCTCACTGAAGTGCATTTTAATACAATATATCCGCACTTGTAAGAATGAGGAAGGAAAACTGACTAGCCAGCACAGAAATGCTTATCCTGCTTCAACGATTCACATATCTCCCTCGTTGCGACCATATTGACACATATAAATGCACGTATTACGTTTACATTCTCTATTTGTATTTGCATAAGGTGAAAATGAAATCTTCTTTCATCTCAAGTAAACGGAGAAAAAGAAAAGACGAAAAAAAGTAGAAAAAACGTGGTGTGCAGGCACGGAACCCGTACCACTAAACGCTGAACTCAAGTCAGATCTCACCATTATAGAACATCATTTAACACATTGTTGTTAAAAATGTATCCCAATGCATTTTGTACTCGTTGCTTAGCGTCGCGTCAATGTCCCTCGTGGCTATGCATCTTTATTTTTTATTTTTTTGTTTCGTATCGAGTTCGAAGCTGTAGCTGCTTGAAAATGAGTTAACGCTTGGCACAGTCAAAATATGTTCAGATGCAGCAGAAAGAGAGGTAGTAAATAGTTCTTCCGGAATGATATTTTCGATTCATGAAACGTCTGTTTGTCCAAATGGTTTGCTTTCTAGTTGGAGTTTCGTGTGTACAGAGCGCAGCTGAAAGGGAATTTCACCAAATTCATAGGGTAATCATAATATGTCGGTAGAAATAAAAATGTATATAAAACTACAATGCTGTGTTTTATAAAATGCGTTCTTATGGTTAAGTGAAAAATTATCCTATTCAGAGGTTTGTGGCAGTTTTTTTTTTAAGTGAAATGTCACAGATGTGTAACGCTTCACGCAGAGAAACATGATTTGCTCGTTATCACAAAGTAAGTACTCCACGAGGTCTGATCTCTGCTGCTTATTGATTTTCGCACACTGTAAAACCACATGATACTCAAATTAATTTTACAGCACCTGCGTGCAAGGAACAATAGTCAAGTTGAGTATCCTTCCTCATTTCGATAGGAGTGAAATCTCCTAAAGTTGCCGACTGACAGTCTTTGCCACTCCATACATTCATTAATTTTAATCAAATATCAAAACTTTATCAATTGACAATTTCTATCAGTGCATTCTTTGCATTCCATATAAACGAAGGAATGATCAATTTGCAATAAAAGAGTTCCGCTTCATTGAAAACATAACCTTTATGCTTTCACAAAAGTGATCCCTTTACGAATGCCTAGTCAGATCTTTGGCATTGTTCATACCTGGTGTACCCCTCGCCATCTTTGTCGATTAAGCCAGGCACTTATTACGTTTATTATTTAATTGCTAGTGATTGCATATAATTACATGCTGGAGCTGCATTGTTAACATGCACAGCAGCATTCTGACCAGTGGCACACTAACCGCTTTAAAATCTCCCCATGTACTCACAATCTGACAATCTAAGGTTATCAATTTTTCTAGTAAATAATGGTAATTTATGACAAACATGCAAATTTCAAAGCAAAATTAGTGTCACTTGTTGTTGACTATTTTTTTTGTGCTGTCGTGAAATTCAAAATTTTACATTCCCTCTTTTTATCTTCAGATTGGAACAATTGTGCTTCTAAAGGCATGTTTGTTCCTCTACTACTTTCTGCATTGTGAACTGCTGTCAGACTGTTGTAGATTTACATATTCCCTATTTAATGCGACCAAGTAGACAGACGTACTTTGTCTGTCAATTGTGTCTGAGCAATTGCCAAATCATTTGAAACATTTCATTTGTTTGCAATGGAAGCTCTCTTTTACTCGACTGCACATTTTCAAATTCAGATACAAACTTTTTCTAACAGAAAAAAGAATGCTAGTTCATATAAAGAAACAAAAATCTTAACGAAAGCATCAAAAAGTTGACTCTCTCTATATATATATATACATTTGTTGGATGGCGCGAAAGTCCACAGAAGGATCAGTAGTGTAAATCGAAACTGGGGCCTTCGGCGCTTGAGTGTCCCGGTCTACCCACTAAACCACGGCGGCCCATGTTGGCTCTACAGATTTTAAGATTGCGTAAGTACATTAATGTCGTTCTATGCATTGTTTTGCAACTGTCGCGTAGTAAAAGAGTATCTTGTATAAGGTTAAGTACAACTACCGTAATTTAACCAACCTCAATTCAAATTGTTTTATTAATAATAATATAAATTATATGGCTCTACAGTCCACGGTGGTCGTCGTGGCGTAGTGGGTAGAGTGCGACGCTCACACGCCGAAGGGTGTCGGTTCGATTCCCAGCTCAACACCAATTTTTCGAATTTTTCACGGCACCACCTCTTGCTGCTGACAACACTCAAAAAGTAATAACTGTCTAAGAAAGCTTCTTAAATTTCGCCGTTCCTAGTCGGCAAAAAACTGTAGGTCCCTTCTACTCGTGAGAGAACAGTAGCGCGCACAACACGAGTAGTTGATGAGCAAGCTAGGCCCTGGTCTCCCATTGGACTGTAGCGCCAACAATTATTATTATTACAGTCCACGGTGGGACAGGTATTGCTACTCTAATAAAACGCTTATAAAGCGCTCTTTGTCACAATATATTGCATCATCGGAGTGGTATAAATTACTAAATACCGCTAACGATAATTTTTTTTACCGGAATATTATCGACGATTATGCACCTTCACCAGGCTTAGTGGTTTTCTCAGGGTGTCTTTAGATGTAAAAGAATGTATTTTCATGATAAATATTAATGCCAAATTCGGATGCACTTTGCAGCGAAATAGAGAAGGTCTTTTGAAGGAGTTTAAAAAGAATGTACCTTAATAACGTCAGTTCATTTGAAGAAGAAATATTCTGCGTCTAGGGCATGTATAATACACCGAAAATACAGAAGAGAAGAAAAGTTTTTGGGTTCGAAACACTCACAGGCCGAAGGTCACAGGTTCGATTCCCGGACTACACACTTCGCATTATTCACGGTACCACGTTTTTCGAGCTCAAGGCAGAACTGAAAGAGTATTAACTGTCTATGAAAAAGCAATGAAAAAGCTTCTCCAGCTTCTCCAGGTCTTAGGATTAGTTCATGAGGAAGCTAGGCCCTGTTCCCCTGAGGACCTACCATACACTTGCGCTCATACTATTAAGCCACTATTACAATAATGTAATATTTGTTATATATTTTACATTTAGTTCATGTTTTGTAAAAATCAGTTATTAAGGTACGGGTCATACGTACGATGAAGAGAGATGCATTCCAAAAAAATTTATATGTTTGTCCTATATGTTATTTCTGTATGTGCTTAAGCCATTTAGTAAGAACATACATTTTATGTGCTGTTAGAAACTCCGAAGACCGTGAAAAAATGCGAGAAGTTCAAGTTCAAGTCCGAGATTGGATGTGTCGGCAACGAACTTAATCATTCGGCCCAGTCGCATAGAATTGACGCTGAAGAAAATTCTATCAGGAGTTAATCGACCCCAGTTACCAGTGCAGGTCACCTTAGCGTGGCCATCTAAGCACTGAAATCTCCAAAACGCAATGTCATATAAGAGGGTAGCAAATCGTTTTATAGACAACATTTTTTTAATTTCGGTCATCAGTTGGGATTTATTAACCAATAGCACTCAGGTTGGCTAACATTTCATAGTTAATTAAATGCGAACCTCTGAAAATGCACAAAAAACTGTACAAATTGTGTGGGTAGAGTGCGACGCTCACTCGCCGAAGGGGTAGGTTCGATTCCCGGATAAACACCTCGAATTTTTCACGGTACCACCTCTTTCGAGCTGCTAACAACACTCAAAGAGTAATAATTGTCTAAGAAAGCTTCTCAAACTTCGCCTGTAGGTCCCTTCTACTCGTGAGAGAACAGTAGCGCGCACAACACGAGTAGTTGATGAGCAAAGTAGAGCCTGGTCCCCCTGTGGACTATCGCGCCAACAATAATTATTTTTTTATTTATTTAGAATTAGGTAATTTTCAATTTTCAAACAATAACATCATCACTGAACACGCATTTTTGCTTACTTTCAGTTATTCCATATGCCAACAATTAAATTCTCAAAATTTTATTTTGTTTTTTTATGGCGACCGACCGTAAAAAAGTCAAAGAGAACGAAATGCATTCAAGCACAACGCACATTTAACAATTTTATCACTTGCATGTGGTGTTGAACGCTAGCCCCAATGTTTGTAAATCTATTTGGCATTACGAGAAGCTTGGATTTGGGGCAAAATATTAAGCATACATTACACCAAAAAAGGCCAACAAAACTTAATTTGGAAACTAAGCTTTAATGCAATCATATAAGCTTGGCAAAATGTATTCTTTTCGGGGTAACTTTCGCTCTGTAATCTCAAATCTTTTCAAAGTTCTGTGCACTAAAGGGATAAAATATAACTTATACCACCATCTGACGGAAATGCTAAAATCACATCAATTTGCCTTAATTCGCTAAAATAAAATGCTATTCTCACAATGTCAAACCTTAAAAGGAAAAATGATTCTCTGGTTAATGATTCATTGGCTCACTTTTCGAAATTGACTGCCTTAAGTTTTCACAGTGTAAATGTTTTCAGGTATTTTTGTTAGTTGAAAAAAAAATCTCCTCCCTGTTAAAAGTCTCAATTTTGTGCTTAAATTTGGCAACACAGTCGCCCGGTGAAATAAATGAAAAACATTGTTCCGTCAACTCGAACGAGTGCCGCATTTTTGGTAATAAAGATAAGAACAATTGTCAAACTTTTAAATTTATTCCGAATCAAATTAAGACACTCATCCACAAGTGTACATGAGTTCACTCTCAACACTCGAAATGCGGAATCCGTTGTATCCCAAAAAAATATGAAAAAACTGAACAAATAGAAAACCGACAAAAAGAAAAAAGTGCATCGCTCCACTTTAAACGATCGTGCTCCACTCCACCCGTCCTTAAGTCAGGCGGCACTCAAATTAATTTGACATAAATACTTGTCTCTTGAACACAAAATTAACTTATAAACATCTTCATACCGTCACATCGTTTTTCGACACCTTTCAACCGTGGCACTGCCGCGCCGTCGGTGTGTGTTTAGCATAAAGGCAAAAAGCAACAAAAATCGAAAAAGAAAACAAAATATAACAAATGAAGCGATCGAAGGAACAATAGCACCTTTGCATTGAGTGTATGTATTTCACTTAGATACAGAGACAGTTTATACCTGTCGTGGGTGCTGCACCAACACCATCAGGAACCGGCCTGTGTAAGCCAATCACAATTTCGGTTGGCTTTAAACACACTTGAGGCTTGCCACTCAGATCGACGCAAGTCGACTTAGTTTGAATATACTCTCTGTGGAGTGCGGTTCGGCCCATAGCCATTCGTTTGGATTGTGCCTCCGTAACGTCGCCCGCCCTCTCGAAGCAGTCCTTAAGCGAGAGGGACAGGCTTCCTCTGTGATTTGCGAACTGACGAAATTTCAATTTGAGACTATGATTTTTCCCGCTCCAAAAACAAAAAACTATATAAACACGGGCATCCCACTAGACGGTGTTGTTAATTGCGGAAGAAAATATTAATAAAACCCTATGCGACCGGGGAGAACGTTGTTCCTTTGAAAGCCAATTATCACGTAAGTACAAGATCTGAGATTTATTAGCAATTTTTCCCTTCCGTAAAAGGGCTAAGTGCATGATTTACTATAAGCTGTCTCGCGGCTTGAAGAAAATTCTTCGTGTGACCACCGATTGTAAAGGAATTCTTTTTTTGTGCGGGTCTGTAACGAATTTTTCCGTGATGATTCAGAGGTAGTTTAGAAAAGGAATCAATGCTGTAGATCTTTGGTTTGTTCATGAAGCCGCTAGCGATGTAACGAAGTGTGTGAATTTCTTATCATGGGATTTGTGAAGAGAAGGTGTCAAAAAAAGAAGAAATTGAGCGAGGCGAAGAATCAGTTGCCTCGAATTCGTTCACACTATCTTTTTTTTCATCGGCAACGTCCCCGGTAAATATGGCGGTTTTCAAATTGAAACTTTTTAGTTTTTGCCCACTCTAAAGAAATGCCACCTGATATTACAAACTTGCGCAAACGTTTATTGGAACCCCCGAAACGTTAAAATATCTTTTCCTGGTCTCTAACTCAGCTGCTCCTTTGACGCTGACTATATCTCCTCAGCTGTGGCAAAGGACAATGGGCCTTTTCAATCTCGGGAATAAGAAAGTGACAGTTTGTTGTCTTTGCGCACAATCATTGGTGTGGATTGCGGGTTGGTTTTGTTGCCAAATCTTTGTTTAGGTGCACAAAAACGTCTCTACCGATAATTGGCCATAACCTGTTCACTATTTTATAAATGTTTACGCCCGTTGCTAAAGTGCCCGAGCACTTGGTCTTCTGACAACATTCTGTCCTGTCTTAATTCGCAATGCGTCGGCGTAACTAATTTTGTTTTCAAACAAAATTTAGTGCAAAATCCTCAAACTATAGGAAGAAGCATAAATCGCAGACGAGTAAAAATAAATGCAACAAATACAGATAAATAGGAGACAGAGGAGAACTCACAATCAGATTGTATTCTATTGCTAAAAGTAGTGCGCACTTTAGTAGAGCGTTTCACAACAATTACAAACCAGGCGGTAATGCAACCCACACATGCCCAGGGGATCTTAAGCTGAAACCACAAGTGTTCCCGAACTTGCCCAGGCAGCTTTGAAAGCGACTTCAGACGAATTTCTGGTAAAAGCGTGTCGACGCAGGACCAGTACCGAACGATTGAATTGCGGTTTCTGATTCTCCTTCATCTTTACAAGTTTTGTAAAAGTACTTCCGTGGTGCATATGTCCAATCTTTTCATGTGGTCACTTATTATTCGGTTAATGTTCGGGTAATCTCTCATCCCAAAGAGTGAGCGATAAAAGTTCTTCAGAAGGGTTTGGAACTCTAAAAACACGACAGGATAGCGGTTTGGAACTCTAAAAACACGACAGGATAGCGGTTTGGAACTCTAAAAACACGACAGGATACCGGTTTGGAACTCCAAAAACACGACAGGAGGTAAGGGTTCATCACTGAGTCTGAACAAAATTTAAGACATTTCCACTCGTGGAGTAGAATGCGTATTTTCAAAGATTGCCCCCACAAGCATTACCAAACAATTTTTCCCTTCACTTAATGTAAAACCAATTTCTAGGAAGAATGTGCCAACGTGTTTCATTGTCGTTCCCCATTGCCACGCGACGAACAGCACAATCAGGAAAATTCACTAAAAAAGTGGAGTCCCGCCATCGGCGCGGATCGATCCAACATTATCGCATACATGTTTGCCGAGCAAACACTGCCAGTGATAAGATTGGAAAAATATAGCATTTATTTCCTTTCTTTTCGGATATGAGCACTGTTGATCGCTTACAAAGTTACTGCTTTCACGCAAAAATTGAAATCATTCTGATTTCGAGCCCGAGTCATAATTTTGCGGGGAACTTTAGAGTTGGCGTGTGACTCATTCGTCCCATTGGTGGTTGCAATCGTTGTCATTTTATTATCTTATCAATAGTTTGGCAAATTACGTCGAAACACATCAGTGTGGGCAAATTAAAGCTCAATGAAGTACACCATTTCTCGCCGCTTGGCCTTATCGCACCTAATGGCAGAATGCAAACATTCATCACTTTGATTTATGGGGGAGCTCAGATGCGGTCTATCGATAGATAAAATGCGGATTTCATATTTATTTGGTTCAAAGTGACAATGTAATGAATATGAAATAATTACTTGAGCGCTTGGAACCGCACATTGTGTGCATTTACGAGCCGATCTGAGATGTTGGACGCGAGTTGCATTGTTGCATTTCTTACCTCAGATCTCGTGTTCGATATCTGATCTAAACTTTGAGTGCAACGTGTAACATCGTGTCGGGATGCATGAACCGCGACGTGTACCTTGTGTTCGGTGCATTGAAATGAGTTTTGGTGCTGAGTTGGCGATCCCAATAAACGCTGGTTCAGCACTTAATGCAGTTAGTGATCTCATAAGCTTCAAGCAGTCACACGAAATTTGGGGGAAGTCCGAAGAGTGTAGACAGAATTGGCGAGAATAAATTCGATTTGAAACAGACGAGTTCAAGTTGCGAATTTTTGGAAAAAATTAGTAATACACTTTTTTGGACTGCAAATTTGTATCCAAATGAAATTCGAAATCAAATTCAATTCGATCAATTTTTTGACATTTAACTCAAGCTTAAAAAAAGAACTGGGTTTGCTAAATTTTATTAGAACTGTATTAAAATTCAAGTACGATTTTTCAATTGCAGCTGCATTTGCAGTGGGTTTGTAGAACTCATTTGAAATATATGACGTTGAAAAACAGTCCCTTTGGTTGTTTCAAAAACTTCTTTATTTCTTTATTCCAAATTAAAATAACGTATGTTATAATAAAATTCACTGTTATATGCGACAAAAATTATATATGACTCAACTCTGTTAAAAAATATTTATATCTAAAAAAGAGGTTAGTTGTCCATTTATTTAGTAAATAACATTTACAGAGCATGTACATCCTTAGAGGCAAATTTTTTTTTTAATTAATAGAAATAAATTAAAAATAAGTACCGCCGCCGTGGCGAAGTGTATAGCGTGCGATGGTCAAACGTCGAAAGTCCAGGTTGGATTCCCAGAGGAACACCTGGAATTTTTCACGGTACCATCTTTTAGAACTGCTGACAACACTCAAATAGTAATACTTCCTAAGAAAAAGCTTCTCAAGCTTCGCCGTTCGGAGTCGGGAAAAAATTGTGGGTCCCGCCTACTCGTGAGAGAACTGGACTGCCCCGCCAGTCTACAGGGATAAATCCAACTTTTGAATAGCACAGAGCCTTGGTGTTTATGCTTCTACTACCATGAGCGGACTTATAAATTAATAAAACCTCCAACGTCCGTTCGTTCAAAATAAGCGTACTGTTGAGGCAATTGAAAAACAACGAAGAATATTTACAAAAAATAAATACCAAAGCGAAACATTACGATTTCATTCCGTATCTAATTACTTCTTCCTAACCAGAGTACGAGTATTCACAGCTGGAGTGTAAGAAAATATTTTGCATGAATTCACGCATTTTTAAAGTCAAGTGAAGGCGTAAAAATCACTGAGCATCAATTCCCGAAGTAGAACAGCAAAGAAAAGTTCAACCGAAGATTGTTCCAAATACAATTAGATTTCATCTAATGGTACAATTAAAATGTATTTCTTTACATAATTCGTTTAAGCGGTGAAGCTATTTCCAACTTGTTTTCAATAACACATTTTTTACCAGCAATAAAGCACGTTTCATAAATTACCAAAAGTTACAAAATGCGAAAACAAATAAACTTTATAAACTAAATATTCCAAAATCTGGCTAGGTTCGTTTGAAAATTCATTTACCCGCTATGTTTTTAAAATATAGGTTTTTCGACATCAAGCCATTTGAGGATCTGGGCTTACACTACATGTAACCTCAATGTACCATAAAAAACTCACGTCTAGTCAGTTCAGCAAACACCGGTGTTCTGCCTGGCCAAGAGCGTAGATGGAATACACACAAATAATCAATTTCAAATTATTTTTCCTGGGAGGTAATACGATTACACTAGTTAATACACGACTACAAAAATAGTTTTTTTTTTTTTCAAATCAAATTAAAGGCATCCGGCGTATGAAGCAAACTACATTATTTGCGAAATAAGACGGTGACTGCCGTACAGTTATCCTTCAAGTTTCAAATCAGCTAAAACTATTGTTTTTAATTTAACTTTCTGAAACCTAATCCCTTGATGTAAAGTTTTGTGGTCGCTTGAACGTAGCGGGTAAAGTGCGACATTCACAGACTAAACACCTCGAATTTTTCACGGCACCACTTCTTTCGAGCTGCTCACAGTTCATAATGAATAATAACTGTCTATGAAAAAGCTTCTTAAACTTTGTCCTTCGAAGTCGGCAAAAATTCAAGTTTCCCTCTACAAGTAAGAGAACCTTAGCGCGAACAACAATAATAATTGATGAGGAAGATTGGTTCTCGTCTCCGTATTGACTGTTTATTTCTTCAAATTTTGTGATAAATTTTTTAATTAAAAGTTTTCGAAGAACGCAAACGTTTTCAGTTGTCAAATTTAATTTAATGCTTTTATATCTGTTGTGTAATTAGGAATACTCAGGGAATGTCAGATTATACAAAATAACGCTTTTTCATTTACACAGAAAAGAATTCCTTTCGAATTTCCAGAAATAATGAACTTTCTTTTTAATTTACGAAATACTGAAATTTTCTTGCATTTTATATCAATTACTAAATATTATGTAAAATTGCATTTACTCTAGGTTCTTTAAAATTACAAAAATGTAATCATCAAAAATCTCTAAAATTTGTAATCCTCATAAAAAATATATACTCGTTCTTGTTTGATAATTTGTGGCCATGAGTTTCCATGCCAAACCCCTAACGAATGTATCTATCAACTCGATGAAACTCTACCCAAGTAAATATGATGACACTGTTTAAAAACATAAATCATTTCTATATAGTCTGACAGCACTAGATAACATTCCGAAACTATTAGATGTCTATACACCATATGTCACACAATCGATCTTGTTATTGTAGATTGACAGGAAGTTCGAACGATTGATGACATACACATAAATATGTGAATCACAACAAAATTTAGAAAATGAAGTAAATTTATGTGTCGACTTAAAAATGTAAGGCTGCTTCCGTACAAGCTAGAAGCACTCAATTCCTTGCTTAAGGTTTATGATTTGTTTAGTTGGCAGCACTCATATTTCACAAAAATGGCGCAACCCATGGATCAGTGTCATTCGAAATTCTGTGTAAATCTTAAATTAAAGTAACTAAATTGAATTTTCTTCGCAAAATACGAGGAAACACCCTAAAACAAAAAATGCAACTTAAAATAAAATTATGTCCGCTTCTCGCTGCACGTGCCTGTAAGTGTGCATATGCGGTTTTCATCGCTACGCTTAGGCTGGGTTAATTGCAACAAATGACAGTTTCTATTGTTTTGAGGCACAGTATGTCACAAGACTAAAGTCTCGCGCGATGTTGCACTCATGACTCTGCATTTAATCGTTTCGGTATTTTTTTCTTCATTTGTACGTACGCCTCCCCCTGTACAAGCCGGTGGCTTTCCGCAATTTATTGTTATCGACTGCATGCGGGGAAACAGGCTTTAGGGTAACAGAGTGCATTGTCGCGGTGGCAGCCATTAGTTCCTGAGTCAGTGTTCATTTTTACAAGTTTAAACGCGAATTGAAACTGTTGCCGCTGCTGATTTAGCACGGCGTAGTTCGCCTGCGGTAATATACTGTTTCAAAACATTATTCACCGCATCGCATTTATTTATTGTTTATTTAAAAGCCAACGCATGATTCGGAATTCTTTCGTTCTGCCTTTTACCTAATTATGAATATGCGGGCTGGCGGTCGTTAAAGGCAGACATGTTGCTGACTAAATGCATAGGCGGGTTGGTGGAAACGTTTACAATATGGTTTATTTTACTTGGCTTACTGATAAAAAAGCTAATTAAGATACAATGACTTCATTTGTTTTCGGTATTAACACAGGTGATCGCGCCGAAACGTTTATCTACCAATGGTATGTACCTGCGAGCGTGTATTCCGTGTCGTGGTGGCCGCCTTTATCAGCCCACATTTGTACATTATGTGTCAGTATGTGTACGTGTTCGGGGAAATGCTTGGATATCCCTAAGCTAGAGTGCGTTGATAAATGTTGGCGGGAGTTTTAAATGTAAAGGTGGGGTTAGATAAAATGACGGTTAATACCCGCTTATCATCAGAAGTCATGCATTTGCGTTTTATTTTAGGGCTAACAGACGTCATTGCGCGATAAGAGTTGACTATGGCTTGGTGTTGCAGGGAGTATAATATTTGTTTTCCAGCAGGCTGCCAAAATCAATATTCTAACTTTATCCATTTTACACCTTAGTGGAGATAAGAGAAATATCCTGTTCACAGTGTGTGTTTTTTAATTCAAAATATTGTCACAAAATGGTTGTCTGGCTAGAGTTCTTTCATAAGCGCACAATTCCCGCAGTAATCACTGCGTGGGACATCTGTAAGCATCACGTGTCAATGAAAACAATCTTATTAAGTTTGAAACTTTTTAATTGAGGCTTGCGGCGTGCCGAACCAAGAGTTATATAAAAAATGTTTGTTTCCTTCTAAGATAAATTATTTTGTTCAACATGCAAGCACACGCAATGGAATTTTAATGGTTGTAGGACTGATTCGTTTTTAATCTTCTGCCATACTGAGAAATATTTTGTCAGACTTCTGTTTTACACTGCACTTCGAATTGACTGAGTTTGACTACTATTTGATGACGAAATGCTTACTGGATTCAGGGTATATTTACAAGCAAAAATTAATTTTTTTTGGATCACAGCGCTTTAAGTGTTGAAAATGGATTTCATTTCCAGTACGTTAAGCGGCATTGCACTCCACTTTAAGTCTGCTAAATATCTGGTGACAGCACACATTTATTTTACATCAATCTCTCTATGAACCTTGTAACCACCAGCATATGAGCAAAATTTTGGTAAAAAAATTGCTTTTCATGACTAAGCCTGATGACAAAACGTCTAATTACTCGTCTTGTGTACATGCAGTTTCGAAACGTTTGTCGCGGTTTAAAGTTTTGCGTAAAAAAGTATTAATAAATGAAACCATTTTAAGTTCGGTATATTTGTTTGTATGTTACATTTTATATATTTTTCTACATATGTATAAAAACCAATTTGAATGACATTACAGCAAGCAAGATTTGGGGATGAAATTTGATTAGTTGGAGATTATGACATTAAAATAGTATCTCGTCTCTTGTTTTCATCCGAAAATATTCTTAAGATTTCCTTTCTTGAATTACAGTTGTGAAACAACTAAACTTTAAAATTGAAAAATTTGTTTCCTCTGATGAAATTTTTCGATATAAAATTGCATATGCTTGAATTATGTTTTCGGTTTGATTAAACACTTTAACCGACAAATTTTTTTTATTCTTTTACTCCTTTTTTTTCTGGGGTACGGTCCGGGCTGGACCTGTGCCTCAACCAACATGCGTCTCCATCCAGCGCGACCTCTCGTCGACTGCCCTTAATTGCGCACTTCAACTTGAGGTCCTACTCCACTTGCGTGCGCCATCTCAGCCCACGCCGTCCTCTATTTCGTTAGCTGGGATTTGAATACGTTTTGGGCCGGAGCAATGACGTCCATAGGCTCTATTTGGTCTATCACATCTTGAGCGTTGTATCGGAAGACACTAGCCTAGGTACGTGTCGCTGCCCAGCCCATAAATTTCTTCGAAATGAAAGACTTGTTCAACAGCATTTAGTTTTTATAAGACAGTCGAATTCGGACAAAATTACAAAGGACCTGAACCAAATTGATAGGTGCAACTGAAGACAGCTGTTGTTCAAAGGTGCTGGTCACACGAATATTAAAATAGCGCCGCAATTTGGTTGTTTCACCATTTGATGTCTTGCGACTTCTTAAAAAATTTCATCTGACTCTATACTTGATCAGTTTTACTAACAACTGCAAAGGACTCCAAAGGAATTGAAATGAAATGTGTTTAATTTTTGCAACAATTGCACGTGTGCAACTTGGCCCCTCTCCCCCTCTCGACATTTCACATCACCCCTCATGCACGCACACAAATAAATCACTCGAGCAAGATGAACTGAACTGAATTTATCATTTATTACTTGCTACATCTCTTCAAATATGAACCCTCTCTGTCACCCAGATTTGCCCATCCATCGTCCATTACATTATGTCGTGGCGGTCATACACCATTGTGCAGAATAATGTACCTTCACGTGTGCCTATGCCTCTAATAAATGGTCCGTGTTGCATACGAAAATTGTCTGTTCGTGCCCAAACCTAAATATGACTAGGCAATAGGCTGAACTATCCACAAGCCAAGCTACAGCGTCAAGCCAGGAATCATTACGCTATATTAAAAGCAGGTCACTGCGTTTTAAGATAATAACACAACAAAACGTGGGCGGGAGTCAACCAACAATGGGGCAGTATGACTTTTAAGCGCAACAGTTTGCCTCATACAATAGTTCTCAGCGGTTTTTTGTTCTGCGGTTCCGTCATCCTCAGATGCTCCGTTCGTAAGCCACTGGAGAGCGTGAGTGTGAAGGTGCAGGTTCGGACGTATATCGACTGCAATTAGTGCTTAATTATTAAATGATGTTAACTTTGGGAGCGCTGATTAGATCGGTGGCTGGTGCTTCATGCCTCACTGGGATTTTGGTTCACCGTGGTCACATGATCACATAACCTCGAAAATTGACTACTGTAGGAGTAGTTCTGATTGCAATAATTCATTGGCGGGTATCAGTGTCTAGTTAGTTGCACTTGTCGGCATTTGTCCTTTTTTTCTTCATAAAAGCAACATAAAAGAAGCATCTTTTTAAACACACATCGTTTTATTTTTAAATGTGTCTGAAAGATTTGATCGCCCCCCAATTGCCACCAATTCTAAATTCGTCACTATTTCAATTTTAGGGTGCCTTAAAGAATGTTTCTCTTGAGGACAGCTGGTGCTGGGCAGACAACACGGCTACAAATTCTTCTGAAAGCGACAATGAGAAGCGCGCGCCGCCAGCTGGGCGGCTTAAAAAACTGCAAAAGGAGAACAAATCGCTAAGTGAGAAAGTCGCTACACTTGAGCAGGAGAATGCTCAACTGAATTCAAATATCGAAGAGCTGGACGCGCAGCATCAGTTGGCAATTCAAAACGTCTTAGAAGTTAAGACGGATTTGCAACATAAGCTGAATTCGATAAGCCACGATTACGAAGCACTGAAAAAGGAGCACGCAACGAAATTCCTTAACACAGAAAAAGAAACCGAAACTCTGCGCAAGAAATTGGAAAACCTGCAGTCGGCCTACACGAAATACGTCGAAGAGAATGTACAACTCAAGACCAAAGTCGACAGTTTAAGTAATGAACTCACGAACAGCAAGGATGAGCAGAAAGAGCTACAGGACCTTCTTAACAAGAGAGATAAAGATGTCGCGGAGTTGGTAGAGAAAATCAACAAATCTGGGCAGTCCGAAAACGAAGAGAAGACCGTCCTTGAACAGAAAATCAACGAACTGACGAGGGAAATTGAAAATCTGCGAAGCAATCAAATACCAGAGGAATCTGAAAAGAAACTCAGCGAAAGCTCATCCGGAAAGCAAAGCGTCGACGATGACTTTATCGTTGTTCCAGTCGCAGACACTGAATCCCCAACAACTTCCCCTATAAACAGAGAAGAACTCGAGGAGAAACTGCAGCAACTAGAGAACCGAATAGCCGAGTTGACAGTAGAAAATGGCACGTATCAGTCGAAAGTCCAAGATCTGGAAATGGAAAAGTCTCTCTCGGTGTCACAGCTAGAGATGTCCATAGAAGAGCTGAAGGTTAAGGTTGGAAGAAGTGACAGGGAAATATCATCACTTCAGGAAAAAATCAATTCGCTTACCACAGAGAAATGTGATTTGGAAACCGTTTTGGTGAAACAGAAGCTCCTCACCGAGGAACTGACTAAAGCAAATGAAACATTGAAGCAAGAAATGGAGACGATCAACGACAACATGAGCAAGTGTGAAGCGAATGCGTCTGACGTGGAATCCAAGCTCATGATGGAGAACGTCGATCTGCAGAAGAAGCTCATTGACCTGGAATCCAGTCTGAATCGGAGCTCAACTAGCTCTGGAAACACCATTGAAATGAGTCATATCAAGAATCTGTTGTCCAACTACACGAGAATTGAGCTGTCAGAAATTAGCAAAGATAGCATTGACGCAGCCTTTAGGCAAATTCGAGACAAAATTTGGCAGATCGAGGTCTTGGAGAAGAACCTGTCGCAGATGTCGGAGGAAATCCTGGACTTGCAGGACAACAAGTTGTCGTGGGACCACGAGAAGAAGACTCTGGAAGCTGACATCGGGCAATACATCATACAATGCGATGAACTAATGAAAAACAACGAAATTCTGCTGAACGAACTGGAGAACTACAAACGAAACAAACTCGAGACAATTTCCGAAAATAACGAAGAGAACCTCCTACTGCTAGAGAATCAACTTGACGAGTGCCGGAGCTTGAATACAACGCTGGAGGAGGAGTACCGCGAGCTGAATGAAAAGATTTCCGACTTGGAGAATGAGAAACATGAACTTCTCAACCAACTGCGTTCCGTGCAGGACATAAATGCCAACTTGGTTGCCGAGAGAAAGGAGTTGAAGGAGCAGGTGGCTTCCCTCGAACAAGAAAAGTGTAATCTCCACTTCGAAATGAACGAAATGAACTCCGGAGACAAAAAGTATGAAGTGGACCTGCAACTGTCTCAGTACAAAGGTCAGTGTGCAGATCTTGAGAAGCAAATTGAGCGTCTGAACGCTGACCTTTCAGACGCAGTTCTGAGCATACAGACGCAAAAGCAGAGCCTTACGGATTCGAAGAAAGAAAACGAACAGCTTGAGCAGGTGAACCGGCAGAAGGACCTCGCCCTTTCTAAAATGGACGCAAGAATTAAAGAACTAATGCAGGAAGAGAAGGATTCTTCGGTTGTGGATGCACTAAAAATTGAAAACGAACATCTTCAGAAAAAACTGGACGTCCTTAACGAAGAGAAAATTTCATATTTGGAGAAACTTGCCAAGCTGGAGGGAGACCTGCTGGCAACAGCTGAACTTGAGAAAGCCATCGAATCCCTAAACTTCGAGAAGAATGAGATTATTAAGACGCTTCAAGGAAAGCACGCTGAGAACATGCAGTATTACATGGAAATACAGCGGCTGAGCCAATTATTGCAGATCGTAGAACAAGAAAAAAATCAACTCAATTCAAGGACTTGCGAGAACTGTGAAAAGCTGTCCATTAAAATTGCAGAAGACGCCAAGGAAATTAACAAACTTCAAGATCAAATAACGTTCCTCAAAGAAAAGTCTGACATACTTACCAACAACCTCCTCTCCGAAGAATCAAAACAGAAGTTGCTGCAGCAAGACAAAGCCAATTTGGCCGAGACGAATGCAAATCTACAGAAGGACCTGGACCGCCTGCGTCAGCACTTGGTTGAACTGGAGGACTCCCACACGCAAGAGACCATCGATATGCAGAACTTAATCGACGAGACGAAGGCACAAATGAACGCCCTGCAGGAGGAGGTATCAAAGTCCAGCCATGCATACACGTCAGCTAGGTGAGTAGAAGCGGTGATGAGGGGCTGTGGTGTTGCATTTCAATCTAGAGCAATTCCATGATGCAGATGCGTGAACGAATTTGCAACGCATGTACGTTAGCATCCAAGGACTGGGTGATTGTGTCGCCTGTTTTCCTTTGTTCGAATTTTTATTACCTTCACCCGTTTAATTACCGCGAGAAATGTAACAATGGCACTGATGAAAAGGCGCTCTAATCTTCTCAAAACATTTGCACGAACGTACACGGCGCATACACCACGCAATAACATATCGCTACCCTAAAAGCAGGTTTACTTTAAAAGATATTTCCATCGGCCTCTCACGGTTATTTAAATTTAAATGCTTAAAGAATTTTATTTTCCTTCCTTTTCTAGCATTCGTGCCAATCAGCATGCTGAAACATTGCAAGCGCAATATGCACTGGTGACACAGCAACGTGATGAGTTAGTTGCCAAGCTGAGCTTAGCAGAGGATCGTGAATCAAAGAATCAGGCTGCACTAGTGAACTTGCAGTGCGCCCTAGAACAGTTCCAAAATGGTGAATACACACCCAATAAAATGTTCACTAGATATTATATCAATCGTTTCAATTTCAGACAAAGAGAACGAAATCAAAATTGCCACCCAGAGGCTTCTCAACGCACTGCAAGTGGAGAAGGACAAGCATGCGAAGTTAGAAGCAGATATTGCTCTATTAAATCAACAATTGGCCGATGCTAACCAAGGTTTGCGCGCAGCCTCCCGGCTCTCCGACCAGCTGGAGAGCTCACAAATGACTATTTCTAGTCTCCAAGAAGAAGGTGCGTATAACCTGACTTCATCATAAACTCATTTACACCCCTACTAATGAAACATTGATCTCATGGTGATATATTCAGTATCTAACAATATATAAGTAACTCAGAGCTGTTGAATGGTGGGCTCGTTTTGGGGGACATCATTACAGTATAATTAGTTCGACCTTAAACTTTTATTGCTAACAATTTGCATGGCTCATATGGTTCTTAGAGGTAAATATCAGCTGGTAATTCTGGGATTTTACATATTGCAAGCACTCGGAATTTCAGTTGGTATATGCTTTTTGGAATCCGAAATTTACACACATACCACCACCACCACCACACATTAAAATGAATAAAAGTTAAAAAAAAAAAAAACAATATCTTTCGTGCACTATTTGAATAATATTTATCACCAATTGGAAGTATATAAAAGCGAAATTTGCATTTTATTTTTTAAACTAATATTTGACCTTTTGTTGCTGTAATAATGTAACTTCCTGGACGTGTAGATGTCCGGATGCAAGTTTCCTTTGTATTTCATTTAAGTATTTGGTGTGATTTGCAAATTAAGGTGAAGGTTGCATTCTTTGTTAACTAAAACTTATGGCTGGAGGTACACAAACAGTGAAAGTCGTTTACAACTGCACCAGTAGGTTGGATTAGAATGCGAAATATGTGAACATTCCGCGATAACGAAAACGCAACTTGACCCCAAGTATTTTATTCCATTCCTTGCCGTGAGCTTAACCGATTGCTTGTAACAGTCCGTTATTGAAAAAACATGTCGCTTAGTGACGAGTTGAAGAAAAGCGTGAGTTTAACCGATGATTTGAGGTCATAGATCGGGCGCCACTTTCTGACCTTCATCGCCATAAAGAAGCATGAGATAATATATTCAACACAGATTTAAATAAGTAAACATTCATATACGGCTGAGCTAGAGCCGAAAAAGCGTTTATGTTTGAATAGAGGGCAGATGAGTTAATTGAATTTCACTGTAGAATCTATATCTACATACATTCGTGGAAAGTCTCGTTCAAATCGCTAATAAAGAATGCTCATATTCTAGGCCCATCCTTTTTGGTGTTATTTAAACAAAGTATGTCATATAAGAGTCAAGCGATCTTTTAACTAGCTGAGCCTGACACACAACTGATTTTGCGCCCGTAATTGAAGGTTGGGGTCCAAAATCTCTTAAAACTAGACCTTTATTCTTCCTATCCTCGACATGAACAGATTACATCGATGGTGTTTATCTTCTGTATCCCTGGTAGATCTTCGCATAATTTCGTCCTTGTAGATAAGATCATATATCCCAAGAAAAATGTTTCTTTCATACGTTCCAAAATACAGGTTAGTTTATCTTAATTTGTTATTTAGTTGACCAAGTTATAATAATTTGTGGTTGACGAATCTTATTCCTCGTCGGCTCTTTTGGTCATAAGAGACTAAAACGAAAAAGTGTTACATAATTGTAAGTTTTTTAATCTTATTTTTATTAAAGTGCCCTAATGCTGTATTATTTCTATCGTCTATAATCTATCTAAACAAAGATCTCCTGAAGATGACAGCATCGCTCGTCGAAACGTCGCGACAACACAAATGACATAAACTTGTTTCATTTGCTCCCTTATAACCCAAAGAGACGACAAGGAATTCGATGCTTCAACCACATCAGCCTATCGTAATTGTGCTTGGAAAATATGCAAAAGGAGCTTTAGAAGAACAAAAACACATAATTCTTGAAAGCGGCCTGAAGCACTAACTTTTTTTTAAAAGAAAAAAATGATTCAACCTAAAGGCATTTGAAACTTACAAATCTTCGCCTTCGAGCTGTCCCTTGTTTTTGCTTGTAGGAGAAAAGAGTTAGACATTTAAGGAAGCACCCTGTTGAAAATTCAAACGATCTATTAACGGAGTCCATTGATGTGTCAAATCAACTACAGTTAAATAAAAGCGAAGTGCATTTTGTGATTTCGTGCCGTGGCTTCATGGTCATGTATTTTTTTAAGGAAACTTATTCTATTATTTCATCGCGGAGTCAAAGTTAATTTGTATTAGGCACCAAAATGTCTCTTTTCCGCAACTCAACCCTTTCTGGTATTAATATTCCTCTTCACTAATGTGATACAAGCTGTATGTTTTTTCGGTGTTTCCAAAACAAGCACATTTCGTTAAATCCTTTTTTAAAAGATAGGAAACTGTTGCCATGGCACTAAATCCATTTTCCACATCTTGCCTCCGAGCTGTGTCAATTACAAAGTCGAAACATTCGTACAAATCACCAGCTTTTGTGACCCTCACTTTGGTAATGTGCATTGTCTACACTATTCTTTCCGCAATCACACCTAATTTTTCTTTTTTAATTTTCTTTTACACTTTTGAATAGTATTTATTTTGTTCATCTTCAATATTTTTTGTGTATACTTATTTTTTCAAATTCATTTTTTGTTTTGTAATTTCTTGTTTGTCATCGTCATCGTCGGTCTACATTGATATACATATTTATTTATTTATATGTATGCATTTATTTTTTTTTTTCTTCACGAGTAAAAGGGCAATCTCAATTTGTAACTGTGAGCAAAATTTGAATTACCTACTCACGTTACTAGGTGAGATTACCCCATTCTCGTTGCCTTCTTCAAGTTTTCAGTTTCGTTCAGTTTATGTTTTAAAACGTTTTTCTAGGCTAATGTTTCTTAATTTTGTCATTGTTTGTTTGAATTGATTTATTTTTTAATTTCCATTTTTTCCGATCGCATGAAAAACTTAAAAATAAATTTATTAAACAGAGAAACTCCTGAATGTGTGCATCGAACTAACTAATGGATGAATTCAATTCGATCGCCCAGGTGAGTATTACATCAGGTACTGGTGTGAAATTATCTATACTTGACCAGTACTTATGTTATACCCATCCCAGGCGATACGAAATTGCTGCATGTCCCCAGTGAATGATAATCTATAACAAAGCAACAAACCGAAATATTTCTAAGTGCATTTTAGCAGATCTCCCATTTATTTACAAACATAATCAAAATCATATTTAATCATTTATATTAAGTCTTGGGTGTTTATACTAATTGCATTCTTATTTTGTAACAGTCCGCAAGCTTATTGAAAAAAACACGTCGCTTAGTGACGAGTTAAAGAAAAGCGAATCTAGTCAAACGGATAAAATTGAGAAGAGTCTCATTAAGAGTCTTGTGATTGGATACGTTGTCAGTGGCAATGCAAATGACAAAAATCAAGTTTTGCGCATGATAACTTCTGTTTTGGATTTCACGCAAGCGGAAACAGATAAAGTTGGCCTCAACAAACAGCAGTCAAAATGGTTTGGGTCTATTATGCCACCGATACCAGGTAAATTGTCGCTAGATTCAGGAACTTAGGCAGAAGGAAAAACTATCTCTGGGTTCAAGTTTTGGGGGTGTGCTTGAGTTACTTGTTGTCAAAGAGCATTATCCAATTTGTGACAAGAAGAACATCCTCCGCAAATTTTTAGAATCATCTTCTATTTACTGCGAATATTAGCAAAGTTGGCGCACACAAATATCAGTGGAATAAGTCATATATACAGAGTAACAATCAATATTTGAAGAGGGTTGCGCTACCTGTAGCCAAGTATATCCATTTCGGAATAAATATACCGGAAATTTGATGTCCCCCTTCGCCTAGAATTTTGAAAATTGGAATTCTCACACACTTTTGGTTAAAGGTTAATAGTTTGTTGTCTTTCCCTCTTTGCGACTTCCGCAAATACAATACAAAGACAATTAATCGACGTACATTTTTTTTATTGTAATGCAATACCTGTGGCTTAAGATAATTTCTTGTGCCCTACCGCGTTAAAGAGTAAAGAGTAATATTCTGGTTCGTGCCAATATACCACTAAGAGGTAGTCTATGTTCGCCCTGGACGGCAGTACATTTGTTTTACATCCAACCTTTTCATCTACAATAATGAGCATAAATAAAAGTCAGTAAGCAAAGTATTGTCCCGAATGATTAACGACATGTAACCAATTATTTGTCACTCAATAGCATCGTGAAATATTTCGGGAAAACTTATATTTTGGTCGCATGTATAACTTGAATGAAACCAGGAATAGTTTTTTCTAAATTTATTACATTTTCCAATCAACATATTTTGTCTTATTTACATTTAACATTTCTGCAATAGGCTCCCAAACAAAGGACAACTTAGTTCAAGCTTTCGTACACTTCTTAGAGCAAGAGTCGCAGCCGCGTAGCAAAACAGACAACATGCCTAACTTATTGAATATAACCTCACAAAGTACAACAGTACATCCCTCGGCTGAAGCGTCAACATCAGCGAGTGCAATAAGAAAATCTTCAAACTGTGATCCAATGGTACGACCAATGTCATCTGGGACAGTCCAACCAATCCTATTAAATACGACGAGTGTAGATGACTTTGCCCCTTCGAGAAATTCCAGTTCGATACTTAAGGATATTTTAAGTGATTCTTGATATAATATTTAGTTCAGTTACTTGATGTATACACAAACACTCTACTTGTAAAATATAAATAAATAAGCACGTTGAATGTGAGAACTAAAGTATCACATGTCTTTTTTATAAATGATTCCAACAACAAAAAAACATGTATCTTATAAATTGTAATAAAATTTAGAAAAAAAATAAATTTTAATTTAAATAAATAAATTGGGTGGCACTACACCGGAGTCTACATTTTTCAGAAACAACTAGGTTTATCGTGCCTGCAATTGTTCCTTCATGAGTAGAGGAAAACTACAGTTTTTTGGTGATTTTGAAAAAAGTTTTGATGCAGGTCTTTAGTCATCTTTGAGTTGTTAGAAAAATTGTTCAGAAGCGGGGTTCAGTTCATGCACTATGGCACGACAGTCATTTTCATAACCCGAACAGGTAAGTAGATTTCGTCATTCGCGGTGTTTACTACCCGGTTGAGGTGGACATTAGGTTGCATGTCATAATTGGGAACGTTTCTTCTATATTTAATTCTATATCCAAATGGTGTTGTGGTCTGTGCATGTGGATGGTCTGTGGAGTGGACCAGTGATCTAAAGCCGATTCCTTACCGATTAACCCTGTTTCCATTCAGGGACTTCAGGCTACTGAAAGTCTATATAATTGAACCATAAACAATCTTTGTTCCACACTTTTAACTTTTTTAGATTATCTCTAAAATTTACATTTATCTGTTTATTTACATGATTGTTAACCCATGCTTTTAAAATTCTAATTTTAAAGCTTAATTATACTTATTCGTCTTCTGTAAAAAAAAAAAAAAACGCGCAGAGTTTAAAGCGACTATAGATCAGCAGTAAAATGATCCCAGGTTTTAATTTCATCAAAAAGTTTTCGCCCAGGACTCTCAGTCGGACTACACTGGCAATGACAAATCAGCTTGTAGTCTGGTACAATGTATCCATTTTCCACACCACTACAACAACAAAAAACAAAATAAATTCAAAACCATTCAAACAAACGTTCAAACAAACCTTTTGATAAAATTTTTACATGCACGAAGGCTGTCAGCAGGGGGCAGTTCTCTCATAAAACATCCAATAAAGCATATTCCCACAGAAAATGTATTGTATCCCTGAGTATGCGCTCCAACAACCCCCCAGCCTATCAATCAGATCAGACAAACAGTTGAAAGTTAGTCACCCCACCCAGACAAAGAAATTTGTTTGTTAAGAAAGAAATGCAAAATATTCTAAGTTTTGATATCGATGTTGACCTTGAGTTCAATTACCAAATCCCACACACATGCATTAACACCACATCATTGACAACGTTACTACAAATATTATCGGCCAGTCATAAAAACGACAAGAAAGATTAATTGCATGGCTTGAAGCAGACTTTTATGATGTCAAACATTAAGTCAGACTGCCACTAACGCGGGCCACAAGTCGTGCTTTATTCAGCTGTCTATTTACAGTCCAAATTCTTGTGACTCCTTATATGATTTTGCCAATGTAGAGTGTTACGCAAATAAATTGTTTTTACTAATACATAGTTTTCTTATCTTGTTTTCATTGCCGATAAGTATTGATATTGTCATCGAAATTAAACATACCTCTCCCTTCGTACACATTCCCATCACATCCTATCATAAAATTGTAACCGATGTCGTTCCAGCGACGAGACTCTATATGGAAGCACTGTTCAAGTAATAAATGATAAGACTTACAGGGCTTAATTTATCGAACTATCAAATAACCTGAATGTTCCTTATAAGATATACGTTATCGGCTTGTGTGGTCGCACTTTCCGTGGCAGAGTGGGCTAGATTTGAGAAAGAATGCGATCTTCAGAACCTCTTTACGTACAACGTTTAAAATCTTACATATTATAACATATTCAACAGGTTCCTTTATGTGTACATATGGCTCCATTGGCTTTTGGGCCAGCCACGTCCTTCTGTCAATGATGCGCAAGACACCTTCAGCATTTCTGCGTTCTGCAAGACAAATAAACTCTTAAATAGAAATCCAATAAAGCAATTTCTTCCCCATACTTATGCTTCCAAGAAAAGCGTCATCTCTGTTTGTTTCTTCATACTTCCAGACCTCCTCTTCCTCTTTTGCTGTGGGAACTTTTGGCTTTGGACCCGCCGTGGTTACATTTGTGTTTATGGTTTTAGTGTTCTCATTGAAAAGAATCTTCATGTAAGGATCACTTGGGTTTGTTATATGAATTGGACCTGTAATGTACGTAACATTCCCGATGTGCACTTGGCTAGAGTTTTCGATGTTGACATTGCCCACCGTTTGTATGTTGCCATCTTTGTTGAATATTTTCTGCAAGAGATCGATTTGATTGAAAGCCATAGTGTTATTGCCAGAACTTGTTGAGCTCATTCTTCTGTTGTCTAAATAAAGTTGAACTTTAGTCGGATTCATTAACTAATTGATTGCACAAAGAATTCGTACCTGTATCACTGATTTTTAAAGAATTTAAGTCCAAATCATCTGTTTCGGCGAGGGAGGATGATATCGCTGTGCTGTCCGAGAGGATGGAGTCTGCATCATCATCAGTAGTTGAATTTAGCCAATTTGTGACAAATTCTTTTTTTATATTTTCCTGCGTTTTCTTATAGTTTTCTGGTTCAGCCATGGTACATACGTTGTCCATGATGAAAATGAATGTACTATTGAGGGGTTTTGGCACTTAACCGAATATTTAAAAATAGCAGGGGGTTTTTTCTTTTGTACATTTGAAAACAATCCTTTTTTTGCCGTTTTTCAAACACTACCCACTCAGTGAACTTAGTTTTGCCTCGCACTTTTATGATCTTTAGGTCTTTTTCTCTCCTGGATCTGAAGTTTGCTGGTACTGGAACACTGACGATCTTTGTGTCTTATCTTTTTCAGCAGTAGAGTGAGACTGTTCTTACTTTGACAGAAACTGTTTTTATTAAGCTTTTAAAACGTAGATAAGCTATCGGTTTTATAGTGTAAGTAGTTGTTGTGCTCCCTTGAAGTGAGCGTTGAATTATTTCATACGTATAATGCGAATTCAAGAGTGATCCGTTTGCCTTGTTAAAGAAACTACCATACATTATCTCCAAGGGATGACTTTTTTTTAATTATGATCGTTTCTCATATTGAAAAACAGATTATGCAAATTAAAGTGAAATAACGAATTATGTTGTGTATACGTCACAGTGGTGATGTTAATAGAAGAAGTACATCAGAACCTTCCTAAATGGTTTCTGAAGTACATGTGCTACAAAGTAGTATAATCTCTTGAAAACTGTGCAGATAAGTTCCTGCTTCTTTTGAAAAGTTTGCATTTTAGTACAGACCTCTTGAACGTACTCTTTAGTCATTATGACAATCCAATGACAACCAGTTTCGATACTTTGACTATGTTTTTGACAATTCAGTTCACCTAGATTTGGTTGTGGAAAATGTGAAATAATTATTCCTCTCCCAAATTGAAAGTAATACAATTTAATTTTTTTCTTTTAAAATAAAAGTAAATATGTTGACTTTAAGTTTATTAACATGTTCAACGCGATACTTTGCTAGAACTAGTTTAAGTCATTTAAATAGGGCAACGACTGGTTGTCTTTCGACCGGCGTAATCAGCCTGAATAAGAACTTTTCATCATCGCCCAGAGAGAAACTCTTAACCTATCCAATAGACTGCAGTTTCAGAAGCAATGTTTTCTCGCCCTTAGTACCGATATGTCAATTTCAAAGATTTAGCAGCACGAGTCCCTTGAAACATGAAAAGGACAACGTCAAGGACAAGAAATTTATCCCAGGAGATCAAACAGTTTTGCCGCGAAACAACATTTCTATAACACCACAGGCAACAGATGTAAAACAGCAAGGCAAAGCAGATCAACCGATAACCAGTGAAAATGTTGATGAACTGATATTTGGAGAAACTTCTCATCTGAGTCAGTTCGCAAAATTCAAGTTAATGTACAAGAAGTACTGGTATGTCTTAATACCCGTCCACGTTGTAACTTCGGTCAGCTGGATAGCCGGTTTTTATTACTTATCTAAAAGGTACTCACTTTTAAACCTTATGTATTGTATTTACGTGTTTGTTTTGTTTAGTGGTGTTGACATCCCTAGCATTCTGCAATCCATACACATAAGCGAGTCTATAATTGAAAAGGTCAGGAACTCTAATATGGGACATTACGCAATTGCATATCTCTGTTACAAGA
The DNA here is from genome assembly GCA_955652365.1 of Eristalinus aeneus. Lineage (NCBI taxonomy): Eukaryota > Metazoa > Arthropoda > Insecta > Diptera > Syrphidae > Eristalinus > Eristalinus aeneus. The sequence continues at coordinate 51,083,907 of OY019132.1, forward strand.
TAATAACACCGCTTCGGTATGCAGTAAGTCTTGGTGGGTATCCTTGTAAGATGGTCCAATTTGATGTTTTTGCTAAATATAACATCATCCTCAGGCATGACAACAGTTTCGATTAAGCGCTTGGTACATGCAGGTTACATTAAGCCTATACCCACAAAAAAGGAGCTGATGGACATGTACGAACAAAAGAAGGCAGATCGAGCGAAGCGCAAGGAGGAACAGAGCAAGACTTCCTGAAGTTGAATCCGATCTTTATTTCGTAAATTTTTCATTTTTCGTTTACGCGGATTCAGGGAAAATGGTGTTTTGTTAATAATATATATCCACTTACCGATTAAAAGTTTTCAATCAGTTATAAATTAAGTTTCTACCAAATTTTGTTTTTTGGCTTTCGCTCTGTGATAAGGTAACAATGCTCCCTATCGCGCTCGCAATAAATGTCAATAAACAAACACATACTACATACAACATTCATTTATTAAGCAACTCCATAACTTGTAAACCACAACCATAGACGAGTCCCAATAACCGTCCATTTCTATCAGCTGAAATAACATCTAATCCCTTAGCATCTGCGATACAAGTGAAAGCGGACTTACAACTTGTCAGCCTCTTTATGCTTACTTCTTGTACAACTTGGTCTACACTAGTTGAAAAGAAATGCTTCATGTCCTCCGAAAATTTCACACCAGTCACCTGTGCAGTGTGCAGGTGGTCCATGCGGTGTAGACGTTCCACAGTGAATGTGTTATTGATGTAATGCACAGTAGAATAAACCACCTGTTGGTCGTCACCTCCAGTCAACAAGTGGAACACGTCATTGCAAGAACGAACGTCAAAACTATTTGCTCCACTTTCATGATGTGAAACCTTAAACACGATGTCCAATGTGTTCGGTCGCCAGAAGCACACTACTCCATCCGTTCCGGCGGTTAATAAGTACCCTTCTGCTAGACGAACATGTAAAATGCATTTTCCATAGAACGCCTCAGCAAAAAGTGATATCTTTGGATTTGAATTATTTTCCATTTTGAGGTGCCGTAAATATCCATCAGAACATCCGACAAATACATCGAAAGAGTCCTCAGTAACTTGCTGTACGTCAATGGACATATTTCGGGTTTCTGGGTTAAACCGTATGCTTTGGGATGGCTTTTCTTTCTGTATGGAAAAGTCAATGAGTTCTACAACGGTTTGTACGCTTGGATCGAACAGTGTCACGCAAATTTGCGCTCGACCGCCGCAGGAAAAGATTAGACGACCATTTGCGAATTTTTTTGTGACATGAATCCCCCGAATGTTGGATATATGAGAGTGGATTTCATGTAACTGTGTGAGTTTTTTACCAGTCGAGTCAATGGTTGAAATTTTTAAGAGGTTATCCTCACCTCCTGAAACAATAAAATGTTCATTTTCCTGAAACGACCTTAAAACATTGCATGACTTAACATGCCATGTATTTTGGGGAATCTGCATTTCAACTGCCGGCACATTGAAAATAGACTCCTGTTTCGTGAGAACTCGTTTGTTATTGATAAAGGCCAGGGAAACAAGGTTTTTCGTTATTTGCACGTTCATATCCCAACATCGATGACCGCCTCCACATGAAACTTCGAAATGGGTGTCAAATTTGCGTGACCACAAAACAAAGTGATTGTCAGTAAAACCAAAGATGAGCTCTAGATTATTTTCGGTTGACGTCACGACTCTTTCGACCCATGCGAAAGGAATGACTTCGCGTGATAGAATTGAGAGACTTTTCAAGATCTTATTTACCTTCACATTTTTAATAGTATTATCGTGACCAGTGGTACGAATTATATAGAAGTCCTCGCCTGACTTAGAAACTGAAATTGTTGTTGCACCCAAATGACCATGAAGACACTTAACTGTGTCGCAAAGCTCAAAGCTCTCTCCATCATCTGACTTTGAATACAGAAGGACACTTCCTTGTCGGTTGCTGATCACCAGGAATACATCATCAACTTTGCAAGCAGTTGTCACCCACCGTTCTTTGCACTCTGGTAGATTTATGATAAGATGACTCTCTACATTTTCTACGCTCACCAGCTTGCAGTTGCCTATCTCATCAGAAATAAGAAATTCTTTTTCGGACAGGAATGTAAGAGAACGTATGAGGCCATTTAACAGTTTTCCTCGATAAATCATTTTGAAAGCCATGAGATCTCGATCCAATTCATAGAAAGACAATTCTTGAAAACCTGCCACAGCAATAAAGTCGCCATGAGTTTCCAATATCGTGCACTTTGATGTGGTGAAATCTTCAATGACTAGCCAATCGGAATTGTTTGTGTTATTTCTGTGCATCAAACGGTTCTTGTTTGTCACTCCTATCAAAATGTCCTCACCCAAGAATCTTAGTTTTGCCACATATTCCTGGGAATTTAAGTTTTCAGACTTTAAAGGTGGCATGAGCGATTTCCGACTGAAACAACCTCCCAAGTTGTACTTAAAAATATTCCCACAGGAACCAGCGGTGTATAGAGTCTTGGTAGCATTGTGGTATTCAATGTTCCAAATCGTTGCCCCAAACTGTTGACGTCGTTTGTAGAGCAATTCCGAATTTTTATTCCACAGGCAGATGTATGAGTCTTCTCCTCCCGTAATGGCAAAGATTTCGTCTCCTAAATAGAATGAATGATTGAAATGAAAATCAATGATCATTGGCTACCTACCTTCCCGTATTATCTTGCCCTTAAACACCCTTGCCACATGACTAAACCCACTTTTGAGTGGATTAAATACAGCGTTTTCGAAATCAATTTCACCATCGCATATTTTTAGATTTGATATTTCCCAAAATCGAATAGAACGATCATCTGATGTAGTCACTAACAACTTCGCTTGAATATCAATGTCAATTGAGAATATAACTCCATTGTGGGCAGGTGCCCTTTGTAAGAGTTTAGCTTTATCATGGTCGTCTGTCGTCCTTCTTGATGGCTGCCACACAAGGAGTTCACCAAACGCATTTCCTAAACGATTCTCATAAATATTTGAATATTAAGCAGAAAACACCGCATTAACCCCCTAAAATCAATAACTGCTCCCAATTATTGCCGTGTATATAAGAGCAGTACAATGTTGACTTATCAGTACACGAAATTTTCTCCATAATTTGACAGAGTTTTGTATTATCATCATATTGAAGACGGAGAACAACACTATGTGCAGTTAACAGAACAAGATCTCCAGTGTTGCTTAAAACTTTTCCAGAGCTTATCCAGTCCGAAAGAGAACCTCGGTAAAGAAGCTGGTAACCTGTCTACTGAATTCATTTTAAAAATTATTTGGCGACTCTTTTGTGATTGAAACCTACCTCGAGCTGATGAAATAAAATGAACTCATTCTCTCCGTAGGATAGAATATATGTATAGGGTTCAACGCATTCTATTCCGTGCACCTTGCCTTTTAGCTTGAATGGGAGAGTGGAACAACCGTCTTTGGTAAACGTACGGATCTCATTTCCAACCCCTGCGAAGATTTATTTATATATTTTACATTGAGTATGACAATGAAAACATTTACCGGCAATTAGGCAATTTTCATTAAGTATTTTTAGAGCTACACTGTCACTAATGGTTAGCATGTTTATTTTGTTTTGATGACCCCTTTCAACACGTGAACTTTTTGACAGCCGTGTAAAAAAAAAAATATTGATTATATTTGATAAGAATGACAATTAGTTTGAGAATTTCAATTTTCAAAAAGATATTTAATTCCGGGCAGAATTTGAAAATAACTTGTATTTATATATACATATAATTCGTTTGTACTCCTTAAATTTAAAAATATTTTCGGGACCGAAGCATATTTTACATGTCTCGGAACTTGGCATCACCAATTTTGACATGAAACAATTTGACAGTTTCAATAATTTGTTTTCAAATACCTTGCTCGATTCTTGAATGGGACTTTTTAAGAGGCGGTGTGGACGAATTTAAGAAAAATTATGGCTTCTAAGAGGGTATTTAAAAAAAAACAAGCGCATTAGATTCCATTAATACAATCCGATTATTTTAGTCCAAGTGGATCAAATCAGTTTTTAGTGAGGACTCCCCCAATGAATCGTGTAGCGAAAACCCGTCTAAAAAGCTGAGGTCCTCGTCAAGTAGTCAACTATCAAGTACAATAAATACATCGACGAAGTTGCCTTCCAAGGTTTCCTCCAATAATGTCCAAACAAATACTGATCCCTCCGTACAGTCAGCCAATTGGATTGATGGCTTTGCACCCAAGTGCATTGATGATTTGGCGGTGCATATGAAAAAAATCCAAGAAGTTCAAGACTGGGTAAAACATTGTGAGGCGATACGTACAAAGTACCCAGCCCAAATATGTCTTATCACTGGGCCAGCAGGTTCTGGGAAAACTGCTGTCATTAAGGTCGTAGCCAAAGAGATGAAGTATCAACTTGTAGAATGGATTAATCCACTTGATTCTGACGTTATAACTAACTTGGGAGATCAAGAGGGTGCATATGTTCAATCACAAGCAGAGATGTTTAAAGCTTTCCTTTTTAGATCATCGCGTTACAAATCAGTTTTGGAAAGTTGTGCAAAACGACTGATTCTCGTAGAGGATTTTCCCAATATTTTTATTAAGGATACAACAGGATTTAATGAAGTGTTAGAGTATGTTCCAAGATGAATTTAAGTAGAATATTTATGAATTGATGTGTTTCTAGAAATTATAAGATGTATGGAAAATCTCCAGTAGTGTTCATCGTCACGGATACCAAAAGCAAAAAACTGAACATAAGCTACAACCTGTTTCCGGATGCTACAAAGGCTCAGTTTCAGATCAATCATATAAGGTTTGAAAGATGCGTTTTGACGAGGTCCTTTCAAAAAATCGTTCATTTATATATTTTGTTTTAGTTTCAATCCGATTTCGGCTACTTTGATGAAGAAAGCTTTAAAGAGAATTTGCACTCTTATGACTGGTGAAAATTACAAAAAATATTACAAATCTCCTCCTCTAGACATAGTGGACTCAATTGGTGTGGCAGCACAAGGTGATATGCGTAATGCGCTGATCAACCTGCACTTTGCATCACTTAAAGGTATTTTATTTCAAACATTTATGTAAACTAACAGTAAGAGATTAATGTGGTTAAAAAAAATGATTTTTAGTGTGGCTTTAAGTTACTTTGATGTGCCCTTGTGTATCACTTCGCTATATATTATGAAACGATAACTTCAAAAGGATACGACTAACGTGTTCATCTTTTCAGGAGCGCCTTGCATCAGTACGAGTACAATTAAGTCATCAGCACAGTCCAAAACCCGAAGTAAAACTCAAAAGAAATTGTCTTCAATTGGTCGCGACGAAAGCATAACGATGATGCATGCTTTGGGAAGAGTTTTCAACCCAAAGTGTAAGGTCTTGCCACACCACAATCTAATTTCAGTTTTTAATGATTTCCTCTTTTCATTTAACAGACGTTGATAACAGCAATCAACTTTTACATTCCCCCGAAGAACTAGCGAATGCATTTAGCACAGAACCGAAGAGTTTTATAGATTTCATTCACACCAACTACCTGGGTCACTTCGGAGACATCGAAACTGTCCTGCCTGCCGTCAACTCATTGAGCGTAAGTGACAATATTGTTTCCGAATATCGTGAAGATGTCCTAGGTCTAGTCGGTCTTAACCTTGCTATTCGGGGAGTGATGGTGTCTAATACAAACCCAATCAGTGGATGGATGCCCGTGCGGGGACCAAAACGAATTAATTTTGAGTAAAGTCTTTCGATCTCCCACACTAAAACAGTTTGAAATTTAAAATGAAATATATTTCCAGGAAATCCGCCGAATTGGGTTCTCTAGGCTTGGAGCAAACTATCTCACACAACTTACTCGCCTCAGACTACCGCACGTACGTCCGCATCATTCAAAATAAAATATAAGCATAGTCAGTAGTAACATTTATTAAATGATTTCTGAAATGATTACATAAGTTTTGACTGTTATCTATTGATTGTTAAAATGGTAAAGCTGGTATCTTGCACATCAATGGGGTCTGGGCATACATATATGTACTATAACACTTAGTTAATCTTATTTATTGAAAACTGTATGAATTCGTATGTTCTGTTGAACTGTAATTAAAATCTCTGTTTGTATGTACACAACAAATGTAATCAAAAATATCATAAACAGTCCCTAATTTATACCGTGGATTGGTACAATCTAACTTTTGGTAAAATGCGAAACGATTTCCTAATACCAAGACTAGATAACCTAACTCTACTATAGTCAACAAAAAATATCCGTAAAAAAGTAAGAAAGCAAGAAAAATTCAACATGTTTGCCTAAGGGCATTTAATTTTAATCGTATTTCTTAAGAATTAAATTATTAATAAAAATTCAAACAACTGAACGAAGTCAAATATCAAAACAAGAAAAAAGGTAGGAGTCTGTCTAACACTTCTAAATGCCCTCTCTCGAGATATAGATAAGCAACCACCTGCGTGATTATAAATGCAACAGAACATGATGAGCTCGTTTAATAACAAACAGGACGCCAATCGTCCTTCAAATGTTTTGCGTCATTTGAATTTGATTTCAATCCGTTTCGATGAATTCGATGATGCAATTGGTGGGGCATTGCAAAGATTGTTTGATTTTCAAGCAGTTCGATTGTTCTTCCTCTTGTTTGTTTTAATGCACCATTGCCGTATGTATTTAGCGCATGTTTATTGCGGTTGGAAGTTTTTGCGGGCCTCGATCGTAGAACAGCAAATAAGCGGGAACGCTTAGCACCTCATCAATTGAGACTTCTCGTACCACTGTGTCAGACGTGTAAAACCATCTGCGAAATAAATGCAAAATCAATTAATGCACTGCTGAAGAACAAATGAAATGCAGAATGTGTACCTATGAGAACTTCGTAATGCCCCTCGTCGATAGGTGACAAAGTGTCCACTGTTAGCCTCTCCGGAATGTACAACAACAGCCAGCAAGCGATACAGATTTCTTGGAAACATTGAGCCGAATGTGCTGTAGTTTCCAAACACATCAACGTTGTTGCCTGTTGGTACGCTCGATGAAAAGAGTGACATTGTTGAACCCCAAGGGGTGTTTGTCTGAAAATAGAGAAAAATAAAATTACCTAGCGTGTAACCATTGTTTCAATTTGAAGTGGTAGCAAAGAATTTGGTTATGCAGCATACTAAGTTGGTTGACTAATTGGTAGATGATTTGTTCAATGCGTAAGAGAAGAGAGGTGATGTCTTCAAAATATTGTTTTTTTTTTTTCAAAATTTGAAATTTCTTCTTGTTAAACCGCAATCTGTTGATTTGGACATTTTTTTTTTAAATTCAATTATGTGGTTTATCAAATTCGTTCTAGTTCGTCGCATGTCGGTCTGGTTTCAGAGAATTGAAATCTCTCTGTGCGTTAGCGATTGAAATAAAAAACACTAAGGAACTAATTCAAGATGTAAGTAAGGTTATGAAGCAAATCATAAACTGCCTCAACTACATACTACGGGAATTGGAAGCGGAAAATCAACGCAACTCCAGCGAGGTGCCTCATTTTGTATTTTTGTTTGGGAATTGTTACACTCTACGCCGACTCAAACAGCTAGTATTCACACATAAGACACACGTCACGTTTTTAACAAAGGTTCTGTATAGAGAGCAAGCATAAATTGGGCCGAAATTTCACAATCCTATTCAAGAATCGAACGCTTTTATGTTAAACCGTTTAAGCGATTTATGCAAACCATTTTAACAAATTATTCGCTTTAATTCTATCTTCATCAGTAGCAGAATAAAACTTAGGCGAAGTTTACACAAGCACGAAAGTGTCAATTCAATCAATAAACGAAACCGGTCATTAAGTGAACTAATGTACGTCTGAGTGGCTAATTAATTTTTTTCAGAAGGTTGATAACGTATATTTTTAGTTCGAAGCAGATGAAACAAGCGTGATAATGGAAAAAAATCCACGTAGCACTTCACTACAAATTTCTAAATACCTCGTACAACGTTTAAACGTCACAAAAATCGTAACAAATCCATACTTACTTGACTATTTAGATGCGGTTGCACAAAGCTGTATGGCGCCATTGAAAGACTCTCCGGAAAATGAACGTAGTCCTGCCGCTTGCAGACCTGTCCAGTCGGCAACCAGACTGTGCGCGAGATATGAATGCATAGGCAGGCTGGTAATTTGGCAAATGTGAGTGATTTTGTGTGATTTGTTGTTTCATTGCATGAATCGCATTTAACTCCCGTTAGATTCTCTGAAGCAATAAATTCGCTCAGTAAGTGCCCCAAACTTAGACCAGATCTACCCAGATCAGGTAAATGAAGAGTTACACTGTCGAATTTATCATATCGAACTGTTGACTAGAAAAACAAAATAACAAGAAATTATCGACTTATGACTCATGTTCTTATGTCCTCTGTTGAACCAAAAAAATAGCTTAAGAACTGTGAGCTGACTAATTAAATCAATAAATCAATGTCTCACGTTTTGTGCTGCTTTGAATTTAGCGCTAAACATTTTTGCGTACCTTAAAGCCACATCCGTTGCAAACAATTTGACTTCCCAAAGCTCCCTGGAAGGGATGTGGCACTTGCAGGGGGGCCTGGTCACTCCATATCTAGAGCAGGTTGAAGCTTCGATGAAGAATTCTTTGAATCGTACTCTCTACTTACGGAAACTCTTCCCGGTCCACGGGATAATCGCTCGAGCGATCTGCAAGATGACGATACTCTCTTGTTAAGGCTGCCGTCGCCTGTATACGGCTGGATGTAGCGTGACCGACTCTGCCTGTTGCTATCCAAATTCGGTGACATTGTTGGGCCATTGTCCATGTCCACAAGCAAAGATCTGTGACCTCCAATTTGATCTTCATTCTCTTCATCACACATCGACGCCGGAGAATCCGGTGTATGAGCTTCCGATCTTACTTTTCGAGTTAAATTTGTAGACTCGTCATACTCTGTATTCAAAAAATCCGATAGAAGAGCACTGGATGGCCTTGGCGGTGGCATTGCATCCAATGTTTTACCCTCATCAGGCAACAATGCATCGGATAAGCAGCCAACTTTCTTTGGACGTGAAGACTCTTCCTCAAGGGACGCAAGCATCACGTGTAATAGCTCATGAGCGTCTTGCTCACCCTGTGGGATTACCCAACGCAGAGAATTCAATGCACGTATTACGGCTCCAGGGGAGTAAGGGTCCCCTCGCAAAGTGGGATGTGTCCCATTAATAATCTCCAAAGTATTGAGCAATGAAGTGATAAGGTTTTTCTTATCCGACGAAACCCCACTGTATAACTGAAGCCAGGCTATAAATTGTGGGCAAGCTGCCAAAGCTTGCAGCAAAGTATTCAAAAAGCATGTTCGTCCGAAATTGTGCAATCCTGCAATCTGTCCTCTTCTCTGACGAACCCTGGATGATCCTATGCAGTACAATTTAGGTCAACTATTAATAAAAATATGAAAATTCTTTCGTTACCGGATGGTCCCCAGAACACGAATGCCCCAACCACTGCAGCGACTGTTACACCTGCTGCCATAAGAATTTTTTCTCCTTCCATTGTGAGTGATTTGTTCGTTTATTTGCTGCTACAAATGGAAGTGCGGCAGATGCACATTTTGCTCGAGGCCAAAACAATTAAATAAAATTCTCCTCCTAAATTATTTATTGTTTTTGTACAGAAAAATTTTGTGGAGCAAAAAACTTTATCCGTGCAAGGGTGAAAAAATTCTGACGAACGTCAAAATATCTGTATCTGTCAAACGAAACATCAATTTATTTTAGGGTGCGCTTAGAATGGCTGAAAATGGGTCAAACTATTTGGATGTCAACAAGTTATATATTAGGTCTGTTCCAATTGCACTGAATTGGTACGAATGTCTACGAATTTGCCCGGAAAACTCCCAAGGCGTTCCATTAACTGATTTTTTCGTAGAAGAAAGCTCATGAGAGAGCAAAATCTTTCCCCTCCCTTCGAATTGTTACCGAAGAAAAGTCTGTGGGCAGCAGAGACCAATAGGGAAACAGTCAATTCCCTCGTCTCCCGCCCTTGAATTCATTTTGACAGCGTTTTTTATAACATTTCCTCCCTGAACAGCTGACGCACAAAAAGGATTTTGTTTGTTTTCAAATGAGAATACGTGTGAACTGTCTATACGGTGGATCTCCTCACTCTTCACACTGTTAGAAGGAGAGGGCATATAAATCAAAACGTAAGCATGTGTGAGTAAAGTGAGACAATGTTCGATGATACGTAAATAACTTTCAGAATTTGAGGTTATGTCTACTAAAACACGTAAATAACAGTCAAACGGTCGATGGACAAAGGGGAAATCAGCTGTTTGATCAGCTGTTCAGTTGACCATCTCCTTCCTTATTGGTTTCTGACAGAGTTACTCTCTGAGAGAGAGATTTTTAACCAAACTTCTCAACTACGAACTAGAACTAGAATTTTTACAACTTTGTTTCCAATTGGATTATTTTGCGTTTTTTCTAAACAGTTGAGCCTTTGGGCAATATTTAGAATTAAATTTTGACGAGACTTAGAGAGTATTTAACTCTCTTAGTATTTCGTAAGGAAGACACATTTTCTTTAGCATAGCCATCATTTTGTTAAATTGCTTATTTAAACAGAAAATTAACTAACACGCTTGTACCCATTAAATCTCAATGGACCAACACATTTCGTACAACTGTAAAATCAACCATCGCCCATCTAAGCACATGCTTAATAGCAAATCCCCATCAGTTGTTCTGTCAGTTACTTCAAGGAAGTCTCGCATTTCACTTTCGTCTACATATAGAGGAGAATTACCGAAAATAAAAACTGATATTTTCACAAATTTATACAACAAGTACCTTTCAGTTAAGAAATAAAAGCCAATAGTAGCCGTAGTGAAGAAATTGGTAACATTTTATTGAGATCTGCATGGGCGAGGAGTAACACGAATCAGTTCTTGAGCAAAATCGCAAAATGGTGGGTATTTGATAAATTTTTTTGCAAGGATTTCAAAGATTCTTCACCTTTTAAATCCGGGATTTGCAAAAAAGATCTCAAATTAAAATAGTAGAATTGTTGGCATACACACATATGTGGGTTTCCTTTGCATTGGCAACCAGTAGGGGGTACCTTCTCACATCATGAACACTTTTGTCATTGGGCGTAGTTGGTAAAGTGAGGAAAAAATGAACAAATGCGTATTTAAAATAAAAGCAGCTGGGATTAGCCTTTGTTTGCTCGACTTAAATTGTATTTTCATATTTGTCTATTTTGCAGACAACTTCCCTTGGGATCGTGGAGAGTTTGTTAAATGAATTCTATCACCCATCAACGCAGAATCAACGTAAACGTGAAATTGAAAACGAATTGACTTCTTTCAAGAACCAGCCAAGTTCATGGCAGCAGTGCCTTTGTGTTCTATCATCAGATTGCTGCACAACAAATGAATTCCTATGGCTCTTTATCACATCAACACTGGAGCACACAATAACACGACGTTGGCAACAGTTATCACCTCAAGAACACAGTCAACTGCGTGAGAACCTTTGGGCAAGGTATGCCAGCTTCCCATGTGATGTATCGCGAAGACAACGAGACACAATTGCTCAGTTAATAGCGTTGATGGGGAAAAGAGAGTTTCCAGATGATCATCCGGACTATATAAATCACTGCATTGAGCTGACTAAGATGTACTTTCAGTTAGGTGTTGTATTGTTAAGGACAACATCGGAGGAGGTGGTCAGCAATCGCCAGGATGTTTCTTCTGACAGAAAACAGTATTTCCAATCATGGTATGTTCTTTGTGATAATAGTAGATGAAGTTGAGACTATTCAATTTTCCCTTTGTTTAGTGTTTCACTTTGTATGCCGGAAGTAATCGATCTTTTGGGGAAGTATTTGGTTATATCTGTGTGTCATCTAAATGGAAACAACCTGAGTGCAATAAGCAACAATCCCGCAGACTATAGGCTTTACACATCACTGCCAAATGATAATTGGTTAAGGTAATTTTCTTTTCTTTTTTGTTTCTGCGCAAGTTTTGAAAGAAATGTTTAGTTTTTACTTTGAATCTTTAAGCTTTTGCAAAGGAATTAAGTAATTAGGATTAGGTTAGGTTTAAATATTTCTTTAATTACAAGACTGTATAAAAAACAACGCTTATAACTATATTTTTATATAAGTTTTATAAGTTCTTTCGACCGTTGTGTACAACAGTCCAATAAGCTGTTTAGTACAAAGTGCGTCCCACACAGAGCTTCATAATCGTGTTGAATTCGATTTAAACTTCCAGTTCCAGTCGTCCTGTTTGGGCTACGCTTTAAGATTTTTATGAGAAGACTAAATCTTGCCAATTTACTCAAATCGATTTGAAAAGATTTTAAAATTGTCTTAATATCACACAGAGAACTTTCTTCCTCAGCGATAGAGGCATAAAACCTCACAGGCATGTTAAAACAATAATAGCTACATCAAAATAAACAAATAAGAGTGATCACAATGTAGTGTAAATACGGAAAGATCAAGTTGGAAAATCCCACCCTACGTTCGAGTTTCAAGTTGCCATGATCCATGATGTACTTCATTGAACGATTATCGCTCAAATGGTGAATAGAAGTATGCGTTTGATTTGACATTGAGAGACGTTTCAGATTGATGGTGACTAATCAGAATGTTTTCCTCAAATGTGCTGCAATTTTCTTTGTGATTTATTTGGGCAATATAACCTCATCTGTCGCACTCTCAAGCTTCTCATGATTAATTGTTTCAAATTGTATCTTTGACTAATCGAATGAAAACTTGTATGCCGTTTCTGTGCGTGAAGTCTGTGACATCTGTGTCATTATTGCCAGTTTTGCAATTCCCTTCATTAGCTGTGTTGTCCTGTTCTCTATTCTACAAGAAAAGATCGTCATATGAATTTAAAATTTTCATTTTTCAGTTCATCGATCCTTGAGTTACTCCAGTGTGTTCAACATATTTTCTCATGGATACCCGTAGATAGTTTACTCACAGAATACTTCCTTTTTGGGCTGTTTGATTTGGCCCGATGGCGTAAACAACAATCTGAAATATCTGTAGCCGCACTGACAACAGTTAATGAATTACTGTACCTACAGAAGGCCATACCATTTCCCAACACCATTATGACTGCAATCAATGGACTGTTAGATAAGGACAATTACTCTAAAGCCAATGAAATGTATGAAGATAAATTTACAGAACTTCTACGACTGTACACGACGAAATTTTGTACGAAACTTATCAATGATCAAGCTGTTTTAGACACTTTTCTACCAGCACTGGAGTCTTATACATTTAGCTGTAAGCATGCGCGACACTTTCGCCTTCAAAGCACTATGCTGATAAGAATGTTTGCATTGTAGGCAATGAATCAACGATGCCATTATCTGAGAAACTAGAGGCGTGGACACCCCTGCTGCGGATATTCGCCACATCGAGCAAGTGCGAACGCTACGCAGAAGTGACGCAGTTACTTGTTGGTAACATTCTGCGGCAAATTCGCACCGACTTAATGAGCAAAGACTTTGATAACGAAATTGTGGATGAAAATGTAAGCCAAACCCTATGGATTCTTTGTAAGATTATGTCACACCTAATCAGAGGTTTCTTTATACTATTACAGATGCAAACAGAATGGCAACAACATATAGCGCCTTGTATTGAAGTAATTGCCCTTATTGCAGAGCTTCGCCCAAATCCAACGTTCTGTCAGGTTTATCGACTGTGCACACGACCATTTTTGGTTTTAATAATGTCAATGGAGAAGGCCATTGATAACAAGACTTTCGATCCGACAAACAAGGCTGAGTGTAGAAACTTCGAGCACAGTTTGCGGGAGGTATCAATGCTCTGTCAGACCCTTGTTCGTATTGCACCGTGCCTAGATCTAAGCCTGAATGGAACTGAAGAAATTTCGCTGAACCTCTGCACTTTGGTGAAGACGCTCATAACCGCCGTGAATTTCTTCAGTAGCAAAAAGTTTCAAAGTCTTCACGTGAATAATTCCTCACTGATGTCGAATTTTGTTGATCTGTATGTTCGAATCTATGTGGCCTCAACATCTGCCTCACTCATGCATTTTATTTCATTCCAGATATGCTCAATCTTTGCTGGCACTAAGAAGCCTTTTAGCCATATCACCCGCTGTGATAAACGATGACCAGCTACGGGGTCTGACGCATACTGTTGCACAAATACTTCTACCAAACGCGTACAATGAGTCTGCTTTGGTGCAAATGGCAGCAGGTTAGACCCTCTTAGATGTTTCCATGCAACTTTGATTTGAATGCTTGTTTACAGGTCAATTACTCCTGAGCATAGCTTCTGTGATAAGACCAAAATTAATGTTAGAAGTCGATTCGGTTGTGCAATTAGTTCGTGCTGGGGCAGTCCTTCCACATCTACCAAAACAAGTACTTCCCGTTGTGTACGAAGCCCTTATAAGTTCCTTAGTGTTTCCGTGGAAAAATGTCAGTCAACAAGAACAAGACTTTGGCCGGCGTTGTCTTGTGCTGCAGGATTACGTGGCTTGTCTCAGTCAGGAGTTCATGGCTATGGATCTAGTCAAAGTGAATACAATAACCACAGGCATTTTGCCCATATTCACAGAGGTAATCAATTTCTTTAATGATGCCAACAGCACCGTGAAGGAAATGCTTGTAAATGCATTTAAAGTAAGTTCAACTTTAAGGTAACTCTGATGCACCAGAGCTCATTCGAATGTTTCTTTTTTGTCTACAGCCAACGATTACGAAGTCGTTGAACATATTCAATGCGGTTGGCATCGACAGCAACGAGATCGCCGTAACGATTTCCGATTATGCGCTGAGTGTATTAAGAACGTTGCAAAGTCAACTGGGAATAGCGTTCGTCAAAGAGATGATAACTCTTTTCATCAATGCCAGCACAAGGTACAATAAACCACACATGCCTTGTTAAGACTCTCACATCACTCTTATTTCAGGGGCCAAATGACTGTAAGAAGACTCAAGTCCATGGATAAAATCTTACAAATGTTTCAATTAATTGTACAACAGCCTGGAGGCGAAACAATGTCACTAATTCCATCGATTTTAAACCTCACCCTGGACCACATACTCCCACTCTTTAGTTACGACAACAATCTACTGAATCATTCAGATGGGGCGCACCTCATGTATACTCTTTTTGATAGGTAAACTCTTCGACTTAAAAAAGGTCACATAATATAGGTCCCCCTTCCCTTCCTTTTTTTCTAGCATTTTATATTATCGCTGGCAATATTTTTACAAAACGCACGTTCATTCGATCGCATTAAACGGCTCGCAAAACAGTAATTCCAATGCCGACAACGTCCAGCATCCGGAACAGTTCATAGCGATTATGAATTCTTATGGACAGGCCCTTGTCATCGGCAATGATCCAAACATCAGTCGCACAGTTTTAGTGTCATTGCAAAATCTTAACGAGCGATGGAAGCTTTTTCATCGGGCACTCTTCAAGACAAATCTACTCTCTTCATTCCAGTGTGCATTAATCAATGCACTGCTCTCCGCTGAAGGCGCTCTTCACTACGACCTTCTGACTGGTGTACTCTTTGCGATGGGACAAGCCGATAAACTGAAATTGCACGAGAGCTTCATGTCGGTTGGATTCACAGCGAATAATTCTAAGATCATCGAAGAAATTTGTTTGGCAACGGTAAGTTCTCTTCATCTAGTATTCTACTTTCTCTTAACGTACTTTTCTGTTTTGCAGGACATTCCAACATTTTCGCAAAAGATGTCACAATTAATTCAAGACACACGCTGTTCACGATTGTCACAATAACACTCAAGGTGTTCGCCACCACCCCCATTCGTTCATCATCAGATCATGTTTGAATAGTGCATTGTCATATGCGTTTCATTTTCTTTCAACATACATACGTACATACATATTCGAGAATACTCAAGATCTCAGCATTTTTATCACTTAGGGTTATTCAATTTTCAGTTCTGTTTTCTATGTTTTCATTTGCATTTCCATTACCGCTTTCATCAGATATGAAAGAGAAATGTCTGTAGCTACAATTTCGGCCTTAACTAGCAAAATTTTTGAAAGAAGATACCTACAAAATTTTTCATGCGAATTACTAAGTAATGTAGCTCATAGGAAAGCAACGACCGCGGCTGCCCTCGTTCGATATTGTACTATAGTTACGTTCTATTTGAATTAAAAACGTGTTTGTTTTCAATTTTTACACATCTAACCATCGCATATTGCAACATCAAGAGATTATAAGTTTGTTTGCAGCTGTACAGAACATTGCTTTCAATTGTGTATACAACAGTGTATACATCCTAGAACACACTGTGTATGTTATTATGTTATTGTTTAATTAACTTTATTTTCGTATTTTTTTATTTTCGTTTTGTGTAGAATTTCGTAGAGGTTAAGTTTTTAATACTTCGCTTAGGAGCAAAGCACTAAAAGACGTCAAATTCTTTTTAGTTGATTTTGTGTACGGTTAAGTTAATCGAGGATAAATGAATAGATCATGTTGTGTCATTTTTTTATATTTATATATATGTGTATATTTGTATACATATATTCAGATAATAAAACAAAAACTTTAGTCATGTGTGTAACGAGCATTTTAAATATATATATATATATACACTTAAAAAAATGTTTATCATTTGAGTTTTCATTTAAATTGCTTTTTCATAGGCTTGATTGTAAATTGAATGCGTTCTGTGCATACAGGTGTTCTATATATTTCATATTGTGAATTTTAGACATTCTAATGGGAAAAAGGTTATGTCGTTGCTTCTGGCTTAATCAATTATTTGAGCTTAAAGTTGGTGTAAGCTTGCAGTGATCCTTTTCCGGTGCTAATGGGGAATCATAGGGAAACTTAAAGGCGCTCTATACAATTGGTTTAACCGCTTGTTTGCAAAGTGAACTTGGAGGCAATCAAAATTCGAATATATTCTATTTATTTCCTGTAGTGAGTAGTAGGGTTTTGAATGTTAAAATCATAAAATCTGCACATTATGCCTTTTTACATTTCATGCCACAGGTTCCGGGTGCCCAAACTTTGAATTGAATAAAGGACATTACATAAA
The DNA here is from genome assembly GCA_955652365.1 of Eristalinus aeneus. Taxonomy (NCBI): domain Eukaryota; kingdom Metazoa; phylum Arthropoda; class Insecta; order Diptera; family Syrphidae; genus Eristalinus; species Eristalinus aeneus. The sequence continues at coordinate 51,101,042 of OY019132.1, forward strand.
AATGTGAAGAAATTGCGCATTGGCATTTACCATAATTCACAAAAGCATTTTTGATATAATGATAGAAATAAGTTCGCATTACACCTTTCGCACTTTTCACATTTTGGATGCAATTGAAACTCAAAAATGACAATTAGCTACTGAAATATTTAAAAAATCCACTACGAAAAAAAACCCAATTTTCGTTAACTTTAAACAAATGCTATTGTTTCGTGACTTTTTGACGTATGTATATACGAGTTGGAATACCTCACCAGAGAACCATTCAGTGGAAAAAAAATACTACTCCTGTCGTTATGGTCCAAAGCGAATGTAGCACTTCTACAGATAAAGCTCGTTGAGTCCTAAAGAATGAAACAATTTTATCTCTGTTGAGCTATTGAGCTATGTCTGTGACACAGTTCATATCTCCTGAGCTAATATAAAGCTAGTTTTATGAAATTTAAATTTTTGGGTCATACCTAAATCCAATCACAGTCATAAACTACACCGTAGTCCAATATATCAATCGGCATTTATTGTGAAAAAGTTGTGTTAGTAATTTTTTTCTTAAGGTATATCATAACTTACTTCACTTCTTCTCTACATCAATGTACCTAACAATCTAAAAAAAGCACATCCTTTATTTAATACGAACTTTGTCCGAGAACTGTTAAATAGCGTTTTCGATTCTTAAAGTTCCTAAGTTTTTAAAGTTTACTAAAAAATGAAACCATTTTATCTCTTTTGAGTTCATACATACTGTCTGTCACACAGTTGATATCTCCTGAATTAAACTGAAGCTATTTTCATGAAATTTCAAAAACAGATACATATGATCTAAACAGAGTTACCTTTGTCTGAATGTTGGTACATAAATTTCCGTCTTCGGCTTACGTGAATTTGGGCAAAATCATATATTACACGGTAGCCCAAAATATAGATTGTAATTGTTTATGCAAACTGTGTCTTTAAGGTATCATTACATTAATTACTTTCCTTATTTTATACACCGATGTATCTTAAAATATGGGAAAAAACACGCCAAAAAGGATAGGCAACTATACGAACTTCAAAATAAAACCAATTTGAGTATTCCGAGGCATACGGTTTAATTAATACTGTCCGAAAACTGTAAAATATCGGGAAGACCTACTTCGATTCTTAAATTCTTTGAAAACCAACTTCGATTCGTAAGTTTTAATTAGCCTAATGTAAGCGTTAACAAATGCTTATAACCGAAATATGGACAACCGAAAAATGACGGGATGTCTCAGAATAAGGAATATGTTATGATTATATAATTTTCTTTTCCGCTTAACGCGTAAATTCACATCCCCAAACGAAGGTCGCACACCAACATAGTTACAATGGAGTGATCTTGCGGATGGTGAGGGTATGGTGCGCATGGATGCGTGACAAGAGTATCAATGTTTATGCAAGACGAAAGAAAATTGGAACATAAAGAGGATTAGGTATTGTAGATTTGTGCACATTTATACCAAAATAATATACAGGCAGCTTTAACCTGTTCGAAGGAAATAACATGTTAGCTACTACAAACATAAAACGATAGCTTGTAAAAAAACAAAAACGTTACAAACTGCCGCATTTCAGAAACGATTTGAAGCATTAAGCTTACTGTCGCATTCAAAGTCACAACAACTAATTCGAGTGAGATAAAATATCTTAAGATTTTATTTGAAAGTAAAAAATAGCTTACAGTCATCGCCTATGTAACAAAATCAATTTTCATCCATTTAGATGTGTGTGTGTGTGTTGAAATATTTTTTGTTTTTCCTCTTTCGTAAGATACACAACATACTACAATACATTGCAAAATAATTTACAGCTTTGATTGTTTAACTAAAAAAAAACACTGAAACGTTTATTTCACCAGTTTCGACTTCAAAACATCAAAAAATAAGTTTACGTTCATACTAGTTCTTTGTTGTATCTTTCATTTATTTATTTTATTTATTTTTCTTTTCTTTTCGTAAAGTTATGTATTTTACCGTTAGAGTAGTACTTCAACGTTAAAGGAATACTCCTGAAAATTATATGTATCAATTTGTTAAAAGTATTTATTCTGTTGCAGCCATAGCTCTGGCCTGTGCTCGAACACGTTTCTCATATTCCAAACGATTTTGACTACAAATAAGAAATAATGTGTTGAGAGCGTGATTGAAGATGAGAGAGGACTAGGATAGTATTCACTTACCAGTAGATTGTATATGCTTCTGCCTGCGCGGGATCTTTAATGTTGGGCTCGTTGAGTAGATCTTGAATACCAAGAAGGATCTGTTTTATGGTAATGGCGGGGCGCCAATCTTTCTCTTCATCCAGAAGCGAAAGGCATACTGTTCCTGATGGATAAACATTAGGATGGAATAGTGGAGGCTCAAATTTGCATTTTGGTGGGCTTGTTGGGTAGTCATCCTTGAAAATCATACGCAGTTTGTATAGACCACCTTCCCATGGAGTCTGAAAATAACAAAGTTACAGAAGTTGATGACCATGCGGTACTTGCAATCTCTTGTCGTATAAACACAAAATAATATTAAAATAAAGAACTCAAGCATAAAACATATTTCGTCTAATAAGTATTAAATCATGCTAAAATCCCTTCATTCTATCTTGTATAGACCACATTATTTTGAAATTAATTTTCTCTTTCGTTTTGGTTTCGAAGTCTAATAAAGGACGTAGTACTGTAGAAACAGGCAAACGCTTCAACAATCCAAAAACCATTCTGCATGTCAAAGCAATAATCAAGATTTTCAAACATATGCCACTTGAAATTAAATAAGAAAACCCGTCACTAATAAAATGGTAATAATACATGAAACGTGGTTATTGTTCCGCAAGAAGTACAATGCGCTTGGGTTGATTTTGTCGTCCTTTAACTTCTAACAAAGCTTTAATTTATTGTCACCGCATGTTAAAGTCAAGTCAATCTCTATTGTCAAGGTTATGTTCACACAGGTCGTTGCGTGATAAATAATTCTCAAATTCACTCAAATATATTCAGATCGCTTAATAAGTCTGCGATTAAAAGAGAGGCGGAAAGTGATAGTTTTAATTTTTAGCAATCCTTTTAAGAAAACATTGTCAACCCTGATTTTATGTAGATGTTCTTCAAAGAAACTGATACAATGTAATTGTTAAATTTCTCGGTATATTTGCATATCACATATTCTTGTCACAAAATTTTAAGTCTGTTCAATTCACAACTTATTTCAACCAATGTGAAACTTGTATATGGCTTTTGTATAGTTAACACTCATTCACTGGTACTAAGGAAAACTCGTCAATAGCTGCTGACCTTGTCTCAGTTTTCGGACCACCCAATGTACGAATTTCTTATTAAACAAAAATTACAACAAACTGTAGGCACTGAACAATATTTCCCAATAAAAATTGATGAAAAACTTATTCTACTCAAACACTTAGAAAAACAAGAAAAAAAAACATCTTTAAAAAATGTGTATGTATGTGTGTGCGAAAAAAAAATGTTTAACTCACCCCCTTTTTGCCGGGAATTGCACATTCCCAAATCATAAGGTTTAGAGTTCCATCGGGATTTTTTGTGGGCCTTGCTACGAAACCCTAAAAAGAGAATGCAATCAAAACACACATTCATCACAATATTAATTGCATTTCATATGAATTGATTTAAGGTTGCAGGAGTGTTAAGAATTAAGAGTGAAAACCCACAAATGGATGATCCTTGCGCCACGCTTTCCTTTCTTCACCAAGTCGAGCAACTGCAATGCCTGACATCTTCTGTTTAATTTAATTTTATTGATTGCTTCTAGTTGAAAGTGTATCCACAGTTCGATAACTATGTGCTTGGTGAATTTTTAAGGTTTTTTTAGAAGTGTATTTATGTTAGGTTTTTGTATTTTGAAATTCTAGGACTTAATGAAAGAAAATTAAATTCGCACTTCACGGCTTTTAGTTTGAACACAGCAGCTGTCAAAGAACATGGCGTCAGAAAAATGGCGGTTATCAGGTGTGGTTGTCCTTTTCTAATTGAAGTGCTTGCTCATTAGCATCACTGGGGACATCTAGCGGTCGATGGAAGATTATATTTATTTGTTTCTGAAGGTGACTGTTATTTTAAAATAATTTGTAATAAGTAGAAAGAATGCTAATGTGAGATGAAATTTTAGTTTTCACAAAGTTTTGAGTCTTAGGACAGATCGAAAATATTCAGATGGTTTTATTTCGTGTATAAAATTATTTTGAATCATAGAAAGATTCCGAGAGCTTATGCCAAGTTTGCACATTTACACTTGTGAGTCACCAGGGGCTTATTAGTGCACGCGCACATCGTGTGTGTTTTGAAATTTCGTGTGGCAAATACTAAGAATTGGATGATTTGATAAAACTTATCGGTAATGCTTCTATTTGAATTTTTAGTTTTCAGGAATAATTAATTAACTCTTCTTTTTTTTAATAATTGGAGCTCAATAAAGGGATTGTTTATACCCTTAAATGACTGGAATTAAGTCACAACACGGGCCGAAGGTATAGAAGAAGAGAGGGAAAAGAGGTACCGATGCACATTGGTTTTTATTGCCTGTGGATTGTAATGGGGGGAAAATTGGGCTGGGAAGAGCATTTCCAGAAGAGAGTCTCTAAACTTAACAGTACGTCCGAAGGTGGGCTTAAGGGTGAACGGGTGAGCATTCCTAGCGAGGCGGTTATTGCGGGTGAATTCTTGAAGGGGAGGAATGCAGCTGGCCAACTCGTTAGAGCATTTTTTTTGTTGAAATAGCGATGAAAAAAATGATAGAGACGCAAAATTTCGTCGATCTTCAAGTGAGTCGATTGACTTCGCAGCATTATTATCACCAATAAGTCTTATCGCTCGCTGTTGGATTATATCTAATAGGTGCAGAAAGGTCTAAGGAGTACCGGACCAGATATGAGCGTTGTACTTAAGCTTTGGGCGGAAGTACGCCTTATATATTGTTGCCAGTTCAGAAGGGGTAAAATATTTCTTGCATCGCTTTAAGAAACCTAGACATTTCACTTCTGACCCTAGACAAGTCGTTCAGTTTCAACAATGCAGGAACCATTTATCGATAATGACAGGTTGTTTTGAGAACCCTTGAGTGACAGTATACAGCATTAAGTTTTGGAAGCATTAAATTTCACTCTATTCTTTCTACCCCAATCAATTATGCTGTCAAGATCGGAATTAATGAGCTTAAAACATGCTGCCGTTCCAAGTCGACGTCAAAAGTACGCATTTTCGGCAAGAAAGCCTAATGCCACCCTCTGTCAATTGTTTTTGAACTATCGATCTTGCGTTCTTCTACATTGTGCAAAGATTGGTTCCATTTTTCGGTGAGATAAGCCACCAAATCACAAATTTAATATATGCAAACATGAAGTATGCCTGTAATGCTAACTATAATCAGTGAATATACGTTAATTTCATTAGGTTTTGCAATTGATTTACAAGAGACATTATATTAAAAACTAGGGTGCCTTTTCGACAATCAACGTCGATATGAACAGTCTGTGGATTTTCATAGTTTTCTAACTATCTTCTTCGTATACATCAAATACCCCCTCTTGCAGATCACACATGGACTGTGCTCTATGGCGGTTTCAAAAGCTATTCACTGTGTTGTATATAACCACGCCGCCGCATTACCTGTAGAGTTCTATGTTTTTCTTTATTAAATCGCCATCAACATGATTCCATAACTAGATTCCAGGTCGTCTTACTTAAACTGCGCCTCATAGCAAAGAACAAGGCGTCGATGATGTTGGCTGTTGGGTGTCCGAGGTGGCTGACCTTCTTTGGCAAAGTGGTTCCCGTATTTACAGCCAAAAAGGCAAATGCTTAGGTACACACAGTTTTTTAATGCTTAAAACTTTTTTTCTGATCATTGTCAAGCTCTCTTCGCGATGCCAATGTCGTTCATCCCTTTTTCATTACGTCACAGACTAAGATTTGGCCTTGCTGAAACCATGTTGAATGCTAAAATTTCATTCGTTCAAGCAATAAATTATGTCAATGCTAATAGCATAAGGTAAAAACTAAATGACTCTTTAGAAACGGGTCGATACAAAAAATTTCCGAATGTAATACAACAGGTCGTCGCTTAATCTTAAACCTTTTTTATACATTAAATGGGTCACTGAACTTGTAAACCGCGCAGAGACCTCCCTTCATCATCCTCTGCAAACTGTCGAATTTAGTAGGACTGCAAAATGTAGACATGAAAATATATGTGTTCCCGTAGCGGAAATAAACAACACAAAACAGTATAAAACAAAACAAATCAACGAAAGTTTGTTCCAGCACGCCCAAAAATGAGTTTTTATGTATGTATGGTTTGACATAAGACCTTTTTTGGTGCACGGGAACAGACTTTTCTTAGTTTGCGTTGTTTTTTTTACTGCTTTGTACTGTTTATTTCGGGTGCGGGATTTTATTTCATAAATTACATAATTTACACAATTGGTCCGTTACCGTGCGTTTTTGAGATTTTATCCCTTTCAAAAATTGCAACCCTCACTTCATAACAAATGACACACTTCATAATTTAGTACAGAAAGTACTGGAACACACGTTTTCGTCAATGGACTTTAGGCACGCTATCATAGTCAATATTTTCGGTAGTCGATATATGTTTTTTTATATATCTTGGACAACAATGGTCTGTAACCACACTAACGAACACCAGCTTACTCGTAAAAGATTTCGTATTTCTTTTTTCCTAACCACTTCTTTCAGTCCGAAAATCAAATACTCTACCACCGTTAACGAATAAAACTCAAAAACAATTGGCACTTTAATATTTCAGTTTTTTTATTGTCTCATCAATTCATAATATTAAGTCCTTTTACAAGTTTCTGCTGTTTCATTAAATATGCATTCAACCGTTTTTCCGTGAAACAACAGTTCACTTGCTTTAACAGAAGAAACAATTCTTGCCCCTTTGGGACGAACAGTTGGTTAAGTTACGTTCAAAATTAATTCTAATCGTATAAGCCTAAGATTAAGATTTAAACAAAAAAATGTGATATAAGGATCTACTCTACTTGTTACTTGTTAATTGTTTACTTTGCTCTGCTTTAAACGTACATACTAGACATATAAATGGATTACACGAGTTAAAATCGTCAAATACGCTTTAGATTACGACTGGTTGGTTATAGGGATACATTACGTAACTACATATGTAATTATTCAGGCTGGTGTTTGATTGTCTGCAAAGTGTGTGAGTTGTTCAATTCAATGCCGAAACCAAATTCCCTAAATTAACGTTAGTGGGAAGCAATGGTGCCTTGCGGCTGGGCAGGATACGTATGGTGTGTATGGCGATCGATGGGTCGTATTAGAATTAGAGGAAACACAAAAAAAGAACATAAAATGGCAAACATTTAAGTACAAAGTTGGGCGTGATGTGACGCCAACGATCTAAAGAAGATGAAGAAAAAAACTCTGAAAGACCCAAGAAAGAACAAATAATAAGATGACAAGTTTTTGAACAAATTCAATGTCGTTCCGAATTCCGCGAGAGAAAAAAAAAATATGAAAAACATAACCGCAACAACAACAGTAGGAAAGTAAAATTTAGGACCCAATCGAGTGAACGCTAGATGGGCCGTCTTGAGAGTGGCTTTTTATTTTTATTTGCTAGCGACGTCAAATGAAACTAAAGCCAGGAAATTTTGAATTCTTCTGATTTGATTTTGATTTTTGCATGCTTCCTTGAATCTTCAAAATTGTTACTCCTGTCTTCTGTGAAGCTTGGTGTTTGGTGCCGATTGGTCTATTTTCGGCGAACTTCAATAATGGTTGAGCCGCCGCCAGCAGTGCTACGACGCTTCTGTTCATCGATGTACTTCAGATTCGACATCGAATCCCCGCGATAGTGGTGGCTCTTGGTGACACTCTGCCGCTCTGAGGATTGAATGGTTTCGAGACTGCGGCCGTCCTTCGATGGGATGGTTTTCTTGGTGAAGGTTTGTACCGTGTCGGTGACTGTGGGACGATTGGGGTCATCGGAGCGGGTCGTATACTTGTACGTTTCCGAGTAGTCCTCGGTGCTGGAGCTACCGCGCCGAATGATCTCCACAGCCGGGGACCTGGAGCCCCCGCCAAGGGGGGACCCGCTGGCGTCTCTGCCCACCAGCTGAGAGTACTTGTAGACGTTGCGGGATGGAGAGCCCATGTCGGGCTCGTCGCCATGCAAGGTCTTATAGAGATCCGGGGCCTGGTCGCGCAGTCCTTCGAGGAACACGCTGCGCTTGTTGTCGACACCATTTGTGTAGTTGGGTGTCGTCTGGTGCTGCGAATATCGCCGCTCTCCCAGATTGCTGGTGTAACGACGATCGGACTCGTCGATCCTGGTCAAATCCTTCTGGCTGCGACTGATTAGGTTGACTATGGATGGGCTCTTCAGGCCACTCTGTAGAGGGGCGTTTTCTGGCACGTACAGATGGGGGTTTGACTTGTACATGTTGCTGTGGGTTGTGTTGCTGGACGTGTAATTGTTTTTAGTCAGTTTCTCTATGTAAATGGGACTAGGATCATTCGTGCCGTTCATGCCGTGGACGTTGAAACTCTTGCTTCGATTGAGGGCTTTATAGGTGCGGGCTGGCTTGGCTGGGCCGGTGTTTTGCGGTGGTTTCAACTGATTAACAATAGACACGTTTATCTTTGACGAGTGATGTTGCGGTTGCTGTGGTGTGGGCTTATGTGAGTCCAGTTTCCTGGGTAGAGTGTGGGCGCTGCGGTAGTCGTAGTTCAAATCGGGGGTGGATCCGATGCGATGATTGTTCTTTTGGTATCGACCGAGAGTGTTCGATGTGATGCTCCTGCAATGAAAATAAAAATAATTGTTAAGATCATTTGAATGCATATGTAGTTAAGTTGAGGTCGAAATTTTGTAACACGTACATTTTAGGCTGTACATGATGGTGCACAATATTTAGTAAAGTAAGTAAGTAAAGGACAATTATGCCTTTAATAGGATCAACCAGGCGAACGTAATTGTTCTTATTTAATAACAGTTCTTTGAAAAAGGTCGCGGAATTGATTTTGAAAGGAGAAAAAAGTTGCTTGAATTTCATATTTCCCCGTTGTTTAATTGAGATTTCTATAATAACCGTGAATTTAACCAGCTAGAAATTTAGGTTTGTACACGTACGATATCTTACTGTTGGGAGAATATAAGATCTAACTTGTTATTCGTCCTTCATTTGTGAGGTACAATGTGTTAAATGTGATTAAGTGGCAGACAAGAATTGGAGGAACATTAATGTGACTGGTGTTTTATTAATAATAATAATAATTGTTGGCGCTACAGTCCAAAGGGGGACCAGGGCCTAGCTTGCTGTGTTGTGCGCGCTACTGTTCTCTCACGAGTAGAGGGGATCTACAGCTTTTTGCCGACTCCAAACTTCGAAATTTGAGAAGCTTTCTTAGACAGTTATTACTCTTTGAGTGTTGTCAGCAGCTCGAAAGAGGTGATGCCGTGAAAAATTCGAGGTGTTCAGCCGGGAATCGAACCTAGACCCTTCGGCGTGTGAGCGTCACACCCTACCTACTACCCCACGGCGACCACTTGGTGTTTTGTTGGTCCGCATGTAAAATGTTTTGTGTCACACAAGCAAAAATTATTCATCAAGGACTACAGCCATGATTTTGAAAGGCAAACCAAGTTGAAATCATGAGGTTTGTTCCAATTGCTCTGAATTGCTACGAATGTCTACGAATTTGCCCGAAAAACTACGAAAAGCGTTCCATTACCTAATTTTTTCGTAGATGAGAGAGCTCATGAGAGAGCAAAATATTTTCCCTCCCTACGAATTTCTGCCGAGGAAAAAACTGTGGGCAGCAGACGGCTGACAAATCGAAAATAAAAAAAATCTTTGACATTTTCTGTCTGATAGCTGTTCACGAATTTCTACGAAAAGTCGTTTCACAAGTTTCGGTAGAGTTACTCTCTGCAAGAGAGATTTTTACCCAAAGTACTCAACTACGAATTTCTGTACACAAATCAATTGGAACAGATCTATTGAAACAGTTGATTATGTCAAAGTGTGTGTCATTGATAATTCAGAAGAAAAAACAACACAAAGGATTCTACAAATTAGCCCATAAGAGAATAGCCAACACATCAAAGCGTGGTAGTTTCTTGTTGCAAAGACGAGTGCTAGACTAATACCTACATTCCACTTCTAAGTTGAAGATAAATAGTTCTTTTGAGTGGAGACTGAAATATGATTCAGCGATCAGTCACTTTTATTTTGTAGGCAAAATACTAATAAATAATTTGTTAAACTCATACATACTTTTGTGCACCACTGTGTATGTAAAGTATATAATGAAATTTCCAGTGAGTAACATTATCTGCATATCGAGCCAATGTATGGGGTGATTGTACCGACATCTCTACACTTGCAGTTGATATGAATGTCTATAAAGGCATGTTATGTGCATAAAATATAACAGTCTGTTATAACATTTCAGTAGTGTGAGTTTCATTTCTCTTTTGTTTTTTTTTTACTAAAGAACCCCTTCAATTTTTAAGTTGTTAAAGTTGACTGAGTGCGATTAGATGATGTATGCTTCTAGCAAGGAGAACAGAAAAGTGTCACAATGAAAAAATCAAACTAGTGTTCAAAGAGCATTGGGATATATTTGTTCGTCAACAAAAATACGATTAAACGTTTTATAAGAAGAAAAACTGTTTTCCACCATGTTTAGAAAAAGACCGCTAGAAGGAACTATTTATTTGAAAGGAACTATTTAATTGAAAGAAGCGGAAGAGGATGACAGAAACGAAGAAATGACATTAGCTGTCAGCCTTCCAAAGAATATAGTCACAACCAGGGATCGAGAAGGGAAAGAAACCAACAGGTTTCTCGTTTTCTGCCCTTGGAATCTGCAATATTTGACACTGTTGTGCTTCGTCCATAACTTTCTAAAACAGGCCTATATGCAACACCAATTCGTAAATAACCATCGAGTTCCCGAATAGCGGGAGAAAATCAGCTGATGAACCAGCTGTGAAGATTTGCATCTCCTCCTTTTTGCTAAACAATCCTAGAACGGTTGTATGATTTGCAGAAGCAATATATTTGGACAGAGAAAATGATTAGAATCCGAGTGTCATGTTCATCTTTCCAAAAAATACTTCATTGGCCTTTCGGAAACTTATGTAGTATTACACCTCTGCTGAATTGCAAGTGCAAATGAATGATTGTCGGCCGGATTGCCCCTTATTCAGGAAAGTTGGGCAGTTGATTGAAAGTAGTTCAAAAGAGTTAACCGTGTGGGACAACATTCTTCTGCCTGGGGTAATAAATAGTTTCAAAATCGCATTGTATGTGTTCCAAGACTAAACTGAACGTTTCAGGAGGCATTTACTGACAGTCATGGAAGCAATACCTCAGTTGCTCGGAATTTGTGTATTGAACAAAAAACGAGTTTGGATACAAAATCAGTCGGTTCTTACACGATACACTTCACATCGAATTATCTATAATCTATATTTATATCTCTATAAACACCAAAGCAGTCATCGCTTTGGTACGAGGTTTGATTTTCAAAGACCATTTTGGACAGATCCCGCGTGACTTTAATCAAACTGTTTTATTATTTTTGTTTTGGTTTCATTCACAGGCTGTGGCTGCAGTGGCGTAGTGGGTAGAGTGCGACGCTTACACGCCGAAGGGTCTAGGTTCGATTCCCAGCTTAACATCTTCGAATTTTTCACGGCACCACATCTTTCGAGCTGCTGACAACACTCAAAGAGTAATAACTCTCCAAGAAAAAGCTTCTCAAATTTCGCCGTTCGAAGTCAGCAAGAAACTGTAGGTCCCTTCTATTCGTGCGGGAACAGCAGCGTGCTCAACACGAGTAGTTAATTAGCAAGCTAGGCCCTGGTCCCCCTGTGGACTGTCGCGTCAAACAATTAATTTAATCATTCACAGGCTGACACCAAAACAGTAGGTGTGTTCCCGTTCCCGAAACAAATGACACGAAACAATACAGAACAACACAAACCAACCCAATGTCCGTTTCTGTATACCGAAAAAAATTAGTTTAACGTCAAATAAGCGCTCTCTCGAGAGAGTAAAAGATTTCCCCACAATGCCCGTTTTAACACAAGAAATTTTTATGGGTAGGTTGTTGGTTTTCTATCAAATTAATTGGTGTGAGTACAGAGATAAGCGACAAGAGTGATAAAAGACCCATTACTTTTGTGTATGTGTCTCAAATTTTGTTTTTGTTTTCTATAGCGAAAAAGTGAATTTGACATTTCTTATAGACATACTTTACACATTTAGTTTAGATGTATTCCCGTACTTTGCCTCTTTCTAAGAGAGAGTAACCCTCACGCCTCAACACATGACAGACTTCAGAATTTAGTACAGAAAGTAATGAACACACCTAGTGTCTCGTAATTGTTCAGTTGTGTTACCAAAATAAGCGTTCTGTGAGAAAAGTTTTGTGTTTGACAATCGACTTGCTGAAACAATTTTGGTAAATACCTAAATTTTAGTGGCAGTTTCCACCACCACTATAGCAACTGTAGCTGAGAATGCGAAAACCGCGACGAAACGATTCATCGTCGTCAAATTGATGTATTTCGCTTGAGGATCCCGGCGCAAAAAGTTCAAATTTTGCGAGAATTGATGGAAAACGTTAATTTTCTTAATTTTTTTTTGATTTTAGAGAAATTATGTTCAGCAATGAAGACAATTTTTGGCTTGGTTTCCATTTCTCTAAAAATGAGGCAAAACAATATGTTGCCGTGAATGGTTAACCGTCATCGCGCCATTTCAACGGACTATAGTATAAATTGGATGACGCAACAGTCCACAAGGGGACCAGGGTCTAGCTTTCCTAACAACTACTAGCGCTTAGCGCGTAACTGTTCTCTCATGAGTATAAGAGACCTCCAATTTTCTGCTGAATCCTGAGGGTGAAGTTTGAGAAGCTCTTTTTTTTGACAGTTATTAATCTTAAAGTGTTGTCAGCAGCTCGAAGGAGTGAGGAGGAAAAATGCGAGTTATTCAGTACGGGAATCGAACCTGGGATCATCAGCGTGCGAGTGTTGCAGTCTCCAGATGGCGCCCAACAACGGACTGTATTTTTATGGGCATTTAATCACACGATCTTTTTGAGCTCTGGTTTCAGCTTAACGGCGCTTTGAATCATATAGTGAGCGAACCACTAGTCTTGTTTAGATATAATTTGCACGAGCGCTTCATTTGTAGTTACTTTGCCCGAACAAGCCACTTAAAATTGAACCCTCCATTTACATTTAATTGTATTCAGCATTTTCAGTGAAGAAGGAAATAAGCTGTTCTCTACACCGATAGCAACAAATTACAGTTCACTTATAAACCTATGCGTTTTAATTTACATTTTAAATCATGCCTCACCATGAATCACACTTTATTTGCGAATGCAACATGATCAATTTATTTTTCAAGTGGATGCGAAGGAATTATGAAAAGTGGACAACGTCAGACGATCAAAGCTTTGGCAGCAGCTCAGGAATAGTGTTCCATGAGAAACACTTAAAGATTTGGCAGGTTGTGCACAGACTCGATCAAAGCACCAATCCCTCTCAACTTCATCCATAACGACAGAGAAGTCAGTGGCTTGTGCAACTATATTCTCTGTTTTTTGATCATACGCGAGGCAATTGGAGATTCCATACAAAGTGTATTGAATTCAAGCATCTCCCGATCCAGGAGCTCATTTAAGGTTTTCAAGCAAAGTGTCCGCTAAAGCGAACAACTCTTTATCTAGATCATTTGACCTTGTTAAGGTCACTCGTGTCTAGCGTTGTCCCGCACATCGTCCATGAGATCAAGATTAGATTGGCGGAATGTGATGAATACACAAAACAAAATTCTCTTTCAATCACCCCATCAAGATGCTACTCTTTATGCGAACGACACTGCCCGAAGCAAACACTCAAGATGAAGGTATTTCCTAAGAGGAGTCACCGTCACTACACCCAGGTATCAGGTCGCCTTGCGTAAATCTTGAAAACCTCATAGTTTGACTCTCGTAAATTTCCACCGCATTGCACCCACTTTGTTGCAATAGATCGGTGCAAGCATCTCACGACAGTATCGATGGTGACCGCGTTCGCTTGTAGCGCTTGTAAACATCGTCCATCTACATTAGGCAACAGCCAGCTTCGGGCAGGCACACCTTATTTCGTATTCACTAGGTCGATCACCGCGATCGTTTTTTTTGTTTTATTTTCACAGTCACAACGATCCCATCAGTAGTCACTCACTCTACTGCGCATCAAAAGGCGCGCGAGCGCGCTCCGTTCACTTTTGCACCTGATCTCGAGTGTTGTTGTTGCTGCTGCTGGAGGCAGCGCGAAATGGCAGAGCAAAATACACGCACACATCATTTCGAAACTATTTTCGAGTCCATTGCGTTCAATTAGACTGTCAACAATGTCACAGCGCCACAAAAGGAAGGCGCACAGGGGACCAGTGCGACCAGCTCGGAGCGCATTCGAACCAAAAGCAAAACAATCTGTGTGGAGTGCACGCACGGCCGGGGGAATGTATATTTGCGGCCGTAACTAGCAAAGCAGTCTATTAGCATACTGACTGACCTTCGGTGGTCGTTCTCAGCAGTAGGTTGGCTGTCTCGCGCGAGCGCATAACTCAGGCGTTCGAGTTAGAAATCGGTTAGTGCGCTGGTGCGCGGAAACGCAAAAATATAATTTAACCAAGATGAAGCTCACCTTTGGACGTAGACTTCCCTATTCTCGTCAGAGGAGCCACCTCGTCGTGACCTGTGGTACTGGCCGGACGTTGGCAAGACGCCGCCAACAGTGATGGGTCCAGGTGTGGCAACGCCAACGCTGCTCTCCCGGTGGAAGCTGGAGTCCAGGGTGTCCCGCGATTCGCGTGCCCGTCGAGATGCCCCGCCATCGTACTTGTTCTCCTTGCCAAAGAGTGACCCGCCGTAGGGGTCCTCGCCCAGATAGTAACGCTGCTTGGGGTTTCCCATCACGTCCAGATCGGATGAGCCTCGCCTTTGATCGCTTGAGTTCGCGTAGAGATTCCCATTAACCGCTTGGACTGGCCTGTCTCGGCCAACTGTTGTCGAGCTACTGACGACGCTCGACTCGCGATTGATGGGCGCCGAGTTGCGCTGCTGGAGGTGACTGTGATGTGTGTTGGATGCCTGTGTGACGCGCTGCTGTTGTGTGGAGGAAGCAGTTGTTGCCGTACTACTACCTGCATGTCCACCAACACCGACACCACCAATACCACCGTTGCCGCCGCCGATGTGACTGTCGATGACATTGTATTGCTGGTATGTTGGCATTTCTCCGCCGTGTGGGGGGCTTCCGACGGCGGTTGGCGACTTGTCGCGGCTCTTGCTCTTTGACTTCATACGGAACTTTCGCTCGGCGCTGGCGGAACGGATTTTGCCCACTAGCTTGCGGAAGGAGTTGCCGATGGCCTGTCCCACTTTTGTTGATGACTGCTTGCCACCGTTGCCGGCAGAGGGCGGTGAAGTTTGCGTTGTCTGCGTCGACATTGAAGGGCGCATTTGTTGACTCGCCGATGATGACTCAGACGCAAAGCGCGTGCGTTGGTTCGGTTTCCGTGGTGGGATTCCGTTGGCAGTTGACGCACTCGCCGGACCGCTAGTTGTGTAAGGCGAAAAGGTTGGCGGTGGTGGTGGTATGTAACGACTCTGTACGGGTGAGGCAGAGCGACTCTGTGGGGGTGGCGAGTAGTCCGGGGGCGGCTCGTCCCGCTCGTGTACGTGATGGTGGTAGCCTGGTCCTGCGATGGGAGCCTGCTGCTGCCTGGTTTTCTTCTCCATTCCGCGCCGGCGCTGTGGAACTGTGGGACGGGACAGAGTTGATGTTTCGTGGGTCACCAGCTCTGGCGACGGCGATCTTAGCGCGTATTCTGGCGTCTTTGGCCGGCGGCTCTCGTTGAAGTACGTCGGCGATGAGACGTACGCTGAGTCATCTTGCATCAGGATCTCGGTGCGGTACTTGTCGGCGCCTAACTTGCCATCCTCTTCGCCATCACATCGGAGGTGTGAGGATGTCACGTCCTCGCTGGAGTCCTTCACATAGCCGGAGTCCTCACGCTTTAGGTAGCTGGCGTTCTTGGCATTTTTCAAGTTGCGGATGTTTTCGTCGTTCGAGTCGGGCCGATGGTAGCGGACATCGGTCCGGGAGCCGCTGAGATACCCGAGGTCCTCTTTTTGCGATCGGATATTCTTCAGATCCACAAGGTCCTCTCGGGAACTGCTCCTGAATCGCAGGTCACTCCGCGAGTTGTACTGCCGTTTCTGCTGCAAGATGTCCTCTCGCGTGACATACGGATCATTCCTTGGGGCGCTGTCCCTCGGATAGTAGACCAGATCCTCCCTGGAGGCGTTCTGCCGAATCCGGTTTCGGTTGTCGAGGGTGCCTTGCAGCTCATCCCGAAAAGCTTTTGTGGCGAAGTGCTTTGGGGTGGACTCCTTGCGGTCGGCCCAGTTCGAAACGCCCTGGAAGTAGGACTTCCCCTTGTCGGGTTCCAGGTCTGAGACGATGACATTGGCGGGCTTGCCGTTGGCCAGACCTGACACCGGGGCGTTTGTGGCCATCACGTTGGGTGGTGTCGTGGGGTTCGATTTGATGGTCACGTTGAAGTAGGTCTTCTTGGTCGGCTCGATCTCCTGGTATTCGTCGCGGGAGTCGTTCGACGCCGTTGACTCGCTGCCGAAGTGTGACTCCAACCACTTCATGGTCTCTCCCTTGCGGGTCTCCTCTTCGCGATCAAAGTCTAATGGACGTTTAGTAAGTGCATCCTTCCGGTCGGACAGCAGGGCCGCCTCTGTAAGGGAAGTAGATTGACAGTCAATTTTGTTAGAATCTGAAAGCCAGGGACTTTGAGCAGATCTTACCTTTCTGCTGTTGAAGCAGTGTCTTCGGGGCTCTTCGGGCCTTCCGAATTCTCGCCGATAGGCTGTCCCAGTCGCCGGGTCTCTCGGGAACGCCATCGCGTTCCATTTGCTCGGTCTCCGCTGCGTAGCGCATTTCTTTTCCAATCACCTTACCGTCGGCTACGAACTCAACGTTCTGCTCATCGCGTTGCTTGTAGAACCGTTGGGAGGACTCCTGCAGATGCACGAAGGGTTTAAATGCACTGATGAGTGAAGTCAGACGTCTACTTACGGTGGTGAAGATCTTCTCCTTGCTGCCACTTGAGAGGTTGTCCTTCTCCGGTAATTCCTCGTCGAAAATTTCCTCGTGTTCGGTGGTGTTTTTTTTTTCCGTCACCAAAGTGCCGTCCGCCTGGGCTAGACACCTCTGCTCAATGTCCTCTGTGTCGATTGTCTTATGGCCCTTCGTTGACTGATGGATGATCCGTGGGCCAGTGGGAACTAATTGCTTTTGGCTTTCAGGCGAGTACAGAATCTCTTCGATGTTTTCCGCGCCGCTATTTACCGCATTAACGTAAGCCTGCAAAGACACAAAAGTCGAGAGGGCGGGTTAGTGGTGGAGATCAAACGAAAAGTCGCCTAACTAGCAGCAATCCCACGGTTGGTCAAGGTGAAAGCAAGCCAACATCGCTTAGAGGTTCCGGCAGCACCGTGAAGGTGCGCAACGAACAGCGGTGTGCATGGTCACACGCTTCGATTGGGAGCCAAGAGTTTACTGTCAATCGCTAGGGAGGTATCGAAGATTTCAATTAGGCCGACAGCTGATTAATTGCATAATGGAGGCGGATACTTGAACTCGGGGAGATTAAGGGTCAAAGCAAACTAGGGGAAGGAAGTCTCGTTAATTGCTCCGGAACTGAATCAGAGACACTTAAGCGTGTTTTATTTGATTTGACGGGAAATGATTCATTGACGCAGCTGCCAAGGGCGTTGGGTTTGGTAATGGAAAGAGTGTGGGAATTCCCATTGCATTGAAACATGTTACAAAGCACGATAGATTTCCGGTTTAGCATTTTAAAACAATAGAAACGACCTTCCGACGAATTTTTTTTGTTAGATGGTTTCCCTGATTCTGGGCGTAGGTTTTGCAGTGATGTATTCCTGTACTCAGGATAACTGCAAAACTGTGATGCAGTTAGCATCAATGCTTGCTTACAGGTAGAAGAATTTCTTCTCTTGAAAAAAAGAAACACAAAAGACGGCTATAAAATGCAATAATTCTTATTGCATTAACTAAATCTGGCAACCCTTTAGCTTATGTAAAAGGTGACACCTTAAGCTTTGTGCAGACAATTGACAGATCTGTAAATATTGTCAGATCTGTCAGTGCAAAAATTGTCAGAAGGTCTTACAGCATCT
Organism: Eristalinus aeneus; assembly: GCA_955652365.1. Classification (NCBI taxonomy): domain Eukaryota; kingdom Metazoa; phylum Arthropoda; class Insecta; order Diptera; family Syrphidae; genus Eristalinus; species Eristalinus aeneus. The sequence goes on from OY019132.1 coordinate 51,119,364, forward strand.
GTCAAGGATCCTACAATAGGTGTGTTCCAGTACTGAATTCTGAAGAGGGGCTAAATCTCTTTCAGAAAGAGGCAAAGTACGGGAACGCATCTAAACCAAATGTGTAAAGTATGTCATTAAGAAATGTCAAATTCACTTTTTCGATACAAAAAACAAAAACAACAACAATATTCGAGACACATACACAAAAATAATGGGTCTATGGTCACTTATCTCTGTACGCACAGCAATTAATTTGACAGAAAACCCACAATCTACCCATAAAAATGTCTTGTGTTAAAATGGGCAGAATGTGGAAACATTTTACTCTGTCGGGAGAGCGCTCATTTGACGTAAACCCATTTTTTCGGTATACGGGAACGACCCTGTGTTGGTTTGTATTGTTTTGTTCTGTTTAGTGTTGTATGTTTCGGGGACGGGGACACACCTAATGTGTTTTCTGGAAATATTGTCAGACAATTTTGAGTTCTAACGATTTCAATACGTTTGACACAATTTTTGACGAGTCTGACCATACCTGCAGATGTGGCAATCGCCTACACAAAGCTTGAACTTTAATATATTGATGGTAATGGAAATGTCAAAAAGTAGGTTATCTTTCAAAATGGTTAAAACGAATATTTAACTTTTCTTTAGAAAAAAGAATGGCTGCTGCTGTGGTGAGTAAGTGCAAAGGCTCAGAGTTGATGCTGTGGCGTCTTGACGGACCCAAGCTCAGGGCATCTGATATTTTCCAAGGCTTCATTCGAGTTTCGAACAATTCTGAGCACAACACAAAAACAGAGTCTTTTTTAAAAGATGGAACATTAAATATGAGCAATGATAGTCTTCTGGCACGGTTGGTTTGAACGCAGTCTTATCTGGAGATCCAATTTTCGATTACTCTTTGAAACATTTGTGACCTTTACGTTCGGCAATAACGCAGCAAATGTTGTCCTCCAAGAGGGCAATTGTTTCGAACTCATCGATGTAGTCTAGCGACTGCATAGCAATGCGGCGAGAAATCGCACGATTTTGGAGGTAAATTAGGGTAGGCTCCGTTACGAGAAAGAGAAAGTACTTGGTTGCCAAACACTTCCTTCAATAAGTGAGTTGTGGCAAGAGCTGTGTAACATATTGTGCCGTTTTGTTGAAATCAGCTCCTGCACATTAAGGTTGTTCAATTGATGATCAAAAAAGTCCTTAATCATGGCTCTGCAGTGATCAGCATTGAATGGAACGTTCGGGCTGGCATGGTTTTCAAAGAAGTTCGGAGCAATTATTTCACGAACTCATAAAATATTTCAAACAGTCAGATTTTGTGGATGTAGCGGAGTCTCAACATATACTTGAGGAGTACCATCATTCCAAATACTGCAGACGTATCTTAACAACCAAAAGAAAGCTTTATTCTTAAACTGTAAACTTGACGAAGTGCATGCTACGTGTTCAAACAGAGCCATAATTTTCAAAATAAAGTTTGGAGAGAGTCTATTCCAAACCTAACTAGAAATAAATCACTTTACAGCCTCAACTGACTTAAATATCTATACTATATGACAAGAGATAGTTACGTTCAGTAGCGCTCAAACTGTGTACAAAATAGACCGGAGACGATAGTGGTTGGGTTATGTGATGCAAATTATCGACGGCATCGTTTTGGTGTATTGTCAGGACGATAGTAGCTTGAAAAGTTACGTGATTGCAGCCCTGTACTTTTTAAAAAAGAAAAATAAATCGTAATTTTTTGAAGAAGCCACATTTAGCATTAAGTTATTCAGTATTAAATTATTGCCGCTACTGCTTCCAATTTTCAACACCCTAATCAGACTTCGTTTTCCCTACGGAAGTGGGAAGATTGCATTTTTGAAGATGGCTAGGCCATGCAGAGCGCATGGACACCACTGCTTCGGCCCGAAAAGTCTTCGAATCTGAGCCATTGGAGCAACGCAACACAGGATGACCTAGGCTATGGTGGCGCACACAAGTGTAAAAGGACCTCAACCAACTAGGAGAGCGCAACTGAAAGCAGCTGGCGAAAGATCGTGCTGGCTGGAGGTCCACCTCGGAATGTAGAGCCACAAGAAGATGAATGAATGTTTTGGATTGAACTTCACGCATCATTCACGGCACCACTTCTTCTTTGTCGAAGTATGTAGAGTGCGACACGCAGACGCCGAAGCTCCTAGGTTCAATTACCGAATTGAACACCTTGCATTTTCAACAAACCCAGCACTTTCGAGTTGCTGACAATTTTCAAAGAGTACAAATTGGCTTTAAAAAAAACTTCGGAAATTTGGCGATCGTAGTCGGCAAAAAACTGTAGGTCCTTTTACTCGTGAGAGAAAAGGCACGCACAATAAGAATAATTACGGAAGAAGCTGCTGGTGCCATTGTGGACTGTTGGGCCCGCCAGTAAATATTTTGGTTAAAACATGCTTCTTCCTTCTTCATCCAACTATTTGCAATTGATTGACTGTTTGGCGTCGAATAGGTACTTCCCTATTAACACTTTTTCTGTTTTCTTTCGATTTCTTTGACTTTTTCAATGTGAACCGGACAAAGGGAGGTATATTCTAAATATGAAATTACAAAATCGAACATCAATAAGCGTCCCTACCGTTGGTTTTCTACTTACAGCAGCCTGGAACACTTTTCTGTATTTGCTATAAAATTTAATGCCTTAAAATTCCACTCATTGCTTAACGTATACAATTTTTACTAACAAAATGAAACCTTAGATGCCACACAACATCTCTCTCTTTCACACGCGCTGGAGTATAACCGGAAGACGAACATACACTTAATTTTTAATGATTAGTGTTCGATTGGTGTTCATCTTCTTGTGGCTCTACATTCCGAGGTGGACCTCCAGCCAGCAGGATCTTTCGCCAGCTGCTTTCAGTTGCGCACTCCAAGTTGGTTGAGGTCCTTTTACACTTGTATAAGCCACGAAAAACGAAGAATGTTTTTTCTTTTTCTGTTTTATAGACATCAAAAATCAATAAGCTTGACTGTACCGTTCCTGTCCGTTTAAGTTAACCAAAAGAACATATCATTCAAAGGAAACATCTTCTTTTAGTCTGTTTTTGATAGAAGGCTTGAGAATGTCTTGACAGATTGTTGTTTCTGGAAAAAATCCAACAACTATGAGAACTATAGTCCTGTCCTCGAGGAAGGCGACTGGAGGAGAAGAAACAACTGCGAACTCTTTGTGCTGTATCAAGATGTGGATGTAGTTCGAAAGGTAAGAGTTCGTCGACCACGCTCGGCTGCATCAAGCGAGTGGACAACAACGGTCCAGCTTAGAGGATGTTCTATCCCAGACCACGGGTTCGAGAATACAATTCAATTGAATTCTAGAATATTAAGACAAGCCCTCACTTTGTTGCGCAATTCACTCTAAAATAAAGCCGCAGTACATCTTGCGTTGCCCATGTGTTCACTCTTAAGTTCACCTTCGCTTGTACACTCCAAATAGGCACACATTCTTCTGTAGAACATGGAACTTCCCACCATTCCAGTTAATAAGTTTGCAGTCATTACAGACTAGTATGCACCAGCACGTCCCTTAACCGACATCCTACCACGACGGCAAGAAGCCTCAACCTTACGAGAAGGAGAGGAAGGGCGAACCTCCGGTACAGAGACAAAGTGATTGCGGACTTGGTCTTGAAAACTAGAAGCAGGAATGGAAGGCAGCTATTGCTCAAGCTCAGACCCTTAATGGGTCGCAGGCCTGATAATATATAATAATTAATCATATGACGTGACAGTCCACAGAGGGACCAGGGCCTAGCTTGCTCATCATCTATTCTTGTTGTGCGCGCTCCTGTTCTCTTACTAGTAGAAGGGACCTACAGTTTTTTGGCGACTTCGAACGGCGAAGTTTGAGAAGCTTTCTTAGACAGTCATTACTCTTTGTGTGTTGTCAGCAGCTCGAAAGAAGTGGTGCTGCGAAAAAAATCAAAATGTTGAGCCGGGAATCGAACCTGGACCTTCGGCGTTTGAGCGTCGCACTCTACACACTATGCCACGGCAGGCACTCCTGACAATATACATATACATATAGAAGAGTAGTTTTCTTCCTTTTTAAAGGTTCCCAATGAATTTTGCAAATTGCAAACGGTGAAAAGATTCAAACAAAGTCGATTTCTGATCAAAGTATGCGTCAAATATAAAGTCTCTGCGTTCCTAATACGTAAACACATTCGCATTGGACACCCCCCGGCACATAAACAACCGATGGAAAAGTTGAGAAAATAAAGAACATTATTATGGAGGATCGTCGAGTCACTATAAGAGAAGCTGTTTCGAAAATTTTGGACATGAAGCCTGTGGAAGCGTCATTCGACCAATAAAATGCCGTATGACTATTGCCCAGGAATTGTTTAATGACGTTACTGGCGATCCAGATTTCCTTAAGGGGGTCATAACAAGGGCATACCGAAAAATGCACATCAGAACTGCTTTGAGGATCGAAAAAAATGCTGGCACAAGTGTTAAGGGGGAAGTTAAGGGGCACAAAATAGAAATTGATTAATAAATAAGAAAAAATGAGAAAAAATTGAGAAAAATGAACATTCGCCTTAGTTTTTGAGTAGACTTCGTACATGCCGAGGTTTAACGATTCAATTACTGACCAGTTCCACCAATTCGAAGCTGCTGACAACACTGTCAACTAATTTTCTATGAAAAGTTTCTCAAATTAATCCACTTTCGAGTTTGTGTTAAACTATACGCTCCTCTGCTCGTGGTGTAGGGGCTTGGTATATGTTTCCTCCTGGTCTTTGTGTGTTTATTGAACAGGAATTAAATGCGAGCGACAAAACTACCTTGAAGCGAGCGTCAAGATACAAATGTCTCGATAGGGAAAATTTGTTGTGAACGAGCCCTTATTTTTTTTGTTTGTTTGCTATGATAACTGTGAAAAATATTTAGTACACATAAAAGTCATTGAACAGACCACATCAAATGTTTTCATCGTGTTAAAAATGTCGAGTTTTATACCAGAAAGTGATGACTTGCGGAAAGCATTACTTTTTTGTTTTCATTTGAAGAAAAGTGTTGCAGAGTCGCATCGAATGCTTATCAAGGCATATGGTGATCATGCTCTATCAGAAGCAACATGCACAAGATGGTTTCAAGGGTTCAGAAATAATGATTTTGATGTGAGCAATCAAGAACGTGGAAGACCACCAAAAAAGTTTGAAGACGCCGAATCGCAAACGATATTGGATGGAGATGATACTTTGAGTCAAAAGCAAATGACAGCAATGTTAAATGTTGCACAACAAACAATTTCTGATTGTTTAAAAGCTATGGGAAAGATCCAAAAGTGTAAAAAATTGGTGCCACATAAATTGAAAGATGGAATTCCGAAAAAAAATAGTGAAATTTTACTTCAAAGACACGAAAGAAAATCGGTTTTGCATCGGATTGTTACTGGCGATGAAAAATGGATTTATTCTAAGAATCCTTAACGGAAAAAATCATGGATTAAGCTGGAACAATCATCAACATCGACTGCAAAACCAGATCGGATTCGGCAAAAAGACAATGCTGTGTGTTTGGTGGGACCAGGAAGGTGTGCTGTACCACGAGCTCCTAAAACCTCCTAAGCCGTTAATACTGTTCGCTACCGACAACAAATGATCAATTTGAACCATGCATTGATCGAGAAACGACCAGAATGGGCCAGAAGATACGGCAAGGTAATTTTGCTCCATGACAATGCACCTGCACACAAAGCAAAACCGTTTCAGGATACAATCAAAACACTTGGCTGGGAGCAGCTATCCCACCCGCCGTATTCACCAGACTTGGCTCCTTCCGACAACCATTTGTTTTCATCGATGGGACACGCATTGGTTGAGCAGCACTTTGATTAATACGAGGAGGTCGAAAATTGATTGGTTTGCTTTTAAATACGAACAAATTTATTGGCGTGGTATTCACAAATTACCAGAAAGGCGGTGAAAATGTGTAGAAAACAATGGCCAATACTTTGAATAAAATGTTTTTACTTTCACATTAATAATTTGTGTTTTATTTTCAAAAATTTCATACCGGTATACCTGTATATATACTATATATACAGGTATACCGGTATGCACTTCAATCGAATTCTAGATTATTAAGGAAAACCCTCGCTTTGTTGCGCAATTCACTCTAAAATAAAGCCGCAGTACACCTTGCGTTGCACATGTGTTCACTCTTAAGTTCACTTTCGCATGTGCACTCAAATTACGCACTCATTTTTCTGTGGAACATTAAATTTCCCACTACTCCAGTTGATATAATCTGCACTCATTAAAGACTAGTATACACCAGCACGTCCCTTAACCGACATCCTACCACGACGGCAAGAAGCCACAACCTTACCAAAAACCAAAATTGGTAGCAAAACGATTTACCAAATAATCGTTCATACTGTTTTTGCTCCATCGGCTAAAGTTTACGTAATGTTAAACAAATTTTTAGATGGGTGCCCTTAAAGCATTCTGTCACTACAAAAGGTGTCAACAACATTTCAAACTGAACTAAAAATACAGCCCTCCCGCAGCCAAATGTCAATTGCATCGATAATACCACACCACAGCATTGTCACTTCACTAAGCGACTGTAATGGCATTTCTCGCACCACCTACGTGCCACCCCAGCACACAAACAGTTAAATAAAATCCTTTAGGCCAAAACATCCAAAGGTACTGGAACACACCAACACAGAAACCGGGCAGACAAAAGCGTAAACAACAAAAAGGAGAAAAGACAGCAGAAAACAGCAAACCACAGCAACAAACCTAAAACACATTCCATCACTTGAAGGCTTGAAGGCTGGCTGTTTACTCGTTCATCATTCAGGCGACTTTGCATCACACTTTCGCCGCAATCACCACCAACTCAGACCGCCGCTGCGCCGCGCAACAACAGTAACAACAGAAGAACGAAAAACACCGACCAATAACCATGGCAACAACCACTTGTGGTTACCTAAAGCCCTCCGTACTCGTGTTTTGTGTTGCCAGCCACTAATCTGTGAATGGATTGGAATTTGTTGAGCACGAGAGTAATGTCTGGCTGTCGAAAAATCACCTGAAAGGGGAGTCGATACACACTCTGATACACACACATCAAGATACTGTCTGACAAGTATCGAATTTCGGTTTCGGATTTTAGCCATTTTTGGTTTAATCCTCTTGCTTTGTTTTTTGCAGGCGGACTGTTGTCATTTGCGAGGTGGACGACAGACGCTTGAGGTCATACCTGTCAGGTGTCGGAGGGATACACAAGTGAACTATCCATATTTGGATGCTGGAGGGGCTTTGTCACTTCCGGGCGCGTTTGACATTGATCAGTCTCAGCGCACACACAAGGGTCATGAGCACAAGATGTGTGTACATGCGTTGAATGGGCAAAGAGAAACCAGACGAAACACCTCCTAGCAATCTTAATTAGCTCCGTACGGTGCAGGCTGATGTCGACCGCACAAAGGGGCGAACCACGAACAACGAACAACGAACAGCGATCAACAAGCAACGAACACTCGGCAATCATGCGAGCACTCGATGGGTGCTCGAGGTGAATTCGCATCGCTCGTCTACTTTGTCTTATAATTGAAGGCCGTCGCCGCCAGTCCACACAGTCCACAGACAGCGCTGAGGTCATGCGAGTGATCTTGTGATCTTGCGCCGTCCATCCAGTTATGAAGTGTCTCACTGAACACAACCATCAACTCACGTCATCGCGGGTTAAGTCAGGCTGGATGTCATTAACTCTTGAGTCGCCTGTCACAGGCTGCTACCTGTGATGGAGTATTCGCGCACGGATGTATTGCTATGCAGACGGAGTGTCAGCGCCGATTTGCAATGGGGATCACGTCCTCCATGCGTCAACGTAATGAGAGCCATAAACCTGACGTCTCTGTTAATTCCAAGTAAATTTGACAGTCACTCCGCTGGAAAGATGGATGTGTCTCTAGGATATTCCAATTAAATTATCATCTGCAACATCCCGGACGCAGCTGTCAATAGCTGCATGACGTCCGACACTACCGTCATCATTGACAGCTTCATCCACTGCCCCTCAAACTGCGGATTGACCACAATGCACTCCTTTCACCGACGGATACTCCAGAATCCAGTGCAATGCGGCAACAAAAGTCGGCAAAAAACGCGACCATCGACAATGTACGGCCGGCTTGCAAATCCAAGGGAACCGTTAGCCTCTGATCACGCGCCTTCTATTAATATTATCATCATGACTTCCTCATTGAGTAATTGATTGCCGCAAAGGAGCTCTCGTTCGATAGGCGATCGCTGTTTGTGTCTATGCAGCGGTGGGCCACGGAAGACTCGACTTCCAATCGGCCGCCGCCATCGGGTTACCCGCTGCTAGTTGAACCCCGCACGGGTGCGGTTTTTAATTGCATGTGCTCGTCCATGGACCGGTTAACAACTTTTTATATAGTTCAAGTCCAGTGCACGAGAAGCAGTTGTTGCTGCATGTCGGTCTCCATGGCGGCAGCGGCCTCCTCACCAACAAATGGAGGAATCTCAATCAAGAACACCAGACAGAGACGGGAAGATGCCGAGCGAGCGATGCTGCAGCGTTGTTCTTCCTCTGGGTAACTCGATCTTGTGCGCACCATCGCTGACTTGTAGTCGTAGAAACATGTTTTTATTGTCAGATACAATTTTGCCCTCCAGATGGGTCCGCTCTCAGGAGCACAGCTCTAATGGTGAAGGTTAACCTGATTCTTGAAATGCATTTCGCGCTGCAAGATCGAGGTGATAAGGTGACTCTGTTCACGGTGTTGTTGGTGGGGGAAGAGAAAAACGAAGACAAATATGAGGTGTGTAGTCTCGCGTCGATGGGGTTCCTAGGGTGCATCTGTGTGCTGGAGAGGAACGATTTCCACTCCTTAAATCGTGCCCGAGAACAGGTGATTGGGCGGATGCAGCGCTGTGATGGTTCTTCCACTTGTGACCGTTCTTCATTAGAAGTGATAACTATGCAGAGGACGGGGCCTCAAGTCTTGTAGTAATTAGTGTGTGTCGTAAATCTGCTCGGGCTCACATCAGAGGCTGCGCTGCTTTGTGACAGGTGTTTCGGATGCTGGAACATGCATGTCTTAGAATATACGTACCGGATCTAATTAAATATTTTATGATATCCACCAGAAGAACATAGGCTTTCGGTGTTTTTCCAAAGGCAATGAATGGGCTTTTTTTGTGTTCGCAGGTTAATGAGTCTAGTAATGGTCACATTTCGTGCTTCCACGGTTGATGATGAGCATGGTGATTGGCAAACCAAAAGTTGTGGAATGAAGTTTTGACTTCAAATTCAATTGTTCACAATTGTTGTTTTTTTTTTTTTCTATTTAGACACAACTGCCACTACAAGATGGACGCATTCAGTGGAGTTCTTTTTAAAATCCGTGAAATTATTTAAATAAGCAAACATTGCTTAATGCAGTTGCTTTGTTCAATTGTTCTCTTTTGAGTTTTGTGCTGACGACCGGCGACTTAATTTTCGGTCAAAATTTTGACAATATTTTTTCAGTCTTCAGTCTTTCTGAGCCGATTTTTCCACGGTCAAGTCCACAAGTCCACTTTGGCACTCTTACAGGTGCAAGGGTTTATTAATGATTTCAACGTACACAACTTCGCTGGCCCGAATGGTATAGCTTCTGTTCTTCTAAAGAAGTAACTTTCTACGCGGGCAAAACCATGGCGTAAGCTTTTTCATCTGGGTTACTTTTTAGGGCACTTCTTGAGTTAATGTAAAACAGCATCCTACTCCTGAAAAGGTCGAATCACCATCATCCACCTCCTTACAACCCATATTATTCTTTCTTAGGTCACAACGCCAGTTAATGAAATATTTTGAATCCTAGAAGCTTTTTAATGGCCGGCATTTACGGCTTTTCGTGGTCGCCGTGGCGTAGTGGGTAGAGTGCGACGCTCACACGCCGATGGGTTTAGGTTCGACTCCCAGCTCAACACCAATTTTTCGAATTTTTCACGGCACCACCTCTTTCGAGCTGCTGACAACACTCAAAGAGTAATAACTGTCTAAGAAAGCTTCTCAAATTTCGCCGTTCGGAGTCGGCAAAAAACTGTAGGTCCCTTCTACTCGTGAGAGAACAGTAGCGCGCACAACACGAGTAGTTGATGAGCAAGCTAGGCCCTGGTCCCCCTTTGGACTCTAGCGCTAACAATTATTATTATTATTATTTACGGCTTTCGCAGTAACCAATGGAAATAGAACCAATCTTTTTACAATGTGGGAAAATGTAAAATCGCCGTGCTTGATATTTTCAAAGCGTTTGATAGAGTCTGACATCAGGCTTTAGTGTCGAATATGCGTGATCAGTTCAATTGAGTAGAAATTACCTTTAAAACCGTTCAATTCAAGTATTGGGTGGAGTAAAGTCTGACATTTCATAAATGATCTCCTGTCTGTCGCTTCTAATCCACTTATTAGCTGATGACAGTACCCTCAGCTTTTTATGTTCCTTCCTTGGCTCTCGCCCATCCTCTTTGCCTTGAAATGGCAGTGTATTTCAAAATTATTGAGCTCCGATCATTAAGGCATAATTGATTGGGGTAAAAGGAATAGAGTTGAATTTATTGCTTCCAAAACTCAAAGCTGTCTACTGTCACTCAACCCATTAGCCATGAAGGGCTAAAACCGCCAAACGTTCCACTTTCCATCCCCTTTATGTGTATCAGCTCAAAACTAAATTGGAATGCTCACAAATTTGAGAGCGTCAAAAATCCAGACAAATGTTAAGATTTCTTGAGGCGATGCAACAAATATAATCAACCACGACCGTTTTCGCTTGATATTGTCATATATGATCCATTTTTCGTCGTCAGTCACCATCCGCTTCAAAAATGGGTCGAGTTCGTTCCGTTTCAGCAGCATATCGCAGGCGTTGATTCGGTCCAGAAGGTTTTTTTGCGTCAAATCTTGCATCACTTAAACATCAAGCTTTTATTGTATCCAGACTTCTGTAGATGGTTTAAAATGGTTTGGTGACTAAGTCCCATCTCCTGGGCAATGTCAAGAGATGCCGCATGCCGGTCTAACTCAATGATTTCCATGATTCAATCGGTATTCGTAGTCACAGATCTGCCGCCGGCTGGCTTATCCATGGTGTCGTTTTCACCGGCTCTGAATCGTCAAAACCATTCCTCCACAGTTCGAAGCGATAGAGTACCATCGCCCAAAATACCATTAATCTTACGGAATGTTTCTCTTGTCTTTAACGAAGGAAAACTTTAAAAAGCGCGAATTGCGGCGTTAGTGAACTCCATGTTTACACGTCCATAACTGTTGAAAGCAATATCCAAACTAATCATACATTGCGTCGTTTTGTAGGTTTTGTCAAGACCTTGCAAATGATGTATAGTTTTGCCAGGTACGAGCTCTGTAACGCTTTGTACATAGCCGGAAAGTTCAAAAGACAAAAAGGCGGAGATATTTGACAATCTTATATTTCGCCTCTTTTCTGGGTACAATATATAAGGCTTACATTTGCTCAAAACTTGATTATAACTCTCTTTTCTGGTATGGAGCTTCTAAGACCTCCCTGCACCTTCTGCTGGAGCTCCTAAGATCTCTTTGAGCCTACCATATACTCGTATAATTCAACAGCGAGTGACAAAACATATTGATAATAATAAGGTTGCATTACGCCTTTATTGCTACTTTAATTAAAAAAATGTTCGAATAAGCTAGCTAGTTGCATTCCTTCCCTTTAAGAATTTACTCGAAATAATCGCCTAGCTAGGACTGCCCACCTGTTCACCCTTAAGCTCACCTTGGGACGTACAGTAAAATCAAAACTCGTTCTTTAGCCGCATCGTACGATTATGGAATGCTTCTTCTAGTTCAACCCGGTTATTACAATTCACGCGCTTTAAAATCAGTGGGCACCGGGCCCTCCTCTCCCTCCTTTCCTCTATATCTTCAACCCATGCCTTGAATGAATCCCGGTCACTAATGGGTACCAAATAATCCTTTTATCGCGCGCCAATTACAAAAACCTAAATCTTTGGTTTTTGTGACTCAGTTCGATTGCCAGCGATATCGAGTCGCATACAAGACTGTCAGTTGCTACTTCCAAAATGTTTATTTACTGCGATCATACGTTGAGTGCAGTGTCATAACTGGAGTGACCAGGGTCTAGCTTCTTCCAAGACAACTCGTCTTGAACTTGCTATTGACCTCACACTTGATATTGTCATATGTGATCCATATATATGTCATACTACACCCACATATCTTTTATGGGTGTAGTAAGCTTATGAATTGTTAGTGCCATAATTAAAATTAAGACTAGCAATGAATGTAAGGACCAGAAATCGATTTAGATCAATTTAGACTTCTGACATAGGACTCGAACTTGACGAAATGCCTGATTTGTTTAACTTCCGTATATCACGAATTCGCTTCCTTACGAACATAGTCCCATAATAACTTAATTCTAAGCATCTCGTATGTTAAATCCTTATTTAAAAACTGTTTTACAACGACGCTTGTTTTATGTACGCTTCTGCAAGGTCATAGCAAAATAATGCAAACTACATACCAAACTATTTCTTTTTACCAATCAAATAAAATTCAAAACTCAAAAATGATACTTGGCAGCACCACGCCTGCAAGAAAGAGCTTTGACTTTTGTCAATGGTCTGTCAACGCAAGGTGTGTATATTTTGATTCGGTTTGAATCTCCGAAAAGTAACAAATCGTAAAAGGGGGAAAAAGATATTCATGTAAAATCTTCCCACAAGGTTCGCCTTCCATCGCATATCCAATTAAAATTCTCTGCATGTGCTTCTTAAACACATCCATCGCACCGGCGATTCGTTAATTTTAAATTTTTCCCACAAAGTGGGCGTTACCGGATCCCAGAGAAGAGACGCCGGTGAAGGCTCCAATTACCAACTCATCGAACAGATTGATTATCTCTCTTTCCAGAGATTAACGATATACGTACGATAGAGGGTCCACTGGAAATCACATGAAATCCATCGCGGCACACGCACGCAGACAGCATCTCAACTTTGAAAGATTATGAAATCATGCACTCGTCGATTTCCTCAATTAAAGCGCCCTGACCGCGTTGAGATGTTCATAAAAATTAAAAAGATATTTTCAAAGCGCCAGCACATGAGAAGCATTCCATGGCGTGCGCAGCTCAGCCAGAAGGCACCTAATTGCCCCCCATGCTCAACGTAGAGAGCATTTCTTACATTAACTATTTAAAGCATAAATTCTCTGTCATTTATCGGAGTGGTGTGCGTTCACGTCACCATAAAACTGATGAGGAATATCCGCGGAGGACGGCGGACAATTTGAATACAGACCTCCGACATGCCGCGAATGACGCAGTCGACAGCGAGACAACGTCTTGTTCTTCATCATCACCGTCGTCCTCGTAGTTGTCGTGGCTGTGGCCGTGGTCGTGGTCTCAGTTGTCGACTGTCAGGAGGACGTGCCACCAAAGATTCTCACGTCGCAAATTTATGGAATTTTATTGCCATATTATCGCAACTGCTTTTTATTCCACGTAAAGGATGCGATGCACATAAAGAATATGTCTGCAACAACGACGACGACGACGCTTAGATTCCTTGCACTGGTGTGTGTGCACTCGGCGAATCTAAGAGGCGTTACGTATTCCACGCATGCATGCGCCGAAGAAATTCCAAAATTTGTTCATTGCTCAATTCTGGTTACCGCTGGCCAGCGGTGGTGGTACTGTGTGCTTCTTGGTATTTTACCGAAGTGCCTAATGAAGCCTTAAAAATGAATTAATTATGCTAATGGGCAACGGGGCCGAGTGGCGGCCGCACCGAAGGAGAACAGCCAGTGAATTGAGTGATTAGCCGTAGAGGTGGAGGTGAGAGAAATGAAAAACGAAGAGTATCAATCTGATCGAGCGGTGTTGGGCATCGGGAACGGCACGTTGGAGGTGGTGGCTATCGGTGGTCAGTGGCCCTGTCGGGGCATAAATCAAAATTAAGATCTTGTATTCAGCTTATCTTTTCGAATATTCTGTGATGGACGTAGATGTGGCCATACCTTGTGGCGACACCTGACGAATGGCAATGATGGGCAAGCGTGGCGGCACTGATGTGAGAGTTTGGAGTGAAGGAATAATTTGCCTGGGGAGCCTATTTGTCTGTGAGTTGTGAAGGGAGCGTCGTAGACGCGTGTTATAATGCGGTGATGGGTGATGAACTTTTTGTGGAGTTTGAGTGGGTGGAGGAGGGGCCATAGGAGTGAGACACAAGATGTGCAGTAAGATAAGCCTTTCGAAAAGCTCACAGTCTTCGAGTTTTTAATTCGGCTCGAAGGACCAAATTACATTCCACAAAGTTTAAAGCGTCCGTATTCATAGGCAGTTGATCGTGGATGACAACTGAAAGCAGGAAGTTGAACCTGGACCTTCAACGTGTGAATGTGGCACTCTATCTACTACGTCACAGCCGCCGCGATATCTAATTTTGGGTTTTTTAAAAAGCCTTTTCATCGACAGTAAATAGCCTTTGCACAAAGTCGATGAAGTCTTAAAAATGTAAAAACAAACAGACAAGCAAAAGAGTAATCTGCCTTTGCAGCTTTAAATTTAGACCAAGTTGCAAGTTCGAAATGACAAGTTCTTCTGAGTTCCCGCAAATTGGGATTGTAGTGTTCTGTTCGATAGGAGGGCTTTGATAAATAGCCTACCGAGATTAGCATATCGTCTTAACTTTACCAATTCGGACGCACATGTGCCATTTGCGCTTTCCACTTTATACTGGGACAAACTAAAAATATAGACATGCTTCTGAAGTGAATATTTCGCCATCATACGTCAAAAATAAGGTCTCGTAACAGATTAGGGAGAAGTAGCAGGAAGTGAAGAAGGAGTGAAGGAGAAGGTAGAGAAGAAGGAAAAGAAGGAGGAGTTAGAGAAGAAGGCGACGAAGTAGAAGAAGGAGAAGAGGGAGAAGAAGAAGAAGAAGGAGAAGAAGGAGAAGAAGGAGAAGAAGGAGAAGAAGGAGAAGAAGGAGAAGAAGGAGAAGAAGGAGAAGAAGGAGAAGAAGGAGAAGAAGGAGAAGAAGGAGAAGAAGGAGAAGAAGGAGAAGAAGGAGAAGATGGAGAAGATGGAGAAGAAGGAGAAGAAGGAGGAGAAGGAGGAGAAGGAGAAGAAGGAGAAGAAGGGGGAGAAGGAGAAGAAGGAGAAAAAAGAGAAGAAGGAGAAAAAAGAGAAGAAGGAGAAGAAGGAGAAGAAGGAGAAGAAGGAGAAGATGTAGTCGACGAAAGCCCTAACCAAGGACGAGGACAGTCCCAAGGTGGTTTTGGATCCTAGGAATGTTTCTTTTGACCCTTGTCTAGCAAGTCTATCCGCCACCTCGTTTCCAGGACTCAGACAAGTCTCAGGCGAATTTAGACTGCCGAACAAATTAGGGAAAGATTTCCATTCATGGACTATCTTGGAAGGAGTTAAAGGTTTGAGTAAGGCCACAAGCCTAGATTAATAGTCGCGAAGATACTTCGCCCCTTCCACTTATTCTTCACAATATAGTTTGTGGCCATTAGGAACCGCCTAAAAGACTTACGCAAAATTAGCTAAAGAGGTATGAATTCTAATGTTGTCGTTTTCCACTACGGTCCCGGCTCCAGAACCCTCCACCGCCTTGGAGCCGTCTGTGTAAATTAGACTACATTTCCTTTCTGGGTTCAGTTTCTGGCCAAAGCCAGTCCTGGACACGGGAAAAGTCGACTTTGTGTAATTGACGCAACTGGTTTGTGAGTGACTCCGCATTGGACGGCTAGTGTCATAGGAGATGTGGTGGGCGAGGTAATCGAGGCTCCAGTGCGAGTTTAACCAAAGACCATTCGCTTTTAGTCGGAAGAAGGCCTTGATTGTGCATTCCATAGTGTGGTTGTCAAGGAGAGTGCGATTAAGAAGTGCATCAAGACAAGAGCCAGGCGCTAGAAAAAGGAGCTGAGCAGCTGACTCAAACCGTCTCGATAATATTACCAAAAGCCGTATTTGGTTTGAAAGCTTTTAGAATGAAATCCTTGATTCGATTGAAATGGAAAAGCTTTAACTGCTTACGGGTTCTGACGCTTAAAAAGATCCAAGGAGCTTCACGGGAAGGCTGTTTGATGTGAATCCTTGATCGCCTGCAGAGAAGAGAATGGACTCTGAAAAGGACTGCAGATTTCCAAAGAAATTTCCTGAGTGGTTCATAACCATGTTCTAAATGAAACGGCAGCCAAATTGAAATAACAATTGGAATTGAAAGTTGGAAATGACTGCTGGAATTGACAGCTGGAACGGACTGGAATGAAATATAAATTGAATGCAGAGTCTATTAGGAAACTGTAAGAGTCGCAAGTTCTTGTACTAGCTAAAAACGATGCTTACGTGTCGCTCAGGGAGATGAAGCTACATCTATAAGTCATATGATCTATTTGTCAAAATATTCGACTTTAATAGACTTGTACAAAGTCCTCATAAGGAGACGATACCAAGCAAATCTGGCATCTCCTAGTCAACTACTGAAGTCAAAGGGAAAAAAAGCGGACGATTTGTTTTGGAAACATCTCCATTGCAGAGTAAACAGATAGCAAACTCAAATTCCACTTCAATAAATCCGAAATCCATTTTTCATTCGTCGCCCTGTAGATTGTCTCGCTCCCCACTTCATTTCTCACATAAACTCCATCCCTCATCGCATTACTTTAAATTTGTTAAACCTTCACATCCGTGTGTCCACACCTCGCTCGCTGGACCGTCCCCGTTTGCATAAGCACCGCTATCATTAGCCCCGTTCCCAGGGAGTCGCGAGGAATTCTCCAAATAACTTTCTTTCCCTCTCATTATATCAAAATTACTCGTAATACCGCTCCGAAAGGTGACAGCTCCATCGCACTCGGGCATGTCTATCGTGAAATCTCCGCACCAGGCACACCACGGGAGAAGGGCGGGCATGAGTTGAGGCAGATCTCTCGCCTGTCACTTGTCATTTTGGCAGAAAAAAAAACGAGCGTGGAATGTATGCGAGGTGGTCTTTATGACGCTCCGTCAGCTGGTGACAGCGCTGTCGCTGATGATGATGTAGACGTTGACAATCCACAATCTCTCGAGAAAGTCAATTGTCAGAGCGGGACACTTTTAATTTCGCGTTCTTTTTTTTTTCTTCTTCTTTTGAGGAATACCATGTCATTGTGCAATGTGAGCACGGGGACTGGTGGTGGAGTGGCGGCAGTTTGGTCGTGTTAGCGAGACAATAGAGCGCCACACTGCACCGCACTGGCATCGAAAGTGAACACGGTACTCGCTGTAAGGTACACCGTCCAAAGTGGGGTATGGCTTGGCACAGCCTTCAAATGTGCGGAGAAGAATGTGGAAAAATGCGCTTGATCCATGACCTGAACACCGCGACCATGATGACTGTGATGCGCGCAAGCGCGAGCTCGCCCTGCAATCACGGTGATTTGTGAGTGCGCCACACTTTCACTTGCGTCGATCTCGTCGTCGTCGGGCGTCAATTAGGTGACGCTGCACATTGCATGCAGTTCATCCCGGGCACCATCACCGATTTGTTTGGCATGTGAACCGCGCGCTGCAAGCACAAAGGCACCGAAGAGGATGTTAATGACATTGGCAGCCCCTGTTGTTTTGCGGCCTCTCTCATCGATTCAGGGGCAGCCCACCGACCAGGGGCTCTTGAGTGCATACTTTTTTTTTTCGTTGTCGACATTTCGCAGCGTCTCTCGACTTGTAAATGGTTATTTGGGTTATGTAACTAATTGGAGAGAAATTAAGAGCTCTTACTGGTGTCTCGCCTTGTCTCGTCCCGCGTGCGTGGTTGAAAGCCTGCTCCTCAGTCGAGGGTCAATTCAATAAATTGAAACGTTTTTCTTGCGTTTTTTTGTGAAACTGTTTGTTCAGTTCTTCTCGGTGGTTGATAATTGCTGCAGGGACAGGGAGGCGAACGGGGAAAAATTGTCTCATTAGCAACGGGGACTGTTTCGACAAATCGTTCGTGTGTTTCCAAAGCTTCGAATTAATTTGTGTGACTTTGACCGAGTCCGTGTTGATAGGCAGTCTGCCGTGCAAAGTAGACAGGTGTCAGCTAGTTCAGAAGCGAGGCGAAGACTTTCTACTTCACGGTGGCTTATTGGCACTGATGGGATTAGTCTGTGTTACGAAATCGGTTCTCTTCTCATTATACCATTTGACAGCGTCATTACTGGCGAAACTGACTGGTTTCTTTTGGGGGAAAATGCACATGTAACGGCTGTCAGCTAATGGGCGTCATATTGTCTGCGATGATTGAAGGGCGTGTAACTCTGGCCGATGTTGTTCGGTTTCCTTGAATAATTGAGTGGTTGTTTAGTAGAGAGAGGAAGAGAGAGAGAGAGAGAGAGAGAGAGAGAGAGAGAGAGAGAAGAAGTGGGGCGTGTTAAATTTATTGAAAGTTTGGTCTGTTTGAAACTTTTCAATGAAAGGTTTCAAAATTTGTCCTCAGCACTTGAAAACCGATCGTTTTGCCCATTCGTCACAAGTAGGGCAATCCAACTCCATTTCAATTGAATTGGTTCTTCTTGAAGGAACTTTGAAGCATTGATAGTTTAAAGCAGTCACTGCAGATCATCAAAGTGGCCGCACACGGCGTCCAAAAGCCAGCACATGGTAAATTGATGTTCTGTTCTGGCAGGGTTCCTCGACTCGGGGCCTTGAAAATCCAAGAGGACAACTTGGATTTTGGTGGATTGATTTGAGTCTTTTGCTTCAATTGTTAATTACCCAATGCAGATTTTTTTTGGAGATCGGGAGACACTGTAAGGGAGTGCGCTAGCTTAAAAACTGGCTCTTTGTACTAACAGCAGAAATCAGTAATATGAAGATTACCCTTAAGGTGTCAGGTGGACTGAATGCGATCGTAGAATCAATAAAAAATACGTTTTCCAAGAAAACATCTTCACTCCCCATGACCACATGCAAAAAGATTTTGCGGGGTGGATTCTATTTCGCTCGTCAGAACTTGTCATTTCGCAGATCAAATCTTGGGGAACATTCAATTGACCCATTACCTACATATCAAGTCTAATATGTTTTGTTTTGGTAGACCGCATGCTTGGATGAAACTACAAAACAGTTGAATTCAGTGCGACTCGTTTCTACTTGAATGTTTAACGCGTCAAATAAATGATTAAATAATATGGTACTACAGTCCCCAAAGGACCAAAACCTGCGCTATAAAGTCAATACACCTGTCTTGCGCTTTTATTTTCACACACGTAGAGGAGACACAGGGTTTATTGGCAAATATGAACGACCATATTTGAGGTTTTTCTTTGATTACGCTAAAAGAGCACAGGTCTTTAAGTGGTCGAAGCAATTAAGCAATTTATAAAAGGTGGTGCCGTGGAGGTGTTCAGTTCTCTTCTCGAATGAGAAAACAGATTGTAGACGAAAACAAGTCAACTGGTATTTCAGTCGTTGTTATGATGAATCCAACCAGTGAATCTCATTCTGGTTCTCTTCTTGCAAAGCCTAGAGAATTTCCTACTCCTCCGCACCATCGTGTGCGGTTTCCTGAAAAATCATTCGGCTTTCTCCAGCTCTTCCCCAGTCGTCGGGACTATTCTTCTGGTGGTCGTGGTTTGGCGGATTCCACTACACCGCGTGTTTTTGGTACGAAATTTATTTCTTTTTAATGAGTAAGACCAATGTACTGCCACATGCGCCGGAAAATAAGGGTTTCTATAGGTTTCTGGCTCGTTCTTTGATGAAGTTTGTTTGAACGAACATCCAATGTATGTTAGTTTCCAAGTTCAGCACCCATTTGATATCACGGGCTCAACATTGGAGCGAAATAGACACAGATTCGTGTCTGAGCTAATGACATTGCTACTCTATAGTGTAGACAACATACCAAATGCTGACTTAGATCTCGGAATTCGGTTTGCGACATTGTCTTCGGGCCCTTCATTCGGTGAGACAATACTTCTGATGTATTGGAAACCCTCTACTCTCTCGACCAATTGCACGCCAATTCACATTTGATCGATTTTCCCAAGTTTGTGAAGTTTCATCGTTTCAAATTATTAGTAAAGTTAATTGAAAAAACAATCAAACACGATAAAAGTAGCCAAAAGGCATACAAAAATAAACAATCTTAGGTTAGCTTAGAGCCCTTGTTAAGAGTCAGTATTTGATCACCAAGCTAGTTAAAGCATGTACTGGTAGCAACATTGAAAAACAATATAAATACAGTATAAAACTGTCCTATTTGATAGACAATGTTTTTCAACTGGCTGGGAAACTTTGTTTTTGACGTGTTGATTAGCTCCCCACGGAGTTTGCCTCTCTCCCCTTTGTTGGCATTTGGTGGAGGTCCATTCTGTGTATAGAGTAGACGTACGTTGTCACGGTAGTCAAGTTGATATATTGAGATGAAAGGGCCAATCGGTGGACTAATTACCAAAAAACGCAATATTGGGGATAGGAAGCAACCTTTTACGGCTCCCCTTTAGATTTTGAATTCTTCCCACAACTTTTCTTTATGCAGAACGTGACACTTAGACACAGCGTAAGTCGCCTTGATAATATTTATAAATCCATCTGGGATGCAATTCAAGCCAAATAAATTCTTCACTGAAATTGTCGGGAGCTTTGTCAAAATCAATGCGTGAAGTGCACAAGTGAAGTGATGACCAATATTTTAAACACTGCTCAATGTTCGTACGGTAGGTATTGATATGATCCACACTGAAGGATCCTATGATCTTCATCAGATGTTCCCTAAATCGCCCTAGTACATGGATAGGTAGTACCCATCCAATTGTCGCACTGCAATAGGTTTCCTTTCTTAGGAAGCTTAAGGATTATTCCTTTCTTCTACTCTTCGGGGAAACCTTCTGCGCTATAAGTCGGGATAGCTGCATTGGAATCTTTGAGCTTCTTACATTTGTCAACCAGAAGCCAGTTCCACAAGCTTCCCATGAAAAAATAATGCTCCCTGAGCGTCGCCAGTTATCGACTCTTGAATAATCATACAGTAAACACAGAGCACAGTATTTGCGTCATTTCGGCATTTGCGTTGTTGAAACCGAAAGACTTTCCATCCTCGGTATGTGTATCAACCCAACAATTAGTTGGAACGATCACATATTTGAGGTCGCCAAAAATGCTGCGAAATGTCTAGGTTTCCTTAAACGATGCAAGAAGTACTTCACCCCCTCTGATCTGGCTACAATATACAAGGCATACATACGCCCAAAACTTGAGTATAACGCTCCTATCTGGTCAGGTGCTTCTAAGACCTCCCTGCACCTGCTGGATAGAATTCAAAAGCGAGCGATAAAACTTATAGGTGACAGTAATATTGCGAAGTCGATTGACTCGTTAGAACACCGACGTAATGTCGCGTCGTTGTCACTTTTTTATCGCTATTTTAACAAGAAATGCTCAGATGAATTAGCCAGTTGCATTCCTCCCCTTCAAGAATTCACCCGCAATACGCGCTTCGCTAGGAATGCCCATCAATTCACCCTCAAGCCCTCTTTCGGATGTGCAGTCAAATTCCGAGACTCGTTCTTTAGCCGCACTACACGAATCTGGAATGCTCTTCCCAGCTCGATTTTTCCTCCTCATTACAATCCACAGGCATTTAAAACCAATGTGCATCGGTACCTCCTCTCCCTCTCTTCCTCTATACCTTCGGCCCGTGCTGTGACTTGATCCGGTCACTTAAGGGTACTCGCAACCCCTTTTCACGCGTCAATTATAAAAAAAAAAAGCAGTGGCACAGTCCACCTCGGACTGTAGCGCCACAAGAAGAAACACAGAGCGTTTGATGCGTCTCTGTGGGCGGTCGTTCTATTATTGGTTCATATTTTGATGAAAACAACTTTGGTCTGGCAATCAATGGCAACGAAGTGTGCTAAAGCTAATATTTGATCATTATCAGTATGGGACACCAACAACGTGTGATTTGAACAGAACTCTGTTTTGCATAATACACCGCGGGCTACTTTGCACATTTTGCATAAGCGATTTGAAAACATGGTCGTTTTAAGTTAAGGTGGAGGGTTGCAGGCCATAGTTTTCCTTGATTCCGTTAAGTTTCTTTTCTGGTGAGAAATTTATGCGGCGAATTACAAACAAGCTACGACAGATGCGCTCAACACAAAACAAAAGTTCAATTGACTTTAAACTATGCTGCATCTATAATAAAGTTCAACCAAGCCATTGCATGTAATCTAGATTTCTAGAACGATTCGCTAAACATCGTCTTTTTTACGTCGTTCATAGTTACGTTGTGTGATGAACAAAAAGGTCTCGTCAGCATTACTTCCCTTTGTTGATTTCTGTTGGAGATCTCGTCTCGTGAGCTCCCTGTGTTGATTTCGCTTGGAGATGACTCAGAGTTTGACATTGGTAAAACTCTCAACTAACATTTCACACACGTTTCGTTTTAATTAAACTCACATATGGTACATTAAGTGCAAAATATGAACCTTAGTACATCTCATTAAACACATGCGAAACGGTTCGCGCTTTCGTTTACGCGAAAGTGGATCCAAATGACCTAGACTCCACACACTCATAAGTTCCACAAAACGAAATCAGATCAATGTTCCGTAAATTAAAACGAAGCCATTTGTGGCTTAGCCTAAACCAAGCTATCCATAATAATTCAGATTTCTTCTTGAGGTCGCATACAAATCTCACGGTTGCCGCCACACGTTTAACCCGTGGTAGTAACAAGTTCCGTGGCCACTCACATGAGACCAAACACTTAACTTTGTGATGATTATGAGCATTTGCTTCCACATCTCCCCACGACGAGGTTGAAGCCTCCGATAAACTTCTCACACCGGAGCTGTGCCGAGCTGAAACATCTATAAATAAACCTCGAAGCTACCTCTAATCCTACCGGCTGGTACCACGATGAGTCATTTGAATATCTCGCCTCTCGATCGCCGTATCATTCGGACATTTGCACCGCCAACCCCCGAGTGCCATCAGATTTATGTCTACTCTTCTGGTTTTCACCGTAAGCCAGGTCTGGTTTTAATGCTAAACTGGTTGATTGGCCCCACTTCTTGAGATCTTACCTAATTGCGTCCGATAGTTTATATTTGCCTAATTTGAATACTTTATTCCGGTTTTTCGCTTTACCGCTAATTATGGGCGGGTACATTTAGCACGCGAGTGGGCAGTCATCAGTCATCGACGCACATCACAATTGACCGCCACCAGCACTCTTGGGGCACAAAAGCCATCGCGTCAGTCGGCTCGAATTGTCACCTTGTTTGGCATCCCGACAACGCGGCCGCTGTGGATTAAGTTTCCTTTTGCAAGCGAAATCTAGCCCAGCAAACGCGACCGCGTTCCGAAAATGAACAAAGTTCACTTGCAAGCACTCACACACGCGTGCGCGAGTGGACGGCCTGTAGAAGAAAACGTTAACGCTCGATAAATTTACACACGTCAAGGTCGTCTGCGCTGTCACTTGAACGGCACTTTCGATTTCGAAACAGCGGACCAGACCGCGGGCACGCTCAGTCGCATTCGGGCACGAAAACGTTCGCTAATCGCTTTCTGAATATGAAACTTGTTTGCCTCCCTGCGCTTATTCGTCATCTGGTAAGTGATGACGAACCGGAGCTGTCAGTGCGTTGACGTTCCGTTGCTGCGCGACAGTAATTGTCGGCTTCCGGTGCGTGGTGTCAAGTGAATTCCGAAGGTGATGATTGTTTTACTTTCGGATTCAAATCATCTTCGGCTGCAGCTGCCGTCAGATGCTGTCAATCGCGATGACAGCGAATTGATAGATGGATCGCGAGATACGGTTTGCTTCAACAAGTCGTTTACATTCAATGCAATATTTGCGCGGTTGCCAATCGCAGAACGTAGGCAGTGGGTTGAAAGAACCCAAAAAGCCCACATCCAGCGGATTGCTCTCTGCGCGGGCACATGACAGCACCGTACAGTTATGCAAAAATGTCAGGAGCGACAGCGGGCACAGGGCGAAGGCAGTGATATTGCTATGCCCACGCTCTCGGCCTAGAACAAGTCGCACATGCACATGTCATCGAGTGGAATCGAAAACGTAGGAAAGGGACTATGGCATAGCCACGGTTGTTGTTGCCGTCGTCAGCGTCAACGCTGTAAGAGCGAGAGAGAGGGAAACAGATATCCATCAAAGAACCCACGAGGAATTTTCTCGTTCCAAATTGTGGATTATTTAGTGCATTCGCGTGTCGAGAGATGTTGAAATGGCGTGGAGACCGGTGGTCGTGTCATTGACTACTTTTGGATATGCTGGGCGCTCGTGGGTGCTGCTCCGACACTCAGCTGGATGCTTTCCGGTGGCCGAGAGGTGAGTAGCGCGTGATGCAGGTCATGACGTGAATGATAGACGGTTTGGGGAAAATTGAGAAACACATGGACAGGCAATAAACAGCAAAATACCGGAAGGTGAAGTGAAATTAACCTCAAAATGTGAAACAAAATGGAAAATCTGTACACGCATGGCATGCGAGGTGGGCAAACAATGCTTATGTTGTCGATTTCACGGCTCAGAGGGAAATGTCATTTTCAAGGCGATGAAAAATATTTCATTTCGAGGTGAGAATGCGAGGAAGGAAATGACGTGAAGTCGTAATAAATCAATTTGCGAAGGTTTCGTTCTAAAAGAGGTCGGGTAAGACGGATTTGAAAGATGAGGAAGTAAAAGAGGGCATTCTCAAAGTAGAAACGACATCGTCAAAAATCGTACGCCAGCGACTTAATGTGTGTGGTTTTAGGTGAGTGACCACTGGCATAGATAAAGTTTTCACACTGTTGCAGGCTCGGACAAGGCGGCACCCAGCGTGGATAAAGGCAGGAGTTTTGACATTTTTGTCAAATTTGTTAGAATTCGTAGGATGACGATGAAGAACTCACACTGTTCCGTAATGGTTGGTATTTAGCTGATGTGAAAAAAAGTTTAAACGTCGTCATGTGACATCTTTACAGCATTCTTGATACGGTTGCGCGGAATTTAAAGTCACGCAGATGACATTAACGAGAAAATCGAACCGGCAATGCTGACAAAGCAGTTCATTTGCCTTAATCTTGAACGTCTTTTAAGGACAGGCAAATAGGAAACAAAACTTGGAATATTTCGTCTGCTTGGGAGTTAATAGGGACAACCACGTAAGCTACATATTGGCTCTGTTTAACACTTTGAGGACGGCGTGTACCACCGGTGGCTCACATATGAATATTTTATCTGGCGGCGTGTTTGAAGAAGCAGTGCAACAGAAGCAGCATGATATCGATGTGTGCAAATATTTTGTTTTTCCTCAAAATGTGAAATCTTTCTGTGCAAGGCGTCGCCCGATAAAGCAACGATTGATTTTTGCTGCCTCCAGATGATGCTAAATACAAAAAACTGTGCCATCATCAACGTGTTAATGTTTCTTTGGATTCTAAAAGAAATCTAGTTTAACAATCTTCTGTCAAAAACCAACCTTGTCCAATCCAGCGGAGATCAAGATTCGGTATTTGGACTTTGAAGTACCTTAAACTTTGAAAGTTATGAGCTATGTGTGAAGGGAAATAATGGGATCAAGTAGAGTACATCCAAAGAAAAGACCTGGTTCAAATGGAGTTATAATCTGAACTTTGATAATTATGCAGTTGTCGTTAAATAAATTGGACACTAGCCTGGAGGTACAACTAGAATACATCCCGGTCCACCCCGAACTGTAGACAAAGCGGCTGTTTGATGTGAAATCGCCACGTACGAGTTGGGGCACACTTCCTAAGTCGTCTTTAAATATGGTCTTGCACTGAAATAAAAAAAAAAAGGAGTCGTCTTGTGATCATTCAAGACTGTCTAGCACCTGTTATAACCTTTAAAACGTAGGAAATTGGAACTGTTCAAAAATTCCTGAAATTCAATGTGACATAACCTTAATCTTCACTCATTATTTTATCATCAATCTTTAAAGTTGTTTAACAAGCTAGCGTAATGAAAACTTCTGAAAACAGGTTTAATCCAGGAGCATATATTCCACTTCTTTTATAATTTTGAAGCAAAAAGTTAGCTTCAAATTCTTCTGCCCGTTGACATAAAAGTAAAAGTTTTATGAATTTCAGTTAAAAGTGTACCACAGCCTTCTGTTAATTGTCTCATGCATCAGCTGAACTAACCCAATAAACTATTCATTTCTGATCTAAGATTGAATGATTCTTAAATCTTTGTGAAAAGTCATAAAAAACAGATTTATAAAAAAAATATACCGATTCAACTGCCATGCCAACCACACAGCCTTAAGTGCTCGCCGATCGTCTGGGGTTGTTCAAATTGTCATCTCTCTATAATTTAGTGGTTGTCAATTTACCCCCAAATTGACTTTAATTACGAATTTTATTCGCACGTGCGCCGACTGTCGCGATGACTCACAATCCAAATTCCGCCTTAAGGGTCCGTTGTTCGACAACATTTTAGCCGCTGCTCTAATCGCTGATAACGGTCATCTGTGACCAGTTTCCAGTTAGTCCACCTGGTCATTAAAATAATATAACTCCAGACATCCAGTCCTTGGGATATCATTACGCCGGGTAGCTGCCAGAAGCAATACGAAATAGGAAAGACCCCTTCTGTCAGCCAAAATGAAGTATACAACCTTTCCACAGATTGCATGTCCACCCGACCCGAAGTACCACCAGCTGCGGTCCGAAATACTAACCAGCTCGACTAGATCTTAAGCCCAGCCGTCCGTCTACGGCTAAACTAGTTCCAGACATAAGCCGGTCCTGATTTCCCACAATCCGAGCTCACCCCAGCCAGAAACACACATTCCCTGTGGCATTTCCAAACGAAAATTAAGTAAAATTCGAAAAAAATTAAACTCAAATAAATGTGAGATACACATGACAATCCGAAAGATACACTCCGCCACCCCCGCCTGGTCCGCTGCGTCCTCCGAGACCGCTGTGACCGCCGCCGCAGTCGCTCTCTTTCCATTGGGCAGCCGTGTGATAAAGCAGTTTGACTTGTTCGCATACAAGTCGTTAACTAGGCCCGACCGAGGGGTGTTGCAAAACGTAAGCATGCTTATTTTCTTCATGAGATTGTTGTCCAATTTTATCACCATCGGTGCGCGATGCAAGAGTGAATTGCAATCTTTAAATTTACGTAAAGCTGGTCAACAGCATCAATTGCATTTGCGTCACAGCCACCGCCACTGCCACCGACTTGGTCGGCCACAGATGCAGAGTGCAAAGATACAAGCGGAGAGCACATTTGGTATGCATTTCACAGTTCAGCGATCAATCTGTGGTATAATTCCTCCGCTTAACCTCAGCCATTGGACGCTAGCGCAGACGACGACGATGATGATGATGACGATGATGAAAATCCAGTTAAGGTGCAGTGAAGACGGGAGGACGCCCCGGAGGAGGTCTTGCCCCGGAGGAAGCGCTATGAGGAAAATCCATCCTTCAGTCAAAAGTCTGAAGTGGAAAGGCAACTCCCAGTGATTCATTTCCTCGGCACAGTTTCGTCTCCTATTCACATCGGATTGCATAACCCTGAGGCACCCCGACTCGTACTCGTTCTGGGGTTATTTGTTTACGGAGATATCGTTTTCATTTCGATGAAATCGGATACACGCGAGTGTACGCGACGGTTTATTAGGGATGGAATTATGACATAGAGGTGGTGCTCCAGTGCCTCCGTGTAGGGACCCTCGAAGTCATTCAGACGTGGAGTCTTGTGTGTCTCGGAATGTCGTAACGACAAACGGACGGACAGACGGGCAAGAGTCTCTTCGCCTCTTAGATGCCAGACGCATTCAATTGCAAAATAATGATCGATGAGGGGTGCGGCGGCAGCGGCTACGGCAGCGGGAGCGGCAGCAGAGATAGTGATACCAGAGTGAAATGAAAATGTGGAGCAGTAAAGTGTGACAAATCTAGTTTGGATTTGTTTTTCATAAGAAAACATGTTGGGGGTGTGCAAATGGCGGAGGGAATTACATCATCGTGTGGTAAAAGTCGTGGAAAGTGATGCTGTTTTGTGGCAAAGAAGTGAGACTGCGAGCAGTGCAATTTGGAGCAGAACCGCCGCTGTTAGATTCAGTGAGTTTCTTCATGACGATCAGTACGTTCAAGATGCGGAATGACGGGGGGATGCTGATGCTGATGTCGTTGTCGTGAACTTAATTCCGTCTTTTCCGTGATTTCATAATTGAAGCAGCCAAGAGGAAGCACATTGAAGGAGTTTTAGTCATCGGGAGGTTTTCAAATTCAATTAGACTCTCCACAAATTTGTCCTCATGAAGGAAATGCCACGTTGAAACGTTTTCAAACTTTGTCAAAGTGTGGAAAGTTCTGTTCAACACGGATGACTGGACTTTTGAAATGAAGCCATTTCAAGCCAGTGGTGGACAGAAGTGTCCCTGAAGGCGAACTTGTGTATGTTGAAGCATTATAAACAGCTGCGTTCAATGTTATAAGCATCAGCCTCAGCTGCTTGGAGTTGTTGCACGTCTGTCCATTGGATAAACTTAATGCTGGAAGACATTGCAAGTTGCAAGACGAACTTGATGTGGAAGTAAAGTCGTCCACTACAGCAAGGTTTGCCTTTGCTTTCCTGCCGAATCCTGAGTGCGGATAATCAGTGACCGTGTGAAGCTCTTCCTCAAAGCGTATTTCAACTACCACAATGAGGACATTCTTCAAGTTGATACATATGCAGCCTTTTCTTAATTCTTTTCCAACTTCAAGAAATTAGATCCATCGATTTTTAAGAAGACCGATGGTTGGAAATCCAGTTCCATAAAAACTGTGTTGCATGATTAAACAGACCGGTTATGGAGAGCGATGGTCTTACCGACAGGCTGTCTAATGCAAGGACACTAATACTCCAGCTATGCACCTTCCGACTTTCCCTATGTTTATGTCGACATTACCGTCGACTTTCCATGTCCAGGACTGAATTTGGCAAGAAAATAAGCCACGAAGGGAATCTACTCGAATATTCACTGACGGCTCTAAGAAGATACAGAGATCAGGAGCTGGAGCCATCGTGGAAAACGACAACGATAGACTTTACATCTCGTAAGGTATCTTCTTCTAACAAAAACTTTTAAGATCCTAATAGCCACGATTGTTATCAAGAATAGTTGGAAGAAGCGAAATATTTGCGTTTTTTGGTTTCAAGGACACCGGACATTAGATTGCCGATAAACTGGCTAGTGACCGTATCAAAAAAAAGTATCAAAAGAGACAATCAAACAGACCAAACCGACCTTGGGACTGGTGGCCTTCTACACGTCCGAATGAACCTTAAACAATTTTTGGCATGTTTTCGGATGCCGACGAGTACATCCAGTCACTTTTTTTCAAAATTGAATGTTTCGTGATTTTCGAGGTACGCGGCACGCAATACCCGGATATGCAAAATGTGGGTTTATAGCCCGAAATCCTTCTTAGACCACTGGTGGCCTTCTGGACGTCCGAATGAAGTCCTTGGTCAAGGCTTCCATCGGCAGTTGGGTCCCCAACAGCACAACAAGAGATGACATGGCTCTCCAGGCATGGGGCTACCTTGGGACGAATACCAGTTGAATCTCTCGACAGCACAAACAAAGATGGCATGACTCTCCAGGCATTCCTTGGAGCTCTTGATCAAGTTTTCCCTCAAGTTTATCGACAACAGGAACCAGGACTTTTCAAACATTCCTGGGACAATCTTTGGACAGTTCGCGTCCTTGGTCAAGGCTTCCATCTGCAGTTGGGTCTCTCAACAGCACAATCAGAGATGCCATGGCTCTCTAGGCATGGGAATTCTTTGGGACGACGCACGTCCTTGGTTAAGGCTTCCATCGGCAGTTGAGTCTCTCGACAGCACAAACAAAGATGGCATGATACTCCAGGCATTCCTGGGAGCTCTTGATCAAGTTTTCCCTCAATAGTTGGCTTTGTCGACAACAGCAACCAGGGACGGCATGACTTTTCAAGCATTTGTGGGACAATCTTTGGACCTTAGTCAACGTTTCCATTAACAGTTGGGTTTCTCTACAGCACAAACAGAATGCAAACTGACCAAGCGCATTTCCCGCATTTCCATAGACAACAGGTTCTCTTACTTAACTCCGACCTGTGACCTGGAAACTTCAACTAATTGCAAATTGATCTCCTTGGCCAAAGTGATTCACATTCTTACCCAACACCAGATCAAGTTTCTTATCCACTTTCACATCAAATCCACCCAATCCGTCCATACATTCCATAAGCAGCAGATCAACTTCGCCGCGGATAGACTGCCAAATGCCCCTCGATCCGATCAAGGCTTCAGATTTGAGGCTCATAAAATTGTTATCCACTTCGCAAAACAATTTTAAAACGTCATCCAAACTCTGGTTCCTGGTCGGGAGACTTTGAAATGCCCATCATGCTTAAGTACTACAAGTCATACGTCTTCGGGTTGACAACCACAGACGAGAGTCACTCAACTCCTAACGTTATGAGCAGATCTTGACAAAGCGAAGTGCGCCCTTTTGTGAATTCATGAGCGCCACCAGCTGCGAGCCTTTTCCCAGCCGCGCATACTAATTGGGCGCGTCGAGACGCTCGAATCAGAAATCTATGATCGATCAGGAGTGTCTGTGGTGTGGAATTCCAAGATCAAGATGTGGTAGGACGTTTAACGGGGAAAGGTTTGATTTCTGAGTAGAATGTGAATGCGATGACTGAGGTAGCGGTGACAAATTGGGTGAGATGAGCGCGATATTGTCAATATTTGCCGTTTTCAGCGGATGTGGACGGGTTTGTGGACAAGAACTGAGATCGATTACGAAACGAGAAGTGTCTGCGAAAAGAGTGTTTGGGGTTATGCAACGTAACGTGGTCAAAATTCACTTGTGGACGGGCGTTTGGTTGATTTTTTATTGTGTGTTCATTTGGCGTCCTTCGAGAAAAGGCAAAAATGTTAAGGTAGCACTTTAGGATCCACAACATCGACGTCTCAGACAGAGCGTCACATTAGGCAGCAGAAACTTCGAGTCAGGCAAGGACTTCGTCTAGATCGACTCCAAGGTAAAAAGGGACAATAAGATCAGTATCGAATTCAAACGCAGGATCACTCTCGCTGTTTCTTTGGGCTCAGCAAAAAAAAAAAAAAAACAAAAAAAAACATGAACCTGCACAACAAAGATTCAATTCCAACAATTGTCATATCTGCGGCAGTAGGGCCAGTTTCCGCTTCTGACCGTCACCGTTAACCAACTGGCATTCACACGAAAAACTAAGCTGTCTTTGTAGAACAGCTTGAACAACCCAGTCCCACTTGGTGGCAAGAAAACTTGGTCGTTATTGAAAGTGGATGAAGAAGCCCTTAGTCTTTTTGGGTCAAAAGTTGTGTCTGCGGTTTTTGAGCTTGTTTGCTTTGGAGGGGAACATTTACGTACGGCGGCATGGTCCTTGTCAAGCGTCATCGAATGGAGCGCTTAATATGGCTAGGCTCCACCAGCTCTGGCCGAAAAATCTTCAAATGTTAACCATTGAGACGGCGCAACAGAGATACGCTGAGGTGGCAAACACGAGTAGAGAAGGGCGACTCAATTAGGAGTACGCAATTGGAGGCACCTGGCGAGAGATCGTGCTGGCTGGTGATGAATGTTGGTCGAAGCCAGGCCATCCTCTGGCTGTAACGCCACACAAAAAACAAAATAAAATAATTTTCGGAGGATCCTTGGTTGTGTGGAAGGTGTCCCTTAAAATTTAATAAGGTAGGGCCCTACACACAGATTGGCATCACAATTTTCTCAGCTGCCATTTTATTGTTGTTTGGAGAACACGTGAACCTCAGCCACCTCAGATGCAGTCATAGTCAGGGGACAGATTTGTGTGCGACCGCTGGGACATTTTCAGTCTTTGCCCGTAACATGATTTAGGGTACTTTGAGAATTTACTGACATCAGCAGAGATTAAAACCTT
Source organism: Eristalinus aeneus (assembly GCA_955652365.1). Lineage (NCBI taxonomy): Eukaryota > Metazoa > Arthropoda > Insecta > Diptera > Syrphidae > Eristalinus > Eristalinus aeneus. The sequence continues at coordinate 51,151,366 of OY019132.1, forward strand.
CCCATTCAAGAAGAATTTACTATTTCTGGCTTTCAGGCCTTGTGACAGCGCGTAGTTTGCCATCAATGACACAGGAAACAGGCACCAACCTAGACTGTCCCGGATTGTCGAAGCTTCAATTAAATCGGCAACGTACTCGTTGACGCCAGACAAGTGTCGAAAATATTAAAGATCATGTGACGAGGAACAAAGTGAACAGTTCAGGACCCTCAAGGGTTATAATAATAATAATAATTGTTGGCGCTACAGTCCAAAGGGGGACCAGGGCCTAGCTTGCTCATCAACTACTCGTGTTGTGCGCGCTACTGTTCTCTTACGAGTAGAAGGTGCCTACAGTTTTTTGCCGACTCCGAACGGAGAAATTTGAGAAGCTTTCTTAGACAGTTATTACTCTTTGAGTGTTGTCAGCAGCTCGAAAGAGGTGGTGCCGTGAATAATTCGAAAAATTTGTGTTGAGCTGGGAGTCGAACCTAGACCCTTCGGCGTATGAGCGTCGCACTCTACCCACTACGCCACGGCGACCAGTGCGTTGGAGCAGCCAAAAAGAGGGAGATTGGACATCGCACAACACGGGCGACTTCCAGAGTTAAAAAAAAAAACAAACTATTGAATGAGGGGGGCTCTACAGTTAGCCTACTTGTGACTTGGTAGACAAATGAAGTAGTCAAGTGATTATGTGGACGCAAAGCCCGTGCTAAAACGCGAACCGGAACAAAAAGAAACTCAACAAGCATAGAGTCTATTAGGCAGTAGTCTAGTCACGTGTATAAGGGACCTACAGTTTTTTACCGACTCCGAACGGCGAACTTTGAGAAGCTTTTTCTTGGACAGTTATTACTCCTTCAGTGTTGTCAGCAGCTTGAAAAAGGTGGTGCCGTAAAAAATTCAAGGTGTTCAGCTTTGAATCGAACTTGGTCTTTCTGCGTGTGAGCGTCGCATATTACCCACTACGTTACGGCGGCCACTTCACATCAGATAACGAAAGTAAGGTGGAGCTTTGATTTGGGACTATCATTTTGGAAGGAAGGAAGAAGAAGGAGTTCTGTAGGAGTCTTCAGAATGAATGGGTGATTCGTCTAGAATCAGACCGTCTCGTAGAGTTGTCGGGAATAGCTTTGAATAATTTAATCACGCCGGTGAAGGAATATCTTTGAAAAATGGCTGTCAAAGCCAAGGGTAAAAAGCGACTAGATTTGTAGAAATACGACGAGCGTTCAATATATTCTCGGTATCGGATTAAGCTGTGGTTATACTTATATAAAAATTGACTTATTTATCAAGTAATGCTATTATTTTAGTGCATTCATGTAAAAATAATTTCACATAAATGCGATTATTAATTATCTCTAGTTAAACAGAATCATAATGGCAACTGAGACAATGACGGTGAAAATTAAGCATCGCGGTGTAATAAAATATCTCACTAAGCAAGAAAAAAACTGTTCATGAAGAGATGGTGGCTGTTTACTAGGATTCCGCACCTTCATTATCAACTGTGCAAAAGTGGTCAATATAGTTCAAGAGAGGCAAGGAGAGCATTAAAGACGATCCCCGCTTCGGCGCCCCTGCTACTGCTTATACGGGAGAAAGCTTCAAAGAAGTAGAAAAACTTGTTCTTGAGAATGCCTGAATAAAGGTGAAAATGATTGCAGAGATCACCCAGCTTTCAACTGGTACCATTCACACAATTCTTCATGACCATCTTAACCTTCCAAAGGTCAGTGCAAGGTGGATGCCACGAATGCCCACAACGCCTCAGAGAAAAGTGAAAATCGCATGCTGTAAAGAGCTTTTGGAGATGTCTAGTGAGAACGCGGACGGTGTTATGGATCGAATTGTTACTGAGGACGAAACATGGGTTCACCACTATGACTCTGAAAGCAAACAAGAGTCCATGCAGTGGCATAAAAAAAACAGACCTCTCGAAGAAGTTCAAAGTCACTCCGTCCCGGCAGACGGCTCATGGCCACAGTTTTTTGGGACTCAAAGGGAATCTTGCTCATTGAGTATAAAAAAAGGTGAAACCATCAACACCACATTCTACGCTTGCACTTTTGTGGGAGAAAATCAAAAAGAAAAGGCGGGGTAAACTTGCAGCGGGTGTGTTGCCTCTTCATGACAACGCTCCTGTTCACACGAGGCGAGTTTCCAAAACTGCTGCCCGATATTGTGGTTTCGAAGAAATCCAACACCCACCCTATAGTCCAGACCTTGCCCCTAGTGATTATTTCCTGTTTCCGGATTTAAAAAAAGTCCTCGTGGAAAAAGATTTTCGAATAATGAAGAACTCAAGTCGGTAATAAATGGATATTTTGCAGAGAAAGGGGAAATTTATTTTTTTGAGGGTTTAAAAAAGCTTATTTCAATATGTAACATATGCACTGATGTTAAGGGAGATTGTGTTGAAAAATAAAACCAATTTAAATTAAATACCGAGAATATATTGAACGCCCCTCGTACTTTTGACCTTCCCACCTTTAACACAACCCTCACCATTAACACATAAATTGGATTGCTTGCTTGTATGCTAAGGATACACGTGTGATAGAACTCTTCGCCAGGAGTTCGTCCATTTCTGCGCTGATGTCATAAGTGGTGACCAGTCAGTTTATTGACGAATGTCAAGAGCCTTTTTCTCTGTGTTTTTGACAGACTATTCGTTTCATAAATTTTGTTGCAAAAAGTAAACACAGTCGCTCGCTTCCGTGCATCTCTAATTCAAGGGCTGTGTAAATTTTCTCCACTTTGTAGGCCTCATTACCAAACTCAGTCCACCGTTGAATGGCAGTTCGCTATGGACACTCATCATGTCAACACAAAAGTCAAACCTCATGCCCACCACGCGGCGGTGCTTGCCGATGCGGCTAATTACTTTTTGATGACACAATGAATCCATCGCCCAAGCACCCTCGGTCATTCTAACACAGATTCTAATTACACCAAAATCCATTTCTTGACGAAATTAATTACCAAACTCCCGTGAGGTTAACAAACTTCTGTTGTTTGGTGTTTGTCTGTTTTTCCAAACAGAAAACATTACGCTCCAGTCTGATGAAGGCTATTAATCATCGGAATGATGTTAAGCAGCCATTTACCTTGACTTGAGACCTTCTTAATTTACAGGCCCCACTTGACAGCGGTGGCGTTCGAACTTCATTTTGTGTTTATCGTATTCAATGTGATTGGGAGAGGGGACGGGGGACATTTTCATACCTCTGTGACGATGACTAGGTATGTGAATGGTCACGAGTGTTTTTCGAAATGTCAAAAGTCTTGAAGAACTCTAGACAGAGGGAAGGACCGGTCGTTGAATATTAATTAAGAAGCTGATTTGTAGTTGAAAGTGTTGTAATATTTCACGGATACCACCCATGAGTAGGGGAATGAGCCGTGGTATGAGAAGAATCAATGTGGTTTGAAAATGCGTAAGTAACAAGAGAGAAATCAAAAACACTGTTGAAGCTATGTTTTGAGGTGGAATAAGTCTTCCGGAGAAAAATCATTCCTGAGAAATTCCCAGGGCTGGTGTGCACGTTATGTTCCACTCAATTTGAGTCAGATTGCACCTGCTGGGTATGGCGAGATCTTGAAGGTACTTCCAAAAAATGCTAAAAAATTGTACGAGCGTTTTTAAATTGAAAGTAATGGATTTTTTGGAAATATTAAAGAGGGTCTTGAACTTATTTAGTCGACTCGGGGAGACTATGTGGAGACGGGGTCGTCACCAGACCAGAAATATTTCAACTGTTTTTTTTTGGGAATTTTTAACCAATATTGGGAAAAGTCAAAAGGCTTCTACTTACTCCAGTCCTCAGAAATACCTATTTCCAGGTAAAAAATCAATGAAAGGGATTTCATACACTGCCAATCGGACACGTTTTCATTGAATGGCGATGGTAAATGCTTAAGCAGCCACTTGTAACTTGCAGATAGTGCAGAGTCCTTTACAGTCGCTTTCCAAAATATTTAACCAAAGGATGGAATGTAAAACAAATTCGATTTTCACTGACGTTTATCGGATAGTGCCATGTTTTTGCAGCTGTCATTATTGTAGAGCAGCATCATCTTAAGCGATCTATCTAGAGCCCCAAAACCACAGTTTATTGAGGACCACGTAACATTTGATAGCCAACTTCGGCAATGTCCTGATTTAGCAGCTGTTTGCTTCGGATCTGAGGTTCACGAGCAAAGTCATATGGGAACCAACCCTGCCAACAGTGTCCTGATTTGGCGACTGTTTAGTTCAGAATTGATGTCCAACTCAGCCGGAATTCAAGTCCCAATGCCTTTTGCATAGCCATGCCTTCAATGTCTTATCTGCAGACACCTCCCTAACACGTTGAGGACGGCGTTAACTAGCGATGGCCCACACAGTGTGAAGAAGCAGTGCAACAGAAGCAGCATGATATCGATGTGTGCAAATTTGTTGTTTTTCCTCAAAATTTAAAATCTTTCTGTGCAATGCGTCGCCCGATAAAGTAACGATTGATTTTTGATGCCTCCAGGTGATGCTAAATACAAAAAATTGTGCCATTGTCAACGTATTAATGTTTTTTACGGTACGACAGCGGCAGCGCGATGTGTGCACTTTACGCAAAATTTATTGTTTTTGCTTATGATGATGCAACACATTATATACAGCAACGTTTGATTTTTGAGGCCGAAAGATGATGTAAAATACAAAAAAACTGCGCCGTCCTCAACGTGGTGAAATCACTAACAGAGGCTGAGCCAGAGCACTGACACTGAATTGTTACTTCAAGGAACATTAAAGGCTCAACCATGTGTTCAAAGGATATCGACTAAATCCATTTGACCCCTTTGGCACAGAGCGGTTGCCAAATATTAGATTTGCCTTTATTCCTCCACCGATGTTGTGTCCTTAGAAAATACTTGCCCTGCTCCATATCTTGTAGCCCCCCTCTGTCGCCAGAGATGAGGGTTGTGCATATTAAGTTGTAAACTGTGATCCATTGTTCCTACAAACTCTGTTTTATATAGGTCTGCCAAACTGCTGACCTTTAAACGGCTTTGTGCTAAGTGTTGTTGAATTTTTGAGGATGGAATGGAGGAATTTGAGTTCGTCGACATGCGAGGTCTAAGTCAAGCCAGTGCCATCAGGAATATTCTATTGGCAAACTTTTAGCTGAATAATAATAATTGTTGGCGCTACAGTCCAAAGGGGCACCAGGGCCTAGCTTGCTCATTAACTACTCGTGTCGTGCGCGCTACTGTTCTCTGACGAGTGGAAGGGACCTACAGGTTTGAATCCCGGCTGAACACCTCGAATTTTTCACGCCACAATCGCTTTCGAGCTGCTGACAACACTAAAAGAATATTAACTGTCTAAGAAAGTTTCTCAAACTTCGCCGTTCGAAGTCGGCAAAAAACTGTAGGTCTCTTCTACTCGTAAGAGAACATTAGCGCGCACAACACGAGTAGTTGGTGAGCAAGCAAGGCCTTGGTGTCTCTGTGGATTGTCGCGCCATCCAACTATAAATTATAAACGAAACCAAAAAAAATAAACTTCTTCCCAACTACAGTCAGTCATTTTAACCTAAAAGTTCCTTCATTTCGTGGTACCATCTAAGACAATCCGTGAATCTGCTCCTACATTTCGATTTCAAGGCTTAAAGACTCTATACTGCTGTCTCCTTTCATCTTCTTTTTCCTCTTCTTGTGACGCTACAGTCCGGGGTGAACCAGGGCCTCAACCAACATGCCTTTGCAGCCAGCACAATCTTTCGCCAGCTGCCTCCAGTTGCGCACTCCAAGTTGGTTGAGGTACTTCTCCACTTGTGTGCGCCACCTTAGCCTAGGCCGTCCTCTGTTGCGTTGTCCCAATGGCTCGGATTCGAAGACTTTTCGGGCCGGAGCAGTGGTGTCCATACGGTCTACATGGCTTAGCCATCTTAAGCGTTGTATTCGTTAACGCTTGACCAGGCGCATGTCGGTGTACAGCCCATAGAGTTCGTTGTTACATCTTCTCCTCCAGTTGCCATCAACAAACAGAACCAAACATCGCACGCAAAACTTTTCCCTCGAAAAGACTAAGGGTTTCTTCATCCGCCTTTGGTTACGCCAGGTTTCCGCTCCATAGAGTTATCGTCTATCCCTATCCTTTTATCAGTCTTATTAATTTCATCCGTCTGTTTGAGATGGCGATGAAAAGCTAATGCTGCTTCAGCAAGTTGGTTTAAGTACTGCTTGAGAACTTGAACGTCAAACAAGCTATAGGCAAGCGATAGTGCTGTCTCGTGACCATTTCAACATCATTCATAGGTGAAAAGTTCACACCTAACGAGGTATGAGGAAGAAGACTTATAGTTATTCACCGGTAGAGGAACGGTCTTTAACAGGCATAAACGACAGGAAAACAATAAATGAACTAAAAAACACACCCTTCACTTAAATTAATGCTGTCTTCAAATCGCATGCCAATGTAAGTGTAGGTTGGAAGCCAAGCTTTCCTTAAAGTTGTTCTCTTTTCAAAGCCTCAACAGTCTGTGGACAACAAAAACATAAACATTAGCCTTCAAAACACAAATCTCTTTCTAGTTCACCGCGTTTTTATGCAACGAAACAAATCGATTTCACTTTCTAACACCGCCAACCATCACCAGAGAATACATCCCCTGTGGATTATTTTTCTACAAACAATCTGTCTTATGCATAAAATAATAATTTCCATATCTTCCCACCAGCCATGCTCACGATACCTCCCCGCCATGACCATGAAAACAGCGACGACGTCTCACATGCAGCCACCTGTTGCAGGCGCTTTCAAATTCAAAGTCACACTTCCCTCCCCCGGGAGATTTTCCTTTCAAAACGAAAACCCAAAACTCGTTCCCATCGCCTGAGGCACCACAGTGTGGAAGCACTACCCTACCTCAAGCGCCCAATAGGCACAAATTAACCAGTCCACCAGACACTTTATGTTCTTTGATACTTTAAAAGTCATTAAACTTGTAAAAGAAAAGATTTTATAACAGTCAGCCAATTTCCACACGAAATAGAATAAGTGCCGTCTTCCATGCCGGCACAGCACAGTTTACAGTCTCTCCGCACGCCGCTGCCCCAACTTTCATATTTTCAGATGAAACTCGTTGCCTAACTTTCTCAACCCCAATTCAAATGAAATCATACTCACTTACTGCAAACACAAAACAGCCGCACTGTGTATCCATTGCGAACGGAGCGCAATGGACACACAAACGAGCAGACAAATGGCCAAATGGACGAGCAGATGAACGGATGGACACGGAGAGAGACCCGGTATCTGCAGATGGTCATCTGAGATGACGCCGATGACAGTGATAATGATGATGATGATGAAACTTTTGTGCCCCAAACCCTCTGGAGTGCCCCCTAGACCCTTTGCCAGGCAAGAGAAGCAATTGTGGCACAGTTAGAACGAGCCATCCACCGACAAGCCAAACCACCGACAAGCAAATTTGAGCTCAAAAATTAGGTCCCCCCACTCGCCGCCTCTTAACCCGTGTAGAACACCGGCAAGATTAGCAATCCCAGACTCGAATGGGATGGAGGGAATTAATAACACACACACAGAGCCTGTTTCTTCTTTTTTACAACCCAGCGTCGCATCTCTCACGTTGACGAGTGAAGCAGGCTTAATTGTTTTCCTCATCCCTCCGTTTCCCCAACCAACCATCACCCCCTCTAATGACGAAAGATTTCCTGTTAAAAAGTCGCCAGCATTGCAGTGCCAGACCGATGTGAAAAGATACACGGTTCTATGTCACAGGTTTACCTTCAGTGGAACGTATCCATTCTGGGTTCAGCTATTCACTTCTGGTGAGGTACCGAGCACAAGTGTTCGCCCGTCTCGATCTCATGTAACTGACACCAGATCTGGTTGAAAACAAAAACCGAAAACCGCAAATTTACACAATTCTTCGATTTGATCACTTTTTTCACCTACTCAGATACAAGTACTCGCGATTCGATTTCGTAACACAGTCCACAACTGAAAATACCGTTATATGCAAACATTCAGCACCCAAATGACCTTTCACGAAGGATTTTCTTTCTCGCGGCAGCACTTTTTCTATCGAATACGTTCCACATGCGATCCACATGCAGTAGCTTCACAGCGAAAAGTCAAAACTCATTGAAATTTAAACAATCTTCAACCGCAGACTCTCCTCGAAAGGTGAACCACTCTCAGGTGGCTAGCGGGACTTCAGAAATGTATCTGTAGGTGAACACCCTCTCTCGCTACACGATCACTTATCTTTTACAAAAACAGAAAAAATCCACAAAAATTTTCCCCGTTTCTTGTAATTGAAAGTTTTGAATTTTGTTTGTTTTTATTTTCTAATTACTTTCTTTGTCCGTGCAGAAGAAATGTACACGATTCATACAGAGAAGCGGCAGGAGAAGAACGGCACCGAAAGTTAACACCGCGTCGAACAAGTTATCATCGCACACACAGCCGTCGTCCAGCGGACACCTATCGCTAAGGCGACAAAAAGAGAACTTGAAGTTGACTCGGCGACAAGTCACACAAAAACTGCATAGATAAACTATTTTTGTGGCCAAAAAAAACAAACAAAAGGCCACAACACAAAACAAGAAAACAAAACACAAAAAAAAGGCAAATAAACGCACAAAAGTGTTTTGGTATTCTGAAGTCTGAAGAAGAGGTTCGGAATCCACGGGGAATATCACTTGGCAACTGCGGGCAGCACACAGAACTCTCGGCACAGCAGACCATCCAGTCAGGTGGCACGCTGTGAGCCAACTGAAGTCGGAGAATCTGAAAATCTTAAGCAACCACAATCTCTTTGCACGCCGTGGTCGACGGCGGTGACGGTGACGGTTGGTGGTGCACTCATAATTGACTTCTATGCGAGGCCTCCTCCGGCCCACCGCAACTCCGGCGCCCGCCGGCCACCGCACACTACCCACCCAGCAGTGGTGGATGAGAGCCTGGTTTCGAGTTGGATTGGAGTTGTGGACGCATGGAGTTGTGGATACTCGGCAGCCAGCCTTTTACTTTGAATTCTTCCACACACGAGTGTTTGTCTTGCTTGTGGTGCTGTTGTGGTTGATGGCGATGGTGGTGCCTCTGGTCACTGTGGGTTGTTGTTGCTGCCGCTGCCCGACGCCCGTGCGGCAATGCTTTTGTTGTTTTTATTTTCGATTGTAAATTTCTGGTTTGATAGGCCTTAAACAAGAAATGAGAGGCTTTGTCAATATTTTTATGCTTGATGCGGTCGTAAAGTGCACCAAGGCCCACAACGTCGTCGGCACTCGGTGCTGCGTGCTGCTCTTCGAGGCGCTCTCTCGCACTCTCTCTCTGCGAGAGATCACGGGGAACCGGCTTTCGTCAGCGGTGGAGATCTTGTCGCGATGAGAGATACTCTTTGCGAAGAGATGGGCTCGCTGGAGTAATTATTCGCAAAAAGAAAAGGAGAACGGGCAAAACCTGCCTTGCACTGGGGACGGTGGGCGGGGGAGGGTATTTTAGGTGCAATCCGTGTGTATTGGAGTGGAAAAATTGCATCTTTTTGGTGAACGCGATGCACACGAGTTGCGGTGCCGGGGCACACCTGAGAAATTAATTACGTTTATGTTTCGGGTTCGGGTGCATAATTGAGAAACTGAGTGCTGCTAGCGATAATCACAAGGACGAGCGGGGACGAGAAATTACGGCCTTGTAACAAACTGCGCTCGGAGGTTTTTGACAGGCTGCTTTGATGAATGGGACAAAGAAGGTGAATGCTATGAAAGTCTGACGAGAGGTTTGCGACACCCGACTAGGCGGATTGTGAAACTCTTTGGAGAATATAGGATCCACCGAGTGGATGGCGTTTTATTAGTCCTTGAGCTGCCGAATGGGTTTCAAATTCTGCACTGATTTTATAAAGTAAACTTATTCTAGAGGTGAGCAGTCGGTGAAAAATCGTTCTTGACTCGTTCTTGAGCAATTGCATTGACACTTTGAAATCGTTCTTGACTCTCTAAGCAGTTTACGCTTTCGTCGTTGCTGGCCTGACTTGACAGTTTGTCGTGGGATATTTTTCGTTTTAATTAAAATTAGACGAGTGAATGAATCTATTTGGTTGCATTTTTGGAATTCTGCCAAGTGCACGAAATCTGGAAATGATAGCAGAATCAAATTTTTTTTAAACGTTTTAATCGATTTGTTTGTTGGTAAGGATTGTATGGAATTTGAATGATACCACGAAATGAAACGACGGACGGCGTTAGTTCAATAACCTTTATTCAATTTTGGTAACCGCGTTAGAATCTGATTATCGACTGGGCCTGCACAGACTCTGTCGCTGGCTTTTATACGCTGCAATAGTAGCGTTACAGGATGGAAAGACAAATCTTCCCAACAGGAAGAACCGAAATGTGGAAAAATTGCTTCAACTAAACAAAATTTTCGATCAATGCTCCCGGAATCTGCGTTTGATTGGGTTCAAATTGCACTGTCACGCCCTTTACTGTTTGCTTATGTTACACTTAAACTCACGTGCGACCACTATCTTCAATAAAAATCTCCCAAGCATTTTTGAAGAAATTAAAAGTATTTGCCAGTGCAACGTTTCACAACACTCATTATAGTTATGGAATCACACTTAATCCAAATTGCGGAACACAGAGAAAGACCCAACTTCTGAGAAATTTGCCAAGTTATATGTTTTTGGACATTTTAAAGTTTTTAACCTTAGCTCGAGCCGTCTGTCTAAAAAGCGAAAGAATACCAGCCCTTCATTTCAGAAAGCATTGGAAATGAAATCTAATAGACAAAACGGGATTTGGATGAATTTGTATTTTTTTCCTTTTCTACTTGTTGGAGGGAAAAATCCCCTCCCCCTAGTCATCCAGCCTAGTCTAAGGGAAAACAAAAGGGCCACTCAGCATAATTACAAGCCCTTGACTACCCTCTCAGTGGCCTATTGTACGTTCAGGCTGGAATCGAAGTTCCATTCTCAACCGGGTGTTGCGACCCAGAGAGCGAAGGAGGTTTTGGGATGGCCTCGCGTCAAACTAAGGTTGGATGATTGCCCCTCAAGCATGATCTCAGTTTGGTACTTGGGAAACTAAGGCGTTTAGTGTTGCGTTATCTACGATTCTTCGAAAAATAGACCTCGTGATATAAGCCGATAAAGCAGGTGATCACGTAAAACCAAATCCTACATCTGTCAATGCCAGTCGGTACCCATAGTCATCACACCAAATTCATTGTTTCCGTTGACACTAATAACATGTGAAGCAAAAAATCAGTCACATTACTCGGTAGAAAAATTATTAGGGCCTACCATCACTAGAAAGATTTACTGAGTGTTGTAAGAATTCACTACAGCTGCCACGCATTCCTGGACGTAACCTCAAATAGGTTTCAAGCCGCGTTAGCTAACGAAACGTCTGAATTGGTGCCCATGGCCTCAGCAGACTGAAGAAGGAAATACAATACAATGCAATGTTACAAATACAATGATTAAAAATCCTTGTACTGTTATTCATACTCAATCTCATGCTGTTTTCATTAATAATCCTATAAATTCTTAGTTGTAAAAGAAAAATGTCCTATATCTCTAAACGAATCATCTACTACATGTATACATTATTGATTACGCTACTGAATAAAATAAAATAATAATAAAAAATGATTAAAAATAAGAGAGCTGCTGCATGAATCTTCCGAATTTCGCTGACCTTCAAAAATTAACTATGTTGGGGTTCCCCACGTTAATCTAAGGACAGTTGGAATACCTTTTGGTTAGGGACAAATAGAGAAGAATGAGCGTCCTTCGACCATCATCTTTTTTTCATGATATACTTTAAATTGATTATAACTTGTTTGAAGACATACATAAGACGGCTTAAATAAAATCTATTTGATTCTCAAAGTTCTTCTGTGATTTTGAGAACATGGAAAGAGCTTTCGCCTCCAAGGAATACAGATATTATCTAGATCTCTTTGTGATTGCCTCAAATGTTCGCCAAGGTCTGAAGGATGAAAGTTGATTGCCTGCTTTACTGAGCGTCCAAAATACAGCCAGAAAAATTTAAACTGAACTTTTGGGAAACGATTTCCGCAGAAATGTCGATCTAAAAATGTGTAACTTGAAGTGGCGACACCTGCTCTTAATTTTTGAAGAATTCTGAGCGCAGGAAGCAATTATGGGGGCATTGTTGACATTATTTATGTAAAAGACAGTAAGAGAAACTAATAATTTAGAAGCTGTATCGAGTTAGGTGTGACCGCCGTGGTGTAGGGGGTAGAGTGCGACGCTCACACGCAGAAGGGTCTAGGTTCGATTCCCGGCTGAACACCTTGAATTTTTCACGGCACCTGCTGACAACACTCAAAGAGTAATAACTGCCTAAGAAAGCTTCTCAAATTTCGCCGTTCGAAGTCGCGAAAAACTGTAGGTCCCTTCTACTTGTGAGAGAACAGTAGCGCGCACAACACGAGTAGTAGATGAGCATGCTTGGCCCTGGTCCCCCTGTGGACTGTCGCGCCATCGCTGACACGTTGTCCAAGCTTAGATTCTAGAATTAATCACCACCCATTTTCTCACAACACACTTTTATTTTAGTTTTTGCCAACAGTAAAGAGGCAAAAAGACTGATTGTCTACGGAAACGATTTTTCAAATTTCGTCGTTCAGAGTCATCAAACAACTCTTAATTCCTTCCATTTGATAGAAAACAGTAAGCGCTCCACGAGTAGGAAAGTAGATCCTTGTCGCCGCTTTCAAGTATTTAACACTGGTTGTCCAAAAAATTTCAAATCATAAAGTTCTCAAAATCTTGACTGTCAAAGGAGCGCGGAAATTATAAACACCTTTAACACCACACACGAAATTCCTTTTTTCTCCATTGTTTGTAAAATCACAAAATTAGCGGCACTTGACAGTAATTTCAATACAAACAGTCCTGCGATATGAAAACAAGGAAAAATTCTTAAAAGGACGATGCAAGGCTTTTCAAATTTTGAAATCCCCTGGTACTTTCTGTACCAAGTTCTGAAAGCTGTCATTTGTCATGGAGTTAAAAGCATAAATAAATAGGTGTGTTCCAGTACTTTCTATACCAAATTCTGAAATCTGTCATTTGTCATGGAGTGGGGGTTAAAATCTCTCAGAGAGAGGAAAAGTACGTGAATGCATCTAAAACGAGAGTGTAAGGTATGTTGTTAAGAAATGTCAAATTCACTTTTTCGCTACAGAAAATAAAAGCAACAACAAAATTTGAGACACACACAAAAATAATGTCTATGGTCTATGGTCTATGGTCTATGGTCTATGGTCTATGGTCTATGGTCTATGGTCTATGGTCTATGGTCTATGGTCTATGGTCTATGGTCTATGGTCTATGGTCTATGGTCTATGGTCTATGGTCTATGGTCTATGGTCTATGGTCTATGGTCTGTGATCTATGGTCTATGGTCTATGGTCTATGGTCTATGGTCTATGGTCTATGGTCTATGGTCTATGGTCTATGGCCACTTATCTCTGTATGCAGACCAATTAATTTGACAGAAAACCATCAATCTACCCACAAAAATGTCTTGTATTAAAATGAGCAGGATGGAGAAATATTTTACTCTCTCGAGAGAGCGCTCATTTGACGTAAAATTCACTTTTTCGATATACAGGAACGGACTTTGTATTAGATTGTGTTTTGTTCTACTGTGTTGTGTTGTTTGTTTCGGGTATGGGAACACACCTTATGTATTCAGCAGGCACACGTGAAACTTAATCAACTTTCGTACTGTCGACGTCTTCGTTCGTAAGTTCTGTACATCAAAATTTCACTGTAAATCTCTGTAAACTTTATTGTATTATTATTTATTGAAGTAGGTAGATGATCCTAAGTCGCTCAGCAAACATCTGCTGTGTAAAGCGATACTTAGAGTAAACACTTAGAGAACGTAGTGTTTTGTGTTACTCTGTGATAGATATAAAAAAAAACAAAAACTCAACAACTAAAACACTCTTAAACGATAGTGGAATAATTTACAATATTTTTTTTTTGTAATTGGCGCTCACTAACGGGATTGTTTATACCCTTAAATGACTGGAATTAAGTCACAGCCCGGGCCGAAGGTATAGAGGAAGAGAGGAAAAGGAGGTACGGATGCACATTGGTTTTAAATGCCTGTGGATTGTAATGGGGGGAAAAAATCGGGCTGGGAAGAGTCTCTAAACTTAACAGTACGTCCGAAGGTTTAAAGATGAATGGGTGAGCATTCCTAACGAGGCGGGCATTGCGGGTGAATTCTTGAGAAATGCAGCTCGCTAATTTGCTAGAGCATTTTTTATATTTAAAATAGTGATAGAGACGCAAAATTTCGTCGATCTTCCAGCGAGTCGATTGACTTCGTAGCATTATTATCACCAACAAGTTTTATCGCTCTCTGTTGGATTCTATCTAATAGGAGCAGAGACGTCTTAGGAGCACCGGACCAGATAGGAGCGTCGTACTCAAGCTTTGGGCGGATGTACGCCCTATATATTGTTGCCAGGTCAGAAGGGGTGAGATATGTCTTGCATCGTTTTAAGAAGCCTACACATTTCGCTGCATTTTTGGCGATCTCGAATATGTGATCGTTCCAACTTAGTGGTGAGTTGATACACGAACCGAGGATGGAAAGTCGTTCATTTTCAACAATGCAGGAGCCATTCATAGATAATGGAAGGTTGTTTTGAGATCGCTTGAGTGACAGTGGACAGCACTGAGTTTTGGAAACATTAAATTTTACTCTATTCTTTTTACCCAAATGCTGTCGAGGTCGGAATTTAATGAGCTTTACATACGCTGCCATTCCAAGTCAATGGCAGAAGAGGAGGGACGAGAGCCGAGGATGAAAAGCTGAGGGTACTGTCATCAGCGAAGAATTGAAGAAGTGAATTAGAACTGATAGATATGAGATCATAGATAGAAGTGAGAGACAGGAGATCATCTATGAAAATGAGGAGGAGTGTCGGAGACAAAACGGAGCCTTGGGGAACACCAGCATTAATGCAGTGGATATCAGACTTGAACCCATCCAATACAACTTGTATTGAACGGTTAGTAAGGCAATTTCTAATCCATTGAAGAAGAGACTCATCGACGTCAAAAGCAAACATTTTCGACAAGCGAGCTTGATGCCAGACTCTGTCAAATGCTTTTGAAATACCAAGTGCAACGATCTTGCTTTCTCCTACAATGTGCAAAGTTTGTTTCCATTTTTCGGTTAGATAAGCCATCAAATCACCAGTTGCTGCGGAAGCCATATTGCCGGTCATTAAGAAGCTTCCGAGTTTCAAGATATTTCATAAGCTGACGATTTATCAGCGTTTCCATGACCTCGGAAAGTAGGGACGTAAGCGCTATGGGTCGGTAGGATGTGGGTGAGGATGGTTCGCCTTTTTTAGGGACGGGCTGAACAAATGCTGTTTTCCACTCACTCGGAAAGAGCCCTAAAGAGTAGAACCGCTGTAAAAGCTTACGCAGTTGTTTTGCCAGCGTAGAAGAACACCTCTTCAAAAGAACGGGGACCATCCGAGCCAGCGGATTTGTGCACGTTTAGATCTTTAAGTACTCTTGCAATTGTACGAGTGCGGAAATGGACTTGTCCATTTTACATACAGGCTCCGACAGAGCGCATACATAAAATATTTTTAATATAGAATATATTTATGTATATAATTATTTGAATCAAATAAATTCTACATAGTCTGCAGCGCTCTGTTGTCGCCATACAAAACAAACAAAGCTTCTACCACGTGCGCCATTTTTATTTCAAACGTCAAAATATCACAAAATCCCATGGTGCATACACGGAAAATAGTTTTTAAAGAATTAGTGGAAAAAACACATTCGAAGAGTGGGCACACAAACTCATTTCATTTTTGCCGTCCTGGAAATATGTTCCTTATCCGCTTACCAGTCCGAGTTATTCCACATCAAACTTGTAAAACAAATACCACAAATCTGAGTGACGCCGAGCTGTTAGTGTAAACCGTTAGATAGAAAGCTGTTTGAAAATATAGCCAACTTCGCCTCACATTTGTACACTCGTACAGGTGACAAAAAAAAAAATTATTTCAGATAATCAAATTGTCCATTACGTCAAAACACACCCTATTATGTTAACAGGGCATTGCCAAAAAAAAAAAAATGAAACAGACAAGAACTGAGCACTCCAGGCGGCGACGTGTACGTGCCTTTGGAGGAGTACGTTTGAAGAACGGCAGTGAATCTGAAGATGTGCTCTCATGTCATGATTTATTCTTCGTTCTCGCATCCCTTTCGCTGGCTGTTAGCATGGCGGCGGCCAACAAGAAGCCCTTTCTGCCATCTTCCTGGCCAACTCCTCAAACTAACTTGTTTTCTACCGAAAATTATTTCGTTGTTGTTTTTTGTTTTTTTTTTTTTTCATTTTTGGTAATTGGATACAACAGGTTTACTGATGTCGTTTTTGTTTTCAGAGTTTGTCTGCATTTCTTGGACAGTGTGTGCTTTGGACTTTTTTTCATTCTGCTGTCGGTTATGGTTGCTTCCTTTTCGGCTTTCGCTTTCAATCGTGAAGCGACTGAAACCGATGTGAAGCGCTGAAGAATTCCGAGCACACGATGGGAGAAGGTGCACAAAAACTGCCAAATGTTACAGTCACCCACAGTGTTACGAGCGAAATTACTTATACATTCGGACGGTGGTGGTGAATTCGCAATCGCACTTATTGTGTGCGGTGAGGGGTTAAGGATTGAAGCTGTTGGTGAGTTTGTTGGCATTTTTTTTTTTTTTTTTGATGGGAAACTGTGCGTCGTGTGAATAATGTTGAATCGAGTCGGTACAGAGTGGCTTCGCTCAGCATGGTATGGCATGGCACAGCACATGGTTTGCAGACCTATTACGCATGTGTGTGGCTTTGACCCTGCGTCCGAAGGTCTTTTGGCGAAAAGATTTTCAAGCAGTTTGCTTGCTCGTGTGGGCTGTGTGGTGTGCACGGGGAACAATGGCGCCGCGTTTTTTAATTGTAGCTTAAGATTTTGGTGGCTTTGTCCGAATTGTAAGGATAGGTGTTTATTTTAGAGTTTCTTGTGTGTTGCAAGGGAAAGGGTGAATTTTTGTCTAAAGTTGATAAGAGTCAAGTTCCTTTAACAATCATTCGTGCTGTGTCTGATTCTTTTCGCTCATGCATGACAGAAGGACCTAAAGTTTGAAATCAAACCCGAAGTATTTAATTTAGAAGGCTTTCCGTTGACAGCTATTACTTCAAAACTTTCGTCGACAAGACAAGGGAGATGAAGCCATAACGATTCGATGCGATTTTGGATTCTATGTGTAGCTGCCTAACTTAAAGTAAAAGTACATTCTTTGCCATTTCTTCTCACTCCTTCGCAGGCAGGGATACCAATTTGTGAAGATCTTTACTAAGTGCGACTGTTTTCATGAAGAATCATTTCATTTTTTTCGCAAACGTATGCAACTTGAAGTTTTGTACAACCGAAGTACTTCTTGATTGAGGTTCTGTGGCACTTGACGGTTGCCAAGTTAAAGACAGGCCAGAACATGGACCAATGGCCGCGTGGGGGAAGGTGCGGCGTGCAATGTGCAGCTTAAATGTGGTAAAACGTGTGTAATCCTTGGTGGAAACTATCGCTTCCAGATGACGATGTTCGAAGTTATAAGCAATTTTGACAATTTCTGTAAAATGTCTTTACCAATGGCCAGGCAATTGGCTCTTGACCTTCTTTGGTTGGTGTGGATTCTAAGCAACATACCTCTCCAACTAGCACTGTTTTAAATTTCGTAGATTCATGGGGTTGAAATTACTTTCTTCTTAAAGAGCGCTCTCTCAGAAGACAAAGCTTCCTTAATAAAAGAGCTAGCACTGTTTTAAATTCCGTGCACTCATGGGCTTGAAATTACTTTCACTTCTCAGCGCCATCTGCAGTTAAAGAGTACTCTCTCAGAAGACAAAGCTTCCTTTATAAAGCAGCTTGATTATCCCAGTCCTGCTTTATGACGCAGAAATTTAGGGGTAGGTAGACATTATTAAAAGCGGATGAGGAAGCCCTAAGTTTTTTCAAGAGAAAAGTTCTGTGTGCTATTGTTAGCCCTGTTTGCTTTGGTGGCATTCAAAGATTCAATGATGAGCCTAGTGGTCTGTTACGCCACCTATCCAAAGTTTTAGCGTCGGAGAACCCGCTGTAGACCCAAGGCCTTCCCTTTTGTCACAATGCCTTCGTTTCAGAATTCCACAAAACCGATGTCTCGAACCCGCTATCATGCTATTTAACCCAAGATTCGCACAAGTGATGCGGTCAAAAATATATACTCTTCAGAGAGGCATTTGGAGGAAAGGAATCAACGACGAAGTTTATGGATTGTACGGTGGCATGCGCCTGGACATACATTGTAAGACACAGTGCTTAATCTAGCCGGGCAATCTAGAGCGTATTGACACCATTGCTCCAGCTCGAAAAGACTTCGAATCCGAGCCATTGGGATGACGCAATAGAGGACATCCTAGGCTGAGATGGCGAACACAATTGCAGTAAGACCTCAAACATCTTGGAGTGCAGCTGGCTTCAGAGAGACATTTGGAGACAAAGAATCAACGACGAAGTTTATGGGTTGTACGGTGGCCTGATGCGTATCAGAGGCATTGGTACGACGCAACAGAGGACGTCCTAGGCTGAGATGACACACATAATTGCAGAAAGACCACAGCCATCTTTTAGTGCGTAACTGGAGTTCAGCTAATGTCAGATCGTGCTGACTGGAGAGTCATGTCGGTTCAGGTTCTGGTCCACCTCGGACTGTAGCGCCATCTTAGACGTGTGCGTTCTCTGGTGCGTTGTTTAGGCCAGAACTGGGTTGTTCATATATCCTGGTTATTTTAAGAATTGTATGCTTTACTAGATGCATGTCACATAATTTTCTTCTCTACATGCCATCCACGCAAGTGGAGTAAATTTATATTCACCCATATGAAATTTTTCACATTCCATTCCAGAAACGGAGGTGGGTGCTAGCGCTTTCAGTGCACTTATGTTTGAGCCTTGAGATGGTCAAAGTGTATTTTGCAAGGTTAGCAAGATATTCTAAGGGATGCAACTTTTGCTCTTCTGCTTCCCAAACTTAGAAGTACTGCAATTGTTCAGAGGTTCTCTGCCTTCGATTTCCGTACTGACGTTGTCCAATTTACTTTGGAGCTGAAGCAAAGGAAAACTAGACGATTGAGAAGTTTGTGTGCTTTGACGCGCCATCCTGCATGGCACTTCAGACATTGAGTATATCTGAAATTTCT
Source organism: Eristalinus aeneus (assembly GCA_955652365.1). Lineage (NCBI taxonomy): Eukaryota > Metazoa > Arthropoda > Insecta > Diptera > Syrphidae > Eristalinus > Eristalinus aeneus. The sequence continues at coordinate 51,170,656 of OY019132.1, forward strand.
GTAAATAGTGTGGGTTCGGATGGCTCTATGACGCCTATCGTTTACCCGGATCTCTAGCCTACCCTTGTTTTCGAAGGATGTTTTCACAATCCCGTCGCTTTCTGCGGATGTATTGGCTAATCGACAGTTTTCCGATTCTTTGAGTAGCGCCCCCTGCATGTCCCGGGACTTATCGAGTGATGTGCTTCTTCTTTCTTCTTACTCGTTTAATTGTATACTGTAGGATACTGGCAGGCTGTAGACCACTGGGTTTGCTGTACGCCCAGTAAATGTCTTAGAATCGCATGTGACAAATTTATGTTTGACAATGTAGTCAAAATTTGTCTCACCACGCAACTCACCACGGTACGAAACGAATTCCCCACGTTGATGAGTGGCACAGATCCCGAGACCGCACTCTCTTAAAATTCAAATATTACCGTAATCTGTCCGCTTAACCGCTACAAGAGCTCCAGAGATCAAGCATGGCGATTGCTTCCGCGTTTGGGTCACTCGCATTCGTCTCAGGCCATGCTGGGCGTCCCGCGACTAGCTCTCAGGGATTGCGTAAAATTCAAATTACAATGCTACCAGAAAACCGGAAATTCTCATATTTCACGCCTCCCCACCCGGGCAGCTTTTAGTTCACCAGTACCTCGCAGCCGGCCTCTCAGGAGGAGTCCAATCGATTTTTGTGTCCCTAACTGACTCCCTTTTCCTCTTTCACTCGCCCGCTTATGGTTCTAATAATCGTTTCAAATGGATTTCTGTGAAAGAGCTGAACTCCAAGCGAAGCCCAGGCGATGGGCTATGATTCAAAATAATTGGCACTGGCACTCGGTGCTGCGATTGCATCCATTCGGACAACTGGAGGCCGCCGACTCATGGGTGAAGCCATGAAATCTGCCACTTGAGCCGCTGCTGGATAAAACCAATATAAACGGTTCATCCATTGTTGTTGTTATTCATATTTTGTTTTTGTGTTTGTTGTTGGTTTCGATTGAAGCGAAGCGTTTTGCAATATTTTAGCATTGAACGCGCGCCGATGGTTGTGCGCGGCGGTGTGGTGCTGATGACTGTGTTCGATGACCGGCTTTGGTCATCGGTGTACTGGCTGCTGCCACGAAGGTATACCACTACGAGTCTGGTTTGAATCAAAGAACCCGAGATATCTCGCTTGTCGGCTGGCAACCGTGTCGTCGTCGTTGTTCTAATGACGGCGGCCGCGTTCGCCTAGCCTAGGGCATAATTAGTGGAGTGGCTAGAGAGGAGCTCTCATCGATATTTCATCCGCAGTTGGCGGTGGCGGTGTGACCGGGGTCTCAGCCTTGGGCCGCGTGTGTTTTGGGCCGCCCGGCTTGGCGCACCGTGCCATTGTTACAATAATTGTAGATCTGTTAATGGATGCAGGAGTCCATTTAACGCAGCACCGAAGGAAGTGTGTGGGATTTTGTAAGGGCAGGTGATTTTGCGGTTTTCCACCGCCAGAGAGTGAGGTGGGCCGTGAATCAGACATGTGGCGCGTTGATGTGATTTTGATTTGATGCATTCCGTGGCGGGGAGTGCCGGCTGCTGCTGGTGCTGCTGCAGGTGAATGGGTTTCTGGTTGCATGCCCGTCCCTCGCCTGGTCGGCGGTGATGTGTCTTATCGCTCGTTTGTCGGTACCGGAAAATATCGGTGGCTTTGTTGAGTGTTGGCTGGGTCATTTGACGCTTCGCTGTGTTGGAACATCATTTGTGGTTTCCTATAATTCTGGCATTGCTGCTGTTTTTCTGTTTTGTTTCATTCCCCTGCTTTCCAAGGCCTTTGAGTTTGATTGAAATTTTTGCAATGAACTGCCGGATGGTTGGTTGTTTTTCATAAGTTGCGCTTGGGTGCGAATTATTGAAGGCACTTGACTGGGTGATTGTCAGAGATAACATTTAGCTTCCAATGAAACTGAAATGTTGAAACTAGAGGTCTAAGGCAGAGGCGGCATCCTACCAGTCTATGTGTTTCTCAACGAACTAGGAAGGATTCTTCAATAGTTTGTTGTTTGTTGAGCACTACTGTCCGTGATGGACCTGGGTTTCAACCAACAAGTGGCTGAAGTGCGCACGATCTTCCGGCAGCTTCTTTTACTTGCGCGGTTGCGGTTGTGGTTCTCCTTCTCACCATTGAAGACATTTGATACTGCACTTGCAGACAACTGCAGGTCTTTTCGTTATGTGGGAGAACAGTGGCACGGACAACAACAGTAGCTACTAAGGAAGAAAAGTCCTTGGAGACTCCTGTGTCACCTATCCCCTGTCTGGTGGTCGAAAAACGCGCTGAAGACCCAAAGCTCTAGTACTAGACTTCCCTTTTCTGCCATTGCCTTCAATGAAGATTTCACCAAAACCAATGTCTCGAACCAGCCAGTATGTCATTTATCCCAAGATTCGCACCAGTGATCTGGTCAAAAAATATACTCTTCAGTGATGCTCTAGGCTTTGCTTCGTTCCTTCACGTTCCGTTCATGGCTCCTCTTAAGAGCGAAGGTTAAGTGACATGGAAAAGTGGGTCATGAGTGGCAGCAGCAGAAATGACGATTAGCCGCTCGGGCTTTTTAGTCTTTGCACATCTCCCCCAAATTGGCGTAAGACATGCAAAGTCTGTGTGCGGTTCATTGCAAATTAGGCAATCAAATGCCAAGAGGGCTCGTTCTCAAGTGATGGGCAAATAAATGGTGTAGGTGTGGTAATTGGCCTTTTCAGACATAGCTTTGTGATCGAGTGGGCTTTTGATCACGTGTTGTGTCCGGAGATTTGCAAATTTTTCCATCTTCCAGACCAAAGACTGACAGATGACCAATTTCAAAAAAGATGTGACTGTTCGCAATGCCAGAAGTTTGAGTATTTAAGATCTAAAGTGACTTGCAGCGCAAATTGAATTGAGAGTAAGAAATTGCAGTAACTATAAATTAATTCTTTATCAAAGAAAGAAACGTTCTACCAGATCGACCATGGATCACGATTGTTAAAGTACTTTTTGAAATTTTTTAAGTGCTGATTCTGTTCAGAAAATTTAGAAGTCAAAGTTGCCTTTTTTCAAAACTAAAGAATATGAGCTAGAATAACGAAATTTTTCAATTTCTTGGAAGCCGGACAGTTTAACAACTTCTGTAATTGAACAGTGAATTTCATGATCAAGTGATTTTCAGAGCTTCTCCAACCGTTCAATATTTGATTCTTGAAAGTGTTTATTAAAAGCCTACTCGTTAATGCATCAGATGCTTTTGAACTACGCCACGTCAATTTATCTTGCGTAATTGACATATTTTGTGGCCTTGCATTCCTATAATGGGAATTGAGAACGTTCTCGTTGCAGTTCCACTTAATTATAATAAAAATTGGTTGGTACTACAGTCCGCAAGAGGACCTTAGCTTGCTCATCAACAACTCGTGTTTTATACGCTACTGTTCTCTCACGAGTGGAAGGGACCTACAGTTTTTTACAGATTCCAAACGGCGAAGTTTAAAACGCTATTTTTTTGACAGTTACTACTCTTTGAGTCTTGTGAGCAGCTCGAAAGAGGTAGTGCCGTCAAAAATTCGAGGTATTCAGCCGGGAATAGAACCTGGATCTTCGGCATGTGAGCGTCGCACTCTACCGACTACACCACGGCGGCCACTTGCTGCCTGCTTAATTCAAGAAAATTTAATTTTGTCTATGGTCACATTCTAGGAGCACATATTTTTTTGTCCTCGATCCAGATTTGAAAGTCATTTCTGCTTAGTCACCAGCCCTTGTGTTGGATATAAACTCGTTTTCCAATGTGAATTTGAGAAAATTAAATTCAATTTGCGAGAGCACTTTTGCCGTACTTATCAAACTGTTAGTGTCACTTTATTTAACAAATTTAACATATTTATCCTTGGCTACAAACAACTGAAGTCCGTAAACTATAAAAATTAAATTAAGCAAAAAGTTGTCAAGTGTATATTGGAAAACCAATTATCGTTGCTTGTTACCATATCAGTTATTATTATGCAGAGGAAACTGTCTTTCCTTCCCAAATATATTGTATTTTATACAGTTCCTATACCTTTTCTTCAAATGAAAACGAAAAAATTAATGCTTTTCGCAAATCATCACTTTCTGGTACAAAATTCGACATTTTTAACACGATGAAAAAATATGACGTTGTCTGTTCAATGACTTGTTGTATACCAAATATTTTTCACAGAAGTCAGAGCAAACAAAAAAAAAAAAAAAATAAAATAAATAAGGGCTCGTTCACAACAAATGTTCCCTATCGAGACATTTGTATCTTGACGCTCACTTCATACGCGTATACCTGGTAATCAATTCTGACCTACTTTCAATTTGGTTTCAATTCCTTTCATATGAGCAGTTGATAGGTACTTGACTTGCCAGAGCTCTTTTACTTGACCTGATTAGACTATTCCAAACTGCCATACCGCTGACGTTTAGTTCCTTTTTTTGACAGCTTACGTGTCGTTCGTTCGTTTGTGGTCGCCATGGCGTAGTGGGTAGATGGCGACGCTCACACGCCGAAGGGTCTAGGTTCGATTCCCAGCTCAACATCAATTTTTCGAATTTTTTACGGTACCACCTCTTTCGAGCTGCTGACAACACTCAAAGAGTAATAACTGTCTAAGAAAGCTTCTCAAATTTCGACGTTCGGAGTCGGCAAAAAACTGTAGGTCCTTTCTACTCGTGAGAGAACAGTAACGCGCACAACACGAGCAGTTGATGAGCAAGCTAGGCCCTGATCCCCCTTTGGACTGTAGCGTCAACAATTATTAGTAGGCTAATAGGGTTGAAAAGGACTGCAATAATTCAATTTCTGCATCATGTTCAATCCCTAGATGACTTTTAACAGCTGCTTGTGAGCATTTTGGTGCCTTTTAATTTCTGTTTTTTTTTTTTTTGTTGGATTTCATTAACCTCGGAGTCCGATAGTTACAATTTAACTTTTGAAACTGCTGCCACTGACGTGCAACAGCATCTAGCGAAAAGTGCTATTAGCCTTCACAAATGAACACTGTTTTTACAATCACCTTTACCTAAGCTATCTTAACGCCAACGATTTTCTTAAACAATAAAACTTACTTCATCAGAAAAATCACCCAGGTGACGAACATCCTCAGTCTCCAGCCGATCCTTGATCTCCTCCCTCGACACAACTCGTTTTTCGTTGATTTCCCTCACCAAGCCGTCTGCAGGACGGGCCACGAACTTCTGAATCATCGTCCCCCCGAATTTATCGATCTCACCAGTCCCCGTTCCTGCAGACAACTGCTTGTCCAGAACGAAGTCAACTTCATCCTTCCCGGCTTCGATCGCATCGGCACCAGCTATAGCCTTCGGACTGCCTAGGTCGCGCCGCTGAAATTGGAAAAAGCAAACATCTTTGTAATCTCTGCGTTCTTTTGAAGAGAATCGACTCACCTCTGTTGTTTCAGTTTCCTGTTTGTCGGTGTCCTCGGTCGTGTTGGTGGACACAATTGGGCCTGAATCCTCAATAACTTTGCCATCTTCAAGCACCACTTGTCGTTTAATTCTAGTCTCTATTTGTCGTGTTGTAGTTAGTTCGGTTTTCTTTTTCGTAATCCATTCTTCTGCAAAAGAGAAGCACAGGAAAATCAGTCGAAAGAAATATAGCATACTTCTAGGCTGAAATGTTTGAAAGAGAATATTGGAGTTGCCACTCAAAAGCTCTACGGAGTGAAAGCTCGATCTTGTAGGCAGCTTGATCGGGGATCAGCTCTGGCAAAGGTCGACGCCATTAAGCTCACGTGTGTAGGTCTTGCCTCGCTTTGCTTTGCCGAAACCGAGGTGCGATTACTCAGCAAGTGCACCTGAGCCAGCAAGCCACCGAGGCTGGGCCCGGCTCGCGGAGCCTGAGCTGACAGGCGGACAGGCGCGCAATTAAACCAGTTATTGAACTCCGCATGGGATTGATTCACATGGCGTTCTCGACGTAGAGCGTCGACTTCGCGGTGTCGCTGGTTTCGCTCTCGGTCGTGGATACTTGCCTTTGTCGGGGGTGTGTACGCAGGCGCGCATATAGAGAGCGATACTCCACACGGTATAGCACACGGCTGCTGAGCACTGACTTTAGGTTGCGGTAATCGTGTGTTACGCAACATGTAAGCGGACCTGACGTCGAAATGGCGGTGGGAACGCTCGCTACAGATTGGCAGGTATTTTCGTGCACCTACCGGGCCGCAGCGCCGCCACATTCAAAATGCAAAAGGTTCCAGCTGCTCAAGGGAGTCTCAGCACGACACACCGTCGCCAGAGTGAGTCAGTGAGAGCCGAAACCGGTCAATTATGGGCTGCTGGCGTCTCAGGTTGCAGCGCGATAGTAGCAATGACACCGAAACCCAGCTAGCGATGCTGACAGATACTCGCTCTCTCTGTCGTGACTGTCGTCGGCGCGCGGATGTGCGACTCGTCTGCCGGAGACGGTCGACTGATGATGGGCTTGCGAGTTTATTAGAATAATCGATGCAAGAAATCGAATTTCTAGGTCGAGCGGAAACACTTTTTCGCACTAAAGCGCACCTGGCCCTGTCGGTCGTCGTGTGTGCGACTCGACAACACTCGCACTCGTGTTTTTCAGCCCTGCTGGCACGTGCCTGCGTGCCGGCACGAGGACGCTGATGCAGAGTGACATAAAGTAGTACCCGCGCGCCGGTCGGTGGGTGGCTGATTTCCATAATCCACCAAACGTGTTAAGCGGCGCCGTTTACACGTACAAGCGCCGCGAGGGCGGGGAAAGTTGTTTCGGGTTAATAGTTTTGGTCGCGAGGGGCGGCTGTATCCGAAGTGGATGATGCCTGGTGCGCCGTTACCGTGCTCTTGGCCTGCCGGCGCTCAAGTTCAAGGGGAGTTATTAATAAGTTTGATGCCAAATTACGTTTCGTTTAACAACTCTGTTTATCGCTTGCCGTCGCTGGTTTATGTGCGGACGGGGTGGCGGTGACTTGACTCAGCGCGAGCTTGGTAATTGTTTTTGGTTTTATATTTTTTTTCGGTGTTTAAGTTCGCTGCGAGAGGTTTATGGGCTTGCGTGCGTATGTCCGCGAGGGAGAGGCAGTGAGAGAGAAAGCAAAAAGGGCGTTTAACATTTATGCGCATATTTAACGAATCCGAGGCCATAAACTTTTGACGAGTTCTGCTTTGTCGAGCGGTTCGTCTGGGCTTCTAATTATGACACAAACATTTGTAGATATGGCCGGCAGATTAGATTAGATTAGCAGTTGGCCTTATTGTGAGCGGAATTTGGGGCGTATTTCACTTGAATCAGGACAGCTGTTGGCGTTTCAGTTAAATTCGTTTGGCAAGGTGGACGGAATGCAGCTGTCGAAGGAAGCGTTTTCAAAATGAAGGGGGGGTGGTGCTTTGCTTTGTAAAGTGGGACTTAATTTGCACTCCGGTTTTTAGTTTAGTTCTATGCGACATAGAACAAGCGAAGGGAGACGATGACGGTAAAGCTCCCGACAGTTCGTGGATTCTTCTTGTCAGAGTTCAATATTCAAAATTTAAAATATGGAATTAAAGCCTTGCCAAGTTTTGAACTTGATCGTTGTCGGTAAAAAATTTACAAGCTTTCCGTGACATTGAATTTGATTTTCTTAAAACATGACAAGAGTTGAAACTTTTACTGGAGACCGTGCTTAAGAGGCATTTTGGGCGAAGACAGCTCGAGGTCGCTGATTGTAGGGCCGCGTTGTTTTTCATAATTAGTGCACGCAAAAGGGATTATTTGGGTGAAGCAAGGGTCGACGGTATAGTTGCAGACAGAGAAAAAGGAGGGCCCGGTGCACATTGGTTTTAAATGCCTGAGGAAAAAGCTGAGCTGAGAAGAGCATTCGATATTCGTGTGGAGCGGTAAAGAACGAGTCTCTGAATTTTACTGTGCGTCCGAAAGTGGGCTTTAGGGTCAGCGGTTGGGTATTCCTAGCAAGGCGAGTAATAATAATAATTGTTGGCGCTACAGTCCAAAGGGGAAACAGGGCCTATCTTGCTCATTAACTGCTCGTGTTGTGCGCGCTACTGTTCTCTCACGAATAGAAGGGACCTACAGTTTTTTGCCGACTCCGAACGGCGAAATTTGAGAAGCTTTCTTAGACAGTTATCTTTGAGTGTCGTCAGCAGCTCGAAAGAGGTGGTGCCGTGAAAAATTCGAAAAATTGATGTTGAGCTGGGAGTCGAACCATGACCCTTCGGCGTGTGAATGCCGCACTCTACCCACTACGCCACGGCGACCACGAATTGAGTGTTCTGCGTTGTTCTAATGGTACGGTTGCGACATGTCCAGTTTTTCCGAAGAAACAGGCTGCCATTTGCTTGGAAGTACTTCGTGCGCTAGCAACTTTTGTTAGATTTGGCTCATTTTGAAACACCCACCCAGTCGACTGCTGTTCACTTTCGGGCTCATACCCGTAAATTCACGATTCATTGCCTGTCACGATGTCATAGAAGTGTAGAAGCACCGCGATCGCATTTTTGGGCCATTTCTTTCGAACAATCGACACGAGCGTCTCTTTGAGCGATTGACAAATTGTGTGGGATCCAACGCGAACTAATTTATTTGACGGTCAAATGTTTATGCAATATTGAATGTATGCCGGTCCCACTAATGCCTAAGGTTGTCTCAAACTCACGCTAGGTCACATGACGATCTTGCAATATCAGTTGGCGCACAGCATTAATGGTTTCCGGAACAACAATTGATTTTGGACGACCTTCACGAAATTCGTCTTGGAGTGAACTACGACCTCGGTTGAATTCACCATACCATCGATAAACACTGGTCCTTGATGGAGCTTCATCGCCAAAAATTGAATTCAGTTCATCGATGCACTGTTGTTGAGTTAATCCACGTCGAAAGTTGTAAAAAATAATCGCACGAAAATTTTTACGATTTAATTCCATTTTTTGGGCGATTAGAATCTAATTAATTTTGCTGTAAACAAAACAAATACCACTCGTCTGACAAAACGTTTTGAGTACGTATAACCTCAAAAAATATCAAACTTTGCGATGGAGCTAGCAGTTGCCACATTGCAATACTAGGGTTGCCCAATCCCGAAATATAAAAAGCAACCTTCGCAAATTAAGGCAGCAACAATTTGAAGACGATAATGAACAGCAAGATTTGCTACAAAATATTATCTCCGAATACGAATATCGTACAAACCATTGTTTCATTTTGAATATCTACCACATTCTGCAGCAGATTTCAACATATGAAATGCAGTTGACGATACGATGCTACAAATGCCAAACGAAATTGAATGCGAAGCCATAATTTCTGATGCAGATAAATTGTTGGAAGAGTCGGCTTATCAGCCTCGATCTGAAGCTCTTAAAATTTTTAACAAACCAATAAAATGGACTGAAGCTAAAACCACGGAGTATTCCGACATACAAGTTTTACAAAATCTCGTGAAAAAGCTGTAGACAGACTAGTATTGAGGATTTTTTTGCCTAAATAAGAGAATGGAAATGTTATCTTAACAAATATCAACAAAACTGCAGCCCAATTCTACTTTATGGGAGAGAAAACGCTATTAGAGAATGTAAACAAGCTTGTTTGCATGAACGGCCTGTTCAATTACTAGTTCACTCTGTGCAGATAGCACAGCATTTTCAGAGTATGGAGTTTTCAGAAAATTAATTTTTCAATTTTCGACATGTTCTGTTTTCGAAATTTTTCGCCCTTCGTATGGACATCACTGTTCCGGCTCGGAAAATCTTTGAATCAGAGCTACGACAACGCAACAGAGAACGGCTTAGGATGAGATGGAGCTCACAAGTAGAGAATTACCTCAAACGACTTGGAGGCAGATATCGGGAGATCGAGCTGGCTGGAGAGGCTGTTAGTTGTTCCTGTTAGAAGAAGAGGAGTTTGTGGATTTTGTATGCAACCGAAATGGATGCCTGTATGAATAGCACAACAGTCCACAAGATGACCAGGGATTGGATTCTTCAGCAACTACACGCGCTATTCTTCTTTCAAAAGTAGAAGGGACCTGCAGTTTCATACCGTCTCCGAACCGAGAATTTGTGAAACCTCTTTCATAGACAATCAGCACTCCTTGAGTGTGGTCTACAACTTGAAAGAGGTTGCGCCATGAACAATTCTGAACCGTCCTGTCAGAACCGAACCGAGGCAGTTTGCTGACATTGATGCGGAAGCGGTTATAATGGGTCTAGTGCTTAATGAGTGCATAGCAAAGTACATGCTATCATTAAGGAAGGACACACAACATCGACGTCTCGGACAAAGCGTCACACTAGGCACCAGAAACTTCGAGGTAATCAAGGACTTCGTCTACCTCGACTCCGCCGTAAATAGGTACACCGAAATCAAATGCAGAATCCACTTGCCAATCGCTGTTTCTTTGGGCTTAAAAGGCAATTGAGTAATATAGCCAAGGACAAAACTCGTTTTATATAATAGCTTGATCATCCCAGTCCTACTTTATGGCGCGGAAATCTGAACACTATTAAAAGCCGATGAGGAAGCCCTCAGGTTTTTCTAGATAAAAGCTTTGCGCGTGGTTTTTGGTCCTGTTTGCGTTGATGGCATCTGGAGGAGAAGATTTAATGACGAACTTTATAGGCTGTACAGCAACATGCGCCGGGTCAAGCGGCTACGGATACAACGCTTAAGATGGCTAGACCATGTAGAGCATACGGACACCACTGCTCCGGCCCAAAGAGCCTTCGAATCAGAGCCATTGGGACAACGCAACAGAGGACGACCTAGACTAAGGTGGCCCACACAAGTGGAGAAGGACCCCAACCAACTTGGAGTTCGCAACTGAAGGCCGCTAGCGAAAGATCGTGCTAGCTGGAGAGGAGTGTTTGTTGACAACGTAACAGAGGACTACCTAGACTAAGGTGGCCCACACAAGTGGAGAAGGACCTCAACCAACTTGGAATTCGCAACTGAAGGTCGCTAGCGAAAGATCGTGCTAGCTGGAGAGGAGTGTTTGTTGACAACGCAACAGAGGACGACCTAGACTAAGGTGGTCCACACAAGTGGAGAAGGACCTCAACCAACTTGGAGTTCGCAACTGAAGGCCGCTAGGGAAAGATCGTGCTAGCTGGAGAGGAGTGTTTGTTGAGGCCCAGGTCTACCCCGGAGTGTAGCGTCACAAGAAGAAGAAAAAGTTCTGTCCAGGAATCCAGGAATCCAGGATGATCTATGATCAGGAGGATCTGCGAGACTGGGATATTGCGTTGCTCTATTCGTATATCCACTACGCCCTGAGGTAAACTGGAATAGGGCGCTTGTTAAGAAATATGAACATTGTCATGGGATGTTTAGAGAAATAAGGGGCCTGCTTGGATGTCTCCAAGACTGTTCCACACCCGCATGTAATTCAAATTCACAGCAATATATATTTTTTACCAACTCCAACCATTTGATGCCCTCTTGGTTGACAAGTTAATTCTATTCGATATCTGCAGAGGTCATATCTTATTTAAACTGTACAGACAGTTCGCAAAGGTGACACAATCAATTGAACTGAGAATTTCCAAGCTACAACTAAAGACAATCTTGTAAAGATTCGGAAAAGCGAGCGGTGCTGCGACTTTGATTTTGGTTTGATGTACAGCTTCGGAGTAACTTTTGGTATTCCATCACCCAGCTTGCAAGTTACTCACACATCTGTGAGTCAAAGAATCTGGAAATCATTTCCACATCAAAAATTGCAATCTTCGCAAGAGGAACTCCCTTTCCAGCGCACAAGTCATAACCCCACCTTCAACCGACAAATAATTGCAAAGCCCCACACGCTCATAAATTCATGAGTGCAACAAGCTTATGCCATCGATATGAAAGTCCATGACATCTCCCACAACGGCCAACATGTCAGCCACTCATCGCGATGGCACGGCGGCAACCGCCGATGGGGGCAACTAATAAGCCCCCAATTGGGACAGTGAAAAAAAATCGCATCTCCTACCCATCCACGGTTCCATGATTCGTATGCAAGCCACCTCGGCGTTCGATCGGAGACAAGAGCTGAAAAGAGTTCCTTCTGGGGCCGTGGCACAGCCCAAAAGCGGCAACCCACCGCTGAACTAATTATTCTCTTCTGCCATTTAAGCGAGCACTCACTCCCTAAACCGAAAACGCCCAACTCCATATCGGCCCGCACCGGATAACTGCTGCCAAGTGTACCCGGAAACCGTTGGAGCTGTCTGCACACTGCTGACTGTTGCCCGCTGGTGCTGTGCCGGTTCACAGCAATTAACTTCTTACATCACAAAATGGCAAACATTATTGTAATTATGAGCCGTAATTGAGGATTGAACTCTGGCAGCACTCCGCTCGCCACGTCTCGCTACGGACTGCGAGCCCATTTTCGTAATCACCCCGCGATCCGTGAGAGATAAAATGCACCGCGGCAGGTCTGAGCGGAGGCCGCTGATTAATTGGCGGGTCCCGCGACGTCGGGCTAGAATGCAACAAAAAAAAAAATGGAATAGAATCAAATTTGGACTCACCTTCTTTGGTAATTGCTTCGGTATCGCAGCATTCGTCATCGTCGTTCCCGTACTCCACCTGCGAACAATCGTAATCGTAAAAGTTAACGCGGGTCACGTGACGGACATAGTCTTTTGTGTTAGTAGTGGTGGTAGCGTTGTGCAGGGGATACTCCAGCAGGGATGGAGTCGATGGTGCAGCCGCCGGCAGCAAGGATGGCCGCTGCTGCCTGCGACGGGGGGGCTTTGGCACGGCGTTGATCGCTGAAAAGCCTCCGCCGTCGTGCTGGATATTTGGCGGGAGACTTTTTGGCAGCGGTGGACGCGATGGGGATGAATGGATGTATGATGAAGCATTAGGCTGATGGTGATGAGGAAGGTGAACGGGCTCCTCTTCGTCCTCGGATCGAGCGGGTCTGTCGATGTCGAAAGTGACTTTGTGGGGCTTCCGGTGAGAGGATAGAGGTGGTTCGGAATAGTCTCCCGGCCTAAACTGATGACTAGATAGTGATGACGGCTGCTGCTGTTGGTGGTCATGTTGGTAGTGGTGGTGGTGGTGTTGGTTTTGTTGCTGATAGAAGTCCTGCTGTTCCTGGTACGCCCTGTAGGCGGCAGTTGGAATGGCGGTAGCGCCGGTGGATGTCGTCGATGTACTGTCGTTAGATCCTCCATCACAGCCATTTGTTGTCGATTGTGTCAATAGTAAAATCACCACCATTCGATCATTTGAAGGGGAATTTGAATTTCTGCTGTCTGTCTGTTGGTTGTGGTGGTCACTTTGTGACGCAACAGTGCCTTCCTACACAGGCGGCGGCACACGACGCCCTCTCTCAAAGTGCTCGCACTGTTCCATTAGTCGTTCGCCACCGTGTGAGTGTAGCGATTCGCCTAATGCTCTTGGACATGGCATCTGTCAGGGGATAGAGAACAACAAACATGGAAATTCTAGATTTTTTCAATTCTTTGCTTTTTTTTCCGTTCACATTTTTTTCTACATGACTTGACTGCGGAATCGCTCGCGTGTGCAACGCACCGCAGATAGGGCGACAGAGATACAATTGAAACTGAGCTGCTGACTTCAAGGTTGTCGGTGAGTCGGATGATGTAGTTAATTGTAGGAATTCACGCCAAGTCGATAATGGACGCAAGGTCTGCAGTCGATTTGGAGAGAAGAGTTTTGCTTTTTGCGTTAAACGTGCCGGGGGTGTTAACTGAATTTTCAAACTTCGAAGCAATTGAATGGCGGGTCGTAAAATTTGTTTTAGGAATTATCTGCCTAAAGTGGTTGTTCGGCAGAGCCGACAACATAAATTGTGGAAAGATGATCTTCTCCGCTTGGTGGCAGAATCAAACACTTTCGCTTTTCTCGGGTCAAGCCCCAAAAACCTGGTCTCTCTCCTAGACATTAATTTCCATTTTACGAAAGGTATTTGACAAGCACTTTCGGAGTGTTTTCTTTTTCTAATTGTGTAGTTTTGGAAAAAATTGCGTGTCTGTACGGCCTGTAAGGCATAAACGTTGTTTTCGATGGCGCAGAGCCCCTGTAACACTTTTCAAGTTATTGCTGAGCTTGCACGATATTTTTGGTTAGTGGCGCTTCCTATATGCCAGCCCGGGACAGATTGAATGATGTATATAAAGAAGCCCCGACAGAGGAGAAGGGTGATAACGCCAAGAGTGCCTTCTATGATTTCCAAAAAGAACATACGATCGATGCCCCAGCTACGACACCAAAATCATTCTAGGAGATTTCAACGCTCAGCTAGAAAAGGAGGACATCTTTGCTGGATTCACCGGAAAACATAGCCTGCACGACAACACATCCGGCAACGGACTCTGTGGCTATCACGCGGTTCCCACACCTAAACATTCACAAAGGGATCTGGCGATTTTCTGGTCAATCCACCGTCAACCAGATTGATCACGTTGTGATCGACGTCAGGTACTTCTCCAATATTCTCGATGTCCGAACCTTCCAAAATGCAAACATCGACTCGCATCATCACCTTGTTGTATCCAAGGTAAGAACCCGCATATTGAGAGATCAGCGGAGTCGAGACAAGCTAAAACGGTTTGACGTCGGAAAGCTACAACCGCAACTGTTCGCTGGGAACTTTGCCGACCGAGTCTCGCTGAAACTCGCTCAGAGTTCGGCACTGCCTGCACTAACAATAGAAAAACACTGGATACGTTGTCAAGAAGCCATCAAAGAAGCTGTGTGCTGTGTTTCACGTCACCACCCAAAAGGAACCCATGGCTTGACGACCAGTGCAAGCAAGCGCATGCAACAAAACAAGATGCTTATAAGGCAACGTAGCATTGAACAACGCGGGCTGTTCATGAGTTCTACGAAGAGAGAAGATGGGAAGAGCATCGGCTTCTCAGAAGGAAAAGGAAGCAGCATGAAAAGTTCGCGGTCGAGGAAATGGAAAGGTATTATGACAGGAATGAAGCCAAACAAGATGTTTATAAGGTAACGCAGCATCGAACAACGCGGACTGTTCATGAGCTCTACGAACGTAGAAGAGTTAAAGAGCACCGACTTGTCAGAAGAAAAAAGAAGGAGCATGAAAAGCGCGTGGTCGGGGAAATGGAAAGGTTGATGTTGAAATGAATTTCGAAAATTTTTTCGGCGTTAGCTTTTTAGTAGCTATCCGGCAGGTACAATGTTTGGACCGAAGCCTGCCGGTCAAAATGGACAACTTGTAGTAGAGTCGCAGTCTGTGCCGAGAATCATGAAGGATCATTTCTGTATACTCCTTAACGGCGATGACGACCCAAATTCCGCTGTTAGGCAGAATGTTCTACTCGACTTGGACAATGATAAACAAAAATTCCGTCCCCCCGACTTAGACGAGGTGAAGATAGCAATATCCAAGCTGAAGTCGAACAAAGCTGCCGGAGCGGAGGGACTGTCCGCAGAACTGTTTAAAGCAGCTGCACCAGCTCATCTGTAAGATATGGTAGGAGGAAAGCATGCCCGATGAGTGGAATCTTTGCGTCGTTTGCCTGGTTCACAAGAAAGGAGACCTCTTTGACTGCGCCAACTACCGAGGGATTAGTTTCCTCAGCATCGCATACAAGATCCTCTCTGCCGTATTGTATGAGCGTCTGAAACCGTTAGTCCATGACCTGATAGGTCCCTATCAGTGTAGTGTCAGACCAGGGAAGTCCACAATAGACCAGATCTTCACATTACGGCAGTTCCTGGAAAAGACTCAAGAAGTGCAAATCGATACTGGCCACCTATTCGTCGATTTCAAGGCGGCATATGGCAGTGTGCATAGAGACGAGCTATACAGTGCCATGTCTAGTTTTGGCATTCCTACCAAACTCGTCAGATTGTGTAGGATGACAATGGAGAACTCTCGCTGCTCTGTCAAGTTCGGTAACGAACTCACCGAGACCTTCAATGTCAAAAAAGGTTTTAGACAAGGCGACGCACTGTCATGTGACTTCTTTAACATCATCCTCGAGAAGATCGTACATAACTCACAAGTCAACACCAAAGGCACGATCTTCCAGAAGTCAGTTCAATTTCTAGCTTACGCTGATGACACTGACGTGATTGGATGAACACAGCGAGCCGTCAATGAGGCGTTTGCTGGTATTGAAGCGGAAGCGGCTAAAATGGGTGTGGCGGTAAATGAGGGCAAAACTAAGTACATTCTGTCATCAAGGAAGGGCAGACAACACCGTCGTCTCGGACAGAGCGTCACAGTAAGCACGAGAAACTTCGAGGTAGTTGAGGACGTCTTCTACCTCGACTCTGATGTAAATAGGTACACCAGTACCGAAATCAAACGCAGAATCCGCTTGCCAATCGCTGTTTCGTTGGGCTCAGGAGGCAATTGAGTAATAAAGTCCTCTCTCCACGGACTAAGCTCGCTTTATAGTTAGTTAGTTAGTTAGTTAGTTTGACTTTTATTTTCAATAAATGTTTTACAATGTAAAGTTTAACCTAAGTCATTTATGGTTTGGCCTATGGCCGTCTACCAGGTTGACAAAACACATGCATACGTTTTACATTAAAAATCTCCATCTATGATACGTTTTCTATAACAAAGTGCTGCTACTGAATAATCGTATAAAGCCTTCCATCCCTTTTCTCCATTTAAGATGCATGTTACTTCATATTCGTCTAAAACAAGTTTTTCGAAAATTGCTAGTCGGAATTCTTTTAGAATCGGACAAACACCAATAAAATGTAAGATGTTTTCTCTCTTCCTCATGTTACATAGGTTACAAAGAATGGGTAAATCTGGTCTGTGGGGGATAAAGTTTAACTGAACGAGTTCTCCTCTCAGTTTAAAAATTGTGCTTATTTTTTCGATTGAGTGACTGTCAAGGAAGTATGTTTTTTCATTTAAAAAATGATTTAGTTTGCTGTAGTAGTTCCTAAACGGTGAAGATTCAGCTTCTTCGACATATTTGTCATATATGTGCCTACCAAAATTCTCCAAAACAGAGTTAAATTTTGTTCTTAAAAGATGAGGAGGCTCGTCCGCCTCAATAGACAGATTTAGACCGCATTCAGAAGCTGTTTTTTTTCCATTCCTCGCAAATGTATCCGTTTGTTCTAATTATACTTCTTAAAACTACGTTTGGTAATCTACATTCGCTCATCTGTAGTATTTTTAAAATATAGTTGAAGTGCATTTTGATGGTATACAAGAGCAACGGAGGAGTTCCCGTTTCAATATGTAGCATATAGTTGGGGGTATTTTTTGGTAACCGAAAGATCTTCTTCAAAAAGTAGCGAAAAAGTAGCTCGCTTTATATAACAGCTTGATTATCCCAGTCCTTCTTTATGGCGCGGAAACCTGGACACTACTAAAAGCGGATGATTAAGCCCTTAGTTTTTTCGAGAGAATAGTTCTGCGTGTGAATTTTGGTCCTGTTTGCGTTGATGGCATCTGGAGGAGAAGATTTAATGACGAACTCTATGGGCTGTACAGCGCCTGGTCAAGCGTCTTCGCAGAAGATGGCTAGGCCATGTAGGGCGTGTGGACATCTCTGCTCTGGCCTGAAAGGTCTTAGAATCAGAGCCATTGGGACAACGCAAAAGAGGACAACCTAGACTAAAGTGGCGCACACAAGTAGAGAAGTACCTCAGCCAACTTAGAGTGCGCAACTGGAGGCAGCTGGCGAAAGATCGTCCTGGCTGGAGGGGCATGTTTATTGAGGTCCAGGTCCACTCGGACTGTAGCGCCACAAGAAGAAGTGCTACAAGGCACACAGCACTCGTTACATTTGATTTATTGAAGATTAAGTATGGTGAGCGTGCTATCTCGGGAAATAGGCTACTCAACTGTTTTGAACGATTTAAGCCGCTTGGTTATTTCTTGAGGGACTACGTTCAGTGTTTGATCTATGCCAAGAAGCTAACGACGTTAGAAAGAGCGTACAGCTAACATTGAACGCGAAATAACCGCTGTTTTCCGAAATGTGTGACCGATTTATTTAAACTTGAGTTACATGACCGCTGCAAGCGAACCATACGAACCAATTTGAATTCAATTTACAAATGCTTTGATTGTTCTTCAAGTTGATAATAAAGTTTTTGAAATATTTTAAGCGGTTTGTGTTTTCTTTTGAAAAATAAGTTGCCAAGTTCTTGTTAAAAAATTCTTTGGATTGTTGCCAGATCAAAAGGGGTGACAAATTTCTTGCATTTTTTATAAAAGCCTAGACATTTCGCTGCAATTTTTGCGACTTCAAATATATGTTCGTTTGAACTAAATGCTTTTTTTCTGGCCGCCGTGGCGTAGTGGGTAGAGTGTGACACTCACACACCAAAGGTCCAGGTTCGATTCCTGGCTGAACACTTAGAATTTTTCCACGCCACCGCCTCTTTTGAGCTGCTTACAACCCTCAAAGTGCATTGATTGTCTAAGAAAAAGCTTCTCAAACTTCGCCATTCGGAGTCGGTAAAAAATTGTAGGTCCCTTCCACTCGTGAAAGAACAGTAGCGCGCACAACACGAGTAGTTGATGAGCAAACTAGGCTCTGCTCCCCGTGTGGACTATCGCGCCAGCCAATTACAATTATTATTATAAATTTAATGCTTACATGACACACATACCGTGACTGAAATGTCGTTCTGTTTCAACAAGGCAAGCCACGGCTGGCTATGTTGAGTATGTTCAATTGACAATAGACAGCACTTTGTTTTGAAAACATTCAATTGCGATCAATCCTTTCACCCCAATCGAGTATGCTGACAAGATCGAACTTAAATGTGCTCGACGTACGATGTCGTTCGTAAACTATGCTCGATGTAGTGGAACGGGAGACAGGGAACGAATATCAAAAGCTGAGGGTACTGTCATCAGCAAAGGAATAGTTGAATTAGAAGTAAAAATGAGGAAGAGTGTCGGGGACAAAACGGAGCCCTGGGGCACACCAGCGTTTATATGATGAGTATCCAACTTGGATCCATCTCACACAGCTTGGAAGGTTCTAAAAGTAATTTCTAATCTATTGAAAAAGGGATTCTTTGTCGCCGTTAGCACTCATTTCCGTCGAAGGAGCCTGTTGCCAAATTTTTTATAATTCCTTTGTGATATCAAGCACAACGATCTTGCTAAGTTACACTTTTGCAGAGACCTATAATCAGAATCGTTATAGATTGGTAATCTTGTGACAAAACTTCCCAACGTAGTCATACTATTTGACATCGTATGATGAGTCAAAACTAGGCGGACAAGCAAGTCGATGTAGTTGAGATGTATGTAGGTCAATATTGGATGGTCGAGGTGGTACAGTGTGTATTTGGGATGGTAAGGTTTACCGTGCCTAAGTGGGTTACGTACGACACTTTGGAATCCTAGTATCACCTCTTACGAGTTGGCAGCAAAAAGGAGTACTGATCGTCTAAGATTTCGGCATTCGAAGTCGGAAGAAAACTGTGGGGCCCTTTTACTCGTAAAAAACAATAGCACGTACAACACGAGTTATTGCTGAAGCAGCTGGATCCTGGTTATAGGATTTGAATGACGATTCTTGATAATAATAATAATAATAATTGCTGGCGCTACAGTCCAAAGGGGGACCAGGGCCTACCTTGCTCATCAACTACTCGTGTTGTGCGCGCTACTATTCTCTCACGAGTAGAAGGGACCTACAGTTTTGCCGACTGCGAACGTCGAAATTTGAGAAGCCTTCTTAGACAGTTATTACTCTTTGAGTGTTGTCAGCAGCTCGAAAGAGGTGGTGCCGTGAAATATTAGAAAAATTGGTGTTGAACTGGGAGTCGAACCTAGACCCTTCGGCGTGTGAGCGTCGCACTCTACCCATTACGCCACGGCGACCACAATGAATGACGATTCTTATAGAACTATAACTCATCAAAAATCAAGAAAATTTTGAAGAATTGGATAGGTTTAGAGCCGGCAGGCGGTCCTCATCAACCATGTCTATCATCGATCCTTTTCAAACCTTACTTCCATTTGTGTTATACTTGTTTTGTCTAGAAATTTCTATTTTCTACACCCTTCAAAATTGTTTGTTTTGTAATATGTGTTAAACTGTTTCACATAACAATGAAGTAGCTATGCAAAAAACATTGGCTCTAGATCAGTTCTAGCATTCGTTCGATTCTTTTTCATAGTTTTCTGAAGTGGTAAAAGAACCTGCAGTTCATTACTGTTTCCATCTGTCAGCGACTTGAAGTAGGTCCTGTAGCGTATAGGTCCGAGCCGAAAGTTTTGCTCAAGATCTAAGGATTGTGAGTTGGGGCACGTATTCTTCACCTCATGCCGAACACGTTCTTCAGTATGCAGCTTTAGGGAAAAAAGTGCTTTTCGAGTCGACGAAACTTAAAGATTCTTACTTTGATTAAAAAGTGTGCTATAACTCCCAGTATTTTTTCGGCATGGAAACTGGTTCACTGACACTCAAAAATTATTATATTATATTATAAATTATTATTCATTGTCTTAGAAAAAGCTTCCCAAACTTCGCCGTTCAGAGTCGGCAAAAAACTGTAGGTTCCTCCTACTCGTGAGAGAACAGCAGCGTGCACAACACGAGTAGTTGGTGAGAAAGCTAGGCTCTGGTCCTGGCGGTGCCTAAATGTTGGCTTTCTTTAACATCAAGAAAAGCTACACTAAACATTTTGACAACACCTCTCAACTTGGAAAAGAATAGAAATGTATGAATAAAGTGTTATTTATGTTTCGATCGGACTGCAGCCTTATTTTTCCAGAAAGCCATAATTTAATTGATTTCGACTAGCTACTCCGTACCCAAACAGTGCAGGTCCAAGAGGACACCATCACCCTCAAGTATTCTTAAGAAAAAATCAAGTTTTCTAAAATCCTCCATCAACCAATCCCAGTAGAATCAGGGGTGCTTTTCCTTAAACTCAAAGAGAAGAAGACGAGAAGAAGACGAGAAGAAGACGGGAAGAAGACGAGAAGAAGACGAGAAGAAGACGAGAAGAAGACGAGAAGAAGAAGAGAAGAAGAAGAGAAGAAGACGAGAAGAAGAAGAGAAGAAGAAGAGAAGAAGAAGAGAAGAAGAAGAAGAAGAGCAGAAGAAGAAGAAGAAATGTTCCAAAACCCTCTTCCTGCAAAATGAAAATTCCATAACCCTCTAGGAACAGCATTACACGTGCGAGTCTTGAAGCGTCAAACAGACCCACTTCCTCCTCCTTGTCGAAGGCAAGTCAAAGAATTTTCAAAAATCTCTTGTGAAATCGTATACACCTCCCAATCATTTACAAATTGCACCCTTCTCTCCGCGTGTGTGTCAAATATTTTCGTAGCCAGATATTTTGCAACACACAACACCAACACCTCACGGTAACATCTGCCCGCTTCGGGCAGACTCTATCGTTACCGCCCCGCACGATGGCGCGGCGGCAGCGGTGGCAACGGCGACTACGGGAATTATGCAAAACATGCAAAGCAGAGCGATTCATTTGCAACGTACTCCGATTGTTGTTACAGTGTGTCTTTTGTTGGGTGTTCGTGTTGCATGCAGATAGTTTCCTTGGGTATGAATATAATCACTTCACCATAAATTATCTTTCTGGCATTGTGCGCCGACCACGCAGCGTGGTGGCAGCGGCGGCGACGGTGGCGCTGTTGCTCACTGTTCGTCGCTACCTTTCCGCGGGGATCACTTAGTGCGAGAAACAATTAATGCAGATGTAACGCGCAAAAACAGTCATCTAGTTCTCCCGGTGGCAGCGACGAGAAACGCGCCCTCACCCGGCTCTTTCAAAAGGGTGTCATGGCGTGGCGACGCTGCATGTCAGCCGAAACACTCCGCGGCAGATGAACAATGCCCGTGAAGACCGTTAGATTCTGCACAATTGGCATTTTGTCGTCGTAGTTGATGTCGTCGGTGCTGCCGCTTGAAAGATTTATCTTGCAGATGACTATCGGCAGTCAAGTGTGGATACAAAGCATGACAAAGCGAAGCGAAACAGATCTCAAGGGCGCCGCTGTGAATTTTCCGTCTGCAGATCAAGTTTCAACCTGGCACGCAGCGCAATTGAATTGAATTTAATCTAAAGCGTTTGCACGATCAATTTAAGTCTGCGCCGACGAGAGCTGCCGAATTGTGAAGGACCACCGCCGCCGCCGCTGCCGTCGACAGCTTTCATGTTCGGCACTTGCTGCAGCGCCGACCGGAGATCAGACTTTGCCATGTTCAGGGGTAATTTATAGCGCAAAGGTGATAAGTTATGCTGTTTTGTTGCGCAAACAGCACACAATCGGCCGCCGTCCAATTAAGACCGCTGCTGCTCGCCGACTGTAGGTTAAGTTTCAAATTCTATGCGAGGTACACAGCAATGGCCGTGAGAATAACGCATGGAGTGAGGTTTCTCTTATGTTTGTCGCACACGAAGACGCGGTGGTTGAAAGGGAGCGCGTGCGTAATTGTGACCGGGTCATTGTTGGATTGTGATGCTAATGGTAAGATTTCGACAGCGAAGGGCCAGGTCAAATGTGACTTCGGAGACAAGGCTTTTGTCACCAAATTGTGAGTGTTTGGTAACGCTACACATCGCTGTGTGCAGTGCGTGATGAAATGTTGGAAATGTGTGGAAACTTCGTTTGTTGACTTGTAGGTTGGTGTTGATCTTAGGGTCCGTTGTTTATCAGACAAATTTTGTTGCATTTATAGGACAAGGGATTTGAATGGACAAGAAACAGCTCACCTGAGGCTGAGACTTTTGTTTGGTGCTCCTGTCTGTCGAGTTGCGACGCTATAGAATCGTTAACAGCTAAAAGTTTATTGAAATCCGACCTACGGCGGGAGCTTCTGCAGCGATGGCTACAGTCACTGTTGGTTTCTATTCGTCCATCCATCTAAGTTCGATTCCTATTTTTCGACTGTACCCTTATGTACAACATCATGTCAGTACAAAATTAACCACACCAATCTTTTCAAACACCCACAAATTTTCCTGACCAAGTTGGTATATAACGGTACTTTAAGACAAGAAGCTTTGAACTTCAGCCAGACTGGCACTGAAGTAGACTGAGCAGAAAAACAGTCAGGCAGACAGACAGTCAACCAGGCAGACAATCAGGCAGACAGTCAGATAGACAACCAATCAGAAAGATAGTCAGGTAGACAGAAAGTCATGTAGAGAAACAGTTTAAAGTAGATAGACTATCACGTAGACAGATAGTGGGATAGGGAACTTACAGACAGACAAATCAAAATCAAAAAATGACCAATTTTGTGACTAAAAGGCCTCAGAAGCGATAAGTCTTAACGGAGCACGATGCTAAACTGATTCCTAATTGATCGTTTTGTCTTTCTGTGTAAGGGTTTCTCCCATGAATTCGTTATTTTGGTGATATCAAGATTAAATAGCTTTTATGCACCTCTATCTGTCTCTGTCTCTGATCTAACACCGTGTCTAAATTAGAAAAGTCCGTCTTTTCCTTGTTTTCATCTGCAAGTGTAGACTTCATTCTGTCTCTAATTTTCACTTCTCAGCACATCTTTCAGCAATTTGGCAAGAGCTGCAAGCATTCCAACTGAAAATAATGTCACCCGATGACACCATTCCCGCCAGAGTCCAATTCTTTATTTCCTTTAGTGAAATCAAGTGAAAATTGCCCTCGAACCGCCGCCTTTTAGAGAGACAAACCTCGCATCAGTGCTAATGTGGAACATGTCGTGATTAAATTCCACACACCTCTCCACAGAAAAAGGAAAATTTCCCATCTGTTACTCCATTCATACAAAGCCTCAATTTTAGCTTAGCTCAAAACCAACTGAGGCATTTTGAAGAGACGAACAAAACCTGTCACCCATGATTATTTTCGCCTTTGATCCCCAACAGCACTTCAGTCCGCAGGCCCTTGTCACACTGCACAATAGGAAATAAAATCAGTGCGAACTTTACCCAGCACAATAATGAAAGGCGGTGAATGCTTAATTGTACAAAAAGTGCCTGTTCACCACCATAATTGCCGCAAACGACGGGGAAGTGG
The DNA here is from genome assembly GCA_955652365.1 of Eristalinus aeneus. Classification (NCBI taxonomy): domain Eukaryota; kingdom Metazoa; phylum Arthropoda; class Insecta; order Diptera; family Syrphidae; genus Eristalinus; species Eristalinus aeneus. Next base: position 51,194,602 of record OY019132.1, read on the forward strand.
GATTCAGAGACAACCCAAGACAACAGACATTCCCTTGAAGCATCTCGTTCAACGTGCACACTCGTATGTTCATACGTGTAACTGCTAAGCGTCATCTGATCACCGTGCACCGTTAGCAGTCACAGGAATCAAGGGAAATTAGTTTTCTTTTGCCACTCTCTGTCACTGCGTCTCTCTGGGTGTGAGCCCCCCAAGCTCCAGCGGAACAATTAAATCTAACAACATCCAACTCTCCGGCAATTTAACAGTGTAACGACATAATTAAGCGGCAGTCAGTGTTTCAGTGGAACCCGCAACCCGATATCGATAATCAGTCTCGAGTAATTAGACACAAGAAAGTTATTCTTCCTGGCTGTGCATCGAGTTGATTGGCACAACCCCTTGCCACTCGGGTCGGAAACCAGATCAGACGCAAGAAAGGGAAACGGTACAGTTCTCCCAAACAAACAGACTCGCATGCGCTCCCCAACGTCTGACCGTAAATATTAAATTTAAGCCCTGATGAGCACCGTGAGATCTAGGTCACTTGCGGTTTTTGTTTTTCTGCGCCTTCCTTCGTCGCGCCCAATACCCGCCTGTTGGCGCCGCAGTGCGAACGAAATCGAGAGCGAACCCACATCGTCGTCGCCATCGCCGCTGCGCTGTTTTGCGTCCCTTTCGCAAGCGCAGATAGTGGCATAGTGGCCAACACCGGCTACCAGCTCTCCAGCTGAGCGATTTGGAAAAGTTCAATTAGCGAACACGGTCCGGGGCAGAGGCAAGAGAGACGGGAGTTTGTTCTTTCTGTCCGTCGGAGTGTTCCCACAGTGTCTGCGCACAACGCGGATCCACTGCGCCAGCACTCACGATTATGAATGAATTAGACGGGCAATTAGCACCTGGTTGGGGCTGCTGCTCCTGCCGCTGCAGCGGTCTCTCGACACAGCGGCGGCAAGTGTTGTTATCCAATGCGGGCAGTGATTAAACGTACGTAGGTGCACACACGAAAAAAGCACGACGCCGAGAGATACTGATACCGGACTCTGGAATCCCCGGGAGCTGGGGGAGCGACGCCGGCGGTGTCGTAATGCGGTGAGCTTGCATAAAACGGAAGCGCTAAATGCATTTGCGGAACACCGCCCGTATATCATGGCGCGGGCAGTGCTTGTTGCTCATCAGTCCCGTGAAATGGAATAAATTTGCGGCCTAGTGACCAGACACCAGCGCGCGAGGGGCAGCTGGGAATGGGACCGGAGAAGCACCCATCCATTCATCCGATGTTAGTCGGTTTATATGTCGGAGGCCATTGCGTGATTATGCAACTGTGTGCATTGTTCTCCAACCATGGTGCCCGCCACCCCACTCGTCGGGCGCTTTGTACAATAATTCGCGATTTTGCAACGGCGATGTTCATTTGATGTTCGTTTGCTTCATCTGTCCGCGTCCACCACAACGACGAAGTCTATGTCGAGGCGCGAGACGGCTGGTCATTTGGATGACCAACTTTAAATGGATTTTATATCTCCATCAACTCTTTGCCGGGGTACACGTTCTCGTACACGTTGCCGCTTAACGTCGCGTCGTGCCCGGTCGATGGGACAGCAACGTGAAGTGTTTCACGGGACGAGACAGCACGTACAGCAATCTTCGGAGGCATTTACCAATAATTCATGTCAGCCGTCTGCATCTCATGGGTTTTATGCGTAATCAGGTCTGCGCGGACGAACGTTACGCCGAACGGCATGCGGCAGCCGCTGCAATTCTACGTTTGAATATTTAGCGACTGCCACATCACGGTTCCAGTTGAGGTGATGTCTTCAAGTGGATCAAAGCGAAGGGTTGTCTGTCAGGAGGAGATGAGAGGTGCCTCACAAGATGTACTCAATCAGCGGGGTATTTGGCAAGGCAAAAGCCGTTAGATCAGCTAGATGGTCTCCTCAATTTGATAATTGGTTGCGGTTGGGTGGGCACGTTCGGGGTTCGAGGAATTGCATCAAAGTTGTCGAATTTTGGATATTTGCGAAATAAATGGTGGCGTTGGTCGGCCTCACATCTGACTCATGCAGATGGTGTGGAGGCAAACATGAATTTGCATCCGCAAAACTTGCATTCAATTCAATTACCTTTCCTCCGCACCATAAGCAAGGGCGCGGGGGACTCTGGTGATGAGTGAAGTTTCGTATAGCCAGATGTTATTCCAACCTGCCAATTTTTCCGTCTACCTAGATTTCCGTGCACTTTCGTTTTTTGTTTTACCAAATTGTGGTAAATTCAACCAAGCTTGTGCTCGGTGCTTTAAGGTCCTGTTTGTGATTTTCAATATTTAAAGACTGTTCTAGCTAGAATGTCATGTTTGGTTTGATTTAGTCTGAAACTAAGCAGAAGTGCTATTTTTTTAAATTTATTGTGATTCTTCAGGCGGTTTTTATAGTAAAAAGCAGGATAACGGGATAGAATTGAAAATTTGGTGTGTTTGGAAGCACTGGCACGGATGCAAAAATTGTATGCGAGCCTTTTATCTTTTGGAAGGTCTTTCAACATTTGGCTCTAATTTGATTTGATTTTTTTCTGTTTCTGAATTAAAAGAAAAATATTTACGTTTCAAATCAGTTATTCGTCATTATGTTGTTCTTCCATTGTGGTCATCTTGCTTTGCTCTTCACCTATCATACTTTTAGTTTCACAAAGTTTGCGATTCGATTAAAAGAAAGGGGGATATAGAGCCAAAAATACCCAATCTAACGTAAACGTGATTTAAATGCTTAGTTTTCGAGAGCTTTGGCAGCACTACCAAAGCGACAAGTGCTTACCGTGAACTAGAAAAGAGACGAAAAATTTAAGGAACTCTTGTGACGACTTCATCGAAAAAGAGACCTTCTATTATCGGCTTCACGTTGTTGATGTCCTAAGTCACGCTGCTCTCAGTCACCAAGAATGAGTTGCCGCTCATACAGGATTACGTCATCTTTATACGGGAGTTTCATTCATTTTTACCCTTTTATCCCAGGAGCTTCAGAGCCTTCTAAGATTGATCATTGTCGCCAATGCGCTCGACACGCAGTCGATATTTCGCTTTGCGAGCTACATTCACGTCTTGATTCTTGATAGATTCTTCACATTCATTCACCTTGCTTGCAGAAGAAATCCTTTTTCCGCACGAGGAATCAGATTCCTCAATTTTGGCTTTTGTTCAGATTTTTTCTCTATATAGTTCGGCTTATGAAATTAAAGTTCTGAAGAAAATGATTTTAAGCCTTTAAGTCAGATGTTCTGAATTCAATAGCGTTGGCGAACGGAGGTAACACTGGTTAGCCAAAATGGGTCCTCATTGGATCTTCTTCGTTATAAGGCGCATGTTAGGTGAACTCCTTTATTTATGTTAGATGAACTCTTTTCTTATAAGTCGCATGTTAGATGAACTCCTTTATAGCTTCGAAAATGTAGCTGTCACTAGTTGTGTAGCTAAGCGCACATTTTTTTGCCAGCATTGAGCGTACGACCAGCCAAGGAAGAGGTCTTCGTGTGCTTTCTCTCGATTGTCGTGTGCATAGTAATGTAGGACGCGGTCGATATCATCTGCATGATACAACAGTTGAACATGCAGTTTGTAGTAGAAAGTGCCTTCTGTGTTAACAGCTCTTTGATTTCGTTTACCAAACTGCAGAAAACACAGGACAGCGTATTTCCTTTTCAGCTTCCGTCGCAAGTTTCAAACGTCGCAGAAGCCAGTGATCCGAAATGCGTGGTGCATCTGTTGTTTCTTAACACAGGGCGGCATAACCGTATCACTTTTTCTAGGGCCCAGAATTCGAGCTGAGCTTATTGCAACGAGTGCGTATATATATGTATAAATATTGATGACGCAATAATTTATAAGGAGATCGAGAACATCATAAACTACTCGTATTAGTACGCTTCTGTTGAAGAAGAAACACACAGTTTTTTGGCGACTTCAAATGGCGAAGTTTGAGAAGCTTTTTAAAGAAAGTAATTACTCTTTGGTGGCCGTGGCGTAGTGGGTAAAGTGCGACGCTCACACGCCGAAGGGTCTAGGTTCGATTCTCAGTTCAACACCAATTTTTCGAATTTTTCACGGCACCACCTCTTTCTGACTGCTGACAACACTCAAAGAGTAATAACTGTCTAAGAAAGCTTCTCAAATTTCGCCGTTCAGAGTCGGCAAAAAACTGTAGGTCCCTTTTACTCGTGAGAGAACAGTAGCGCGCACAATACGAGTAGTTGATGAGTAAGCTAGGACCTGGTCCCCCTGTGGGCTGTAGCGCCAACAATTATTATTATTAATTACTCTTTTATTGTTGCAGGCAGATACGAGGTGTTCAGTTTGAGAATCGAACCTGGATTCTTCGGCAAGTGAATGTTGTCGTATGAGACCTTAAAAATGGAAAAACGCTTCTTCAGAATTGTTCTAAGGGATAGGGAACACCAGTGGAAGTTAACCTTAAAGCGCAATACCCTGGGCAAGCTATATCCCGTTTTCAGAGAGAAATACCCGGAGGTTTCGTTTTAAAATGTTTGTTCCAAGGAAGATGTATATCACTTTTAGAAGTCTAGTTCTTAGGCTAGAAGACGAAAAGAAGGCTTTTCAGATCTCTAAATTGATATAAGTGCAAAAGTGCATACGGTTTGCCGTGTTTCTTCTTTATCTTTTGCCTTATTTCCCAAAGGTGTCCTTAAATGTAAGATCCATTTAGTGATAATAACAATAACAATAATAATTGTTGGCGCGACAGTCCACAGGGGGACCAGGTCCTAGCTTACTCATCAACCACTCGTATTGTGCGCGCTACTGTTCTCTCACGAGTAGAAGGGACCTACAGTTTTTTGCCGACTCCGAACGGCGAAGTTTGAGGAGCTTTCTTAGACAGTTATTACTCTTTGTGCGGTGTCACCAGTTCGGAGGAGGTGGTGTCGTGAAAAATTCGAGGTGTTCAGAAGGGAATCAAACCTAGACCCTTCGGCGTGTAAGCGTCGCACTCTACCCACTACGCCACGGCAGCCATTCCATTTAGTAATAGTTACCTTAAAAGCGATCCACATGTGGCCATCCATATGACAGTGTCTTCTTAGTATCTTTATTTCTCACATAAAATTGATTATTAGAGTATAAGCATGGCACATTTTACATAAAGGGATTTGATACGTTGATACCTTGCTGTTTGGAAACAGTTTAAGATTTTGAAAAACAGTTGAATCATGTATAGTGTGCAATTTGCTTTAATTCTTAGTATTAGTAAAGTTAATGGTACTTTCTCTTGTACAGTTTACGGAACGTTGAAATGCTAAATTATCTTATTTGGAATAACAAATAAAGGAATTGTGACAAAATGTCGTTGTATGGTGTAGGTAGCAACTTTTTCAACTTAAGTTCGTTGTCGGCAGTAAACTGCCGATTCCCTCTCCTCATAAAGTAAGAATAACATGCACAATACAAATTGTTGCTTGAAATTCAAATTCCGGGTTCTCTGTGAACTTCACGCAACATTGTTGTTTAGGAAGGTAGAAACCTCGCACTGCCGAAACGACTCCAGACCTTTAAGACTTTTTGACAGGCAAGTCCATTTTGGGTTGCAGTGTTTAAGGCTACAGGTCGTTTGTAACTCTGAACAATTGGTGATTCTAAGAACAGCAGAACCCAATCGACTGGGTAATAACGTCTAAGGCTTATTTCAAATAAGAATGGCTTCTGTTCCACACACAATTTATGGTAACCTGAACGTATGCCTACTTCAACTTAATACAACTATAGGTCCTTTCTGTTGCCAACACCTCTCAAATTCATTCCTCAGAAAAGCAACAAACATTGACAACAGTGTCAATCTTTAACGAACTTCTCAACTTAATTGAAAAAAAAAAAAACACTTATTTGATACCACAGTCAAAATACTTTCTAATCTATTCAGTCTCCATCACAAAAAAATAAAAGATACCATCCCAAACCGGAAACGCTGGAGGAACTGAACGCAGTTAAGGTAAATTTTACGACTAGCGCACACATCTCATAATTCCGTCACAATGTCGTCCATCAAATGAAATGCAACCATCACCGCCTCGACATAAATACATTCCAATGCAAAACAAACTCTGACATTCGGAAACTCAATAAAATCCAAGTGCACGCCCGAATCAGTCGCGCATTAAAAACAAGTCACCGCTTCAATCAGCGGTTCGATCTCAGCCAACAACCTTACAGCACCCTACACAGACTGCCCATCACCCCACCAAAATTCGTCAATTAAAAGACGCAAAATAAAATAATCCATAAATAGAATTTCCGACTGCGGACGCAACGATTTATTGTTTCGTCTGCTGCCGTTGACGCAGTCCACGAGTAGACTCATAATACGTGATGACCATTAAAACGCGGAGCGACGCAGAAGCGAATTGGGGCGACGGGTGGAAACCGGGGCGAATCGTCAACTGCAAGGACTTGACCCATGCTACGGAGGGTGTCCCCCCCCCCCTTTCAATCCTTGATAAGTACTTTGCTTCAAAGTCGGAGGTGGCGGCAAAACCCAACCTAAGCCCACCCCCAAACACAATTACGGGTTCAGTTCAATGTAGGAAACAAACATGAACATGAACTCAATGTCGGATCGTGACAATACGACTTTTGTGTCTACAAAAAATCAATCAGTCGACTTCGAGTCCAACAGCCACAACAAACAACAATGCATTTAAGCCGAGCGCAAAAAAAAAACGGAATTGTGAAAACAAAACCGAAACAAAAGCTTTGTTGACATCATGGTTTCACTATTCACTGACTGAACTCGGTGCTCCGGAAAAAAGCAAAATCGAACCGAAACTGAAAAAGCAGCATGTCAGACCTCAGCGATTTGTTTCATTTCATGATCTTTAATGCTCACGCCGAGACTATTATATCTCCATCTGCCCACCTCGGGCGGTGAGGTGCGGTGCGGTGAGCGGTGTGTGTTCCGGCACTCATCAAGTCGATGAATAAGAGTAATGCACGTCGCTAAATAACTTACATAACATCCAGCAGTAGCCTTTGTTGCAGATTTTTGTGATTTGTTGTTCTTTTATTCCGAGTGCATTGCAGAACGATGAATGACAAAACTCCTGTGGCGTCACTTTGACATTGATGTTCTGATTTTTGTTGACAACACTTTTGCTGCTTCAGAGATGAGTACAAAACATTTTCACCACAAACTCGAGTTTCGTTCAGGAACCCGTCAAAATTCTTCTTAAAAATGCTTTGGTAATAATTCAACAAAATTTAGGCCCTTCTGCACATTTTGGACTCAAATTATTGGTTATTCGCGGAACACTTTGAACATTGGAACATATAAACCTGTTGCTTAAGTTTTTGGTCAAAATTTGTTAAAAACTTTTCAAAGTGTTTATCCAAATAATTTCTATGTTTAGACCGTTGCTAAAATTTTAAGTTCCAAGGTTACGAAATTTGTGTCGGTGCTTTAAAATTCGATCGAAATTTTTTACGAGTACTGTACAGTTCCCTAAAGTTCAAATTTCATTGCCAGATTCCACATCAACGTTTATCCAAATTTGAGCTAGAATATTTTGACCGTTATCTGAATAATGCCGCGACGCACAAATTTGGATCAAATTTGAAAACAATTACTTTTCGTTCTGAATATCTATTCAGCACTGTCTCGCACTTGAATTCATACTGATTTCTGTACTAACCGAACGTTCACAATCATTTATGAACTTAGTTGCTAAAACTTTGAACAAGTGGAAAATTCAAATGACCTAAGAATGTTCTTGAACGCGATTTTCTAAAAGTTTCGATCACAATTCATGAATTTGTTACGTCCACGCCCGACACAATTTCTGGTCACTTTTCAAATATTTGAACAGAAAATTACGAACTTTTTCAATTCTAATCTTATACACTTTAAATCCTTAATTTAGTTGTTCAAAATTTGTTATCTGACACTTGATCAAAATTTAGGCCTTCTATTTCCTTAGGTTTAAATTTTCATTTCCGGTTGATATTCATCCCAATTCGTTAAAATTCCTTTTCTAAACTCAGTTAAAGATTTTAGTACAAAATTTTGCCCCAAATTCTGACACTTCTCCCTTCCACACATCAAATCTGACAACACTTTTGAACTCAACTCAGACAAGGATCTTTTTCTGCTTGTGAAAAATTTCTCATACGACCCGACGACGCACGGATAACAGCAAACTATCAACGAAGCAGACAAATTAAAAAAAAAATAACCCGACAACGGGATTACAACAACGACAAAATGACAAAGCGATGCGCACGTTAGCTCTTTAGAGCAGTTACACCTGAACTGACTACACACTCAAGAAGCCAACAAGGGGGAGAAAAAAACGACGGCGACGACGACGACAACAACGACAAAATCCCCACAACAAAACGAAGAAAAATATCGTTGTGCTTTTTTCGGTCGGTCGCCGTGGTGGTCGGTGAGCGCTTTGGAATTCCAACACAAGCGCTAGTCATAGCGAAAGACTATTGCTGTTGCGTTGCACACAAACACCGCCACCACCCCCTGCCTGACAGACCAAAAACCATACAACTCAGTCAGTCTTCTTTGATTCGCCAAGTGATCACCTATCCCATCTATAACTCACTCTCAGCGGTCTCTAACTCTCTCACGGAGTTGGTGGCAAAAACTTTGGATACGTTAGAGATACACACGACCACCACATGATGCACAAAAGTTTCGCTATGGGAGTGCGCGTATACCTAAGCAGCAGCTTGACTCTCAAAAGCCTCCAAGTGAAAGAACACACAATTCACACACCGCAACCTGAACAAAGCTAGCAATGGGGCACCAGTAACAACAACGGCAACAGCAGCAGCAGCGGCGGCAGAGGCATTAGGAGAAGAGGAAGAGACGAGCAAAAAATGGCAAAACTTTGCTTAGAGCTGTTTAAGATACGTTAGATACTTAGACACAGGCAGCGACTGAGATACGAGCAAACAAACACAGTCATCAAGTCCGACTGGTGATTGCTGCGAGCCATGCACTGACTAGCTGGCTGACCGACTTGCTGACGGTCTGACGGGCCGACAAGGTGGTGTCTATTTTCAGAGGTTTTGTTGATGTTTTTCTTCGCTTGGGAGTGTTACTTTCGAGGGATTTTCTTAAACAGTTAGCCCGCCGGGGAGCAGGGCACGAATAATGAAAAGCAAAACACTTGGAAGAGGTGGAGGAGGTCGGACGGAAAATCCACTCACCGCGCACAATAGGAACACCGTAATGACGATCCACGATTGTTGTCGTCGCGATGAGCTCTGTTCTTTCGCCTCTCTGCCATCTCGCCCGCCTTGTTTCTCGCGCTTACTCCTCAATGGGGAGTAGCTGGATGCAGGTGTAAAGAAACACTCGGTGACCCACTCATGGCCCGCATGTCAGTCGGGCCACTTGACGTGACACACTCTGGTGACGTGCCCCTGCCACTCTGCCGCCCAACACAGCAGGCGCTGGAGCTTTGTGCTAAGTATCTAGACCGCATTAGGTGCTGTGAGCTTTTATTCGCTCGATTAGAGCGGCGTGCTAAGCTTTGCTCAATGAACGTGCGATAAGTCGATGAACAGCTTAGCGGACGCGTTTCTGGGAGGCCTTGTGCATGCGACCAAAGACTAACAAGTGCAGAGCTCGCGCAGCACCCGGTGGCCCGGTGAAAATTATTGAAATTCTGCTTTAGTCCGAGACTGGTGTGTGTGTGTGTGAATGCAAGATTTAGCGCAGCGGTGAAGAGATAAATTGTGTTTATGAGTCGCAAGAGATATGCCTGACAGGTGCTAGTTTGGTCGCTGGCCCCTGGCTAGATTGCTTGGAAATGTAAATCGTTCCGATGTGATTGATGTGGCATATGTGAGGGGCTAAATTTGTCGGCCGCTGGGTTTTAATGGAGCACGGGGCGGATTTGAGAAAATTTGTTAGTTACACGGAACTGGATGGTGGGAATGGGGTGAATGGTTGAAATCACGGGTAATGTTGACTAGAAGGGGGTGACGGCATGCGCACTAACCACAAATTTTGACATCTGAGCTGGATTTTGTTTTCATGACTTTTGCTTTCATTAAGAGCTGATTAGGAATGCCTTTCACTTGCAGCTACCATCCCCATAAGGCGCGTTCCCTGGTGCAATGACTCCATCTGCTGCTGTACCCGTGGCCTTGAATGGAAAGGGTCGATCCTCCTAGTTCGAAGGACGGAAACTCTCACCCATCTACTTCTTAACAAGCATGCGATACATTTTTGCACAAATTTTCGGGAGAATGCAAGTTTTTCGATTAAATTTGTTGAAACCAATTTTTGGCCTTGTTCTTCTTCGTTGATGGGCGCTTGAGTCCGGGGTGAACCTGGGCATCAACCAACGTGCCTCCCCATCTCGTAGAGTCTCTCGCCAGATGCCTCCGGTTGCGCACTCTTAGTTGGCTGAGAGCCTTTTCCACTTTTGTGCTCCATCTCAGACTAGGCCGTCGACTGTTCCGTTGTCCCAATGGCTCGGATTTGAAAACTTTTTGGGCCGCACCAGTGCTGTCCATACGGTATACATGGCCTTGCTACGTTAGCGTTGTATCCGAAGATGCTTGACCAGGCGCACCTCAGCCCATAGAGTTCGTCGTTGAATCTTTTTCTCCAGATGCCATCAACACAAACGGGACCAAAACTCGATCGCTTTTCACTTGAAAAGACTTAGGGCTTTCTCATCCGCTGGTAGTTGCGCCTCAACAGCCTTATCATCAAGCTTAAGCCACTTTAGTCTTTCGACAGAGGGCCAACAATTGCCTCTTGAACCTCAAAAGAATGTGAAGAATAAGAAAAGACTGATTCTGCGTTTGATTTCGGGACTTATATTGTTTTCCCTGTTTACCACGAAGCCGAGGTAGATGAAGCCCTGGACTACATCGAAGTTTCTGCTGCCTTGTCTAATGCCTTGTCCTAGACGTCACGTTGTATCCTTCTTTTTCTCTCCTTTCCTTTCCTTTCCTTTCCCTTTCTTTCCTTTCCTTTCCTTTCCTTTCTTTTCCTTTCCTCCTTTTACCGTCAGACCCAATTTAGCCCCTTCCACTTCAATGCCAACGATACGTCTCATTGACTGTTGCTGTGTTCGTCCAGTCGCATCAACGTCACCGGCGTAAGCTAGTAGCTGAGCTATCTTTTCGAAGATCATGCCTCTGGGGTTGACTTGTCAGTTACGCACAATCTTCTGAAAAATGATGTTGAAGAAGTCACCTGACAGTGCATCGCCTTGTCTAAAACCATCTTTAAACTTGCTCCGTCAATGGTGACAATGAGTTCACCAAGTTCTTAAATTTTTGACCCATGCTCCAAAATTTGGACTTTTGGTGGAAATCTGAGGCAGCCCATGACGCCTACCTCACAACTGACTTCAATGCTTATAGTCCTTTGAAGTTACTTCAAGAATTCAGTTTTAGGATGAGGCATCATTTTTGGATTGTAAGTTTCCGACATCGTAGACATACATTTTGGACGGTTCTCTAGAATGTGCCGCACTCCATATCATCCCTCTCGTCCCCAATCCAATCGCACACCGGCAGGTCCGCCGTCAGATCGAAATAAGCAAAAGACATAGACATCATATGTCCCTCACTGACAGGCTCTCCAAAAAGAACCAAACTGCAAACGCAAACAACAACATCAATACTGATCAGCAAAAAATTGACTTCAGCGTTCCACTGACCTTTAGAGGTCTGCGCACAACAGCGAAGTGCAGCCCACGCGCTTCAGCAGCCCTCCCAGCCGAAGCCAATGCCTCAGATCGAACAGTCCCTCGTTTGCACGATCGACTCGCAAAGTGGAAAATCGCAGTTTTCCCATAACCTCGACTTTTGCGGTTTGCACTCGTGCGCACCCACCAGCCACTGGTTGGTCGACAAATGCCCACTGGATGCGTTCCTTGTTCGATTGGCCACACCACGCCGAAAAACGACCACCTCGCCATGACGATGCAGAGCACAAAAGGGAAGCAATAACCGTTTGCGATGAAATATCGAATCGCCCGTCCCGCCGTCACTTTATCGCCTCGGAGATCACTTGTAGAAATGTGTCGTGCCGAGCCCATGTTCATTACATGTGCATACACCCAGGTCCAAGAGATTACTGCTGCTAAAATGACAGGTCCCAGAGCACGGCTCGGGTCGACGGGCGTTCGCAACCGATCCGAACGCGATCGTCTCTCCGGTTCCTGGTCGCGCTGATCGATCGTTTGACGATCCATCAACAGCGGAGATTACTTCACTTTGGGCCTGTCGATGTTCGGCGGCTAAATGGCCGGCCAAACGAACGGAACGTCGTCATTGTCCAACCGAATGCATAAATCAGTGCCCGGTATGCCACCACCTAAAATGGTGCGACAGACCGACTGCTCGGCTCCTTCCATGTGGTGGCCGGCTGGGCCCCCGGTGAAGGTATGCTCTCCTCGCCGCCATCGATCTTGTTGACTCCGATCACGCCCTGACGTCGTCGCCTCGGTTCGTTTTTCTATTTGCGTTACGTCAGTCGCCAGCGCACTCATATGGTCTGCGGGGCATGACCAAATCCACGCCGAATCGGAGGGACTTCTGGCGCGCGAACAGATCAATATGGTAAATGGGTGGCGGCCGCAATAAATGTCTTTCAATGTGGTAGCGGTTATGATTTGGGCACCTTATTAACGTCCAAATGCGAGCCGCTAGGGGGTCGCACTTTGCACGCGACACACGGTGGCTGCACTGGGGTCAGTGGCAAGCAGGCAAAACTATTCGGCTTGTCAAGGGAGTCACTGCACTCCTCGAATTTCGATATTGACACTCTATGTTCGGCAATCGCACAGTGGTGTCGAGTTGCATAGGCAGGGACGTCATCGGCTTTCGGCGGTCATTGTGAGTTGGGTCAGAAGACAGAGTGCACCCACAGTGTGCGGTGATGCGGGGGGAAAGTGAAAGTGATGTACGACTTTGGAGCATCGCGCATAATTGAATGTGACGCCCGTCCGAGGGAGGAAGGGAATGCATGTGGGCTTGTATCGACGTGAACACGTGGAGGAGTAATTGTCATTTCTGTCACATTTCGAAATTGTAAAGCGAAGATGACGTGCAGAGAGGTCGGCGGGCGTTTCGAGAAGACGACATGTGTCTGGCTAATGGGACGTGGCTGGCCCGTGAGCGGCAGGATGGCGTTTGAAGTCCGAAGTCACATTAATTCATGCTGTTAAATGTCTGCTGTGATGTCAATACCAAAGCCACGCAAGGCGAAGTATACGTGGCAAGTAAAGTCAAATGAACTTGGGCGGTTTTCAAACAAATTTCTATGACAAATGTGAAAGGGACAAGTGTACGTTTAGGGTTTTCACGTTGTGGCTTAAGAAACTTGAAACAGTCCTGCACGCTGAGGACTGTTGGTTCAGACATAAAGACAGCCCGGAATGGAAAGCTGTTGGAAGTCAAGTTGATACTTCCTGAGAGGGAATCGAAGAAGTGGAAGATTTCTTGGCGGAAAGTTAATTGAACTGCCCCATCAAGCAGTTTTTGTTTGAATTCCTAAAAACACAAAAAGTCAACATTTTAATTTAAAATCAAATAAGAATTCTTGTTCTTTTTGTTTGTGGAGGGACAACGCTCACATGCTTTGTAAGGAAATATTTCTCCTTCTATGATGGCCATCAAACTTTGACATAAAGAGTTTCAGTGGTGGCAGGACGTTGGTTTTGGAGAGACAGGCTCTGTCACGAAGATGGCTTCGACAGTGAAAAATGAAGAAAATTCAAAATGTTCCCTCAGCAGACCGCCAATGAAAGGCGCACGTTATAGCTGACAAACTGTGTTTTGAAAAGACGACGTGTTGTCCTAAATGGAGTTCCAGTCGTGACAGGTCGTTTGATGGGTGGCGTTACGTTTGATTTTCTTAGAAAACGAAATCCGTCGTGGAATTACTTATTACCGCTTTGAGGGGAAGTCTGAAGGAGTTTTTGTTTCGTTTCGTGACCGTCGACGAAGTATAGATCCACTATTACTTGAGACCAACAAACAATCCCAATGTTAGGCATCACGATGAAAGTTTTATGAAGAAGGCAAAATTATCCAGTCGGCTAATAAGCCGACGACTACCATTTTCTGTCATCTGAACTGACTTTGATCAAATTTAGGTGGTCACAGGCTCATTTTTTTATTTTTGTTGATTTGGGGTCAAATTGTGTGGTGGGCGAAGAATAATTAACTTGTCAGCATGACAACGCAGCGACTCAGATCTTCACTGCTGCCGTGTCATAACTGACATCTGCTGCATCCACTCCATTCTCTAGATTTGGCCCCGTACGGCACCCTTCTGTTGAGAAACTTGAAAAATTCATAAGTCAGGCAGAAATTTGAGTTGAATGAATGAATCTAAAATGTTCATACCTCCATAAAACGTATTTTTAAGACGGCTTACAGAATGTGGCATATCGTAGGCTGAAACGCTTTATGAGCTTCATGAGGAACTAAATTTCAGTGTTATCCAAAAAGTTTGTACTTTTCGAACCTCCTAAGAAATGTGTAGTTCCACTTGTCTTTTTACTGTAGTAGATGCAGCATCCGTGGCGTATTGGGTAGTGTGCGACGCTCACATGCCGAAAGTCTAGGTTCGATTCCTAGAGGTTGAACGCCTCAAAATCTTCACGGCACCACTTCTTTCGAGCTGCTGACAACACTCAAAGAGAAAAAACATTTTAAAGAAAAACTTCTCAAACTTTGCCGTTCGTAATTGGCAAAAAACTCTCGGCCCTTCTACTTGTGAGAGAACTAGTTGATGAGCAAGCCTGGTCCCTCTGAAGACTGCAGCGCCACCCAATTTTTATTTTTATTATAGGCATCATCCGCAAAACCAGTGTTTTACATGACCGCGAATTTGACGAAGCCTTATTTGCAATAAAATCAGTGATTGGCATGAAATCTTTTAGAAATCCTTCGCTATGTTTTAAATTTTCCAAAAATTTCGTAAAATTGCATCATAATGTAGTTAAGCTGAATGAAGTTAGCCCGCAGCCCTGGAATATGTCTTTGGAGTTTAAACAATTCCCATTCTTCTGCTTCTTGGAGTGGCGCTACCGCATAAGGTGGACCTACACATCAACTAGCAAGCGGTTCCAGCCTGCTCCTAACAGACGATCGGGCTGGCTAGTTTCTTTTTTGTACTGAGAGTTGGTTGAGGTCATTTTTCGATTGCAAACGCTTCCTAAGTTGTGGTCTCGGGATGGATTCGAAAATCAGAGGGGTTCAACCGTTCTACATGATCTAACCCACTAACTTCTAACTTCTTCTTCTTCTTGTGGTGCGTGGGGTGGACCCGGGCGTCAGCAAACATGCCTCTCCAGCCAGCACGATCTTTCGCTAGATGCCTCCAGTTGCTAACTCACAGTTGCTTGAGGTCCTCCTCCACTTTTGTGTTCCATCTTAGCCTCAGCCGTCTTCTGTTGCGTTATCCTAATGGCTCTGATTCTAAGACTTTTCGGGCCGGAGCAGATACATTCACACGCTCTACATGGCCTTACCATCTTAAGCGTTGTATCCGCAGACGCTTGACCAGGCACATGTGGCTGTACAACCCATAGAGTTCGTCATTAAATCTTCTCCTCCAGATGCCATCAACTCAAACAGGACCAAAAATCGCAAGCAAAACTTTTCTCTCGAAAGGACTAAGGGCTTCTTCATCCGCTTTTAGTAGTGTCCAGATTCCCGCGCCATAAAGTAGGACGGGGATAATCAGGCACTTATATAAAGCGAGCTTAGTCCGTGGAGAGCGTGGATTGAGCCCAAAGAAACAGCGATTGGCAAGTGGATTCTGCATTTTATTTCGGTACTGGTGTACCTATTTACGGCGGAGTCGAGGTAGATGACGCCCTCAACTACCTCGAAGTTTCTGGTGCCTAGTGTTGCCCTCTGTCCGAGACGTCGATGTTGTGTGTTCGTTTTTGACGACGGCATGAACCTAGTTTAGCCCTCATTAACCACCAAACTCATTTTAGCAGCTTCCGCTTCAATGCCAGCAAACGCCTCATTGACGACTCACTGTGTTCGTCCAATCACGTCGATGACATCAGCGTAAGCTAGCAATTTAACAGACTTCTGGGATGTTGTGCCTCTGGTGCTGACTTGTGCTTTACGCACCATCTTCTCGAAGATGATGTTAAAGAAGTCACAGTGCGTCGCCTTATCTAAAACCTTTTTTGACATTAAAGGTCTCAATGAGTTCGTTACCGACCTTGACGGAGCAGCAAGGGTTCTCCATCGTCATCCTACACAATCTGACGAGCTTGGTAGGAATGATAAAACTAGACATGGCACTGTATAGGTCTCTATACACTGTCATATGCGGCCCTAAAATCGACGAATAGGTGCTAAATGTCGATTTGTACTTCATGCGTTCTTTTTCACGATCTGTCCTAAATCGAAGATCCGGTCTATCGCGGACTTCCCTGGCCTGAAACAACACCGATAGGGACTTACCAGGTTGTGGATAAAAGTTTTCAGGCTCATCTTTGGGGATCTTATATGCGATGATAAGAAGGCTGACCCCTCGATAATTGGCGCAGTCAAAGGGGTCGCCTTTCTTGTGGACCGATCAAACGACGCTGGGATTTCACTCATTGGGTATGCTTTCCTCCGACCATATCGTACAGATGAGCTGATGCATGCGCTCAACCAGGTGCTTTAAGCAGTTCTACGGGCTGTCCGACTGCTTCAGCAGCTTTGTTCGCCTTCAGGTTCGATAGTGCTAACTTCACTTTGTCTAAGTCGGGGGACGGAATTCTTGTCTATTATCGTCCAAATTGAGCGGAACATTCTGTCTAACAGCGGAATTTGGGTCGTAATCGCCGTTGGGGAGTACAGAAATGATCCTTCCAGATTCCCGGCACAGACTGCGATTCTACTACAAGTTGACCACATTGATCCCGGCAGGCTCGGTCCGAATAGCTCCTTTTTCCCCCGAATAGCTACTAAAAAACTAAAACCAAAAAAAATAATGTCTGACTTCATTCCTGCATTAACACCTTTCCATTTACTCGACCGTGGGCTTCTCATGCTTTTTCCTTCTTTTTTCTTCTGGCAGGCCAGTGCTTTTCCACTCTTCTTCGTTCGGAGAGCTCATGAACAGCTTTCGTTTTTCGATGCAGCGTTGCCTTATGGATGCTTTGTTTGGATGCATGCGCTTGTCTGCACTCGTCGTCAAATCATGGGTTCCTTCTGGGTGGTGACGTGACACCCAGCACATCAGTGGCAGCTTCTTTGGTGGATTTTTGACAACGTTTCCAGTCTTCTTCTATTGTTAGTGCAGGCAGCGTCGAACTCTGAGCGAGTTTCAGCGAGACTCGGTCGGCAAAGTTCCCAGCGAACAGTTGCGGTTGTAGCTTTCCGACGTCAAACCGTTTTGGCCTGTCTCGACTAAGTTGATTTTTCGATATCCGGGTTCTTACCTTGGCTATAACAAGGTCATGAATCGAGTCGATGTTTGCACCTTGGACGATTCGGACATCGAGAATATTGGAGGAATGTCTGACGTCGTTCGCAAAGTGATCAATCTGGTTGGCGGTGGATTGATCAGGAGATCGCCAGGTTACTTTATGAATGTTCAGGCTTGGGAATTTCATCTATAGTTCGACATATTGTGTTCCCACATTATCAAGTTTACCAGTTTCTCTTCTTGGTTTTAGGGCTCTAGAGTAGTGGAGTATGTTGGAATGCAAAGCATCAAAAAATTGCATACTTTTGATTATGCGGTTTTGATAGCCCCTACTTGCCACTTCAGTATGGATGAGGTCTTAGCACGTGTCTGTACACAGTTCATTCCAATTCCTGGAATATATATGTGTCCTTCGTTGTCACAGCCAGCAGGAAACAAAGCATAACTGCGGAAGCCTCTCTTTCTACTTGCAAAAAGTTGGCGTCTTTAAACAGACATTTGCACTGTTTTCGATTATAACTGAAGCATTCTCTTTTACGCTTGCATCTAAATGCAAACAGAAGCAAATTATTTCTCCTTTCAAGAAGAAAAAATACGTGTTTCTGACCATGATTGAATGTCAGACAGATGATCGCCCCTCACATAGTTTCCCGAATTTTGAGTTTCCGCTACTTACGTATATTTGAATATCCATATTTGTCTAATATAAGGGTGTGTTCCCGTGCTCAAACAAATGACAGAAAACAGTACAAAACGACACAAATCAACACAGTGTCCGTTCCCGTATACAGACAAAATGGGTTTTACGTCAAATGAGCGTTCCCTCTCGAGAGTAAAATATTTCCCCACCCTGCCTGTTGTTGGTTTTCTGTAAAATTAAATGGTCTGCGTACAGAGAAAAGCGCACATTGACCCATTATCACTGTGTATGTGTCTCAAATTTTGTTGTTGTTCTTGTTTTCTGTATCGAAAAAGTGAATTTGACTTTTCTTACTTTACACATTTGGTTTAGATGCGTTCCCGTACTTTGCCTCTTTATGAGAGAGACTAACCCCCACTCCTTAACAACTGACAGTCTTCAGAATTTGGTACAGAAAGTACTTTAACACACCTTCGAGATATGTTCGAGATATGATACAATATATCTCGAACATACGGCCACACATTGGGTCATGTTAAGTTCATCTCATATCTTTTAGCTGCTTAGCTGCACATGTTTTGGTAAGCTTCAGATTTTTCTCAACCGAGTTGTTGTTGTTTAAATATGGAGAAATATTTTCATTTTCAAATTGACGTTCCTAGATGTTGTAAATAAATTTATAAATCCCATCATTCGAAGTACCCTCTTTAACCTATTAGTGGGGAAGCGGCTTAAGCTCCTATCGGAGTCATGTGAGCTCCCCTTGACACATCAATCTGATCGTTTAGTAGATCCTCTAGTGTTGTGATTGTTGTGGCTCAGTACAAGAACAGCACCGTAACAGCGTGCTGTTTCCCTTAAAACGCAAAGGTGTTTTGCTTGCTACCAACGAGAGCGACTGCCTTTGAAAAACGATCTTAGTTTTCAGGTGAGTAATTGCAGCGTTACTTACGACACATGGTAATGAAAATTAAAACCATGTCATCACTTTTTTTCCAGATGAATTTCACGCGTAAAAATGATTCAACAAAGCAGTTCTGAATGAAATCTTGGCGACAAACTTTGAAAAGGTTAAGAAATACGCTGCGAGGAGCTACATTGAAGGGTCCCTTCTGGGACTTGGATTAAACACTTTTAGGCAAAGAATAGAAAAGTTGGAACACCAAGCAACTTAATAAAAGTTCACCAATCCGAACATAGGCGCAGAAGGCACCTTTATTAAAAATCCACGAACGTGGATCGAATTTGCAAACGTTTGCAAAACTTGTTGTCCACCAAAGAAAATACAAAAGTGAGGCAGCGTGTCTGTGGAAAAAGATCTCAAATCAAAGCGTTTTTGCGCACAAACCCTGCGAGCTACACGGAACACGGAAACCCTGAAACGGCATGACCGAATGACAATTACATTTTTTATAAGTCCTGTGACCCACTCCAGACCACAACTAATAATTTATTCTTCAAGCAAACCAGCTCGCTTTTCACCTTCCTTGTAAAATCTAATTGTTTCCACTCAAAACCGAAAAATCCTCGCAGCACAACAAACAGATGCCATGCCCCATTCGACAAGTGTCAGGTGAACTCTGCCCCAACCCCGAGAAAATATGGCATATCCAATTGAATACGTCCCACTGGTGGCATCTCCCCACCGCAACGTAGCAACTCCAATTCTTCCACCGACAGTTACGGAAAAATTAATGACTACTCTCATTAACGTCGAACTCCTGTGATATTAAATTTCATAAGGAACTCCATTTCAGGACTCGCTGCGGTTGCTGTTGAAAGCAAAAGTACCCATTGGAGTCGTGTACTCGCGCGGTGCTCTCGTGCTAGCACTCATGCTCGTATCTTTGGAGTAACAAAGCACAAGTAGACACGAGATATTCAACAAACTCATAAAAACTACCTAAAGGCCCACTTAATGCACATTAGCACCGACTCCACGAGTCTGCCGCGTCTGTCTGGCAACAATGGGTCGTAAAAGCGGCAACCGAGCAGTGAACCTCACGATGAACCCCAGTGCTGGCCCCCTGCGCTGACCCAATTAACATCTGAGCCACTAAATATGCCCATTCGGAGCGATTACAGCCGTGCCGGCACCGAGGAGGAAGCCAAACAATGGGAAGGGATCGTCGCCTCAAGACAAAGGCGCTGTCTCGGTTGCCAAAGGTCAGTTGCACTCCATTTTCCGTCACCCCTGGGAGTGAAATGCGTCCGAATGCCGCCGACTGTCATCATTTGTGTCTATTTGCGGCTGCCTGTCATGTGCCCGCAAGTGGGACACGCAGCTAACGGCCGCCCAAATGTCGCCATCGTCTCGTGTCTCGATTTGGTCAATAAAATCAATTCACTCAGCTATTCTCCAATTAATCTCGGGAACGGGCAAAACGAGCGCGGAGCAGGCGTCACTACCAAACGTCAAATCATAACGAATGACAAAAATGTCATTTGCGGACTCTTTTCGAGCGCTAATAAGGCCCGCCGGCCTGTACTGTGTGTCGGAGCACCGCGCGGGAATGCCTATGTTAGGAAGGTCAGCTGGGCGCCTTTTGCGGAGACTGGGAAATAGTTTCGCTTTCGTTTTGACATTTTTGTCACAGGTTTTGTCTTGAGAGTGCGTCGGCTGTCGATTGTGTGAGGGACTGGGAATGCGGGTGAGTGGCTATGACCTTAAATTGCGTACAGTCAATCCGTGCGGCTCTGAACTCGAATGGAGATCAAAGATTCGATCTCCGATAGGCGAGGGCAGAGCATTCCATTCCTTTAACATGCAAATGGAAGTTGGTTTCGGTGTCAAACGAGTCGTAAATCAATGAGATTTTGGGGGGAACTTCGAATTTGAATACGATTTGTCTTCTTTTGACAGATTGTCGGTGAGGTCAACGCGGCATTTTGTAACCGAGGTGCTGCGGAAGATGATTACGCGGATGTGTGCGTTGGTTGAGGCGAAGGTTGTATTTGCTTTGAAACATTGACCTGGGAGTGAAAGATGCTGGGATGACAAATCGTTGTTGACAAATGATGTGTAAAATTATTTAAACAATGCCTGCAGACTTCAAATTGTCACATCAACTTCACGTTAAATAGGGACTCACCTCCTGCTAGAAAAACGCGAATCTACTAAAATCCAAATGCGAAGAAATTAATATCGAACTTCCATGAATTTATATCACTTACATCTCTGTTCTAAAACACTGCAACGGATTCCGATTAAAAATACGAGAAACGCAGTGATTTGCACTGCTTCAACAATTTACATGCGTTTTGACAGTTCGCTTGCAAATCGATTAACTTTTGTCTGTCCTGTAAATGAGTGGGGCGTTAAACTGTGGGCAAGAAAAAAGAACATCTAAAAATAGAATTAAGACCGATAGAGTAAATATTATAATAATAGTAATACATTGTTGGCGCTGCAGTCCAAAGCGGTACCAGGGCCTAGCTTGCTCATCAACTACTCGTGTTGTGCGCGCTACTGTTCTCTCACGAGTAAAAGGGACCTACAGTTTTTTGCCGACTCCGAACGGCGAAGTCTGTCATTGAATAAAGCTGTTTTTGTGTATCAATGGAATTTGAGTTTTGTTTTTGTTTTGACCCAATTTTCATCTTTATACAGTAATCAGATATTTGTTTACTCACTTTTGACGCTCACAGTTTATTTCATTAGGTGTGTTATAGTACTTTTTGTGCCAAATTCTGAAGTCTGTCATTTGTAAAAGACTGGAGATTAAACTCTGTCAGAAAAAGGGGAAATTACGGGAACGCGAATCGAATCACCAAATGTGTAAAGTATGTCATTAAGAAATGTCAAATTCACTTTTTCGATACAGAAAACAAGAGCAACAACAAAATTTTAGACACATACACAGTGATAATGTGGCAATGCACGCTTTTCTCTGTACGCACACCATATACCATAATTTGAGAGGAAACCAACAACCTACCCACAAAAGTTTCTTGTGGAAAAATGGGCAGGGTGGGGAAATATTTGACTCTATCAAGAGAGCGCTCATTTGACGTAAAACCAATTTTTTCGATATGCGGGAACGGACTTTGTGTTAGTTTGTATTGTTTTTCACTGCTTTGTGGTATTTGTTGTGAGTACGGGAACACACCTATTCACATTTATTACTGACAAATTGACAACTGACTTATTTCTTTATCCTAAATGTGGGGTGCTGTTCGTATGGTAACAGTATTTACTTAAAAAAAATGACTTAACAGCAGAGAGGAGGACAGCCGCCTAGTAACTTGCTGTATGTCAAAATCTTATTCAAACAATTGAGCGGAGAACATATGCTATATCCTCGCCCGCAACCTCGATTTCTGAAAACAGCTGCCTAGATTTAAAGCTAAACAACATTTCAGCAGGTGTTGGGAAGGTTTGGAAAGTTTGCCCTTAAAGTACTTGATATGGCAAACGACATCAAACGACGTACTGTTGGGCATACATCTTGTCCATTGTTGCATGAAATCTCATAATAATAATAATAATAATAATAATAATAATAATAATAATAATAATAATAATAATAATAATAATAATAATAATAATAATAATAATACTAATAATAATAATAATAATAATAATAATAATAATAATAATAATAATAATAATAATAATAATAATAATAATAATAATAATAATAATAATAATAATAATAATAATAATAATAATAATAATAATAATAATAATAATAATAATAATAATAATAATAATAATAATAATAATAATAATAATAATAATAATAATAATAATAATAATAATAATAATAATAATAATAATAATAATAATAATTATAATAATAATAATAATAATAATTGTTGGCGCTACAGTCCAAAGGGGGACCAGGGCCTAGCTTGCTCATCAACTACTCGTGTTGTGCGCGCTACTGTTCTCTCATGAGTAGAAGGGACCTACACTCTTTGCCGACTCCAAACGGCGAAGTTGAGAAGCTTTCTAAGACAGTAATTACTCTTTGAGTGTTGTCAGCAGCTCAAAAGAGGTGGTGATGTGAAAAATTCGAGGTGTTCAGCCGGGAATCGAACCTAGACCCTTCGGCGTGTGAGCGTCGCACTCTACCCACTACGCCACGGCGGCCACATGAAATCTCATACAAAACAAAATTACAAAGACTTATGTTAAACAAAATATCCTCGCAAATTTGTAAAAATACATTTAATATGAATATAAAAGTTTTGTGTGTTATATTGGGAGTCTAATCATTTTATGTTAGAGGTAGTAAGGCTACCAGACCTCCCTACTACTGGTTAGTTCACATTAAAAAGACCTCTAGCGCCAGGCGTTAGAATAAATAACTTGACAGCTGACAAAATGGCTGTCAGTTACAATAATGTTTTGTTTAATAATAAGGATAAATTATATTCGTGATTAAAGCTGCTAGACGCTTCAGATTTTATTTTTTCTGCAAATCTCTGTTACAATAAACTGTTTCAGATTGTGCTTTTAAACGCTGATATTTTTGGCTACGGACTACTTTTTTTGATTTTAAGTTCGAGTTAGAAACGAGTAAAATGCATATGCAAGTCTGGAATCAACAGCGTGAAAACATCATTACGATTTGACTCATGAAGCAAATCTCCACTAACGCAGTGACAAATCTTTTGTTTGAAAAATAAGAACACACAATTTGAACACAAAATTGGAACACAAAATATAAAAATATGAACAGACCCCAAGATGCAAGATTTGCTATTAAATGCAGCAGGGAATGAATTAGTTCATGGCAGAATAAAGCGGACAGACATTTATTTTGAACGAAGTTTCACTTCAAATGTAGAGAGATGCAGCAAAACTCTTCTACAAAACTCACCAAGGCAAATCCGTTCACATCACAAAAGACAAGGATCCTTAAACGCATTTAACGACATGAGGCCTTCCAACTATCAGTGGTTCTAAGCTTTGATGCTTGCTTAGACAAAATGCGAAAGTCAAAAACTTGGTCCATCACGTCGTAAGTTTGAAAAAGGATTTTAGAACGAAAAATTGGAACACCAAAAGAAAAGTTTCTGTAGCACAAAAATCGTTGATTTACGCACATTACAATCTTTAAGCAAATTCCCTAATTCACATCTGGTTAGCACTGTGAAGGGTTATTTTAATCAAACTATACAATAGCAATTTGCACTTACACACAGATGGTTTCGTTTTGAAATTTTTTCCCACCGACTAAGAAAAAAAAAGTTTTGAATGAAAATGCACAGAAAGCTGCTTCTTTCAGCTTGTTTGTGAAGCTTCCCAAATATGTACTTGACTCCTATAAACAATTTTTCGTCCTCTTCGAAAAGAAAAAAAAAATTTAAGGCGTTCTTATATTCCATTTGTAGACTCCACAGCCATGCGTCCCTCCGTTCGGTTGACATAAACTGAAAGTTCTTAGCCATGAATCCCTTTTATTGGCCTGTTGCTATCGTAAAAAGAAGTGCTGCTCTCAATATAAACGTAATCCCCACATTTACACATCATTTCCTCACAAACTTTGTAACATTTTCCCCTTTCAAAATTCAAAGCCATTTATCTCCCCCGTCCTGTGAACTTCCTAAATTTCTCCAGCAAATTGATGCGAAAAGTTCCCACGATTCAACGACGCCTCTGGGATCATCCCCCGCAGTCTCCCACCAAATGGCGTCAAGCAATCCATATAAATCATACACCTTCACCGTCCATTCATCTGTTGCACTGCCTGTCCGCCAACCAGCTCGCTCCAAAATGCTCCGTCTGATGAAACAAACTCCCAAGACGCGCCGCAGCAAGCGAAATGATTCATTTCCGACCTTGTGCACCAGCAGTGATTTTTATCGCCGCATTTCATCACTCGCACATAAACTGCGAGCCCAGCAATGGATGTTGTTACACATTTTCCATCATCATCTCTGCGCCACGGTCTATTAATGCTGGCTGGGGTGGCAGGGCGGGCGGTCGGTCGGACGTCTCACTCCTATCGTCTATTGCGAATGGACCTCTTTCATAAATGGTTCACTTGATCCGTGTAATGTGCCGTTGAAACGAAATTAGCTGGCACGCAAGATTGAAAGACTCGTGGGAACCCATAACCCACAGCCGGAGCTCCCAGGTTGGTCTGTTGGTTTTTCTTCTGCGCGCACTGCGCTCTCGCCTCCTATGCGTGGTGCGCGCCTTACAAGCAAGATCCTCTCAAGGTGATACTGTCCAGCTTGTGCCTTGCATGGCTCCGCGGCTATCGTGCGGATCATGGAAAATGGTCGTCCAGGCGCCGTGTCCGTGCCTTATTCGGCAGTCTGCGGCTGCTACGTGCGATCGCACTTGGGATAAGCTCCAGATGGATGGGTTTTCCTCTCGAATTGAAAGCGAGTGCGTTCGAGCGGCAGGCCCCGGCGACTCACCATCAACGTCTGGTTAGTTTGAGGGATGAAGCGAGAGTGTGTGCGAGTGCGAGTACTTACCACGTCCTTTGTGGGTGGCTCCAGGGGAAGTCCTTCAAACTTTTGCACCGTCAGCGGGCTGCTGGGCGTTATGGCACGTTTTATGTGATTTTTTGTGGTGAGAGGTGGCACGGTTTCAGTCATATTTATCTGCATAAATATTCAGTACGCTGTCATCATCCGAGGGGCTTTCGGTTAATCCCTGAAAAGAGCCAAGCAAAAGGGGTTTTCATTAAAAGGACAAATTAAACGTGGCTGCGGGGGGAGTAGGGAATGGAAATTAATTGAAATTATGATAGTGAGAGGGAGCAGATGGAGATGAGTGGCTGGCTTGTGCTTAATGGTGGCTGCTTATGGTTCATGGTTGGGGGATGACTTGTTTACACGAACTTCGCGGAAACTGATGGTGATTTGAAGGTCTTATGCAGACATTCTTCGAGGAAGATACCCTTTGGCCAAGGTAATAGAAAGCTGTATCACCCTGTCGTCGTTTTTGTGGAGAAACTAGAGAATGTGATAGAATGTGGCATTTGATAAACCTCCAAAACATACAAGATGTCAAGCGAGAGGTTAAGGTTATATTTATTTAATGCCAAAGACACTTTTCGTTGGACCTTCTTCCGCAAAGGTTGTACGTTTCTAAGAATTTTGTCATTGTACGAAGAATACTAAATTCAACCAAAATGTTTGGCTTTTTTTCGAAATTCCACAGAAAATCGAAATTTTTTACAAATCTGTGGTTTTCCGTTTTTTGGTGAATCAACAACTAAGGGCCCCAAATCCCGGGCAAGTTCGCAAAATATCTGAGGGGCTTACAGTGTGCCAGGAAATCACGCAATGTTCACATGACCACAAATTGTGGCCGAATGACTTTAAGAGAACAGGCTCGAAGTGCGGAAAATATTCTAGTGTCATCGCAAATGGCGACAATTTCGCCAATATCGCTGTCAGACAGAACTATTTAATTACTTGAACAAGGATAAGCACGAATTCCGTATTCTCTCCTTTAATAAAATCAGGACAGCGATATCTAGATAGAATAACGCTGCTTTGTGCGAACGGACTGTCAACGAAAAATGGACTAGCGCATCTGTAGAATATGATCGGAAAAAGGTATATCCGGTGAGTGGAATCTCAGCACCGTTTGTCGGGTCCACTAGAAAGAATGCTCCTTTAACTGCGCCACTTTTCAGGGGATCAGTCTCCTTAATATTGCACACTCGTTGCCGTTTTGTGTGAATATTGGAAAACCTTCTGGTTCATATTAGTGCAGTTACGTCAGATCCTGGGTAAAGACTTAAGCAAATCGATATGCAGAACCAATTCATCGATTTCAAGACCGGATATAACAGCGAGGAGTGGAACCTTAGTCTCTCCCTTTGACTGCGCCAGCTATCGAGGGATCAGTCTTCTTAGCCTTGCATACAATATCCTCTCTGCCGCATTGTGTGAGCGTCTGAAACCGTTTGCCCTAACTGTCCCTTTCAGTGTGGCTTTAGGCCAGAGAAGTCAACGATAGACAATATCTTCACTTTATGGCAAGTCCTGGGAAGTACCTTAGAGGTGCAAATCGATACTCACCACCTATTCGTTGATTGTAAGGCCGCATAATGAGTGTGCATAGAGACAGTGTCATGTCTAGTTTCAGCATTCCTACCAAATTCGTCAGATTGTGTAAGATGTGGATGGAGAACTCTCGCTTTTCCGTCAAGGTAAATAGCGAACTCACCTATACCTTCAATGTCAAAAAAGGTTTTAGACAAGGCGACGCACTGTCATGTGACTTCCTTAACATCATCCTCGAGAAGATCGTGCGTAACTCACAAGTCAACACCAGAGGCACGATCTTTCAGAAATCAGTTCAATTGCTAGCTCTCGTTGATGACATTGACGTGATTGGAAGAACACAGTGAGGCGTCAAAGAAGCCTTTGCTGGCATTGAAGCGGAAGCGGTTAAAAGGGGTCTAGGTGGTTCTAGGTAGGGAAAGGCAAGGCACATGTCCGTGCGGAAGGACACACGACATCGGCGTTTCAGAAACCTTGAGGTTGCAAAAGACTTCGTGTACTTCGACTATGGAGTTAATAATAATAATAATTGTTGGCGCTACAGTCCAAAGGGGGACCAGGGCCTAGCTTGCTCATCAACTACTCGTGTTGTGCGCCCTACTGTTCTCTCACGAGTAGAAGGGACCTACAGTTTTTTGCCGACTCCGAACGGCGAAATTTGAGAAGCTTTCTTAGACAGTTATTACTCTTTGAGTGTTGTCAGCAGCTCGAAAGAGGTGGTGCCGTGAAATATTAGAAAAATTGGTGTTGAACTGGGAGTCGAACCTAAACCCTTCGGCGTGTGAGCGTCGCACTGTACCCACTACGCCACGGCGACCACGACTATGGAGATAATAACACAGATTCCAAGGTCAAGTGTACAATAAATCCTTCCAATCCCTGTTTTTTTGAGCTCAAAAGGCAGTTAAATAAAAGTGTCATCCCTCGAAACATCCACCTGACCCTAACACTTTAATCTTCGTCATGTGTGCACAGACATGGGCTCTTTTGAAGGCGTCTGAAAAAGGAAGTGAAAAGCTCTGCGGTACTGTTTGCTTTGATTGCGCCTGGGGGAGAAGTTTCAACCATACACCGTACGGTCTGTGCAGCGGGGTGTGCACCTAGTAAAACATCTTCCGCTTTAACACTGAGAATGGCGAGGTAACTTGGCACAGCTTCAGCCGAAAAAATCTTCGATACAGAGCAAGTGGAGAACTTCTTTGAATGAAATGGAGCTCAGAAGTGCAGAATGACCCCAATCGAATAATTGTGTCCAACTGGGGACAGTTGGTTACAGATCGTTGCAGATCGTTAGAGTTGTTGTTATTTGAGGCTCAGGTGCCCACTGGTCTTTTGCATCAAAACAAAATGAGGAAGTCATCAGAAAGTTTCAAGTTTGCGAAAGGCGCTGTCAGAATGGAAAGTCCCATTTTGTTTGCCACAAAATAACTAGAAGCGGTGTGACAGAGACATTCACTGAAGTCTGTTTGGCAGTGTGAAGTATTTAATAATAATTGTTGGCGCTACAGTCCAAAGGGGGACCAGGGCCTAGCTTGCTCATCAACTACTCGTGTTGTGCGCGCTACTGTTCTCTCACGAGTAGAAGGGACCTACAGTTTTTTGCCGACTCCGAACGGCGAAATTTGAGAAGCTTTCTTAGACAGTTATTACTCTTTGAGTATTGTCAGCAGCTCGAAAGTAGTGGTGCCGTGAAATATTAGAAAAATTGGTGTTGAACTGGGAGTCGAACCTAGACCCTTCGGCGTGTGAGCGTCGCACTCTACCCACTACGCCACGGCGACCACTGTGAAGTATTTACCATCTTAAATTAAGGTTTGACTTCTTAAATTTGTTTTTGGCAATTTCCATTTCATTCCTTTCATCATTCACAGACAACATCATTTGAATAACAGCCCCTCAGGGGTGAGTGAATGTCCACAACGCATGGCAACTTAATTCCTTTCCAATGAGCCATAGATTACCGCTCAAGTGGAACAGCACAAACTATGGCAGGAAAAAGAATTCAAGGGCTTTTCGATTTTGTGGACAAAAGATGTTCAAACACGTGAAAAATATTTTATTCAAGACGCCAGTTTTGACAGGGACTTAGATGAAAGAGCTTCATGATTAACAGAAACAATTGTTTTCCTCGTGACAATTTGGCAGACTTGTGACACGAAATAACAGACATGCTAGCACAATTCGCACTTCCCAATTTTCCATGCCAACGTTTGTCACCCCATTTAAGACTCGGCTTGTGACAGTGGTAACAATGAGACAGAGACAGCGAAAGGTTCTAATCTAACAACAAAATTGCACAGATCGACCAAAGTTTAAGAAAAGGCATTGATGAGCAGCTTCAATTCCAAAAGCACATTAAAATGGCTCTACAAAAAACATTCCTATCACCGTGTGTCGACTTTGACGTGTTTCATTTTTCGGATCCACGGAGTTTTGTCTATTCGTTCAAGAAACTGGATTACTGCCCCTTTGGAACTACAGTTTATCGCCATTGCATTAGTTTTCCGTAAGCTTTAGAACAAAGCTTCTAAGTAGTCCCGTGAAAATCACGAGCTTTCAACAATTCGGTTTATGTTGATTTAAAACGTAATGCAAACGAGGAGGTGGTGTGTTAAATGTCAAAGATTTGCTCCAAATATTTAAAAATAGTACTAGACTTCCCACAAGTTGTTTTTTTTTGAAGACAGAGATTTCAGTCAAATTTCTCGGTTCTCGCTCGATCGAAAACAAGTCTAAAGGTTCAATTTTTCCAACAACTGTGGCGGTATATACGCGGTGTATTTTCAATTACATTAAGAACAACCAAATTTTCCCCATTCATCGAAATTCTGATTTGAAATTCAAAAGCTGCCCGTTAAGTAGCAGTTTCAAACACCATATATATGAAATAAAACTCACTTACTTTCCGCCAAACAAACGAATACATTCCCTATACAGAGTCTGTTTCCATAATTCCGCACAAGACTATGCACCACATTTCCACAAGCCACATGCCAACATCACCACAAAAGCGTATCTACTTTTAGGGGCACCAAGCAATTGACTGAACGACACGTTTAACAATCAAATCAAAGTGCAATAAAACGTTTAACCGACGATTGGAGTGGATTGGATGCCCGGTTCAGCTGCTAATTAACCGAAATGAGAGCACAATCCGACATCCAACCAAATTAACACTATTTACTGGTCATTAGTCGCTACCGTAGATGGAATCTTGTTTCCAAAGTGATTTGCTAAGAGTTGACAGCGCGTTATAAATTCACTTAAGGTCGCCGTGATGGAGCACTTCAGCTGGCACGCATTTGACGATCTACAGACGAGAAGTGATTATCACCCGAAGGTTACCTGTCACATGTGTATGTCTTCCGTCTGACGGACTGGGTATTTGTTGACTGCGAAATGATGGGAACATTTTAGAATTTCTTATGAGCATGGAAGACGGTTGTTTGCAGTGTGTGTGTATTGATTTGAATCTTGACAAAGAAGAAACCAGGCTGGAGATTGTACAGGAATCATTAATATTGTCTTTAAAATGCTCGCCATTACTTGAGGGAACGGAAAAATGTAAGAGAACGCTACCAACCTGACCAATTGATCATCCGCAATGTTTCAGATTGGAAACCTCTCAAATTAAGGTCAACAAGACGTTGTTGTGCGGTTTCTGCAAATTATCATTAACTGTCCAGAAAACACAGCGCATTATCTGAAATCGAAAGCCATTGGAACCAGGATTTGCATGATATTTGCCACTTCTCCAGTCCAGTCTAATTCAAACTGAAGCGCAACTTATTATCAAAAAAAAATTCAAGCAGCCCACAACAGATGTAGTTATCCAAAAGAAACGGCACACTCAGTAGACATGCGTGACAAAGAAATTTCTCCAGTCACTTAACGGCTCACGAAAGATTAGGGCGCTTGTTACATCAAGCTAGCCATCAGATTGAATCAGTGCCGCGGTCGGGCCGCAAACGTGTTTCACGTCAACGCCACTTTGATCAATCTCTTGCGTGAGAAACTAATTAAGTCCACGCAGCAAGACAGCGCTCGTCAGTTTTCGCCTGCTCATGGAGGTCATGTGCCAACATATTTGCCCCCATCAGCTGTCATGCAAACCACAGACAATCTCCATAGCATGTTTTTCTTTCGACGTTTTATGGCCTACCGCCTTGACTGTGAAAGCCTCGAATATGGCACATATGTCGAAAATTCCTGCCATCGCCTTATTCTGATTGATTACATTCCATTTGTGAAATCTCCCACCGCCCGATTGAGACGTCGAACAGTTCCAGGGAACTGTCAAATCACGTGACACATCTCACATTCTCGTCCAGAACGAGCGAAGTTTTCGCTTTTCAATGTCACCGCCACTGACAGTGAAATTCCAAGCAATCGATCTTGAAAGCGAAAACCACCTCACCGCCGCACGGCAGAGACCTTGATTAGCATAAGACTAATTCAAATTCAAATGTGAATTTGTGCCGATGCCCTCCATTGACAGAAATTTAAATGAATGCGTCACCCGTCGGCAAAATGGGTCCGTCGCCGACTTAATTCAATAAGGAACCGAGCCGCAGCTGCCAGTGTCACATGCTAAATCAGTTCGCTTCCTTGAGAGAATTGACAGGCAGCGAGCTGTGGAAATTTACACGCTCCCCGGGCAATCGAATTACGACGTCGTTAGACGTAACCTGCTGTTGTTCCCCATACACGCCGCACTGGACCCCAACTTGTGGCAGCACGGCAATGACGGTCGCGTACCTCTGCCATGTCGTCTGTAGTTTTCTGCCGGATGGCGGGTTTCTTTCTGGTGGCAATGGTGCATCACAAGGTGGCAGCGAACTGTTGTGTGGCCCGCTGTGTGGGTTCAGGGCACGAATTGTCGTAAATTCAATGAATATTAACGCAAATGGAAACTGCTCGTCGGCGCATAGTTAACTGGGGACCGCTGTCTTGGGGGCAAGTGGCTATTGCGTCTTACAACACGACTGAGTGCTGCTTGGGGCCACCGGTAATGGCGTCGTTGTTGCGGACGACAGCTCGGATTCGACGTTATGGGAGCAGAATATCGAATTGGCAATGCTCGAAATGTGATTTCAGTTAAATTGTGAGCCATTTGCAGCCGCTCGAGGAGACTGTCATTCGACGGGGGTGACATTTGAGATTATTCGCTTGACGTGCTCGTGTGAGTGCTCCGAAAACGGGCCGCCAGCCATAAAGCGAATCCATTTAGATTAGGAAATCTAAAGTGTTAAGCCATTAGACAGCAGTCCACTTCTTAATTGACACATCGCCGCCTATCATGACAAGATCTTCCGTGCAGACGTCGTCGCCTCGGAGTGTCGTTTAGCGCCGATCACGATCATACCTCAACTTCCCACCCGGCCCAGTCACAATCCGTTCTGCTGCATGCCTAGGCATCCTTGGGCACTCGTCGATGAATGTCATCGCGTAGCTGTCAGCGTCCGCTTGTCTCCCCCATAGTCATCTGTCAGTCAGGCGCAGCTAAAGAAGCGCGACGACTGTGCCTCGTGCCTCGGTAATTGCCTCGTTTCCTCCGCCTTCGCTGCAATTTGTCGCACAACCTTCCAAGAATCAGCCGCAGTATCCGTCGCCACTTTTCCCCCATCACAGCTGAGACGTCAGAATAATCCATAAATGCAATCATTCAGTCGAACGTCCGTCGGCGGCTCCGTCCATCCATCCATCCGTCTTCCTCTCAGCGCGCATAATTTACAAATCACCTACACGTATGCACGCTACCCTCGAGCTCTGCCACCGCACTGCACTGGCGACGACGAATGTCCGCACCGCACCGCAGAGTTCTCCAGTCGCTGATGCGTCACTATGACCATAAATGGTCTGGGGCGCGAGCTCACACAAGGACGTGGACGTGACGCGATTTCCATGGCGACTTTAATCGCTTATTTATTTGTTTTTATTTATTGCGATCGGCCCACCGCCGGCCAACCAGGCAACCGTCTAGTGGCGCGCTGAATAGGCGGACCGATGGACGCCGCAGAGTGCATGTGGTGTGCAGTGTACTGCGGCGTTCCCTTTCGTAGCTGCGGCGCGCTGCACTGTGCTGTGTTCTCGCACTTGTTGAGGGTAGTGGGTTGGTAGGTGGTTGGTGGCTGGCGGCTGCTGG
This sequence comes from Eristalinus aeneus, assembly GCA_955652365.1. Taxonomy (NCBI): domain Eukaryota; kingdom Metazoa; phylum Arthropoda; class Insecta; order Diptera; family Syrphidae; genus Eristalinus; species Eristalinus aeneus. Next base: position 51,227,777 of record OY019132.1, read on the forward strand.
CTGCTGGCTGCTGGCTGGCAAGTGGACCTGTGGAGGATGACGGACTGAGGCCCGGTGGTGTAGTGGTTTGATTGAGGTTTTGCTTATGAATGGCGAATGAGTGGCGGTTGATAAAATGACTTCCATAAGTCGATTAAAATCCTCTCCACTCGCCGCGCACTCCACAGACACGCAAACACACACACACACACACACACACACCTGGTCGTCGTGGTCGTGCCTGCTCGTTCTGAAGCAGCCACCAGGTCATTATAATTTTTTAATTCCGTTTTTTGCCCGTCCGTCGTGCACTCTGTCTGTGAGGCGGAATGAAATTCAATGAATGTGCGGTCGGGGTTTACGGCACCCGATATAGGATGCAGGGCTGACAGTGGTGGGTGTCTGCGTGGTGAGGCAAGTTGTTTGCTTTAAGGATGTGCCGAGGAGTGGTCGGTTCGCTTTTTGTTGGCTCGCCTCTCTGTTTGCTTCAATTTAACCCACAAACGTCGGGTGATTAAAATGAGTTGCACTTCATGGGATCAGAATCGGGAATGGAATGTAATCATTTTAAATTGCCCAGTGAGCAACGACGGCGGCGGTAACGTGAACTGCGCTTTGTTCAGGGGTGGGTGGAAGCGTTTAGGGGACTCTTGCGTGGGAATATGGGACAAGGACATCGTCGCCGCATGAATGTTTGGCCAGCTGTTGTGATGAAGTCGGAGTTGGGAGTTGCAGGGTTGCATGGACGTAATCCTCATTTGCGGTGTGAAGGTGAGTAATTGGATCAATTCACGGATTGTGTGTCAGAACTACCAAAGCTGAGCTAGTTAGTTATTTTCGATCTTGATAACGTCTCAGGAGGGTACACGAGGTCATCAATCAGTGACAGCGAATTGGAGAACTCGAAGATCTGGAATCGATTTGCTATCAAAACTGTTGTTGAACTAAACATCTGACCCACAAGAAAGGTGGGCCTCTAGATTGTGGCATCTCTAGGGCTCAGACTCCTGTGTAAATACCCAAAGCCGATCGCAGGCAACCAGGTCGAAGAAAATAATTAAGACTTTAGCCTAGAAAACTCGGGAAGCAGAGGACCGACAGCAAGTTCAAAGATTTCAAAGTCGCTTCTGATAGAATCTGTAGGTATAGGAACACATCACAATGTTTGCACTTCCTACAAATATTAAGACTTTTTCGTTAGTGGCGCCCTCTTTATGTCAGTCCCGGGACTTATTGAGTGATGTGTTGTACAACCTTGAGTTTTGCATCCCTACCAAACTTGTATAGAATGACGAGGGAGAATGTGCCTTATCCGTCATGATATGGATCTACTTAAGCAAAGGCTTGGACAAGGTTATGCATGCGGCTTCTACAACAACGTCGTACTGAAGGGAATAATTTAAAAGTGGAAGTATACACTTCCGGAGGCCGGTCCAGCTTTTCGCTGACGATACTGATGAAATCGAAGGAAAGCAGCGTAAATGGGACCCTTGTGACGGAGTGACAGAGAATATATATTTTGGGGCAATGAAAGCAAGACCAAGTATATGTAATTCATGAAAGAAGGAATGGTACCCAACACCTATGTCTAGAATGTATAACTCCCAGATAGTCAGAATCGTTGTCTGCCCAGAAACGCCTATGCAGTCAGACAACAACACCAGAGTTGACATCAGGCGAAGGATAATACTTGTCAACCCCTGCTTCTTTGAGCTAAGAAAGCAATGGACAAGCAAGGCACTCCAAAGTAACTCTGATTAAGGCCCTTGTCGCCCCTGTCCTTCCATATAGCGCAGAGACTTAAACTGTCATGAGCGAGCAAGATGAGAGGCTTCACAAGAAGCCACTTCAAAACGTTCGTGGAATACACATACGCCAAAAGGAGGGGAGGTATGTCGGAGGGGAACTGCACACATTAGAACGCATTCCACTTCCTTCACCGTGCACCTAGACCATCTCGGGCCGTTAACGAAGGGGGCGGGGGGACAACGTACGTTTTGGCGTTGGTAGAAAACTTCATCAAGTACACACTCCTACGAGCCTATGAGGAGTGAAGACCACGAACAGCAAAGGCGTGCTTAATGTCCTAAATAAAGTGGCCGGCTACTTTAGGCTGCCGCGAAGTGTGGTTACAGACCAGGGCACCGCCTTCACGTTGGTAATGTTCGAACAGTTCTGCGCAAGGAATGGGGTGCAGCACATCAAGGCCACCGTCAGGACACCAACAGCAAAGGGCCAGGTGAAAAGGTGCAACCGAACTGTACTCTCGTTCCTCAAGATGATTGCAGACAGGAGGAGTGTGAGACTACTGGGTAACTCATTACCGAGCAGTTCAGTGGGGCCTCAACATAGTTTGAAACTGCACGACAAGGGCAACCCCACACGAGCTTTTGTTTGCCGAGAAGCATTTCGGGGGATGCGTTACTGTTGGAACTGGAAGGAGGGACTCGCACCGGGGCGGATGATCTAGCAAAACAACGGTAAGCAGTCTTAACCAACATTTAGGAGTATCATCGGAAGCAGTAAGCGAGATACGACTCTTAGCGGCAACAACCGACATAATACGCAGTAGAGGACCTCGTGCTCATAGAGAACGAACCGGCAGCGACCGGGGAATCAAGGAAGTTAGAGGCCCTGTACCGCGGGCCATATATGGTCGCTTAGGCGTTGGTGAATGATAGGCACCTGCTAGAGGACATCCCTCACATGCAAAGCAACCAACGGAAGCTGAGGACCATCATGGCATCGGACAAGCTGAAGCTCTGGTGTGATCTCCTAGATGAAGGTTTTGCTGGTGAAAACAATGAGCGAAATAGCCCTAAACTCGGAACGAGATCGATGATAGGATGGCCAAGCTGTAACGCTATAATCGGGGCGTACAAAAGCCAGCGCCAGCCACTGTGGAAGGAGACCCGTAATTTACCAGCCAGCCTAGAAATATCAAAATAAAGTCATTGAACTCAACAGTTAATAATTGTTGGCGCTACAGTCCAAAGGAGGACCAGGGCCTGGGTTGCTCATCAACTACTAGTGTTGTGCGCGCTACTGTTCTCTCACGAGTAGAAGGGACCTACAGTTTTTTTTAGCCGACTTCGAACGGCGAAATTTGAGAAGCTTTCATAGACAGTTATTACTCTTTGAGTGTTGTCAGCAGCTCGAAAGAGGTGGTGCCGTGAAATATTCGAAAAATTGATGCTGAGCTGGGAATCGAACTACGCCACCGCGACCACAGCTCCCATATGGCAAGAAGGAAATGCCACTAATTTCGGTATATCAACAAGATAATGATCCAAAACATACGTCAAAACGTTCCAAATCTTGGTTTGATGAAAAAAGAATAACCGTTATGGAATGGCCACCACAATCTCCTGACCTAAACCCCATTGAGAACTTATAGGGCGATGTTAAAAATTCTGTCCATGAGTCCAAACCAAAAAAACGCCAAGGAATTGTGGGAGGTAGTGCGAGACTCATGAGAAGCTATACCAGTTGAGAGATGTCAAAGTCTGGTGGACTCAATGGCACGAAGATGCAGCGCAGTGATAAAAAACAAAGGCTTTGCTGCAAAGTACTAATGGTAAGCTGTAAATAATAATGATTTCATATTGCTTCATTGATTTCTGTTGTCTAGGCACAGCATAATACTAAACACTGCCATTTTTTATGAACAACTACGAAATCTTACTGCGACCAAAAATAAAAGTTAAAAGTTATGAACAACGTTAATTTTGTGTTATACTTGTTAAGACGGAAATACTTTCCTGTTGTGTAGGTTATTTGACAAAATAACAATACAATTTGAATTAATAGAAAATTAGTTTTTTTTTGAAAATAAAATACTAATTATTAATGGGAAAGTAAAAACATTTTATTCAAAGTATTGTCCATTGTTTTCTACACATTTTGATCACCTTTCTGGCAATTTGTTAATACCACGCCAATAAAATTTTTCGTTTTTTTAAGAAAACCAATCAGACACCCAATTTTCGACCTCCTCGTAGGAATCAAAGTGCTGCTAAGCCAATGCGTGTACCATCGATGAAAACAAATGGTAGTCGGAAGGAGCCAAGTCTGGTGAATACGGCAGGTGGGGTAGCTGCTCCCAGACAAGTGTTTTGATTGTATCCTGAAGCAGTTTTGCTTTGTGTGCAGGTGCATGGTCATGGAGCAAAATTACCTTGCCGTGTCTTCTGGCCAATTCCGGTCGTTTCTCGATCAATGCGTGGTTCAAATTGATCATTTGTTGTCGGTAGCGATTAGTATTAACGGTTTCACCAGGTTTCAGGAGCCCGTGGTACAGCACACCTTTCTGGTCCCACCAAACACACAGCATTGTCTTTTTGACGAATCGATTTGGTTTTGCAGTCGATGTTGATGGTTGTCCCAGATTAAACCATGATTTTTTCCATTTAGGATTCTTAAAATAAATCCATTTTTCATCACCAGTAACAATCCTATGCAAAACCGATATTCTTTCGTGCCTTTAAGCAAAATTTCACAAGTGTTTTTTTGGTTTTCCATCTGTCTTTCATTTAATGAATGTGGCACCCATTTTCCACACTTTTGGATCATTCCCATAGCTTTTGAACGGTCAGAAATTGTTTTTTGTGCAGAATTTAACATTGCTGCCATTTGCTTTTGACTCAAAGTGTCATCTCCATCCAATAACGTTTGCAATTCGGCGTCTTCAAACTTTTTTGGTGGTCTTCCACGTTCTTCATATCTCACATCGAAACCATTATTTCTGAACCATTGAAACCATCTTTTGCATGTTGCTTCTGATAGTGCATGGTCACCATATGCCTCGACAAGCATTCGATGCGACTCTGCTGCACGTTTCTTCAAATAAAAATTAAAAATGAATGCTTTCCGCAAATCATCACTTTCTGGTACAAAATTCGACATTTTTAACACGATGAAAAAATATGATGTTGTCTGTTAAATGACTTGATGTATACTAAGTATTTTCCACAGATGTCATAGCAAACAAACAAAAAAAAAATAAGGGCTCGTTCACAACAAATATTCCCTATAGAGACATTTGTATCTTGACGCTCACTTCATACTGGTATACCTGGTTTTCGTGTTTTTTTTTTTTTTTTTTGAGGAGCACTGCTATTTTTATGAACACAACTGTATGGTCTAACTGCTGCTTGCTTCAGTTTCTCATAATTAATTTGTTGAAGTCTCTTATCAACGTCTCAACTTAAAAATTTTGAGCTGCCTTTCCTTGAGAATGACAACTTGATGCATTGTCAGCTACTCGATTGATAAATATACATAGACGAAACCATTGGACAAGGATGACGCCACCAGAAGTGTTTTGATGATTTGTGATAATTTTTGGTCATACATAAGTTCAGACATAAGCCTGAACTTTGCGGCCTTTTTTTGAGATCCCTCCGGTGAAATTGAAAAGCTTAGGCACCACAATTATAAGACTTGACCCCACTCGACAAATCAACAATGGAAACTCCGTTGTTATATGGTCCACTTGTACACACCAAATTGGTTGAGATCCCTTAACAACTTTAAAATTTTAAGATTTTGAATCCTCGACAATGAATTGTCAGCTACTTGGTGGAGAACATGACGCCATCAGAACTGTTTCGAATTTTTGTGACAATTTGTTGATATCACTCCGAGTTTTGGGACAACCTGTGATCCCAGAACTAAGCTTCCAAGTCTAATTTTTAGGACATGCATCATTGGCGAAAAGATGTAGTGGCTATGAGGCTTGGATCCTTAGTTCTGTGGCAAGTTGAATAGAACCCCATTCTTTTGCAGTCGATTTTGTCTGACCATCGCCTGATCATCGTCATCTTGCAGTAGTCAGAGTGGACGATTTTTCATAAGAACTCGGAGTGCGGAAGGCCCTTTCTATGACAACTCCATTTCAGTGCTTACATACCCCAATCCACCGAACGTCATGTATTCGTTGATGCTCCCCTCAAGGAAACCCCATATTTCAATAAAATAACTTAACTTTAATGATGTCGGAGTATGTGACTAGATGTCGGGACCAAGGTCTAGCTTCTTCAGCAGCTACTTGCGTTGTGTATGCAATACTTCTCTCATGAATATAAGGAAGGTACAGCTTTTGAGTTTTGTAAGAAACTCGAGAGGGATATACTAAAACGACGCCTTTACCCACAGCATTGTAAACGAATGTAAAGTTTCCATCACTGTTTTTTTTAATGAATTTTTTTTTTATTTTTCAAATTCAATGCTTTAAATGCTAGACAGAAAAACTTTTTAAAACAAGCTTACCACCACCAGTTACTGCTCTGTCTCGATCAGAAATCTCTCTACTGAATCATAGGAGATCCTCGTGGCTGCGAACGACGTCCGGCCTGTATTGAAGTTGCCTTCCTATTGTTCGGCGTGCAGCATGGAAGATGATAGGGCAGCCATCCTTATCTTGTATCAGGCCTTTTCGCGTCCAAATAGAGGAAAGCTTCAGGCTGAATAAATCCATTAAGGCGAACCCTCTCGTGGTACATTACGTTAGGGTAGTAAGCCCCAAAGATCAGACTATTGGTTGAAGTCACGGCTCGAGCAGTGTGACTCCGAATCAACTTAGTAATAAAGTTATCTATCCTTCTAAGGTTTGCCTCGTTATAAAGAACCTCGTTGGGATAGAATTTCTTGTAATCAGATTCAGGTGTGGTCGCCGTGGCGAAGTGGGTAGAGTGCGACGCTCACACGCCGAAGAGTGTAGGTTCGATTCCCAGCTCAACATTAATTTTTCGAATTTGTCACGGCAACACCTCTTTCCAGCTGCTGACAACACTCAAAGAGTAATAACTGTCTAAGAAAGCTTCTCAAACTTCGCCGTTCGGAGTCGGCAAATAACTGTAGGTCCCTTCTACTCGTGAGAGAACAGTAGCGCGCACAACACGAGCAGTTGATGAGCAAGCTAGGCCCTGGTCCCAATTTGGACTGTAGCGCCAACAATTATTATTATTAATTATTATTATTAGAACACTCAATTCTGAATGGTACACAAACATTTGTTTGGCAGTTGTCTTCCAAGCAATCAGGAAAACCAATAGCAGAGCTTTCACACTTCGGCTCAAACAACTGAATTTTTGAGCACTCAAAACATCGATTTGATGTCTTCCGCCGTATAGTCTCTGATTACATCTGATCTGTTTAAATCTGATTACAAGAGATTCAGGTGTTCGATATAAGCGAAGACAAGCCCGAAGGCACTACCTCTCGAACACCCTCATCACTCAATGGTACCCAATTGCCAACTTTTGTATTAAATGACTTGTTGCATTAAACTCAACGTTGTTTGCCTTTTTGCCGCCTTTTATGTTCAATAAAGTATTTATATTGACATCTGGCCAGGGTAGTGTCCATTGAAGGAACTTTTCCACACAATTAAATTGCAGCACGCGAATACATCTGGAACCACAATCACTTTGGTTCTCAAAAAAAAGCAGGAGCATGAACTCTTCCTCTTCCTCCTACGGGTTTCGTCACAAAAGTTGAAAATTGTAGAAGAAATAAATTCATTTTCCTTGCACTTCATGAAAGTTGTGTACACTGCAGAGGTCTTTTGAGACGACGTAACGTAAAGCAATTAAATCTTCAAAGGAGTGCTCTCAACTTAGTGGTCCAAACGTCACCAATTCCATTCCGCCACTCAGAAAGTGTCATTGAGCAGAATGCTTTGGTGCAGTACATGTTGACTGGTAAGCCTTCTGCGGAAAGCAGTTGAAGCAATGGCGTTAATTGGTGTCTAATCATCGTGCGCAGTCGATATGTTAACCACGGTGATGTTTCAACGCACAGTTGCAGCACTCTGTTATGCAATGTATGGTGATTCGAGTCAGGTTGACATAAGCTGTAACTTTGACTGTGTTGCTATCAGTTGCCGTTTGTCGGTTTCTTTTGGATAGGAGAGATAATCTTGTTGGTCTTTCTACAGAGACCAAATTGTTCATCAAAAACTGACATTGAGCGCATCGGAGTGCAGGAGATCGGCAGCTTAAAGTCGACGTCGTAGCACAAAATTTGAGATGTTATGAGTGGGAAGGCATCAGCACTAAGACTCTGTGGGACACATTATATGTTAATTGACAGAAACCAAGGTCTTGTGTTTGCTGAGAACTGCGTAGTTAGATGTGTTTTTTTTTCCGACTGAAGAATATCCTGTTTATATAACAGCTTGATCATCCCCGTCCTAATTTATGGCGCGGGATCTTGGACGTTAGCAAAGACGGATGAGGAAGCCCTTAGTCTCTTCGAGAGAAAAGTTTTGCGTAGGATTTTTGGTCCTGTTTGCGTTGATGGCATCTGAAGAAGAAGATTTAATGTCGAACTCTATGGGCTGTAGAGCGACAAAATAATACTAATTATTGGTGCTACAGTCCAATGGGGGACCAGGGCCTAGCTTGATCATCAACTGCTCGTGTTGTGCGCGCTACTGTTCTCTCACGAGTAGAAGGGACATGCAGTGTTTTGCCGACTCCGAACGGCGAAGTTTGAGAAGTTTTCTTAGACAGTTATAACTCTTTGAGTGTTGTCAGCAGCTGGAAAGAGGTGTTGCCGTGAAAAATTCGAAAAATTGGTGTTGAGCTAGGAATCGAACCTACAACCTTCGGCGTATGAGCGTCGCACTCTACCCACTACGCCACGGCGGCCACCGTGCAGCGACATGCGCCTGGTTAAGCGTCTACGGATACAACGCTTAAGATGGCTAGGCCATGTAGAGCGTATGGACACCACTGCTCCGGCCCGAAAAGTTTTTGAATCCGTGCCATTGGGACAACGCAACAGAAGACGACCTGGACTAAAGTGGCGCTCACGTGTGGAGAAGGACCTCAACCAACTTGAAGTGCGCAACTGGAGACAGCTGGCAAAGCCAAGCTGTAGCGCCACAACAAGAAGAAGAAGAATATCCTGTGGACATAGAGGGGTGTGGCCACGAAACGTGGGGTTTGATATCAGAATCTTCCTTGGCGTAGTCAAAACTCAAATTTCTGCACCTCGCCAATGCAACAGAAACCATGGGCTGATCCAAAATTATCGGAGCTACGTTGGTACTCACGCCACATATTTATACAAACAGGTTCGGTTACTTTGTTTATTTGGTTAAGTCGCTCCCAATGTTTTGCTTCAGCTTGTCTCCGATTTTTATCGATTGGCTTAAATTTGGACGACAAATGTGTGGAATATCACGTAAAAACATACTTTTTGAGCTAACTTCGTATACTGTCTTAACCCTTTTAAAAATAAGGGCCCTTAACCTCGACAAAGATTGTAATTCCTCTAATTCGGTCTTTCTCTCGTCCTGCCAAAAGTTGGCATCCCTTCGTTGGAAGTGTCTACATGTGATGTGTTTAAGCGTCCAATGTTGAAGTTTCTTCCGCTAAATGACACAGCTCAGTGGCATCACAAACTTAGACCGTAATGCGTCTGGCAACAAAGTGCTTGACAAAGTCAAAGCAATAAATAAAATCACCGTCAACTAAAAAATTTAAGACGGGGCTGTTTATTATGTGTACAAATATGACAAGAGATAGTTACGATCAGTAGCGCTCAAACTGTGTATAAAATAGACCGTAGACGAGACGATAGTGGTCCACTGCTGGCCTCCTGGACGTCCGAATGAACTTTCAACAATTTTTCGCATGTTTTCGGATGCCGACGAGTACATCCAGTCACTTTTTACCGAAATTGAAAATTTCATGATTTTCGAGGTATGCGGCACGCAATACCCGGGTATACGGAATTTGGGTTGTAAGCCTAAAATTCTTCTTCGACCACTGGTGACCTCCTGGACGTCCTGACAACCACTCGCGTTGCGAATGCTATTTTTCTTTCATGCACGAAGGGTCCTTGCTGTATAATACCGTCTCCGAACGGCAGCATTGCAAAGCTGTCAAAGCTGGACTGCCAACCATAATCTCTGACTGTTGTCAACACCCCGAAGGAGGTGGAATCGTTGAAATTATGAAGGCCCTTGTCTTACCTGGAACCTCGAGAGTAAGACGCCACACGTCTACTTACTGCACAATGTCGATTCATGCTAAGAAATTGGAAATTCCTCTCCCTATTCAGTAACCAACATCAATCAATCCTTTCAGAATTCTCTCTGTAATCAATTTTAAAACCAAACTCTTAGTCTTTATGACATTTAGCAGAAATTTTCAAAAATGTTTGGACTTCGAGACTCATGACTTGTGCCGTAAGTTCTCCGCAAGCGTTCGAAATTTCATACCAGACCGCTAGTGTTGTCAAAAACTCGTGTCCGGATCTATTGCAACAGCAACCACCATGTCATGGGTTACTCCCACCTCTCGACTGTTTATTCCCATGTGTGATTAACACAAGGCCGTGCCGCTGTCACCTTATTTTTTCACAAAATATGTGGTTTTCTATTTCCAAAGAAACCGAGGACTGGGCGGGGATCGTCAAACAACTCGAACCATCCAGGCTCGAGGGTGACTCAGACCCTCTTCAGTCTGCTTAAGTAAACTTTGATATTCATTTCGTTGACCTTAAGGCAGCTCATTGACAAGCAAACACAAATATTTATCCGACATAACAAGTCGGACGTCTTGCAACACACAGACACACACACACACACCGTACATACAATGAATTCAAAATTCCAAAACCGCACGACGCCGCGGCCGTTGTCACCACTCGTTAGTGCATCAACCTATTAATAGCACCCACAAGTGGATAGCGTCAGTGTCACCCTGTCTGACTAATTGCGGAGCTATTTGCGAATCTGAGAAACGCTATTTAAATGCCATTACTGTGGCGGGGTCCACGCATTCCTGAGATGCCTGCGGTTCCACCTTCGCTGGGTCGGAGTGAGGGCCACCAACTGACAGAAGGTCACAGAGGGGAACAAATTTCACTTTCAGCCAACTCACCGCAGCGGTGCATAATTGCCAAATGGCGTGTGCAGTTCGGTTACCGCCTAATGACTCCAATTCTCTGACAGATGTCCCGCTTGGAGCTCAAGATTCCCCAGCAGCTACGATGGCGGCGGAGTGCCTGCTCGTTATTCTCAGCTCATTGCCGTCGTTACGAACGCGCACGAACGCGTGGGCGAGCCATTAGCCATTTTTGTAACGGTAGCGTTGTCAACTCGACTTGTAGCGAAAAAATCACCAAACCCCCACGCACTGGCACTGCTGCCGCCTTCTCTTCCGACTCGATTGAGTAGGCCTAAGACTCCAGGAATTAATTGACTGATTATTGGCGACTAGGGAAATGCGAACCCCAGCGACGACACGAAGTCCTACACACGAGAGTCACGACGAAAATAAAAAAAACAGAAAAACAGAAACGCCGCCGGAATGGTCGAGTGCCGTGGCATGTGCCTGCCCGAAAGGCAAAGACAAGAACTAAGACTTCGCAAATGAACGACGATAAGTCCGTACAGCTTTGCGCGGTCGAACGGTCTTCCCACCAGCTCCCCTCACGCTCGGGGACCGTGCCCGAGGTTGGCTTCCTTTGTTTGGCTCTAATGCGTTAGACTTCATTTGATTTGTGTTCTTTTCGTATTTGTCTTTGGCAGCGGGCCGGCAGGGCGAGTGGCGCGGAGCAAATATGTGTTTAAGATGGCTTCTAATGGACGAGTGATTGGAAATCCTTTTTGGCACAGTGAGTGGTATGCAAAAAGAGCACGGGGCACAGGCACGCACTAGCATTGAAATTGGCGAACTGTTCTGTGTGTGTTTATGGGCATGTTTGCGGCCTTGCTGGATTGGCATGGTTTCCGGGCGTGAGAGCGCGCCGAGTGTCGTAAAAATGCCCATTACGGCACATGGATGTCTTATTCTGTCTGAAGATTGAATTTTAATGGCGACTGGGGCCGCATTGCCTCGACGCGCACAACTGGAGATGCCCTGATAGGGCTCACATTTTGCCGACTTATCTGGCGGTTAGATCTGCTGAGCAATGTGGGGCAAAGATTTGGCGGGTGTGTCCAACTGACAACGAGTAACGGGGTGATGTAATGAACGGATGTCTGAAATAGCGGGGGTTTCTCAACAGTTGCGTGGAGTGTACTGCTTCTGCCGGTCAAAGTGCTACTTGTGTGAGGTAGAGCCGATCGACTGGAAGATCAAATGATTTGGGTGAAGCAACGAATTGAATCGCAATCGCTGCCGAGGGCACGTAACGCGTCTCAGACATTCGTTTGCTGAAAATAACAAAATCCCGCGAAACGAGAATTTTGATTTAGGACGGTTCAAACAATTGGCGTCGATGACCGATTCGGCACCAAGGTGGGTTGTGAAATCCCGCTTTTTCGAAAACCAGTCGCTTAGACGGTTATGCACGTATGTCTGGGTTGACGAAGGAACGCAATAAATCACTGCCTGCATGCAGATGACAGAGAGTTCGGTGTGAAGTTCAGTTCTGACTTGGCTGGTCAGTGCGGAGGGGTTGTAGGACCTGTAGCTGGATAATGTAAAATTTGGAAACATTGAGCCTCATGGACTACAGGAGAGACAGTCCACAGCTGGTCACAGTGTCTACGCAAAAATTTGAAGTAAAGAAAGGAGTGTGTGCCTGCGGAAGATCTATCACAAAGCCAGCCATCCAGGGAAAACCCGTGATCATGAGTTTAGGGTACACATTCAACAAGGAGTCAGAACGTGTGAAAAATTGCCTTTCGTTTGCAAACATCCCAAATCGGGATATCACGACAACACCGCAACCTTCCATGTAAGAAAAATTTTCAAGGTAGTGCTCCAAACATTTGCGAATCCTCAGGGTGGTGCGGCATTTTTGCAGCATGGAATCATCTTTTCCCGCGCTCCCTGTGTAACCGAATGATGAATCATTTCTCGCGCTTCTAGTGGAACCGTAGGATGGGTGCCTTCCTAACAACAAACTTGACTTTTAGAATTATAAGCGTTTAGAAAATTTTTTCCCGAAGTAGGATGGAAACGTGAACTCCACAAACGACAACTTAGTGGAGACTCGGTTCAGAATCACTCTTGGCAACCGGTGTTACTTCTGTTTGTCAAAACAGCTAGTCTCGAAACTTCCGACTCGAAGGACTTATATAACGCTTTACAGGACGCTTGTCTTACCCTTGCTCTTATACGGAGCCAAGTACTGGACGATAGGCAAAGGAACAAAGCAGATTCTTGGTTCCAGCCGAGTGCTGGACGAAGAACAAAACGAGCAGATTCTTGGTTCCTTTAAAAGAAAAATTCTGCGACGAATATCTACCAGCGAGAAGATAAATGGAAGAGAAGACACAACCGCGAACTCTGTGTGCTGTACTAAGATGTGGAAGTAGTTCGAGAGGCAAAGGCAAATCCGTCAACCACAGCCGCTCGGCCACATCGGGCGAATGGACAAGAACGCTCCAGGTTGGAGGGTTGGATCGAATCCCAGCCTCCTGGTTCGAGAAGAAGATTAAGGCCGTAGCTCCGGTATAGAGACCGGATTGCGGGTGCTAGAGATCTAGGTCTTGACATACTGGAAGCAGCGTGGGCCGGGGGACGTCATGAATGGAAGGCAGCGATAGCTCAGCCACAGACCCTTCATGGGTCGCAGGCCTGAGAAGTAAGACAGTGGGAAGTAGGATATTTTGAAAAACGCGATCAAGAAGTGGTGTTCTAGAGGAGTCTTTGCTAAAGAGCCATACAAAAACTGCAAAAACCAAGAAATCAGTCCGACTCTGCCACTTTAAGCAACTGAAGCGGCTCATCAAAACTCCTCAAGCTTTATATGCGCACAGTAGCAAATCGTTCGAGAAATCAGTGGATTATAAAGTCATTGTATAGGGTGAGTGTAAAGCATTTGATTTCTGTCCTGGACTATCATTCGAATTTTATATCGGGTCTATAACTTAATTTCATGCGGTTTGCTAAGAGATGGCGTAACTTGTATTACTCCATTGTTATTATTCCATTGGAACATGCGTTGGAAAGCTACTGTGATTGTACATTCATTCATTTGAAGCGTAAACAGCAATCAATTTTTTTACACTCAAATATGTCGAATTTTGTGCCTCAAAGTTTTTGGAGGAGTTCTTCTTCGTTTTTTAAATATGAAGAAAATGGTGAATATAAAAAAAAATAAATACGAAGCTTATGGTGAACTTGCGCTAGCTGAGCGAACGTGCCAAAAGTGGTTTGCACGCTTTAAAAGTGGTGATTTTGGCTTGGAAGACTATGAATGTCATGGGCAGTCAATAAAGTTTGAAGATGAAGAACTGGAGCACTTTAAAAAATTTTTGCCAAACACGATAAGAGCTTGCCTCATTCAACAATTCAACAAATTCAAAATGTTTCGAAGTGTAGTGGGTAGAGTGAGACACTCACACCCAGAAGGTCTAGGTTAGATTCACGGCATCACCTCTTTCGATCTGCTGACAACACTCAAAAAGTAATAGTTGTCTAAAAAAGCTTCTCAAACTTCGCCGCTCAGAGTCGGCAAAAAAACTGTAGGTCCCTTCTTCGTGTGAGAAATCAGTAGCTCGAGTAGTTGATGTGCAAGCTAGGCACTGGTCCCCTGTGGACTGTCGCGCTATACAATTAATTATTATTTTGGATATATTTAATAAAGGCTGTCCCGACCTTTGTTAAGAACGCAAGATTTAAATTTGGCGCCATTCGAATTGTCATTGTTTGACATTTGAACAATTATTATTGTTTGTTAGTAGATGGTATAAGGTCAATAAAAATGGAGCGCTACACGAATGAACAACTCATTCTCATTGTGAAATTGTTTTATCAAAATGTACCAAATAATAATAAAATCACCTTTAGTGACCAGGCCCATTTCCATCTTGATGGCTTCGTCAATAGGCAGAATTGTCGCATTTGGGGCGAGGAAAATCCTCAAGTGATTCACGAGAAGCAAATGCATCCTCAACGTGTCACTGTGTGGTGTGGATTTTGGGCTGGAGGAATCATTGGACTGTTTTGTTACGAAAATGAGCCAGGTCAAGCGCAAACAGTCAATGGTTCACAATGGTATCGTGAATTGATAATTAATTTTTTAGTGCCTAGCATTAAAGAAATGAATGTGGAGGGGATGTGGTTTCAACGAGACGACGTCACATCTCATACAGCCAGAGAAACAATTCAATTGCTGCATCAGCCATTTCCCTGTCGTGTTATTTCGCGTTTTGGAGACCAGAATTGGCCGCCTAGATCGTGCGATTTAACACCATTTGACTTTTTTCTTTGGGGTTTTTTCCAGTCGGGTTTATAAGAATAAGCCGACGACGACTCGAGCCTTAAAACAGGAAATTGGACGCTGCATTAATGAAATGCCGCTGCATTTACGCAAAACGGTCATTGAAAATTTAATTAAGAGAACGCGTATGTGCCAGCAGAGCCGTGGCGACCGAGGTAGCGGATGTGTTATTCCACATATAACCTCATCCTGTCTACTTTACGATATAATAAAAAATTCACGATTTTTTTTAAATATTTTCGTTGTATTTAAAATTTAAATCTTGCGTTCTTGTTGGAACACCCTCTACTAAGGAAATTTTGTTCCACTTGAAAAAAATGAATTAAGTTGTATACCCAATTGGTTCGCTAACACGTTTAAAACACGTTAAGTACCGGAAACAAGCTTGTTGCATTTTTTGAGTGTTTCACATTTTCTTCGGAGTCACCATTAAACTACAGATCTTCTTCACTCGCAAAAGATGCATGCACAAGAGGAGTTGTGTCTTTAAATGCTAGAACGCCTGCCACCTAGACATTTCTTTGAGGATAAATTGTCTCATTTGTATGTCAGCATATTAGCGACTGTATTGAGAAAGAGACATGGCTCAAGTGGTTCAATGAAATCAACTGTTGACCTACGAGATGGTCACAAATGATAATTCCGCACACACAAGTTTTGAACGTACTTCACCTCAAGACCACATCTTCGAAATTGAGGTTTTACAGAAAATGTCCTCGGAGGCAATTGCAGTGAATTGCTTCCCCCTACAAGCCGTGAACAAAATATAAGTCCGTTCAACAAATAAGGTGAATTTCGATTTTTTTTAAATTTTGTTATGTTGGTACACTCGTCTCGAACATATGTTTATAGCTTCAGCTATATAGCATATAGCGGCGGAAAAGAATCAAAAACTTGGCATTCATTTCGTGCGGAAAAAATGGAGTTAAGTGCTCAAACACACTTGCAATGGTGACAGTGATATACTTGTGAGTGTCTACGTCAAAAATATGTTTTCAAGTACAAGCTTTTCAAACAAGGTCGAGAAAGTTGTGAACGAAGACTTCAGTTCTGCACGTCCAGCACATCAACAACTAATGAAAATGTTGGGAAAGTAAAGAAAATTGTTATGGCGAATCGTTAAATCCTTATAAGCTGCTGAAGATGTCGACGAATCGGTTGGCTGCCATGCAATTTTTCGGAAGTTTTAGGCATGAACCGTGCTACAGCGGAGTTCATTCCAAAACTGTTAAATTTTTACAATAAAAGTAGTCGCTGAGCATCGGCAAGAACTGGTGAATGATGTCGAAGGTATGATTTGCATAAAAGGGTCATAACTGGTTACGAATCATGGATGGGTCACGACATGGAAACCAAAGCCCAATCTTCCCAATGGAAGAGTCCGGGAGCCAAGGCAGAAGCAGCATGACAAGTTCGACCAAATGTGAAGGTTTTGCTGACTCCTTTTTTTTTATTACCGTGACGTAGTGCATCAGGAGTGCATGGCCGTATAGGCAAGAGGACTATAATCTTGATGTGCTCTGCGCCGCTTGCGAGAAGTAATACAAAGAAAACGTCTGAAATTGAAGAAAACCAATTCGTGGCTTTGACATCACGCTAATGTACCTGCTCACTCGTATTCACCAGAATTGGCTCCTTTTAACTTTTTCCTGTTCCTTAGACTGAAGAGCCATGAAAGGACGGTGTTTTAAGACAATTGAGGAGAGAATAAACACAATTCACCTTTTTTTTAAAGATACCTCGTAGGTTAAGAAAGCAGAAAAATGCAATAAGCTTTTAGTTTGTTGGAAAAGTTCATAGTTCTGTAGCGTGTAAGTGAAATCGCTCCCCTTGTCGATCTGCGACAGAAAGAGAGGAATCCGCTTTATGCGGAGTCCCACGAGAATTTATTGAATCACCACCCTTTCCTTGACACATAAAATCAGTTCACAAAGAAAGACATATCAGAACTTTAGAAATGTCATTCACCAGATTCCTCCCACCCAAGCGACGGTTTGCCCCGAACCTCGTCGGAGTCGAGCCACCGAAGCAACCACCCAAACGAAGTGTGTACAACTCTCGCTCCATTAACACACAACGAATCTCCACTTCCCCCATCCCGATATGGACATCTCGTCGACGATTCGACCCGTTCTCCAAATCCAAACACAATAAATATTTTAAATGAATACATTAAAGTCGCAAACAAATCGATGCCATGCACCGCACACTCACACACGTCATGCCCTAGATGGCGGGCGGAGGTGGTGCAGAAGTCGAACACTCGCCGAAAAAAGGCGGCCATTTCAAGGCGAGGAACAATCAAAGCCAACATTCCAACTATAGGAGACGCGGTGTGCTCCTCGCTCGCTCGATCGACCATAAATGGAAGTACGGGGACAACAATTCAACAAGTGCTTCCCCCTACATGTCGTCGTCGTTGTCGTCGCTCGCCACCGTCACCGACACGGCTGTCCATCGCACAGTGGGCTGTCGTCGTCGTCGTTCCGAAACAAAAAACACAGAACTCCAAGCGCGAGTGGGTCGCGTGATTTCGATTGGATTGAAATTATGTCCGCATTTAGATTAGGAATTGAAAAGGGGGCAGCAAGCAAAACAACTCTCGTCCGCAGCCGCCGCAGGCTGAGGAGTCATTCTCGTTCAGAGTTTGAGGAGTAATCCAGTGAAGTAGGCTTGACTCGAAATGAGTTCTGAAATTGACGTTTGACACTTCAAGGACGTACCTAGTCCAAGGGGCTGCTGAAAGGGGCTTGGAAACTGCCCAGCAGCTTGACCTCACTTTCCAACGAGAAGAAAAAAAAAGTGTTGCAAGGAAATGCCTGATTCATCAGAGGGGTGACAGGTCGTTGTCCCTGCCTCTAACTGGTTTGGGTGGGACACGGGGGCGCGATGATAATTTGACACGCGTGCACGTGTGTGTAAGTGCGAAGAGATTTGCGAACCGAGTCACGCTTGCTCGTCACGTAAACAATCGTAAAACACGTTCATTGTGTGTCGGGCCTATTAAGCAGATTTTCTTTACTGTGACAGGGATTCCTTTAGGGGCATTTACACTCGTGCGTCGTAATTCGATTTACGGCAGTTTTAGTAAATCTGTGGATGAGGACAGCGGCTATCTGTGCTTGTGTGAGTTAAACCTCGAAGAGCTTAAATGTGGCAGGGGTTCGGTATCGTGACAGCCCTAAATCTTAAGTGATCATCGCTAATTTAAGGAGGGCGTCCATAAAATTTATATTTTTCTTTAAATGTTTTGCTGGGCGGCGGAAACGTGTCAGTCTTCGCATAATCATGAGACCATACTGGGCACCACGCAACAAGACTGAACATTTATTTTTTGCTTTAGAGGGAATTCCATTTCTTGTAATGGAATGCCACGAAACAGAAATGGGCTTCCAAGACACAGTTGTTAAAATTCCCAGTTTGGGTTGATGTCTATAAATAAGCATTTGAAAAGAAAAAATATCCACCGGTAAAAGCCCAAGTTGGGTTGTGTTGTTGGGTCTGTTGAATCAGTCTGAAGAAGGAAATTGTTTAATGTGTTCTCATTTCAAAAGAGCAGAGCTAGTTACATGTAAGGCCACAACTTTCTTAAGAATTTGTGTCGAACTCGAAGCTGCTTCAAGATGTGAACGACGAGATTTCATGTTTATTTCAAATAATTTCTCCAATTGCTTGAGAAATTGTCAATTGAGGCTATTGAGAAATTGTCAAGGATTCGATTGGGAGCTTCAAACATGTAGTGGAATAAAATTCCATCAAGATTCTAGATGTAACAGCAAACTTTCGCAAGTGAAGAAAAACCGACGTCCGATCTCAGCGGAAGTAATTTTTTTTTTCAAGTGACTCTGGCAAGAGATTGTGCCCAATTGATCCTGATACTTCCGGCTTGAAAATGAACTTTCTCACTTCGAGAGAACAGCAAAAATGTTATGACATTAAACAGCAAGCCTTTTTAACCTGCACTGCACAGAGTGACTCTTCACTTTATATCGCACGAAAGAAGTCATTTTCCTTGTGGTTTCTTTTGATTTTATGGTGTTTCAGACCGGAGTCACGAAGCACTTATGATCTGCGTAGTCTACCCATCCAAGGAAGTTAAATTAAGGAATGTTGCCAAGTAGATATCCTTCAGATGCCGTTCCTTTAAAGAAAAAAATAAACCAAATTACACTCGGAAAGATTTTGGAAGGAAGGACCAAGACCCTAATCATGGCGCACATTCAGTCGTGCTGCAAAAGAAGAAGTACTGAAGACAATTTGACTTTTCAGAAGAAAGTCACGCTACCAAACTGTAATCAATTAATTCCAGTGCTGACTATGTTATCCTGGTTTGATGCAAAAAAAAAAAAGAAATAGAAGCCCCTGAAAAGTTGACAACTTTCCATTGCGCATGCTGGTGTACGTCCTTAGTTGTCGATGCAATTTCAATATGAAAACCCATTGTGGCTTATTCATTTAATCACACCAATGTCAACATTGCGCAGATTTACATCTAAATTTGCAAACGGACGCCTCTGGAGTTGAACTACAAATTTGTGTCTTCTCTAGACAGTCTACAGCCGACCATTGTCTTGGTCGACACCTTTATCAACGTTAACAGTCTCGAAGGGTCTCGTAGAGGAATTAGAGCTCTTCGTCTTCTTCCTGCAAAATTTTACTAGTTCGGTAACAATGCTGAAAGCATGCAGAAATGTTGCTGTTAAATATGCACGCTGTGGTTTGAGCCCTTTATCAAGGACTAAGTGATGAGTGTTGATCAACATTGCACGGGTCTATTTTAAGACATGTCGAGTTTGGGACATAAGTCTAATAATAATAATTAATAATAATAATTGTTGGCGCTACAGTCCAAAGGAGGACTAGGGCCTAACTAGCTCATCAACTACTCGTGTTGTGCGCGCTACTGTTCTCTCACGAGTAGAAGGGACCTACAGTTTTTTGCCGACTCCGAACGGCGAAATTTGAGAAGCTTCCTTAGACAGTTATTACTCTTTGAGTGTTGTCAGCAGCTCGAGAGAGGTGGTGCCATGGGAAATTCGAAAATTTGGTGTTGAGCTGGGAGTCGAACCTGGCCATTCGGTGTGTGAGCGTCGCACTCTACCCACTACGTCACGACGACCACGTTATAAGTCTAATAAGCTCATCAATAATAAGCCGGTACAGACAGGAAATTTTTGATCCCTCAGTTATTGATGACACCCAAAAATGCTTCCTTTCAAATGGAGATCTCAAAAGACAGTGACAGTCTACCCGCAGGCCATGTTCGCTTTTGATGAATCAGTGGATTAGCTCATACAGATACTTCTTCTGCTAACAACCCGCTATTGCCACAATAAAACATTTTTGAATCAAGGCACAAGGCATAATTTTCAGAAAGAGATATGAGGCCATAAATTAAAGAAATCTATAGCATCTGTCTACAAATGGATCCCAAGTTATTGTAATAATAGAAAAGAAGAAGAAGACGAAATAGGAGCAGAAAGAAAATTAGAGGAGTTTGACGGACATGTTGCACTCAGCCATACAATCGGATTTTTTAACTAAGATTATTGCAAGAGGTTGTAGGCAACTGTAAAAAAGGTTTGAGGAGACAAAATGTCTTCACTAAGCAGCTTCTTATTTCACCCTGTTACCTAGTCCGAAAAGCAAAACAAATTGAATAATTGATTTTGTGATGCTGCGACATAAGTGACAAACAAGCCGTAGTGAAAATTCGCCCTTATGCCGCATTCGCTTCAATTGATTTATTCGACTTCTACTGATATTGGATCTTAATGACTTCATCTTCTTTTCAATCGAGAGGAAAGAATCATTGTTCGTCTTCATAAAGCGGGAATGTAACGTTTTGTCCAACAGCAAGCACTGTACGTCTTTCCACAATTAAAAATTTTCATATTTGAGGGGTTGGCAGGTCTGTTAAAACGTACTTAGCTGTCTATTTATATCCCAAGAATGATTTATTGCAGATTACGCAATCCACACGTCCGCCATGTTTGTTAATATATCAGCTGTATGCTTTTTTCGTAAAAAAAACCCTTTCTGTGAGTTTGATAAAAATTAAAATTTGGGAGCATGAGAGAAATCGTTTTTATTTGACTTTAAATGAAGAAAATGCAACTGTCTCTTTTTCAATGGGCATATCTGTGTATACTTTTCTGATTAAACCTCTCTAGCAAAGGTGAACAACTTTTGATCAAATTTTTCGGCTTTATGTTTCGGGCGACACCATGCTGAATGTAATCATGTTTTTTACTCTCAAATTCGCTAACTATAAATTACGCTGTGTTCATAATCGCACCTCTTCCTGGTTCTACATTGCTTAGTACCAGATTGTGAGTTTGAAAATGAATACATAATCTTATGGCTTAAAACATGGTGTTTGCGAAAACGTTATAGACCGTTAAATTATTAATTTATTGTAAAACAGCAGTAGAACCGTTTCCCGACGAAAAAAAAAACCTTTCTCCACCACGTTCAAATAACAAGCCACATGAAAACGACACTTTGTATCCCATACATAAATGAAAGAAAAGTAAAACATTCCTGTCTTCACCTTGAAGTGTGCTATTGATCACGTCTTCAAATATAATCTCTGCAATAAATCCCTCCCTCTAATAAACCGCTAGTGAAGATTCCTATCGACTAAGTGACATACAAAAGAATCGTTTATCTGCTCATAAACACGTGCACGTAAAGCTTGAGGAGATGACTTCATTTCGGTCGTAAAAATCTAAACGGCTGCATTTTGAATCAGGATTCAAACACGTATGTGTGTCATGCACTAAAAATATTGAACTTGTTGGGACAGATTTGCTGCGGGAAAAGTGGACAGAATGCGCAAAAAAAAATATTTCATCCCGTCTGAAGAAAGGCATCATAATTTAAAGGAAAAAACAATTAAATTTTTTTAAGGTTAGACTTGATAATCATCTAATGTTTCCTTATTTGGAACATTCCCTTTTAATCGTGGATTGCCAGAGTCGTGTATAATCAGGCATGAAATTGGGATAGGAGCATTGATTGGAATGTGTTTCCGGGATGTTCATCTTCGGGTAGTTTTTTGTAGGTCTAACCAATGTCGGAAGCTCTGGTGTATCGTCTCCCTTATTTTCGCTTATAATTCGGTGCGACAAAATTTCACAATTTTTTGCAAATGCTTTATTCCATTCCTCTTCTTCTTTATTTTCTATGGTAACCTCGAATGTTCACTACTCTCCGCTCTTCTGTCCTTAGTTCGATCGAGCAGGTCACTTGCCGTTCTATTTACGGCTACGACAGTAGTGTACCGTCCTCCGATTGGCCACGATAATCATCACACTGACGTATCGTCCTATTGTAGGAGATAAACTGCGAAACTCAATGAAGAAAAAACAACATCCTTTCAGTTTGAACTCACTTTAAATAATAATGTGTATTTTCTTCTCATTTTGACATTCAGTTATAGAATAGAATTATTCGGTGGTATCTTGATACGTCACACGACAATAGCTTTTAAAAACAGTGAACTTAATATAAAGTTCGACATTCAGGACTGAATGCCGACTATTCTGTCACTATACCACTTCTTTAGAGTTGCTGACGATTCTTAGAAACAGACACTATTTTCTCAAATGTTGCCATTCGGAGTTAGCAACGAGTTGTCGGTCCCTTCTGCTTGTGAGAACACGTTGCCTTAGAAGGTAGAACGTCCTTGTTCCATCTTTAACTCTTGGGCAATTCAATTGTTGTGTTTTCAAAATGAATACATTTTAGTGTTCTGAAACAGTAGATTCAACTTCCAAAGCTTCTCAGTGTCAGTGAAGCAAACATGTTGGGGAAAAAGAAGCAGGACCGGTTTTCTTTTAGATTTTATAAAACTATTGTGGTCGCCTTGGCGTAGTGGGTAGAGTGCGACGCTCATACGCCAAAGGGTCTAGGTTCGATTCCCAGTTCAACACCAATTTTTCGAATTTTTCACGGCACCACCTCTTTCGAGACACTGCTGACAACACTCAAAGAGTAAGAACTGACTATGAAAGCTTCCCAAACTTCGTCGTTCGGAGTCGGCAAAAAACTGTAGATCCCTTCTACTCGTGAGAGAACAGTAGCGCGCACAACACGAGTAGTTGATGAGCAACCTAGGCCCTGGTCCCCCTGTTGACTGTCGCGCCAACAATTATTATTATTATGAAGCTATTGAGCTTCCAAACCTCCGTTTCCCTTTCAGGCTTTTCGGGTTCTCTTCACGTGCTACCAACGAGTAGAATGCCTAAAAATTGCTTTTCCTGTGAACAGTGAAGTTAGTGACCCCTCTCCTCGTGAGAAAACAAACAAGGTCCTAGTCCAGTATGACGTATAGCTCCATCCGCTTGTCAATACTGAAGGACCACGTCCAGAATTGGAAAAGCGATAGAATCAATCAAGCTATGTGTAAATTTTTTGTTCTCTCTCTCCCGAGTCCCCTTCACTCATTCCTCCTTCGTAATCGATTCGCTTTGCGACTGCATGTCAAGTCCAACTCCGGAGCAGTCAACATTTCGCAACATTAATTCAATTAACAGCCACTTCCGCTGCTGAATGGAAGTGGCCATTAATTTCTGACCAGTTTGCCGATAAAAAAGTTTACGTTAAACATGAATGGACAGAAGTTGCACCTGTTTACAAAAGTTTGTGAGTTCGTTGTGCCGCAGATGTGATTCAGCGTCGAAGCCAAACAGTCTGCGTCTGGTATGGACATTTGATTGTTTTCCACTCTGTGCATTAAATTTGCAAATTGTTTGGTCCTTTTGGACGTCGCTGGTGTATTGACCCTTCTGATTCGCTTCTCCATCAGGGCGTTCAGAAATTCTCCAATCACCCGGAATAATCCCTCGGCGGACCAGCGCACAGAACTAATCTCATCCACTTATAATTCCTTTCCAAAAATTGTCAAAAGAGCACAAAAACCACAAGATAAACGTTGCCCACAGCATGTCATAAATAATCCCCCAAACACTCGAGAGCCTGACAAAACAAAAACACGGCTGTGGCGGTTATCCCAAAAGAATGTCTGAAGAACACGCAAATCCATTTGAAAGCAAGCAAATCAGTTCTCGCGCAACATATGTAACACCAACGTGAAATTTACGATCCACTCTGTGGGAGACCGAACATCGGCGAGTTTGGGCCTGGCCTGGGCTCTTGAGATATTCAAAAGAATTCACAAGACCGTCCCCTGTTTTGTCTTTGGAACTCCACCTACCGTCAGCATTGATTTGAGGCAGTTCTGTTTGAAGTTTTGCATGGGAACTAATCTTTTACAATCCCACCATGACCGTGGTGGGCCATCGTAAAATAAAATGAATTTAGCGGTGGAATAGTAATTGACTTCATGCAGTCACAGATTGCCGGCGAATGTGCGGCTGTTCGGAAGGGAAATTCTGCGGAACGTTCGTAAATGGCAGTCATAAATACAGTTGGGGGCTTCTCAAATTTGAATGTTTAGAACGGCAGAATTTACCGCTTTTAAAGGAAACTAATTACCATAAAAGGAAGGCAAGTTAATATACGTCTGGTTGAGGAGATTCGATTACTGCTAGGGATGTGGGTCAATTGAGAGTGTGAAAGGCACAAACACGTACACTGAGTTGTGTTTTTTGACAGCCGAAAGTTAGTATATTCAAAAAAAAATTGTGCACAGTAGGAAATAAAGTGGAGAACGACATGGAAATGGACATGGATGGAAATGTTGTAGGTAGGAACTAGTCGTTTTATGTTCGGGCACGATAGTCACATCCTGTCCTAGGTTCGACTTCAGGACTGAATGCCTACCATTCTGCCATATCGCACTGCCATATCTTTAGAGTTTCTGTCAACACTCAAAAATGGGAAAATATTTTCGAAATTTTGCCATTCAGAGCCAATGAAAAAACTGTGAGCCCCTGCTCTTGAGCATACATACACTGCTGTGCAAAATAATAAGCACACCTGGTTCCTTATTCTCTTTCCCTCTGTCACTCTCTGAGTGCTGATGCAGACGTTTGATCTGGTATTATTTTTGTTGGATCTGAATAACGGTTAAAAAGGAGCAAACAGATGCCTCTAGTTTGTTTACTTTCAGTAGTTCTGAGCTATTTGTGGAAGTAAGTCCATATTTACATGTGCAAAAAAAATAAGCACACAAAACTTTAGACGTTATCTTTTTTTCCACTTTTACATTGAAAGTAATAAAAGTATTATTAAAAGAATAGATTTGACAGTTTCCATTGTTAGTGTATTTGAAGAAAAATGGATCGGAATGAGCATTGCTAACCAGAGCTAAGAAAAATTATAGCCCAGCTAAGAAATGAAGGGCAATCACTGAGAACTATTGCTAAGAATGTTTCTCGTTCCGAAGGAATGGTCTGAAATGCTCTGAAATTTATGCATTCGGAAGAAACTCGTGCTTGAAAGCGCAAAACAACTTTAAAAAACGACCTTCAAATAGTTAGGTGTCTCAAAAAGGAGCCGTTTTTAACATCAAAACAAATCAAGATAGCCTTAAACTTAAACATTGATGCGATAGTTAAAAGAACATAATTTGAAAGCTTCACATCCAAAAAAGTGTCTGCTTCTATCAAGGGAAAAAATCAAGGATCGTATTAAGTTCGCGGAAATAAATTGCAAGAGACTACCTGAAAAATGGCGAAACGTACTTTAGTCTGATGAGACAAAAATTAATTCATTTGGGCCGAATACATCAAAAAAATATGTGAGAAGGGCAACTGGTATGCAAT
Source organism: Eristalinus aeneus (assembly GCA_955652365.1). Taxonomy (NCBI): domain Eukaryota; kingdom Metazoa; phylum Arthropoda; class Insecta; order Diptera; family Syrphidae; genus Eristalinus; species Eristalinus aeneus. The sequence continues at coordinate 51,253,684 of OY019132.1, forward strand.
TTGATCCCAGGTTTACGTTAAAACTGTGGAACATTGTGGTGGAAACACTATGGTCTGGGGATGCTTTTCTTATTGCGGTATCGGTCCCATTCATTTGATCGAAGATATTCTAACAAAGGAAAAATATGTGGAAATCTGAGAGACAGTCATGTATCCATATGCAGATAACAACTTACCCCTACTTTGGCAGTTCCAACAGGACAACGATCCTAAGCACACCGCCAAAGTGACGAAAAAGTGGTTTACTGATAAAAATGTTAGAGTTCTTGAATGGCCAGCACAATCCCCAGACCTAAATCTCATTGAGAATTTTTGGGGATATCTCAAAAAAGATCAAATGAAGCATCTAAAGCGAGAAACAGATTCGAACTATGGGAAAATGTAAAGAAAATTTGGTATGAAATACCGTCATCGTTATGCCGGAAACTGATCGACTCATTGCCTCGTAAATGCGAGGCTGTTTTGAAGCTGAAGGGAAGTACAACGAAATATTAATAATAATAATTTACATTCTTATTTAATTATATTAAAACTTAATTACTAGCTTCAGTATGTTCATTGTTTTGTGTAAATATTTTCGTTTTTTGTTAAATGTGCTTATTTTTTTGCACAGATAAAAGTGTTGAAGTTATTTGTTTATTTAATTTATAAAAACATCTATTTGTTTGAAGTCCGTATTTATTTTTTAGTTTTTAAGTAAAATTAATGTAGAATAAGAAAAAAGTAACTACCCAAGTATAAAACGGTTGTTTTGGCTTTAATCGCCATCATTCGATTTTTTGACCAGCTGTGTTGATTATTTTGCACAGTTACATCCTGTCCTAGGTTCGACATCAGGACTGAATGCCTACCATTCTACCACATCTTTAGAGTTTTTGGCAACACTCAAAAATGGGAAAAAATTTTCGAAATTTTGTCATTCAGAGCCAATGAAAAAGCTGTGAGCCCCTGCTTTTGAGCAAACATATATTGGTAAAGAAGCTAGGACGCCCTTGACTCCTTGTATGGACTCGTATGCACACCTGTTGTGCATAGGTCCTTCGCACAATTCTTCTTTCTCTTCATGTGATACCACAGTTCGGGGTGGACCTGGGCCTCTACCAGCCAGCACCCTCTCTCATCAGATGCTTCTAAAAACACACTCCAAGTTGGTTCTTCTTCGCGCGTGTGCGCCACCTCAGCCTAGGCCCTCCTCTGTTACGTTGTGTCCCAATGGCTCGAAATCGAAAACTTTTTAGCTGAAGCAGTAATGTCTATACGCTCTACATTTTAAACGTTGTTTCCGAAGACGCATGTTGGCGTGGACCCCATAGAGTCTGGATGGAACCATATATAACAGTATATTTGTGCTTTACGAATTGCGAAGGAAAAGCTAAGATTTACGAACTTTTTCACGTTTTAAGGGGTGGATGCGTTTGCCCTAGAGGTTCCCTTTCGCACACAAGCAACAAAGATCCCCTTTTGTATCAACTAGCGTCGTGTGTGGTATAGTACTGTCCAGGTTCCTTAAAACCGCCTCACTACCAGTCAGACTTATGCTGTTTTTAGCAAGCCCAGAAATTTTGTTTAACGTTCGTGGTAGGAGTCGTTGCATCACCCTCCGGCACCGAAAGGCTTAGAACTGCATTTGCCCTTATTGTCACGATCTGAAGGTCGAACTTATAGGCCACTACAGCAGCACCACGACCGCGTCGACTGCAGTGAATTGTCTGCAAATGTGTTAATATATGCTGTAAAGTACGTCGCAGTTGAAGAACAGACATTATGCATGAGCACGTTTGTTGTTTGTTTGAAATTATCAGAAAATCGAAATATTCGCTTTTAAATATGCAAATGCAGTTTTCTTTCCACGGCTACACAATACACGAAGGTCTTTGTTTGTTTCCGATGAATGCGTTGAAATCCCATCTGAACCTCAGCTAATGGATAAATCAAATCAGCAAGTGTCTCCATCAATCCACATGCTCCAGGCTTTGTTCACGAATGCAATCAATCTCAAATCACCTTTGTTCGAGTCCTCCTCGTACTCCCTTCAAATCTGCACCCGAATTGTGACCCTACTTAATCTTAAAACAAACCTTCTTGTTCTACTCCATCCACTAATGGCTCCCACCAAAAAGAAAAAAACTGAGAAAACCGATCAAACCCGGATACTCAACACATTATCACTTCAAATCTTTCGAAATATTTGTGTGAATCTCCCAAATGAAGTGAAATACAAAACAACTCAATCGACTTACCGAAAGACTGAAAAAGTAAACAATTGCTGAAGTGAGCTGAAACCCGTTCCGAGAGCTCGAAGCATGCGTTAGACGAACGTAATCCCAGAATAAATGATGCGATCGTAAAGAACTCAAAGAATAATCTCGAGCACAGGCTTAAATCTCTTCGTCACTCTGCCTGAGTTATGCACAATTAACAACACATTAGCGAGTTGTGCTAAACGCGCTTTCGACAGGCCACACGAATACACAATCACACGCGAATGCGCACCGAACTCAGTGGGCGCCCAATGCTTGACAGGCGAATTTTCGGTATCCTTCGTGGCACAGATATTGACGCGTAGGACTAATCCCCTTTCGCACGTCACAGGTCTGTTCAATTTGACATCATTGCTCAGCCCTATTAGGACAGATCCACTCCATTCATATGCACTGCACTCGACTGTGAGTAATGCCAGTGCTGCTGACGCATAAGGCACCAGCGCGTAACACGCAAAACCGACAACAAATGAAAACAGGGGAAAAAAGTCAAAGAAACACTGACACAGTCCAGTAGCACGGGAGAGCACGAGGCGTATCTACAACCGATTTGTAGCGATTACAGCGAGGCTGCAGCGATTGCGAAACAGCTGGTCGACTCTGAGGAATTTCCGATTGGGCAGGTGTTGATTTGAGAGACGCCTCACAGAGGTGGGGCGACAGCAGTTCTAATTGACACCGAAATTGTCAAACTAGTCAAACTTCAACAATGAAACACAGCACACACTGCACAAACAAGGTATTCTCTGAATGTCGCACCCTCACAGCTGGGGCGAGACGACTTCGTATCGTGTGGATCGTGCAAAAATCGCGTCACGACTGATCTACCTGTGCCGATACAAACGCGAAATATGGTCCACAACACTCTCAAACGGCGCGCGATCCGGTCAAGTGCGAACTAAACGATCAGACAGAGATACAGATACGGACTGACGAGCGAGCTTGGGTCGTTTTCTTCATCTTTTTTGACCCGAGTCTGACTGGTGTGTGGTGTGCCTCGTATCTCGTTGCAAAGACAGAAACATCGATCATACCAAAGCGCGCGCAAAATTGTGAGAAAAATACGGCAGCAGACAACACCATCTCCCCACGGGCCACAGAAATGAGCAAAACAAACAGAAACGAGAAGAAAACAGACACACACCTAATTGCGGCCCCATCTCACAGACACAGACGACCAAGTTGGACGGGAGCGAGTGGTAAGCTCTCCGTCAGACGGCAGAACAAAGCCAAGTTTAGCTTGGCTTGCGGTCGGGGTATCTGAAGATTGAATTTGCCAAATAAAGCGATACATGTGACAGTGTGTTGTGAGAGTTGTTGCTCGTTGTTTTGCTGTTCGCAAGAGAGACTTCAGAGTCTCTCTGGCAGGTGTGCCAAGCTTAAGTTGTACTCTAATGCGACGACTGATTTTGCGTCGTTTTTGTAGACTTTGATACTATTTTGGTACGACAGAAGGTAGTGGAATATTTTGAGTACTTTTTTTTATTTTGGTGGGTGCAAGTGTCAATTCTACTACTTTGTTTGAAAGTTCTTCAAAATACAGAAAAAATAATAAAACATTCGTTGGTTTCCTTTTTATAGTTTTGCTTGAGTTCCAAATATTTTTTTAATCAAAAGAAAAACGAAAAAAATATAGGTTTGTTGAGGTAATCCAAATGTCAAACATATTTTGTTATTTACTAGATGGTACATCAACTGTCGGTGGTCGCCGTGGCGTAATGGGTAGAGTGCTACGCTCACACGCCAAAGGGTCTAGGTTCGACTTCCAGCTCAACACCAACACTCAAAGAGTAATAACTGCATAAGAAAGCTTCTCAAATTTCGCCGTTCGGAGTCGGCAAAAAACTGTAGGTCCCTTCTACTCGTGAGAGAACAGTTGCGCGCACAACACGAGTAGTTGATGAGCAAGCTAGGCCCTGGTCCCCCTGTGGACTGTAGCGCCAACAATTATTATTATTACTTCAAATGTCGATTAGTACGAGGGTTGCCTTTAATACTTCGGGACTGGGCAACCCTAGTGTTACAATCTGGCAACTGCCAGCGCAATCGTAAACTGTGACATTTTTGAGGTTATACGTACTCAGAAGGTTTCGACATATGAGCGTTATTTGTCTTGTTTACAGCAACTTAAAAGATTCATCTCGCCCAAAAAATGGAATTAAATCGTAAAAATGTTCATGCAATTATTTTTTACAACTTTCGACGTGGATTAACTCAACAACAGTGCATCGATGAACTTAATTCAATCTTTGGCGAAGAAGCTCCATCAAGGACCAGTGTTTATCGATGGTATGGTGAATTCAACCGAGGTCGTAGTTCACTCCAAGACGAATTTCGTGAAGGTCGTCCAAAATCAGTTGTTGTTCCGGAAACCATTGATGCTGTGCGCCAACTGATATTGCAAGATCGTCATGTGACCTATCGTGAGATTGAAACAACCTTAGGCATAAGTCGGACCAGCATACATTCAATATTGCATGAACATTTGATCGTCAAAGAAATTTGTTCGCGTTGAATCCCACATAATTTGTCAATCGCTCAAAAAAGGCTCGTGTCGATTGGTCGAAATAAATGCTCCAAAAATACGATCGCGGTGCTTCGAAACACGTCAACGACATCGTGACAGGGTATGAATCGTGGATTTACGCGTATGGGCCCGAAAGTAAACAGCAGTCGACTGTATGGATGTTTCAAAATAAGCCAAATCCCACAAGGGTTGCTCGCGCACGAAGCACTTCCAAGCAAATGGTGTCTGTTTTTTCGGAAAAACTGGACATGTCACAACCGTGACACTAGAACAACGCATAACAGTCAATTCTGTGTGGTACACAACCATTTGTTTGCCAGTTGTCTTCCAAGAAATCAGGAAAACCAACCGCCGAAGACGGATCACTCTTCACCACGACAATGCGAGCTCTCACACATTGGCCCAAACAACTGCATTTTTGAGCACTCAAAACATCGATTTGATGATTCATCCGCCGGATAGTCCTAAATTGGCATCGAATGACTTCTTTTTATTCCCGCACGTAAAAAATAAAATGAGAGGTCAACGTTTTTCAACACCTGAAGAAGCGCTTGCTGCGGTCAGAATGCATGTTTTGGAGATACCTCAATCAGACTGGCAAAACTGCTTCGGCAATTGCTTCAAACGGATGCAAAAGTGTTTAGATCTTAATGAATAATATTATGAAAAACAATAAAGCAATTTCCGATGATTTATATTTATTATTTATTTATTTGTTATTATTTTTGTTCTTTCATCCCGAAATATAAAAGGCCTCGTATAATGTTTTGCCTGCGATTTTTGGTCCTGTTTGCGTTGATGGCATCTGGAGGAGAAGATTTATTGACGAACTCTATGGGCTGTACAGCGACATGCGCCTGGTCAAACGTCTTCGGATACTGCGCTTAAGATGACTAGGCCATGTAGAACGTCTGGACCCCACTGCTCTTCCTCGAAAAGTCTACGAATCTCATGGGGACAACGCAACAGAGGACGGCCTATAATAAGATGGCGCACACAAGTGGAGAAAGGCCTCAATCAACTTGGAGTGCGAAACTGGAGACAGCTGGCGAAAGACCGTGCTGACTGGAGAGGCATGTTGGTTGAAGCCCGGGTCAGCCCAAGACTGTAGAGCCACAACAAGAAGAAGAAGAATGTTTCCCATCAATAGTTTCTCCTGATTTAAGCAGATTATAGTACTCCACACCCGCAGGCAGAGTATTAACTTTGAAACGTTCATGTTTCATCATTCCATACGTTATATTTTTTTCTTTGTGGTGTTATACTCTAGACTCTCCAATCACGATCGGTGCGAGAATCCCTTCATTTGATGTCGTTCAAGAAGCAGTTCCAATATAATATATCGATTTTCGACATTTCTCCTCAATTTCCTTTATTTTGAATAAATCCAAATTTTTTTGAACGAACTGAAATCGTTTGCTGTGTCAGCCCAAACGAGTATGCCAGATCACTTTCAGTTTGGCACGGATCCTGATCCAGTCTTTACTGGCTTTTAGCGTCGAAAACAAGGAGCGTGATGGAAAGTCCATCAATGGAAATGAGGAACTGGAGAAAAGTCTCCATTGATGGACTTTCCATCACGCTCCCTGTTTTCGACGCTAAAAGCACCACCTTTGAGGTGTCGAAAACACTCTCTGTATGATGTGTCGGTGGGAGCAAATTCAAAATGAAATTCTAACAGCTACACTTTTCTTCTTCAATTTGAGAAAAAAAATTAAAACTATTCGCCAGTGCTGTTTTAGCCGAATCCGGGCATTTTCGAAGAAGAAGAAAACAACAGTTCACATGGGGTCCGGACCTAGTTTGCTCATCAACTACTGGTGTTGTGCGTGCTTTCACGGGTAGAAAAAACCTACAGTTTTTTGTCGACTGCGAACGGCAAAGTTTGAGATGCTTTCTTTGACAGTTATTACTCTTTGAGTATTGTCAGCAGCACGAAAGATTTTGTGCTGTCAGAAACTCGAAGTGTTGAGCCAGCAATCGAACCTGGACCTTCGGCGTGTGAGCGTCGCACTCTACTCACTACGCTACGGCGGTCTTTTGTTGCCAAAACAGAACCCGATGCACACTTATTAGTACCGACAAATGACACATATTTCCAATAAAGTAGGTGATCGCTTCCAAAATCAACTCGTTTTACAAGCGGCGCCATTTTTTGAAAACAAATTTATTTCTACCCCCAATACACTACGTTGTGGTCGCCGTGGCCGAGTGGGTAGAGTGCGACGCTCACTCGCTGAAGAGTCTAGGTTCGACTCCCAGATCAACACCAATTTTTCGAATTTAACGGCACCACCTCTTTCGAGCTGCTGACAACACTCAAAGAGTAATAACTGTCTAAAAAAGCTTCTCAAATCTCGCCGTTCGGAGTCGGCAAAAAACTGTAGGTCTCTTCTACTCGTGAGAGAACATTAGCGCGCACAACACGAGTAGTTTAGACTGTAGCGCCAACAATTATTATTATTAATACACTACGTTATAATTTCTTAATTACATTGTCAATTTTAAGTTGCTGTATAAAATAAAATGGGCACATCTAAGTTGAGTTTACGCGTACATGGTTTCGTTTATTGTCTAAGAATCAACATTTAATGTAAGCAACAGAGAATCCCACGTCATATTCCGAGCTTTGAGTTTCGAAATTATTCACTGAAAAGCTTTCGGTGAAACGAAGGTGAAGTAAACTTTTTTTCAGTTTTCGTTGGAAATATTAGTTTGAGGATAATTGGGGACAATTCGAAGATCCGTAATAATTCAGCACGCATCGGTTACGAAGTTTTGATAAATCCATCTTATAATCTGCATCCTGCACTCTCTGATCAACGTTTGTTTCAGTCTCTGCAAGTCTCTCATGAATGCTAAAAAAATGCATTACCTAAAGAAAAGATGAAAATCGCTTGGCGAAGAGTTCAACAACGATAGTACTTAAGGGCCTTACGAAAAATGAGAAAAAGGCTGTCGAAATTGATTTTTTAAAACTTGAATTCGTTTCTCAAAAATGTACCAAAACGAGAAGAAGCGCCTGACTGGCTTGATACTCATGCAGCTGTCACTCCTCCTATTCGGAAATCAGTTGTTTATTTCCTATGGCATTTAAAATTTGCAAACCTTAAACTTTTACACCTACAAACAGATTAATTTTTATACGAAACTACGGCAACTCAATAACCCTGATACTCCCTAGAATCTGCTCCTTTTCTATATTTCTCTCACATTCCACGGTCGAATATCTCTCTCCGAGACACTTTAGTAAACAAACCCAATATAAGCCACAACACCACCAACCCTCATCTTCCTCCTCTAGAACTTTCAATAGCGAAGTCGCGAAGTTGACTCTGCTGCGGCAACACGTTCGCAACGAAGATACTTTTCCACAGTTACACCGAGTACTTAATCTACTTCCGCCGTGCTTAGGTGTCAGCGATGCGGTTGACGATGGATGGCGTTTTGGAAATCGATAGCAGATGATCCACGGCAAGGTCGCATGTAAACCGCCGACACCACTGCTGCGGGTGAGTAATAGCCTAATGGGATGCGCATATTCATCAGATTACGGCGAAACTTGGCTTGGAATGCGCTTGGGATTTGAATCGGGGAAGCGGTGCGTGCACTCTGCACATGCACGGGTGGGTGTGACGGCTGTCGAAGCGTTGTTTACGAGATTCGTTGCGATTAAACGAGATCCATTTATGGATTAACTGGGGAATGAATGAATAAGCGACGCCATTGAAAAGTGCTGCTCGTGAATACATTCGAGTCACGAACGTGGATTTTGAGCAGTTTTACAGCGACAGCAAGGTCTCTCCATGCTTGTGTGGTTTTCCGGTGTAACGAAGGTTTCAGGGGCAGCGGCTGACATGCTTAATTGTATTGTTTCGGATTTGTTTGATTTTTTTGCTCTTTTTCTACTCGATTAAAGAAGCGAAGAACTTTCTTCCTCTGTGCTTAAGTGCAGTGTGTAGCATGAAACTGAACAAGTTTTCTTCACAAGGAAATTGTCATTAACCAAAATATGTCAACCCTCTATTTCATGCAAATATTGAGAAATGGTCCCAGTTGGGTCATTGCTCAGTGCGAAGGCTATTCTGTAATCCTAAGAGCGCCATTCAGTTTCCCATTCAGAAGCAGAGACCATGACTATGATCAGCTTTAGTCAGGGACGGACCTGTGAGTCAATCAATTAACCGCCGCATTCGCCTCCAGTTACGCATACCAAAGATTAAGTTTCTTTTCCACTTGGTTGCATTATTTCATTCAAGGACGTCTTCTGTAACCTAGTCGCAGTGGATCGAATCTTACGCTCTTCGGGACAGAGCTGTATCCTTTAGCTGACATGACCTTGTCACCTTGAGCGTTAAATCGAAATACGCTTAACTAGGTGTACACCGCTGTACAGCGCGTACAGTTCATGGTTAAATATTATCTCCCAGACGCCATCATTGCAAACCAGACCGGAGAACTTTTCTCTTAGAAAGTACCAAGAGCTTCTTTGTCTGCCTTTAACACAGTCCATGTCTCTGCATCATTGAGCAGGAGGACGTTCAAAGTGTTAACGTCAGTTTGGTGTTTCGAGACATGACTGTTATTTAATCGCTTCTTGAGTTTTATTGGCAGAAGTTAATGTGCTCTTGATATTGGTATCCTTCTTAATTCCAATTTGGATTACACGAAGTTCATAACTTCTTCAAGGTGTCTGCTGCCCGTTGACGTCGATGTTGTGCGTCCTTCGGTATTGACAGCATGTACTTTGCCTTGACCTAGCTAGACTCAGCTAAGCCATTTTTGGCGGATTCCGCTTCATTGCCAGCAAACACCTCTTTGACGGCTCACTGTGATGGTCCAATCAAGTTAACTTCGTTTGCGTTAGCAAGTTATTGAACGAACTTTGGAAAGATCGTTGTCAAGGTATATTTTTGAAAAAGTCTCATGAGAGCGTTTCGTCATGCCTAAAACCTTCTTTGAATATTGAAGGTCTCGCTGAGCACATTGGGAACCGTGATAGAGCTGCGGGAGTTCTCCGTCGTGATCCTACATTACCTGAGGAGTTTGGCAAGAATGTTTAAAGTACACATTTTACTGTTTATCCCGTGCCTGTGCACGCTGTCATTTGCGACCTTGAAATCGATGAATAGGTTGTGCAGAGCGATTTGCTTATCTTAAACCTCTCCCAGGATCTGACGGACTTTGAAAATTTGGGCGATGGTGGACTTCTTTGGCCTGAAACCGCACTGATATGAACCAGCAGATCATTGGCAAATGGGTTTAAATTTTTCACACAGAACGGCAACGAGTATGCGAAATTGATCCATCGAAAGTTGGCTTAGTTAAATGAGCCTTCTTTTAAGCGTACCAATGGGGCTGGGGTTTCACTTTTCGGACATGTCTTTATCCGATCAAACCCTACAAATGAGCTGATGCAAGCAGCCAAACAATTTATTACCAGATGCATTGAATGGTGGCTGCCGTGACGTAGCGGGTAGAAAGCCACACTCACACACCAAAGGCAGAGGTTCTATTCCCGGCTGAACATTCCCGACGCTCACACGCCGAAGGGTACAGGTTCGACTCCCAGATTAACACCAATTTTTCGAATTTTTCACGGCACCACCTCTTTCAAGCTGCTGACAACACTCAATTACTGTTTAAGAAGAAGCTTCTCAAACTTCGCCGTTCGGAGTCGGCAAAAAGCTGTAGGTCCCTTCTACTCATGAAAGGACTGTAGCGCGCACAACACGAGTAGTTGATGGGCAAGCTAGATCCTGGTCTCTCTGTGAATTGTCGCGCCATACAATTATTATTATTATTGAATAGCTGACAGTCCATCCGCTGACGGTCCATCCGTTCTAAAAGTCTTTCCGCTGCAGCAGTCCATCCGCTTCAGCAGTTCATCTGCTCCAGCAGTCCATCCGCTTCAGCATCTTTATTCTGTCTAAATATCGCTATCCTGACTTGGTCTAAGTGAGGGGACTGACATTCTTGTTCATACTCGTCCAATTGAGTGGCACATACTGCCTGACGGCGGTATTGAAGTTGTCTTACCGTTTAACGGTCTGCAAAAGCAACTTTTTCAAATTCTAACAATTGCCTGCGACTCCACTAACAAAGACTGTCAACATTCAGATGAACTGGATCATGATAAGGGAACATCTCGGGTAATAAATCCACGTTTTCTTGACACCGAAATCATTTTCCTGTGGCACAACAATCTGGAGATCTGGTCCTCAATCAACATGCCTCGCTAGCCAGCAAATACAAACTCCAAGTTGGTTGAGGTCCTATACAACTTGTGTGCACCACCTCAACCTAGGCCGTTCTCTGTTGCGTTGCCCCAATGGCCCGAATTTCAAGACTTTTCCAGCCGCAGCAGTTGTGTCCATGATCTAGCTATCTTAAGCGTTGTATACAAAGGCGGTCGAAGAGATGTACAGTGAACCAAAAAATAACTGGAACACTTATAACCTTAAAATTTAGCTTAAAATATCTCAGCCATTTTTTAATATACTGAAACAAAATAAATTGCATATAAAACTGCAGTTTAATACGGTTTCGAAACACATTTATTGTTAATTTTTTAATTTTGGCAACTAAATGTTCAAATCAAAAACAGTGCACATTCATCGGCCAAAAAAAAACTGGAACATTACCTCCGCTGTTCTGTCAAGTTGTTTACAATTGCATATTTATGTAATTAAATTTAAAAAATGGAAAATAAACAGACGTCCCGTGATATGAACGCTTTAATAATTTACTTTTATTAACAAAATTATAGTATTTGCGAAATTTCTTCAGTGGTTGACCAACCTATATCAACATAATAATAATAATTGTTGGCGCTGCAGTCCAAAGGGGGACCAGGGCCTAGCTTGCTCATCAACTACTCGTGTTGTGCGCGCTATTGTTCTCTCACGAGTAGAAGGGACCTACAGTTTTTTGCTGACTCCGAACGGCGAAATTCGAGAAGCTTTCTTAAACAGTTATTACTCTTTGAGTGTTGTCAGCAGCTCGAAAGAGGTGGTGCCGTGAAAAATTCGAAAAATTGGTGTTGATCTGGGAGTCGAACCTGTACCCTTCGGCGTGTGAGCGTCACACTCTACCCACTACGCCACGGCGACCACCTAAATCAACAGTCTTCAATATTATAAAGTCTTTTAAAGATAACGGTTTTCTTCATCTCGTTTCGGGAAGTGGAACGCCTTCCAAAATTTCTACGGATCAAAGTAAACGAAAAATTTTAAGGGTGGTAGATAGAAACCCGAAGGAATCAGCTGTGAAAATTGCCAAAACTTAGAAGAAAGAAAAAATTGCAGAAGTTCATCCGCAAACAATGCGCAATTTTTTTATATAAAAATTATCTAAAAGCCTGCACACCTCCAAAAAAGCCAGCCTTATCAGAAAAAAACATAAAAAAGCGACTGGAGTATGCCAAGGAGTACGTGCAGAAGACGGATGAGTTCTGGAGTCAAGTAATTATTTGTGACGAATCAAAATTTAACATTTTCGGTAGTGATGGTGAAGGAAGGACGGAACTGCTTTAGATCCCAAAAATGTAATTTCTGCAGTTAAGCACGGTGGTGGAAACATAATGGTTTGAGGTTCAATGGCAACAAACGGAGTTGGTTCTCTTCATGTAATTGAAGGAAATTAACCTAGGTTTGGATATGTTGATATCCTAAAACGTTGTATCCCCGAAACCAAAGAAAAATTGGGACTACCGCCGGGTGTAATGCTGCTGCCTGATAATGATCCAAAGCCGGCATAACAAAAGATTGGTGTATTTGAAACATAAAAAAGGTGTTGCCGCACCTCTCCCCCCAATTCCGGATCTTAATCCCATAGAGCACCTTTGGGGTGTTTTAGAAAAGGAAGTTCGAAAAAGAACCATTTGTACCAGTTAAAGACAGCATTGTATGCGAAATGGCAAAAAATTCTATCCGCAGTGACAAAAAAACAGAAAATTGCAGGAAGTTATAAAAGCAAAAGGCCACACACAAAATATTAAAAAAAAATAATTGTTTTCAATTTTTGTAATTGTCCCAGTATTTTTTGGCCGATGAATTTGCACTATTTTTGATTTAAACCTTCAGTTGCTAAAATTGAAAAAAAAAAATGTGTTTGGAATACTGAAACCGTATTGAACTCCAGTTTCATATGCAATTTATTTTGTTTTAATATACAATAAGATGGCTGAGATATTTCAAGCTGAATTTGAAGGTAATAAGTGTCCCATGTTTTTTTTTTTTTTTTTTTTGGTTCACTGTATACCGCCACACAGCCCACAGAGTTCATCGTTAAATCTTGCCCGGAATGTCATCAAGGCAAGCGGACCAAGTTGGCAGCAAAATCATAGAGCGCAATAATGATGTGGAGTGTGATTCGTTTTCTTCAGTGGCCAGTGTCAAAAATTCATTTCACGAGTTACCAGGTATACCAGCATGAAGTGAGCGTCAAGAGACAAATGTCTCGATAGGGAACATGTGTCGTGAACGAGCCCTTATTTTTTTTGTTTGTTTGCTATGACATCTGTGAAAAATATTTAGTATACATTAAGTCATTGAACAGACAACATATATTTTCATCTGTTTAAAATGTCGAATTTTGTACCAGAAAGTGATGATTTGCGGAAAGCATTCATTTTTTGTTTTCATTTGAAGAAAAGTGCTGCAGAGTCGCATCGAATGCTTGTCGAGGCATATGGTGATCATGCACTATCAGAAGCAACATGCAAAAGATGGTTTCAACGGTTCAGAAATAATGATTTTGATGTGAGAAATGAAGAACGTGGAAGACCACCAAATAAGTTTGCAGACGCTGAATTGCAAACGATATTGGATGGAGATGATACTTTGAGTCAAAAGCAAATGGCAGCAATGTTAAATGCTGCACAACAAACAATTTCTGATTGTTTAAAAGCTATAAGAAAGATCCAAAAGTGTGGAAAATGGGTGCCACATGAATTGAATGAAAGACAGATGGAACACCGAAAAAACACTTGTGAAATTTTGCTTCAAAGACACGAAAGAAAATCGGTTTTGCATTGGATATTTTCTTCTTGTTCTGTGAACCTGGGCCTCAACCAATATGCCTCTCCAGCCAGCACGATCTTTCGCCAGCTGCCTCTAGTTGCGCACTCCCAATTGGTTGAGGTCTTTCTCCACTTGTGTGCGCCACTTTAGTCTATGTCGTCCTTTGTTGCGTTGTCCCAATGGCACGGATTCAAAAACTTATCGGATTGTTACTGGCAATGAAAAATGGATTTACTTTAAGAATCCTAAACGGAAAAAAATATGTGTTAATCTGGGACAACCATCAACATCGACTGCGAAAGCAGATCCATTCGGAGAAAAGACAATGCTGTGTGTTTGGTGGGACCAGAAAGGTGAGCTGTACCACGAGCTCCTAAGACCTGGTGAATACTAATCGCTACCGACAACAAATGATCAATTTGAACCATGCATTGATCGAGAAACAACCAGAATGGGCCAGAAGACACGGCAAGGTAATTTTGCTCCAAAACAGTGCACCGGTACACAAAGCAAAACTGCTTCAGGATACAATCAAAACACTTGTCTGGGAGGAGCTACCCCACCCGCCGTATTCACCAGACTTGGCTCCTTCTGACTACCATTTGTTTTCATCGATGGGACACGCATTGGCTGAGCGGCACTTTGATTCCTACGAGGAGGTCGAAAATTGGATGTCTGATTGGTTTGCTTTATAAGACGAACAATTTTATTGGCGTGGTATTCACAAATTGCCAGAAAGGTGGTCAAAATGTGTAGAAACAATGGCCAATACTTTGAATAAAATGTTTTTACTTTCCCATTAATAATTAGTGTTTTATTTTCATTTCATACCGGTATACCTGGTACACGCCGGCTTTTGCTGTGCCACAAGGTGCCTTCAATGAACTCGTACGCCAGATAGCCCACGGGAGGTAAATATTGAAATAGCTGCAACAGCCGGCATCCTATAACCTTCATCCATTCCGCACCACAAACTCCGGACTATATACGTCGTGGAGCGACCATATCGAAGCAGTTTTTGACGCTTTTTAAGCACAATCTAAAGGAGATTCCGGAGCTGATTGTCTGCGATGTTTTGTCACCAGATACGAAACTTAGATTCACAAGAGGGAGCTGCATGCTGCAAAATTAACTATTGCACCCCCAAATGTGATGTCCATGCGTTGATAGGGGCTCATCTAACAAATGACAAATTTGCACTGAACGGGCCTTGACCTTATTTTTCGGCGTTTTTCCATCGTGGCAACACTTCACTTTCGCCACGTCCAATTTTAAAAAAGAAGGCCTCAGATTACTGCCTCGTCCACCAAGTTCCCCAGATTTTGCCGTGATCAAAAATTTTGATTCAAATTAGGATTTACTCGTTGTCATATGCGCCCTACCTGGTCGACCTCCTAAACAAGACATTTGTTCAAACGGTCTTCTTAAGTTGAAGCATTACTGGATTAAGTTCTTAAAGAGATTATTTATTCCAACCATTCACTCAATTTCCCAATTTAGGCTTCAAAAGAGGACAGAAATCATTTGTTTTGTTCCTATTCTGCACCGAAACAGCAGATGAATGCAGGTCTAACTCATGGTCAGTTAGTTATTTAAAGCAAACGTAGAAGAGTTAGAACCTATTTCTCTTCCTTTCCTGCCACAAAACAAGTGTCCAGAATTAGCTCTTCACCGACACTCACACTTTCCCCACATCAATTAATTGCCCGAAAGAAATCCTTCGAGATCCAACACGTCTTTTTCTCAGAACTCTTCAATGTGTGGGTGCATCCGTCCCCATTTCATCGCGTTGTCCTTGAGGCCATCCCGCTCCAAATTGGATAGCTTAATCTTGATCGCTTTGCGATAATTAATGACTCGCCGTCCAGTCTTCCAAGAACCAATCTGCCCACCAATCGCCAGTGTAAATACGTGCTGCGACTGGCAGTCGCAATCCGATCTCCGCCGCCATCGCTCTCGGCAAATAAATTAGAAAAATTCTTAACCTCGATAAATAATCCGCGGATGCCGGCCCTATGCACACACGCCGCGCGCTTGTGATTTTTCCGCTGCCGCCTCGTCGCGCTGGCATTACGTGGTCGATGCGTCGTAAGAGAAGATCACAATGCAGGAGCATGCCTCTCCGACCTGTCAATTGGCTCCGGTGTGGATTAGCTAATTGGTTAGATGGCTTGGCTTGGTTAGATGACTTGGCCAATTGCACAGTGAAAGTTTTCAGTGCCAGGGGATAAGTCACAAGTGGAGTCACGTTGTGCATCGCATCTCAGCGAGTGAGTGAACGACAAACACGCTCCGGTTAGCATGAGTCAGACGGTTTTTCAGGCTGGGGCAGCCATCAATTCAGCGAATAAGTCTGCGTTCAGACTTCCGGTGGAATTCCAAGCTCAAAATCGCATTGTTAGGCTGTCGTGTGTGACGGAGAATGATGAACGGCAGCTAATTCGATCGTGCAATCTGATTGAGCGCGGACTTTGGACTTGCGAGTCAAGGTACGGACGTCATATTCGGTGGGCTGTGATCGATGGAAATCGAATCTCTTGTTGGCGATAAATTGTACTCCGAACAACTTAGTGGTGAAGTGCTTTCCACTCAAATGCCAAAAACCGAGGCATACCAGCATCCACCTATTTGTGGCCAAGGCCAACGTGCAATTAGCACATTTCTGAGCGCGATGTCGTCCCACCTGAAAAAGCGGCAAGTTTCCAAATAAGCCGAAGACGCACACAACGCGGACGACGCGCAGCAAAAGATTCGCCGTTGCCATCCACGAGCGCAAGCGGTGTATTGAGAACCAATTGCTTGGCAACGTGAAATCGGGTGACATCACGTGTGCGAGCATTTAAATAGCGGCATCCACGCACAGTTCGCGTCGCATAGATCTCAGTTCGATGGGACTGCTGAACGGCATCTGATTATGTCATGCGTTGCGTCAAGGTGAGCGGCATTCGCAGCACTCACCGGACGAGGATGTGGGAGTGAGTCAACCTAAGCTCAAGCAACAGTCATTTTGGACAAAGCGGCTTTATTGGTTAAGATAGACGCACAAAGAAATGGGATTGACTTCTAGTCTTGCTTCGCGACGCTGACACGATAGGTTGCCCACTGCAAGCGATGCCATGTCAAGAGGAGTAAGACGAAGTTCACAGCGTACGTTCCCACGCAGACCACGCACAAGTCATCAAGGACAAAGTAAAGCAGGTAAGCCAAGTAGATTGACATCAAATTTGACAGTCCAGCGATGAAGAGTTGGAACCTTATCAGCCAGACGTTGTTGAAGAAACCTGCAAGAAAAACAAACAAAAAAGGGAGTGGCGTTAATTACAGATTTGGCGCGTTAACGAATGCGAATTGGAAATAAATTAGCAGTTTATTGCGGTAGAAGAGGCGACGAAACGATGCCGGCTTGCAAAATCTTTCCGCACCGATGTCATTTGAATTTTTCTTTCGAAATGACAGCTGTTGGAAAGGGGAAAGCCATTGCGACAGTTTTATTTTGGGTTCATTCATTGGCTGGGGGAGCACGCTTGAGTCAAACTTTGAGAGAGGAGATATGAAATCATGGTGAAGTGTCTTTGTAAAGTGTCATCCGACGTCGAAGATCTGTCAAGATGAGAGTTTTCTGTCAAAGGAGTCTGATTCTTCAACAGAATGTTGCAGTTACTCGTTTTAAAAGATCATCTTTGTAGCAAATTTCTGCTTCAGTCTTGGCATCTCAAGAAAACGTCAAATCGAAAGTCAAGCTGTAAAAAACATTCTTTCAAAAAAGCTTTTTGATCTTAAAGAACAATGAAAGGAGCATCTTCTTTAAAATTTTGCCTGAAAGTGAAATCTTCTTGTCAAGGTTTCCGTCAGCACCATTCCCGTACAATTAAGAAATTTTTGTCAAAGCTCTGTTAAAAGAAGTCTGCTTGTGTCAATGAATCTTTCAAGTGGCAACTCTGTGACAAGGGTCTGCATAAAGTTGTCTCCTAACCTCAACATTAGGTCTGTTCCAATTCATTTGTGCACAGAAATTCGTAGCTGAGTGAATTGGGTAAAAATCTCTCTTTGAAAGAGTAACTCTGCCAAAACTTATGAAGTGACTTTTCATAGAAATTCGCAGAATTACCAAACAGTCAAAGAAATTAAATGTAAACAGTAACCAGTGCCGTTGGGACAACGCAACGGAGGACGACCAAGGCAAAAGTGGTGCAGACAAGTGGAGAAGGACCTCAACCAACTTGGAACGCGCAACTGGAGACAGCTGGCGAAAGATCGTGTTGGCTGGAGAGGCATGTTGGTTGAGGCCCAGGTCCACCCCGGACTGTAGCGCCACAAGAAGAAGAAGAAGTAATCAGATATATGAAATGTAAGAGGTTTTTTTTATTTACAAGTTGACAGGCATCTGCTGCTCACAGATTTTTCTTCGGCAGAAATTCGCAGGAAGGGGAAACATTCTACTCTCTAATCAACAAATGGAACGCCTTTTGACAGATTTGCGGCGAATTTCGTAGGCATTCGTAGCCTTTCAAAGCAATTGGAACATGCCTATTACTCTTAGGTAGTCAATCTCTGCTCTTTGACGACTCTCCTCACCTCAGAGAAGCAGCAATATGACATCTTTATGACAAATTTCTTTTTCTCACATTTTAAGGTTAACATGTGTTTGCAGTAGAGCTGTCACCTTTTATATCAAACGTCAAAGTGTCAAAGTGACAACTTTCTAGAAACTTTTCAAAATGTCTATTTCGAAGAAAATTCAAAGTGTCAAGTTTCGTTCAAAATTGTAAAATTTCGAATTCAAAAAAGTGTATAAGTGGCAACTCTGGTTTCGAAATTACGACAGTTCTAAGCGCATTTCCTGGTGAATCCACACCACAAACAAATGGAGGAAAAGAGACCCACAGCTTTCTCGTCTTCCGCCCTCGTGTTCCGTTTCACAGCATTTTTTATAAGATAAGATTCGTCCATCACTTTCTAAATGAAGCCTTAATCCAACAACGATTCCTGAATAACTGTCAAGTTTGTGATTTGTCAGGGTTGTTAGAGTTGATCGTTCAGCTATGAAGCTATGCATTTCCTTCATTGTTCTTTCCTGATCTACACAGACCACAATCTCTTGTCGTCTCACTGTTTGCAAGTTTTACAAACACAAGCGCAAGGACTTCGGGTCGTATGTTCTGGATTATAATACCCATTCACTTTATTGGCCCAAAATATGTATATCCCGTGATCGAAAACATTGCCAATGCCTCTTCAAAAATCACATCCATTTGGCATCCATTTCCCTTCCTTCATCTTTGGACCGAAGCCAACTCATACCTCCTCTTGATTTATGTTCACAGTAAGTCCCTGAAGTGCCAGGAATGTACTTTAACCGATTAGTTGGTACTGTCATCCGACACAGCTAATGACAGACTTCATTTGATGTCCTACACTCCATTTTAAGACAAACTGTAGTCCCTGACCAACCCCCTCGTAGCCTCAGAGTCCCGCCTCACTTCATTAAACCAAGGACTTGGCAATTCTACAATTGCACACGTCTCTCTGTCTCCTTGAAGAACGAGGTGTGGTGGCGAGCACCAAACAAAGGCCCCAAGAGAAAACAAAGAATAAGAAATCTCACACACACGCTCACGCAAGCAGACACATCCTTCGACAGGATAATTTAGTCGTCTTTATCGATGGAGCACATGCCTGTGGGTGGGTGTCTCGGGTCGCAATCTTCAACTAGAATGTTCACTGTCTGGAAGCACTTTGTTGTCTCGGTGCAGTTTTTGTTTATTTGCGCTGTCGTCAGCAACATGTGACGGGTGGAATCCTTTCAGTGGTTTTCGTGTCAAGGTATTTGCGAGTGATTCTAATGACTGCAGCCACGCGAAGTTGATTCCTTGGGGGTGGAGATCGTTGGCAAATGGGAGGTGGCTATAGAGTGAGGGGAAGAATGCATGAATTAAAGAGCTAAGGAAGGGTCTATTTCATGTATTTATTTTCCACTGCTTGACTTTCCACTAAGCACCGTGAGGTAAGACTAATTTGCTCCACTTAGGCCGAGGCTCTTTTGTAAACATGTTGTGTTGTGAAAGGGAATTTCTACGGACACAGGTGGAGGGGTCCTGTGCTTTGATGACGATTTTGTGCGAAAATGTTAAGAAAGGATTCTTTTGAGAGTTTTCTTTTTGCTATGAATTTCATATTTTTCTCCTGCAATGGTTGACAATGCTCACAAAATAAGATCCCGTTTCATTTGATAAAACTGGGCCCTGGTCATGGCATGTGTCCGACAAAGTTCGGTGACAAACGTTTGGTAAATGACTCTGAAATGTTATAACCCTGATAAAACTTTTTAAATCTGGCAATACTGTCAATGATGAAATTATAGTTTCTCTTCTTCATATTTGAGCGCTGTCAAGTGTCAAGAATTGTTCAGTACACGAATCGAATCCGGAACGTCTGTTCTGTGAACATCGCAGTTGCATACTGTACCCCTGCTAACTAAAATTAACAGTGATACCTGTGAACCAAACCGTTGTAAAACCCATCCTGGGCACAACTATAAGAGAAAATAGATTTATCTTGAAAATAAGAACAGGCGCCAGTTCGAAACTGCATGAACCTGAAAGCTGGAATGCAGTCAATTGAATAGCCCTTTTCTCTTAGTTCGACGTCTAATCAGCTCAGTCACAAAACAAATATTAATCATCGGAAATAGCTTTATTGTTTTTCAAAATATTCCTCATTGAGATCTATACACTCTTGCATGCGTTCGAACGAATTGTCGAAGCACTTTTGTCACAGAGTTGTCACTTGTAAGATTCATTAATACAAGCAAACTTCTTTTAACAGAGCTTTAACAGAAATTGTTTAATTGTACGGGAACGGTGTTGACGGAAGCCTTGACAAGAAGATTTCACTTTCAGGCAAAATTTTAAAGAAGATAAGATCAAAAAACCTTTTTAAAGAATGCTTTTTGATAGCTTGACTTACGATTTGACGTTTCTTTGACATGCAAAGACAGAAGTAGAAATTTGCTACAAAGATGTTCTTTTAAAAAGAATATGAGGGTTGCCTTTCATATTTCGGGATTAGAGAACAAAAACAAATATTAATCGTCGAAAATAGGTTGATTATTTTTCAAAATGTTCCCCATTAAGATCTATACACTTTTGCATCCGTTTGAACCAATTGTCGAAGCACTTCTGTGTGAGAGGTCGCTTTTTCGAGTGGTTGGTTTTCCTGATTTCTTGGAAGACCACTGGCAAACAAATGGTTGTGTACCACTCAGAATTGACTGTTCTGAATTGTTCTAGTGTCACGGTTGTGACATGTCCAGGTTTTCCGAAAAAAAACAGGTGACCATTTGCTTGGAAGTGCTTCGTGCGCGAGCTTTGTTGGACTTGGGTCAATTTGAAACACCCATACAGTCGACTGCTGTTTACTTTTGGGCTGCAAAATCCATCACCTGTCACGATGTCATAGACGTGTTTCGAAGCACCGCGATCGTGTTTTTGGAGCATTTCTTTCGACCAATCGACACGAGCCTTATTTTGAGCGATTGAAAAATTGTGTGGGATCCAACGCGAACAAATTTGTTTGACGGTCAAATGTTCATGGTGGTCACCGTGGAGTAGTGGGTAGAGTGCAACGCTCACACGCTGAGGGATCTAGATTCGATTCCCAGCTCAACATCAATTTTTCGAATGTTTCACTGCACGATCTCTTTCGAGCTGCTGACAATACCCAAAGAGTAATAACTGTCTAAGAAGCTTCTCAAATTTCGCCGTTCGAAGTCGGCTAAAAAAAACTGTAGGTCCCTTCTACTCGTGAAAGAACAGCAGCGCGCACTACACGAGTAGTTGATGAGCAAGCTAGGCCTTGGTCCCCCTTTGGACTGTAGTGCCAACAATTATTAATTAATGCGCTAAACTGAAAAGCTAGGCCTGAAACACGCGGTCCAAAAAGGGTGACGGCTAAGCGAACTGACCGAAAAATTATCAACATGGCAAAGGAGAACCCTTCAATAAGGTCCAGACATATAAGGGATGAACTCCAACTTCCGGTGAGTGCTGTGAAGGTTAAAAGACGTCTTCTAGAGGGTAAAATACCAGCTCGAAGCCCCCGAAAAGTACCGCTTTTGACAAAAAAAAGCATGTGCCAAAAAGATTAGCATTCGCAAGGTTTCACAAAGGTTGGCCTAAGGAGAAATGGAGGAACATTCTGTGGAGCGATGAAAGCAAAATAGTCTTATTTGGGTCCAAGGGTCGTCGGGAATATGTAAGAAGACCAAAGAATGAAGAAGTTATGCAGTTAAAGCTGTTAACCACGGAGGAACAATACTAATGATTTGGTCCTGTTTCTCATATAAAGGGGCTGCGCCTATACATCCTATCAAGGGTATAATGTACGGTGCTGAGCACGTTAAAATTTTAAAAGGGGTTATGCTGCCATACAATAATAATAATAATTGTTGGCGCTACAGTCCAAAGGGGGACCAGGGCCTAGCTTGCTCATCAACTACTCGTGTTGTGCGCGCTACTGTTCTCTCACGAGAAGAACGGACCTACAGTTTTTTGCCGACTCCGAACGGCGAAATTTGAGAAGCTTTCTTAGACAGTTATTACTCTTTGAGTGTTGTCAGCAGCTCGAAAGAGGTGGTGCCGTGAAAAATTCGAAAAATTGATGTTGAGCTGGGAATCGAACTACGCCACGGCGACCACTGCTGCCATATGGCGAGAAGGAAATGCCACTAATTTCGGTATATCAACAAGATAATGATCCAAAACAAACGTCAAAACGAGCAAAATCTTGGTTTGGCCAGAACAAAATCACATTGAGAACGTGTGGGGCGATGCTAAAAATTCTGTCCATGAGTCCAAACCAAAAATCGCCAAGGAATTGTGGGAGGTAGTGCGAGACTCATGAGAAGCTTTACCAGTTGAGAGATGTCAAAGTCTGGTGGACTCAATGCCACGAAGATGCAGCGCAGAGATAAAAAACAAAGGCTTTGTTGCAATGTACTAATGGTAAGCTGTAAATAATAATGATTTCATATTGCTTCATTGATTTCTGTTGTCTAGGCACAGCATAATACTAAACACTGCTTTTTTTATGAACAACTGCGAAATCTTACTGCGACCAAAAATAAAAGTTAAAAGTTATGAACAACGTTTATTTTGTGATATGCCTGTTAAGACGGAAATACTTTCCTTTTGTATACGTTTTTTGAAAAAATAACAAAACAATTTGAATTAATAGAAAATTATTCGCCTTTTTTCATGAGCACTGTTATTTTTATGAACACAACTGTAAGTGGGGCAGTAGAGTAAAGTACGGTAAAAGTGTTGTCTTGAGTGTTCAAAATAATAGGGAATTTTGCTTTCGCCTTGATATTTTTATTCAATAAGAGTTAAAAGGTATTTGTTTGTGTTTGTTGTGTGTTCTGTATGTAAGTACTATTATTAATTTTACGAATACCTCTGTAGATTTATTACAAAATGGACCGTAGCCGGCATTGTTCTGAAGAGGAAAGCCGTATCATCAAGAAACACAGACAACAGCTAATGACTACAATGTATTTTCGGTTAATTTTATTTTCAATGCACTTTCCAGAACCCCAGCAAAAGAAACACCAGGAAAAACGACATCCACTAATGACTTTCGTATAGTGATACTAGCCAACAAGAATCCATTTATACCATCAAAGGCAATTAAAGCAGAAATAAACAGCATAGTCAATGCCCGAACGGTCCGCCGAAGATTGCTGAGAAATCTACTACTAGGAAGGATCGCTTTCAAAATTCCATTGCGAAGTAAAATGAAGGTAAAAGCAAGAAAGAAGTTCGCTTTAAGTTTCAGAAACCATTCCAAAGAGATGTTTCGTAACATTCTCAGGAGTGATGAAATCAAAATAAATTTGTTTGGTTCTGACAGAGTGAGTACAAAAAAGAAAAGTGAAACTATCAAGGCCACATCCTACGCTTCCACTTAACTAAACTCGCAGCGGGAGTGTTGCTTCTTCATGACAACGCTCCTGTTCACATGGCGCAAGTTTCTAAGGCTGCGGCGCGAGATTGTGTTTTCGAGAAAACCAACACCCACCCTATAGTCCAGACCTTGCCCCTAGAGTCATTATTTCCTGTTTCAACGTTCAAGGAAAAGACCTCCACTTCCGATTCACAAAAAAAAAACCGTAAAGCACGGAGGTGGAAGCGTCATGGTGTAAAAATGGTTTTCTTGGATCGGTGCTGGACGCATATTTCAAATAAAATATATCTCGACTGAAGAAGTTTATCGTGATATCATAAATGATGTGATGCTACCATACGCTGAGGACAACATGCCGTTAAGATGGCACTTCCAACATGACAACGATCCCAAGCACTCATCGAAATTAGTGAGTTCTTGGTTAAGGGACCATCATGGTCGGTACTACCATGGCTATCTCAGTCCCCAGATCTTAATTCTAGCGGAAATTTGTGGGCGAAACTGAAAAAATCTTTCACTACACAGGCGTTCCATAATAAAACTCACCTTCAGATGGAAATTGAGAAACATTGGAAGGGCATTCCATTGATTAAGTGTCAAAAACTTGTAGAGTCTATGCCAGGTCGAATAAGTGCTGTGCTACGAGCAAGAAAAATTAGAGTGCACGTCGAGGACCAGTAAGTTAGATTATAGGAAAAAAAACAAAACACGTCCAACTAGTTTTAAGCATTTTTTGTCTAGTACGTAAGTTTAATGTATTAAAAATGGAACAAAAGAACGAGCAAGCAAATGAGTGCACCAACAGATTGTCTTCTGTTATCTTTCGGTTCACAACAAACAAGGGCTCTGCTGCAGCTTTCGACAGTGCTAGAGACTGCAACAGCATTCTCAACAACTTCTCCGATTCTAAATCGTAGACTCAGCCTTCTTATCCGATACCAAAGCAAATGACTTTCGACGGACCGGCACCATTTTCTTCTTCGTTTGTTTGCAATTTAAGTCCAAAACGGAAATCTATTTTCACAGAACTCAACAAGTCCTTTGCGGGCCACAAGCTCAACACAAAATTGCCTAAAACCACCGCAATCTCTGCCACCGCCGTGTTAACGCCTTTGTTAATCGCAAATAAGACCCTATTTCCGCATTCGTCTATTAGCCCCTTGGCAATCTGATAACAGTGACAAGCCCCCTTCTATCCACCACAAACAAATCTCCCGCAAGACCATTGACACATCGGGAAACCCATCAAAGGCAGTCTGCCATTACCCCACCCAAACAAACAACAAATAAAATCAACCAGCTACAGATAGCTCGTTAAATACTCACTCAAAATGCCAATCAAGATATAGAAGACGATTCCCAGCTCCCCGTTGGGCGTGTTAAGCGGCGACTCCTCACCGAAAATCCAGCCGATAATGCCGAATCCTTTGCCGTATCTGCAAATAAACGAAGGCAAACAATAAACACCGAGTCGCACATTTTCGCTCCTAATGACACGACACACGCACGCATCACGACACACAGGCACACATTGCGAGCAACAACAATTCTCGATAAATATCAATTAACCGAGGGGGCTGGCGAGGGCAGTCCTCGAGGACTGCCTAGCGGTTGCCGTGCCTTTATCAAACGCACGAGTGTGTCGGGTTAATGTCATTCGCATTCAAAGCGCCCACTCGCTTTCACAGGATTAAGCAAGCAAGGACATTGTGGCACAAAGGAAGGGTCAAAAGGACCGACAAGGCGAAACGAAAAAAGTGCGAAAAACAAACGCACACGAAGGTCCTTTCAACGGACACCCACGCCCGCCCGCCTCTCACTCACCTGGATGCGAAGACCTTTGTGCAGCTAATTTTTTCACTGATATCGCACATCGCCTGATACCCATCATCCTTTTCCACTTGGATTTCCACATACGTCGCATATCCTGACAGGGCTAATCCAATTAAGCAGGTTAATATCATTCCGACGGTGTTCGGCGGGCTGATTGCACGGGTTCTGCTGGGGGTGGTCGGCTGCGATGACGGCGTCGTCGTTGGGGCGGGTGACACATGTCGATTGACATTACCACCGTCACCGGGTGTCATGGCTTTTGATGTCTGCAGCTCCCGTGTGTCGTCTTTCGATCTGTTCCGCAACGAGGACCTGAGCTGCGTTGGGGCTTAGCCCGGATACGAATGACCAATGGCTGGGATTACGGACGGATATTGGGGGATGCTGCGCTGCGCTGCTTCCGTATGCCGCACACTCTGCGACGACAGAGATACAAAGTGATGTATTCACCGGAACGATGTGCGACGAGGACTACGGCGACGACGACGTCGACGTCGACAACGGCGGATACAATCGGGCTGCGGCGCTTGTTTATGGGTATGTGAAGGATGATTCCCAATTTTGTGTGAATCCTGCAAGGAGTGAAAGATAACTGAAACATGCAGTGGAATGACAATCTCTGCTGTTCCGGGGCGCAGATCCCGCACATGATGTGCGTGGGCGGTGTTGGTGGCGTGGGAGGGGAATGGGACAAGGACAAGGCATATGCCACGGTGCCGGGAGTTTTATCGATCGAAGGTGGGCGAGCAACGGGTAGTTGGATAGACACTCGGGCTCTGGTAAACAAGCGAAACACTGTTGCGGTGTTTGTCGGTGCCGTTGTCGTCCCGGCAGATGTACAGCACCCACCACCTGCAAGGCGGAGGTGAATCGTGTGTTTGTGTGTGTGTTGGTGTGTCTCTACCTAAATGGCAGGGTTATTGTTATGAAATCTGACTGGTTCTCGCAGCTATCGGGTGAAATTGCTTTGACATTTCACGTCATTGACACGGAGGTAATGCGAATTTAGATTATGATTGTTAAGTGTTTGTTGTACCGTGGTGTCCTTGGTGTTCACTCGTCGTCGGTTCCTGAGGATGGAGTGAATGGGGATCTGTTTGTAGCTCTTTGCGATCGTAGAACAATAAAGAAATTGATTTGCCTTTATTCCGCCAATTAGTATGCAATGAATGAAAAAGCAACTAGTTGCTATGTGCACCCTACAAGTATGCAATTGTATTGTGGAAAATTTAAGTTTATTTGGGCAGTTGTGAGGATCGCATCAGATATGCTTGGAGTTGATCCATGCGAAATGGAATGAGAGTGCGGCGTGTCGATGAAGGCCATGTGAGAGAGTTAATGTTCAATAGAAATATTTTCAAAAATGTCTATGCAGTTGAGTACCCAGCAAAAACAAAGGCAAACAAAAAGGCCACGCCAAAGGTACTGTAGCGAGGAGAGTGCTCAGCTGATATTGAAACACAGTGCACTGCCGATTTTTGAAGGTTCTTCAAAGATCAAAGTTCAGTTGATGTACATGAGGAGAGCAGGAGCATTCTAAGCAGTGTAAGAAACGCCTCTTTTGCTTGTCAAGTGTTGGGGAAGCCAAACTTTTTCGAGTTTCCTAAAACTTATTTTCTGTTAACGTGTACAGAGTTATTTTGGCTGGATTAGATCACAAGCAGACCTTACACCTTGAAACTCGAGACGAAAGATTAAATATTTGACACGGAGGCTGAAATGTGTTTCGCCCGTGGTGACAAGGCTCGCGCTTCTTTTTTTAAAGGAACATACACAGCAGTTGAAGAAGAGTATAGACTAATGTTAAGAAAAGATTTTTGACAGCTAGTCAAACGCTGATGAACCATTATACAGTTGGGTATCAAAATAATTCCGGAACTTAATTCGGCGTACATTTTTTCTCGTATCCTTTTTGCACTACATTTCCAGAAGTTAAACCTCATGGGAATGCACCCGCAAGGATTCTGGTTAACTGCAGATGGGCTACCTAACGGTACTCTATTTGTGTACACTATGACACTACCTTGCATGTTGATGACTTTTTCACCAGTATTCTCATGTTCTCGCAAGTTAACGTACAAAATTATTAAACTCCAGAGATGATGTACTGCCATCCATTCCCACGTTTTCCGCTGACGCTGCGTCTGGCGGCATACCAGCAATCAGGGGCGAGAAGGTAAATTCCATCACCTAGTGCATCAGGTGCAACATAACACCACCTATGGGAACATCCGCTTCACGGGGCAGTGGCATGACATGAGGCATAGGTAAGTTAGCTTTAAGATAATATTTCTGTGTTCAGTTCAGTTTTTACTTTGAAACAAACAGGAGCTAAAGCTCCGAAAAAATATTTTTTAATCAAAAAGTAAAGTGAAATCTTAATTGGCACTTGAATTTGGGAAAAGAAACGATGAGGCCTATTCGCGGAGGGTAACAAGTTCCAAAGCAGCAAAATTGCGACGGACAGATTGTAGAAACGAAAGGAAGTCGGTGGTCGCTCAATAGGATATTGTGCAAGCACAATGGGGTACCCATCCAGCCATCACTTTCAAAGAAGAACGTAAAGGCAAGATGAAGCTTCGCCAAAAAGCGTGAAATTGGTCCGCAGACGATTGGTAATAAGGTCTGATAAAGCAAAAAATAAACGGAAGACCATGGGTTGGGAAAGACGCAAAGACCACACTTTGTGTTGAGGTGGTTCGATAATGCTGTGGAGCTTCTTCTTTCACTTCTTAAGAGGCTTCATCTGCTCAATGGCCATTCTTCTGCTTTTTGTACCGCTACAGCCCGAGGTGGACCTGGCCCTCAATCAACGTGCCTCTCCAGCCAACAGAATCTTTCACCAGTTGACTCCAAATGATGTGGGGCTGCAGTAGTTATTTTGACAATGAACACTTGGACCTCATAGAGGTTAGAATCAACAGACACATGTACCTGGATATTCTCAGTTGCAGTTGTTTTTTTCAAAATGATGAGGATCTGAAGCCCGATCCACAAGAAAGGAGACCCCTTTGACTGCGCTAATTATTGAGCGATCAGCCTTCTTAACATCGCATACAAGATCCTCTCTGCCATATTGTGTAAACGTCTAAAACTGTTTGTCCATAACCTGATTGGTCCCTACCAGCGTGGTTTCAGACCAGGGAAGTCCACGATAGACCAGGTCTTAACATTACGACAGATCCTGGAAAGGACCCAAGAAGTACAAATCGACACACACCATCATCACCACACCGTCCACTTTATGGCCGCATACGACAGTGTGCATAGAGACGAGCTATACAGTGTCATGTCTAGTTTTGGCATTCCTACTAAACTCGTAAGATTATGTAGGATGACGACGGAGAACTCTCGCTGCTCTGTCAAGGTCGGTAACGAACTCACAGAGACCTTCAATGTCAAAAAAGGTTTTAGACAAGGCGACGCACTGTCATGTGACTTCTTTAACATCATCCTCGAGAGTCAACACCAGAGGCACGATCTTCCAAGAGTCAGTTCAAATGCTAGCTTACGCTGATGGCATTGACGTAATTGGACGAACACAGCGAGCTGTCCATGAGACGTTTGCTGGCATTGAAGCAGAAGCTGCTAAAATGGATCTGATGGTTAATGAGAGCAAAGCAAAGTATGTGGTGTCATAAAGAAAAGACACACAACATAGACGTCTCGAAGAGAGCGTCACACTAGGCAGCAGAAACTTCGAGGTAGTTAAGGACTTAATCTATCTCGGCTCCGCTGTAAGTAGGGACGACAACACCAGTACCGAAATCAAACGCAGAACCACCCTTGCCAATCGCTGTTTCTTTGGGCTCAAGAGGCAATTGTTTAACAAAGCCCTGTCTCGAAGGACTAAGCTCGCTTCATATAATAACTTGATCATCCCAGTCCTACTTAACCTGGACGTTACTTAAAGTGGATGAGGAAGCCATTAGTTTTTTCAAGAGAAAAGTTTCGAGTGCGAATTTTGGTCCTGTTTGCGTTGATGGCATGTGGAGAAGAAGATCCAACGACAAACTCTATGGGGTGTACAGGGACATGCGCCTGGTCAAGCATCTTCGGATACAACGCTTAAGATGGCTGGGCAATGTAGAGCATATGGACACCACTGCTTTGACCCTAAAAGTCTTCGAATCAGAGCCATTGGAACAACGCAACAGAGGACACCCTAGGTTGAAGTGGAGCTCAAAAGTGGAAAAGGCCCCCAGCCACCTTCAAGTGCGCAACTGGTGATAGATGGTGAAATACTGTAAGTAATGGAGAGGCATGTAGATTGAGGCCCAAGTCCACCCCGAACTGTAGTTATACAAGAAGCAGAAGAATGGCCATTGAGCAGGTACATTATCGTGATGCAAAAGCCATGAATATTTTTTCCATAAATTCAGAAGTTTTCATCGCATTGCTTTTTGCAAGTGGTGCACAACTTCAGGATAACTCTCCTTCTTAACCGTATGACCATGTGATAATAAATCCTGATGCACTACGCCACGGTTATTGCAAAATCAGTCAGCAAAACCTTCACATTTGACCATTTGGCTTTCTTCCTGGGCTCTTCCATTGGGACGATTGAACTTTGCCTCTGATGTCATAGCTACATGCCCATTATTCGTAGCCAGTTATGACCCTTTTAAAAAAATGGGGATCGCCGTTGAGGTCATTCAACAATCTCTGAGCAATGCTTGTGGGACATTTTTTTGTTTGTCAAAATTCAGCAGTTTCGGAACGAACTTTGATGCCACACGCCTTATGCCCAAAACTTCGTATTGTACTCGACTACTGCCAAAACGACCGAATCAATTTCAAAAAGTAAAATTTCTGTTGATACTGTAACAGTATCAATTCAATCATATTTTAATCATATTTTAATTCTTTATATGATTGATGATTTATTTTTGTTAAAAAAAACGCGTTTTGAACTTCAAGCGACTCATTTCTGCACCGAACTGTAGAAGCCTTCAGACTTATAATCAGGAACAGGGCTGCTTGCTTTCTACGAACTCTGTACCCTCGGAATACCTTGAATCATAATCACACTTAACATCGTTCTGTCGTACTGGAAACTTTGCAGTCTCAGTTTTGGCGTACTTCTGTCATTAAGTGACTTTAAGTTGGAGTGGACATGGACGTGTTCCGATGTCCTATTGATTCATCCACTTCGATTTTTTTTTCTCTTGATGGCTCATAAGTTATCGACATGCGACGAGGGACATGCGACGAGGGACATACGACGAGGGACATGCGACGAAGGACATGCGACGAGGGATATGCGACGAGGGACATACGACGAGGGACATGCGACGAGGGACATGCGACACCATACACACCATGGT
Source organism: Eristalinus aeneus (assembly GCA_955652365.1). Lineage (NCBI taxonomy): Eukaryota > Metazoa > Arthropoda > Insecta > Diptera > Syrphidae > Eristalinus > Eristalinus aeneus. Next base: position 51,284,618 of record OY019132.1, read on the forward strand.
CCACAAAACCTTGATGCAATGCTATGAATCAACGCCCGCGTCAGCTTGCGGCTTACCCAGACTTCATTTTCGCCGCCCATATCTGCTTCAACTTTCAATCAGAAGAGCGAAGTTCTGAGACTCTGCTAACTTAGAACCATTCAATAAAAATATATTCGCTTGGTAAACGCTGCTGGCGTTAAGAACAGCTCAGTGATAGCAGATGCAAAGCACACAGTCAATTGAATATGAAGTTGGTTCTTTTATGATTCTATCGTTCTACGAAGTTTGCCTTTTATATTTCGGGATTTGGCAAACCTAGTGTAGCAAAGTGGCAACTGCCAGCGCAATCGTAAGGTTTGACATTTTTGAGGTTATACGTACTCAGAATGTTTTGACATACGACCTCTATTTCTGTTGTTTAAAGCTACTTAAAAGATTCATCTCGCAAAAAAAAATGGAATTAAATCGTGAAAATGTTCATGCGATGTTTTTTTTTTACAACTTTCAACGTGGATTAAGTCAGCAATAGTGCATCGGTGGACTTAATTCAATTTTTGGCGAAGAAGCGCCATCAAGAACCAGTGTCTATCGGTCGTATGGTCGCACTTCACTCCAAGACGAATTTCGTGAAGGTTGTCCGAAATCAGTTTTTGTTCTGCAAACCATTGATGCTGTGTGCCAACTGATATTGCAAGATCGTCATGTGACCTATCATGAGATTGTGACAACCATAGGCATTAGTGGGACCAGCATACATTCAATATTGCATGAGCATTATAATAATAATAATTCTTGGTGCTACAGTCCAAAGGGCGATCAGGGCAAGGTTGCTCATCAACTACTCGTGTTATGCGCGCTACTGTTCTCTCACGAGTAGAAGGGAACTACAGTTGTTTGTAGCCGACTTCGAACGGCGAAATTTGAGAAACTTCTTAGACAGTTATTACTTTTTAAGTGTTGTCAGCAGCTCGCAAGAGGTGGTGCAGTGAAAAATTGGAAAAATTGGTGTTGAGCTGGGAATCGAACCTAGTCCCCTCGGCGTGTGAGCGTCCCACTCTGCCCACTACGCCACGGCGACCACAATGAACATTTGACCGTCAAGCAAATTTGTTCCCGTTGGATCCCACACAATTTGTCAATCGCTCAAAAAAAAAGGCTCGTGTCGATTGGTCGAAAGAAATGTCCGAAAATAAGATCGCGGTGTTTCGAAACACGTCTATGACATCGTGAGAGGTGGTGAATCGTGGATTTACGCGTACGACCCGAAAGTAAACAGCAGTCGACTGTATGGATGTTTCAAATTGAGCCAAATCCCACAAGAGTTGCTCAGGCACGAAGCACTCCCAAGCAAATGTTCGCTTTTTCGGAAAAACTGGACATGTCGCAACCGTATCACTAGAACAATGCAGAACAGTCAATTCTGTGTGGTACACAACCATTTGTTTGCCAGTTGTCTTCCAAGAAATCAGGAAAACCAACCGCCGAAGACGGATCTCTCTTCACCACGCCAATGCGACCTCTCACACATCGGCTCAAACAACTGCATTTTTGAGGACTCAAAACATCGATTTGATGAGTCATCCGCCGTATAGTCCTGACTTGGCACCGAATGACTTCTTTTTATTCCCACACGTAAAAAATAAAATGAGAGGTCAACGTTTTTCGACACCTGAAGAAGCGGTTTATGCGTTCAGAACGCATGTTTTGGAGATACCTCAATCAGAGTGGCAAAAGTGCTTCGACAATTGGTTCAAACGCATGCAAAAGTGTACAGATCTCAATGGAGAATATTTGGAAAACAATAAAGCTATTGTCGAGGATTAATGTTTGTTTTTGTTCCCTAATCGCGAAATATAAAAGGCAACCCCCGTATTTACGATGTAATATGTCTTATCAAATTTCGCGAGCTACGTACAGTACAACAATAACCGACGAACATGTTGAAAAATCGATGAAAATCGTTATGGACAATCGTCAAATTACTATTAGAGAAGTGTCTGAAGATGTCGGCAAATCGGTCTACTCATGCCATGCAATTTTTTTTTTTTGGAAATTCTGGGCATGAAGCGTGTGGCAGCGAAGTTCGTTTCAAAAGTACTGAGTTTTGTCGCATGAGCATCGCTCAGTAATTGCTTAACAGCGTCCACGGCGATTCAGATTTGGGCCATAACTAGTGACGAATCATGTGTAAATGATTTTTACATCGAAAGACTCGAAACTGAACCACATTTTGAACAGACCTCGTACGTGATGAAAAAGTCGATTCAAAAATTGTGCGCAGAGTTCTTTTGTTTGTCCATGTCTACACATCCGTACGATCTAACGGATTGGCTGGCAAAATATTGGATCCGAAGTTTCACGATCACATCAGTTCCGATAAATTACAGAACATCAATTCCATACATTCAAAATCAGACGGCATCGTCTCTTGTTGCTTTGGGTTGGTGGACTGGATCACCATGCGCCCCAAGCTGCCATGAGTTTTCTCGCAAGCTGCCTTCTGCTGGTCATACCAAATCGATTGGGGCCCATCATGGCTTGTTCATCCTCTGTTGCATTGTGCCGACCAAAGCAGTGGGCTAGCCTCCTCAACTAGGCGCATTCCCCTGGACAACCGACAGAATCTTCCATTCACCATGAGTCCCTCAAAACGTCTTCTCAAACATCCCATTTCCTTGAATGCAGCAAAATTGCCTGGAGGGCAAGAAAAATTCCAATCAAACATGAAGACAAGGTTTTCCTTCTCCGGAAAGAGATCATCGATAAGTGAATTTCACGGAAAACATTCCACGCCACACTGTTTCTCTTTCGCACGCACGCGGGAGAACACGCAGAGTCTAATCGAATTTCATCTCAATGTTTATTTGCACACTTCCTGCATAACTGGCTGTACACCGCGATCCAATTAACGCTACGAGCGCCGTTCGCAAGCAGGTGAACAGTTCTAATTTAGAAGCCACGCCTATCGCCACATTACCCAGATTCGCTGCCGCGAAATGAGGTAGCGAGCTCGCCACCAGCCACCGACCGGCCATTGAAATCGTTCGTCGCTCCTGGCAGCAGCCCCTATCGACTTATTCCCTTAATTAAGAAGCAGTCCTTTTAATATTCACTTCATCGCCTTCAATCTTCACTTTATTACGCACAGCGACGGTACCAAAGAGAGAAACTTCCGCCATTATCGTTAAAACGAATCGTTAGCGCGCTCGCCACGCCGCCGCATTCCGTCGTCGTTAATAAATTATTAATTCCCCCAATCTCTGGCAGCAAAATATCCATGAAATAGTTAATTTTCCGTTAAAAGATAAATCAGTTCGTGCGAAGCCCTCATCTGAGTAGCGACAGAGTCTCCACCACCAAGCGGACACACCCCAGGTTCCCGCAGCCGCGTCGCCGTCACTAATCACTCATCCACTCATTAGCGAGCCGCCAAGAAGGACGACAAAATCGATGAGATTTGATTTTAAAACTGCCGCCGCCGCCGCCGCCTCTCTGAACACACCCCCTTCCCGCGTGCATCAGCGAGCACAATTGCTTTCAATTGTGCTCGAGCGCTCGCCTGTGCAGAGGCGTACCATCAAAAGGACATAAATCAATCACAACCGTGCCGAACCGCTTTCCACTTGTTCGGCTTCGCTCACCAACCGCACACATCCTAAGGACATTTGCGGGAACGAGAGGGAGCGAGTGTGCTGACACTCGACACTCTTCAGCCAGCCCGTCTGCCTGCCAGCCTGCCTGCCTGGTGTTTCATTAATAATTCATTGCGCAATTTTTCTTTCATTGCACCTTTCATTAGAGATGACCGTCCCCGTTGACGACGACAGCAGCGACATCGCAGGCCGCGAGCCCAGTCGATGGAGGTCGACCTGGAGGAGTGGCAGCGACAGGAAAACAAGGACAAAAGGCGCAAAACGAAGCAAAACACAGGCTTCCCGGCGAGTGAATAAATTATCATAAATTTTGCATAGGGGACTGCGAAACAAAACAAAAGAAGACAAAAATTCATACAGCGCCGAAACTGGAGAGTAATCCTTGAGGGATTGTGCAAGCAGATGGAAGAGGATCTGTTTAGTGGCGTTCGGGGGGTGGCGACAGGCGCAGCGCACCGCCAGGCACGTGCTGGAAAGTGATTTCGTGTCTCAGGTCATCGTTGAATTGATTTCTGTTTTTTGCCTGTTGTTTTTGTTCACAGCTCCCTGCTTGCGGGTTACTGCTAACTTGAGTCATTTTGATGGAACAGTCGTCTCAGATGACGCCCCTAGCCAGCACACACGGCGGAACGAAAGACTGTGAAATGTGGCTCCCGAAGATGATTGTTTTCGGACCACCAGGCTTCGGAGGTAGTGTTGACAGGAACTTGAGAGACTTTGGAAAAGGACGACTACTGGAGAAGTACGGGTCTGAAAAGTCAATTACCGCTTTTAATTACATCCATCAACTCTGTAGGTTGTTGAGTATGAAACGAAGACATCTAAAGAATCCTCATCATCTTTGCATTGTTTGAACAGAATGACTTGAACAACGAAACCAATGGAAATTCAGGTAGTCGTACCAAGATGCTTCACCATTGAAAGCGAAAAGAGCAAGCTGAAGACCTACTTTTTCAGCGCAATTATGGTGTGCGGTTCAAATCGAATCGTTTCCATATGCAGCAGAAAAGCGCGTTTAGGTTCTGTAGCATCAAAGGGTTCGCATGCAGAACGATGCTTAAGTGGGTGTCCTGCTTTAGGCTGTTCCTAATTAATCCTCTCCTATCGTGCTAAGTAATGAATATCCGACAAGCACGGTAAAACAGAAACACAAATTGTAAACTGAAATAGGCCGAAAGGCAGAAGTAAACAAATAATCCTTTGTTAGCTTAGAGTACTTATGAAAAGTCAGTAAGTTAGAATTAAGATCAAAGATTAGAAAAGTAAGCTAGTTTAAGTACTTTTGTCTAGCATTTAAGAAAACTATGATGAAATAATAAAAAAAATGCATTGAAAAAAAAAACAGCACGGTAAAACTAGCTACAAATCCATGGTCGACAGAGAAAAGGAAATGACAACGCTTGTGTTCATAAATTAGACGCGCCCTTCACTAGCGAGCTTTTTAATTTTTGGGATAGGAGACGTTACATTTCAGGAAACATCAAGGGAAGTCTGATCAAAATTTGCTAGTGATCTGTTAAGCAGTGTCAAGTTGGCCATATGACTGAAATGTAGAGGGCGCCCTGGGATAGAATGAAAGAAAAGAAAAAGAAGGGGAAACGATCAACTAACGATGACTGATGATGACTGACGACTGATGACGACAGACGACGACTGACAACGAGGACGGACAACGAGGACTGACGACGAGGACTGACGACGAGGACTGACGACGAGGACTGACTGCGTGGACTGACGACGAGGACTGATGACAAGGACTGACGACAAGGACTGACAACGAGGACTGACGACAGGGACTGACAACGAGGACTGACAACGAGGACTGACGATGAGGACTGACGACGAAGACTGACAAAGAGGACTGAAGACGAGGACTGACGACGAGGACTGACGACGAAGACTGACAAAGAGGACTGAAGACGAGGACTGACGACGAGGACTGACGACGAAGACTGACAAAGAGGACTGACGATGAATACTGACGACGAGGACTCACGACGAGGACTGACGACAGGGACTGACAACGAGGACTGACGATGAGGACTGACGACGAAGACTGACAACGAGGACTGACGAAGAGGACTGAGACGAGGACTGACGACGAGGACTGACGACGAGGACTCACGACGAGGACTGACGATGAGGACTGACGACAAAGACTGACGAAGAGGACTGACGACGAGGACTCACGACGAGGACTCACGACGAGGACTGACGACGAGGACTGGCGACGAGGACTGACGGCGAGGACTGACGACGAGGACTGACGACGAGGACTGCCGACGAGGACTGACGACGAGGACTGACGATAAGGACTGACGACAAGAACTGACAACGAGGACTGACGATGAGGACTGACGACAAAGACTGACGAAGAGGACTGACGACGAGGACTCACGACGAGGACTCACGACGAGGACTGACGACGAGGACTGACGACAAGGACGGGCAACGAGGACTGACGACGAGGACTGCCGACGAAGACTGACGGCGAGGACTGACGACAAGGACTGACGACAAGAACTGACAACGAGGACTGACGATGAGGACTGACGACAAAGACTGACGAAGAGGACTGACGACGAGGACTCACGACGAGGACTCACGACGAGAACTGACGACGAGGACTGACGACGAGGACTGACGATGAGGACTGACGACAAAGACTGACGAAGAGGACTGACGACGAGGACTCACGACGAGGACTCACGGCGAGGACTGACGACAAGGACTGACGACAAGAACTGACGACAAGGACTGACGACAAGGACTGACAACGAGGACTGACGACGAGGACTGACGACGAGGGCTGACGACGAGGACTGACGACAAGGACTGACGACAAGGACTGACGACAAGGACTGACAACGAGGACTGACGACGAGGACTGACGACGAGAACTGACGACGAGGACTGACGACGAAGACTGACGACGAGGACTGACGACGAAGACTGACGACGAGGACTGACGACGAAGACTGACGACGAGAACTGACGTCGAGGACTGACGGCGACTGACTGAATGTCACTGAGAGGCAAAAGGGACCAGGGTCCAAGTTGTTCTCCCACTCGTAGAGAACGCCTGCAATCCATTGACGACTTTTAACGAAGAACAAAAACTGTTGTGGAGCTGAATAATTTCAAGAGAGCTAGTCCTTTAATCGAGACTATTTCTGTTGACTTCCTTACCCACTAGAACTTGGCCGTCCTCCCTGAGAAAGAAGGGACCGCCACCCAATCCGCAGGAAAAAAGTGCGTCAAATAAGTCAGAGAAGCCGTTTACCTACTCAACTCTTACAGATTAAATGAGAAGAATAGAGTGAGTCGAAGTGAAAGAGAATAAAGGCCGATCTGAAGTTTTTAACTCCTTTTTGGGAAATGTGAAATTGTGCAAATCTGGTCCAGGGTGGACTAGCTTGTAAGGAATTTCGAACCCGACTGAACTCGACTACATTTCAACAATTACATTCCTATAAAGACGTATGCCAGCGATCGTGACAAGATCGGTATCAAGAAACGATTACTGTCGGGGTTTTCCGCTTAAAGGGGTTGGTTGCAGAATGGGACTTAATCAAGCGTTACGTGACGAAATCAAACACCGGTTTGTCAAGACAAGTTCTTTTTAAATAAGGCCCAAATGTGAGAATTGAACCAACCAAGAACATATGACTGGGGCCAAGGTAGACAGCAGAGGAGCCCAACATTAATAGGAAGTACAACTTGCTCGAAGGAAGGTGATTGGTGTCGTCACTATAATTTGACATATAGTCCACAAACTCAGTTTATCGTCCTGAAACACTGCTACCTGGATCCTGGTGAAGGCCTAAGAGCGTAGGTGGTGGCAAGGCTTTGTCTTACGCCTATTGCATTCCAATGAAGAGAATATGCGGTCTTCTTTTTCTTGTGGCGCTACAGTCCGGGGTGGACCTGGGCCTTGAAGGGATGTTACAGGCTGAAATGTTTCTTCTGGAATTTTTTTGTACAGACGTCTTCTGCAAAAAAGCTTCCAGGCTTCGCAAATTTAAAAAATGTCTGCTATTTCTTTATTTTTTAATAATTTTTATTGTGCCAAGGCAGAAATTGTGGATTGTGCATCGGTGTTCGAATTGTGTCAGTAGTTTTAAAATAAGTCCAACTTGGGCTTGAAGAATATCCTTGAGACGGGCGAAGAAAGTATTGCGTACTGCACGCGGCTCTGCGGACCATTCCCTGCGAAATGCTAATTTGAGGCGGTCTAAACTTTGGTAATTTTAGCGCCAACCTTTGCCTTGAGATACCCCACACAGAGAAATCCTTTCAGTTGGGTCGAAGAAAGAAATGAGAAAATTTATTGATTGATGTGCGCCTTGTGAGATGGTGTCAAGTTTTGTTGAAATGCCCACGGTTTCCGACCGAAATGTTCGTTTTTAATGGCTACTGCACTTAAGACCGGTTGACGGTCCACGGAAGGATATGGCGCTACGGACATCCATCGGCCGTTATGCCGGTCCAAACCGTAACCACTGGTGCTGGCTGCTTACTGGTTGCCGTCCAAAGATGCAAATTTCCAAAGACTTCTCGGACAAGAAAACTCGGTTGTTTTGTCTCTTGACATTTTGCTCTACAACGAATGACAACTCATTGGAAAAAGCAACAAATTCAGGAACTCAACTCTTTTGTACAACCATAACAAGTCCTCCGCTCTTTCGATTCTAACTTTTTTCCGTTGCGGTGTTAGATCGCATGTATTTTGGAACTTCAATTGCTAGAGCCGTGGCGTAGTGGATAGTGTGTGACGCCCACATTCCGAAGGGTTCGATTTCCGGCTGAACATCTCGAAATTTTCACGGCATCACTTTTCGAGCTGCTGACAACATTCAAAGAGTAAGCTTATCAAACTAAGAAAAAGCTTATCAAACTTCGCCATTCGGAGTCGGTAAAAAACTGTATGTCCTATCTGCTCGTGAGAGAACAGTAGCGCGCACAACACGAGTAGTTGATGAGCAAGCTAGGCCCTGGTCCCTTTGTGGACTGTCGCGCCATCCAATTATTATTATTATTAATGGCTAGAGCCCAACCGCACATCTCAGTGCGTGTTCCATTTGTTCCAACGATATGTTGAGCTCAAGAGCAATTTTTCTCCAAACTCGATGTGAATTTCGCTCAAATCGAGCTTTCAGTTTCCAAAGCATTTCTGCTGATGTTGCTGTTTCCTATAACCACCTCCAAGGCGTCTTGCAACGCTGCGGGTATTATTGTGACGGGCTTCATGGCGCCACACAAAAGATTTATTCCCGTTGATGTGCGGAAGGGCTCTTACGATAGAAACTTGTAGTTTTTGAGCCAAATATAAACCAATCAGACTAAAACTTCGATCGTCAATTTTGCAACACAATTGGCACGCAAATGTTGTGCCAGGCTTGTAATGTGTCAAAAGTTGAGCTCACTATCATGAACGGCTTAGAAATTATTCTGTAGCAGTCTGAAGTTGGCTGCAGTTGGAATCAGTTTGGGTGTAAAGTTCCTAAACCTACGCTCCATCTCATTCTCACTCAAATAATCGTTTTTCAGATTTTTTTGTTTCTGCTTGAAAAAGAAATTCGATCGCAATTGGACACCCTTCTTCAATTCAATATTCCCAAGATATTGCCGCCCAAACTGAGTGTGATGTAATTCGCTCCGAATAGAAATCGAAGTCGTCCGAACCCCCGACGAGATCTCGGACACTGAGTGAAGGCATTTGTATTCACCTCATGACCAATAAAACCGAAATGAAGCCATTCCCGCCCGCGTGTCAGTATCCAATTTCCGCGCCGAGCAGCAGCCACCTTTCGAATCCGGGAACACATCTCAGTCATTACGACTTGAATTTCATCTACGCATTAAGCATCTTCCGCCCTTATTTTGGAGCGCACACCCAGCCCATAAGAATCAAGTGCCGCACGAACATAACAATATCCGTCGGCAGTACTCATTGAAAATTCCATTAAATTTGCATACCAATGAGAAACATCGCTCGGCTGGTATCGATTTGGGGAGTGTGCCTACACCGGGCACACACACACGCGGAAGATATTCACGGCGTTTCTATGCCCGCACTCGGCTGGGTTGACAGTCCTGGCGGACGAATGGGAAGGGGATGAAACAGAAGGTCTGTTCAATTCTATTCAAAGTGTTTCTTTCTTAGATTTGCGGGGACATCTTGTGAACCAACTAACCAGCGATCCTCTTGTCCAAGAGTTGCTCAGGGCAAATATTCTGGCGACGAATATGATCGCGATCCTTGTGAAGAACGAGACCGCACATCTGCCGTTTCCTCGTGAGCACTTGATGGAGACTTCCGCCGATGCCACACATGTGCACGAATGTGATTTGAAATCCTCAGTGGTGGCGCGAGCCTCAGGCGGCAGGAAGCTCGCGATATGGTTTTGGTGCAATTCATGCAGGAAGAACGTATGCCAGCAATGGTGGCAAGATCGGTTTCAAAAGGCAATCACCGGAAGAAGCGGTTTCCAAGGGTTGAATGCCGGATGGGACTTAATCAAGCCTTCCTTCCGAAAGCGAACACAAACCAATGCAGTAAAGTTCTTTCTGAAAAATGCCTAAATGTATGCATTTTGAACCACCCAAGGTCAGATGACTGTGTCCAATGTTTCAAAAGGCGATCACTGGAAGAAGCGGTTTCTATCGGGATTAACCCTTGCAGGGGTTTATTGCAGGATGGGACTTAATCAAGCCTCCCGTGACAAGAGCGAACCAAAACTAATGCAGCCAAGTTCTTTCTGAAAAAATGCCCAAATGTATGTTATTTGAGCCACCCAAGATCAGATGATTGTGTCCAATGTTGTGGCAGAGAAGACCAACATTTAAAGGAAGAACGATCTGTCCCAGGGCAGGTGATACATGTCGTCATTGTAGTTTGTCTTAAAGTTCGCGAACTCAGTTTACGGTTCTCACGCCCTTCTGTCTGCATTCTTGGTGAAGGACTGAGGGCACAGGCCAAGGCTGAGTTTTGTCTTACGTCTGAGGCAATTGGAAAAGTGGACAAAGTCTCCTTTTGGGTTCAACTATAGGTAACGTAGAGGATCAGCTTTTTTCGACGCTAGTGTGTCACAAACAACTGGTTAAAACGTTTCAAGAGACAATTCAAGCATGGCAAAGAAGACGAACTCGAAGAAAAAAGGGCCTAAATCAGATATATGATGACTAAGGCAGCCTGCAACTGACCGAAAAATGCAAAAGGACTATTAAGGCAACCTGCAGCCGCCTTAAAAATGCAAAAGCCTTACAAAACCTTTGGAGTAGTCAAGGGCTTCATCCACCTTTCCTTCGCGGTACTTAGAAACAACGCATCAGCAATGGAATCACTTGGTCCAATTCGTCGATAGCACAAGAACCTTTCTGGGTCTTCTCGAGAGGAGAGCACTGCGTGCAGTTTTGGTTTTCTCTTTACTCTTCAATTCGAGGCCCTGGGACAACGCAACTGAGGACACGCTCTTTTGAGATGAAAACACAAGCAGACAAAGATTTTCATCAACTTGCATGTGGAACTGGAGATCGTTGGGATGGACACAAAAACTGATCCATTGCGCTACCAGGCGGTAACCTTCATTTAATGTGTTTTCTTGGTTTTCCGAAGAAGAAGACCAGAAGGCACTTCCGTCATAAAGAACTTAGGTTTTCAGTTTCCACCACTCCAGCCTCAAACAGCCGCCATCTGATACGAGCAAAAGCGGGACACAGACAGACAGAGAAAGTGCTCTGAAGTGTCTTCACCTTCTCCACAGGCGTCGCAAAGAGTGTCATCACTAAGCCCAAGCCGACTTATGTGCTTAGCGAAGGTGAAGTGTCCCGTTAGTACGCCGACAAGTCGTCTGCACTCGTTCCTGTCTAGAGATAGCAGAAAAAAAGCAGATTTCTTGCTGACGTTTGGGAGCATACTCTTGGTCACCCTGCATCCTGGAGAGTCACGCTAACTTTGGTTGTGCTGTAGGGAGACCCAACCATCGACGGAGGTCTTGACCAGGGACGCGGGCAATCCCAAGGTGGGTTCGGACCCTACGAATGCCTCTGCTGAACCTAGCCTAGCTAGTTCATCGGCAGTTTCGTCTCCCAGGATCCCGTGATGTCCCGGGACCCAGACAAGTCTTAGCGAATTCAGCCTGTCGACCAAATTAAGGGAAGACCTGCATTCTTAAACTATCTTGGAAGTGGTTATAGGGTTGAGTAAGGCCTTGAGCACAGCTTGACTGTCGCTGCAGACGCAGATACTTCTTCCCTTCCACCTATTATTCACAATAGAGTTGGTGGCCAGCAATGGAAGACCGACGCGAAGTTACCTAAGGAGCCGTGAAGTCTGATGTTGTCGTTTTCCACGAAGGCGCAAACTCCAGAACCCTCCGTTGTCTTGGAGCAGTCCGTGAAAATTCGACTACATTCCTTTCCCGGTTCAGTTTCTGGCCACAGCCAGTTGAGGACATGGGGAAAGAAAATCCAGGATGCGCTTCTGTGATATAGAACTTGGTTTTCAGTTACCACCACATTAGCGCCAAATAATCGCCACCTGATACGAGCAAAAGCAGGACACTGACAGAGAAAGTGCTCTGAAGTGTCTTCACCTTCTCCACAGGCGTCGCAAAGAGTGTCATCACTAAGCCCAAGCCGACTTATGTGCTTAGCGAAGGTGAAGTGTCCCGTTAGTACGCCGACATGTCGTCTGCACTCGTTTCTGTCTAGAGATAGCAGAAGAGAAAAAAATTTCTTGCTGACGTTTGGGAGCATGCACTTGGTCAACCTGCATCCTGTAGACCCACGCCAACTCTGGTTGCGTTGTAGGGAGACCCAACCGTCGACGGAGGTCCTAACCAAGAATGCAGATAGTCCCATGGTGGTTTCGGGTTCGGTTTCCTGGCATAGGTTGGTACCGGTTTGAGTGGCATGTTGCCTATGCCAATGTCAAGACTGCTTAGACACTAATTGGCCTCGCGTTTTGAAATTAAATCCTCGTGATTCACTCTAGCTGAAGCATCATATGAATTCTACTTTGTCAGACAAAAAAAGAAAAGAACGTTTGTTGTGTCAACAACAAAACTCTAAATTGCGTACGACAAATCCAATGGCTGTGGTATAAGTAAACTCTTTAACACATCATAAAGTAAATCATTTGCAGTTAGGGGGTTTCCCCGTGCAAAGAAGGGGATGAAAGCAGTAGGGGTAAAAACTCGTTTAGCCCTCCAAGTTGTTGTCTTAATCGCGTGGACGGCGATATACCTACCACAGGCAGCTGCACAACTCAGACATTGACCTTGTTCGGGGAAAATTATGTTGTACAAGCAACACCTTCGGTCGGGGTTGGCGCCATGCATCTTGAGCTACAACTTTACTACGACAAAAAAATCAAGTCAAGCATTTTTTTTGCAAAGTTCTGTACAAAGAATAATTCGTTGAGCTGCATATAACTTTCATTTTCAAAGGTCCCAAGTGTATCATTTATTCACAATGTTCAGAAGTGACCCACTGAACGAGGGAGGCAGCCAAGGCGTAGCTTCTTTTAGCAGCTACTCATGTTGGACATGTCACTAACTAATGCTACTGTGATTGGTGCCACCTTTTTATGCTTTTCTCGGATATTGTGAATTTCAAGAAAGAGTTTGTGCCGGGAATAATATGAAATCGAGCCGAAGACCTGGCACAATTCTTCTCAGGTCGTGTGATTTTAAGAAACTTGTCTTAACAGTCATGTAGGAGAGCGGGTGGAGCAAAAGGTTTTTATATATAGTCCGAAGGTTATTTCTTTCGCCTACAGTAATAAGTTAATGCATACTGGTCTGGGGTTTTATAAGAACAAAAGAAATAAATTACGAAGTGAGCACTAGCACGCTGAAAGTCCCAAATTTGATTCCTCCCACTCCCTTCATTTTTTCGCGATATCAGCGGGCGCTTCTACACTTGTCTTTGAAAACACTTTTCAAATTTGGGAATCGACAAAAAACTGTGGAGTTCTACTGCTCTTGGGAGAGCGGTGGCATGTGTAGAAGAAGCTAGGCGTTGGTTCACTTGTGGACTGTTGCCCCATCTACCAAATGCAATACAAATAATAATAAAAAATAATAACTGTATGGCGCAACAATCCAAAGGGTGACCAGGGCCTAGCTTGCTCATCAACTACTCCTCTTGTGCGCGCCACTGTTCTCTCACGAGTAGAAGGGACCTACAGTTTGCGAAAAATTTTCTTAGACATTTATTAACCTTTTAGGGTTGCCAGCAGTTCGAAAGAGGTGGTGCCGTGAAAAAATCGAGGTGTTAAATTGGGTATCGAACCTGAAATGTGTGAGCGTCGCAGACTACGGCGGCCACAAATATAAATATTTTACTGCGGTTTAATATGCTTACGAGTAGCGTTCAATATATTCTCTTTATCGGGGTAAAGCCGCGGTTTATATATAAAGGGTGTTCCAACAAAAACGCAAGATTTAAATTTAGCGCCATTCGAATTGTCATTGTTAGACATTTGAACAACTATTATTGTTTGTTAGTAGAAGGAATAAGGTTAATAAAAATGGAGCGCTACACGGATGAACAGCGCATTCTCATTGTAAACATGAAAATGCTGATTTTGCGGCTAAAATCATCTTTAGTGACGAGGCCCATTTCCATCTTGATGGCTTCGTCAATAGGCAGAATTGTCGCATTTGGGGCGAGGAAAATCCTCAAATGATTTACGAGAAGCAAATGCATCCTCAACGTGTCACTGTGTGGTGTGGATTTTGGGCTGGAGGAATCATTGGACTTTTTTGTTATGAAAATGAGCCAGGTCAAGCGCAAACAGTCAATGGTGTTGGGTATCGTGAATGATAACCAATTTTTTCGTGCCTAGCATTGAAGAAATTAATGTGGAGGGGATGTGGTTTCAACAAGACGGCGCCACATCTCATACAGCCAGAGAAAGAATTCAATTGCTGCATCAGTCATTTAAATCTTGCGTTCTTGTTGGGACACCCTTTATATAAATTGACTTATTATCAATTAATACTATTATTTCAGTGCATTCGTGTAAAATTTCATCAACTGCTCGTGTTGTGACCGCTACTGTTCTCTAATGAGTAGAAGGGGCCTACAGTTTTTTGCCGACTCCGAACGACAAAGTCTGAGAAGGTTTCTTTGACAGTTATTACTCTTTGAGTGTTGTCAGCAGCTCGAAAGAGTTGGTGCTGTGAAAAATTCGAAAAATTGGCGTTGATCTGGGAATCGAACCTACACCTTTCGTCGTGTGAGCCTCGCACTCTACCCAGTACGCCACGGCGGCCACAACATGAGAGGAAAGAGTGAAAAATTAGAAGGTAGAAGCAGCACAAGACAACTTAGACCTCCTAAAAGAGCAATTGGGCCTTATTCTGTCACATTTGACATGGCGAGCGATGAATGCTACGTTTGCCAAATAATGGCAAAAATGCTCTGAGATTTGCAGTTTTTAGAATTTGAGGAGACTATTCAAGATCAAAATAAATAATTCTCCGCATCGTTACGTGACAACCAATAAAGTAGGGATCCACTGGTAAACACCACCAGTCGACACTGTAAATTTGAATTGACAAAAATTCTTCACAGAGTCGAGGACCTATCCCCCGAGCTGTTGACCACCGCTTTCTGACACTCACAAGGTTTGGCTTTCATCGACTTTTATCAACTACCTCTGCAAAACGATCGCAAGACGTTTCCATGCAGAAAAATGAAATTCCCGTCACACTCCAACCTCCGAACACAAACAACTTCTTCGACTGTCTTTCGCCAGTTTTTTTTTTCTGATTTCCCAGATTTGGACCGGTCGTTGTTTTTATCCTTAAACTTGAGAAAGTCTCCGGCCGAGCTTATATATATTTTGATATGAGAGGCTTTTGCGACACCGAAGAACTACTTTTCATAAAAGAAGTATGGACGGGTTGAGTGTTTAGAGCCTCAGGGAGCTTATGATGTAAAATGCCAGTTTTGAGAAGCCAAGGCTTTTCTTCCAGTCTTAGTACTGAGTGCTCAGAATTTTGTTCTCTGTTGGTGAAAAAAAAAAAAAAAGTTTAGCATGAAAACCTAAGAGGTGTTCAAATATATTCTCGGTATCGGATTGAAGCTGTGGTTATATATATAAATTGACACATCTATCAAGTAATACTATTATTTTGGTGCATTCATGTAAAATTTCATATAAATGTGTTTATTAATTCGCGTTTTATCTGTAGTTAAACAGAATCATAATGGCAACTGAGACGATGATGGTGAAAATTGAGCTTCGCACTGTAATTTAATTTCTCACTAAGCAAGGAAAAAGTCAAAAAACTATTCATGAAGAGATGGTGGCTGTTTACCAGGGTTCCGCACCTTCATTATCAACTGTGCAAAAGTGGTCAAATGTGGTTGAAGAGAGGCAGAGAGAGCATTGAAGACGAATCCCGTTCCGGCTACTGTTTGTACGGAAGAAAGCGTCAGAGGAGTCGAAATACTTGTTCTTGAGGATGCCCGAATAAAGGTGAAAATGATGGCAGAGATCACCAAGCTTTCAACTGGTACCATTCAAACCATTCTTCATGACCATCTTAACTTTCAAAGTTCAGTGCAATGCCACGAATGCTCACAGCGCCTCCGAAAAAAGTGAGAACCGCATGCTGTAGAGAGCTTTTGGAGATGTGTAGTGAGAACGCGGACAGTGTTATGGATCGAATTGTTACTGTGGACGGAACATGGGTTCACCACTATGACCTGAAAGCAACCAAGAGTCCATGCAGTAGCATAAAAAAGGAACAGACCCGCGAAGAAGTCTCTTCGTCTGCCGGAAAGCTCATGGCCACAGTTTCTTGGGACTCAAAGGGAATCTTGCTCATTGAGCACAGAAGAAAGGTGAAACTATCAACGCCACATCAACGCGGACGGTGTTATGAATCGAATTGTTACTGGAGATGAAACATGAATTGACCACTATGACCCTGAAAGTAAACAAGAGTTCATGCCGTGGCATAAAAAAAGGAACAGACCCCCCGAAGAAGTTCAAAGTCACTCCGTCCCGGCAAACGGCTCATGGCCACAGTTTTTTGGGACTCAAAGGGAATCTTGCTCATTGAGCACAAAAAAAAAGGTGAAACCATCAACGCCACATCCTACGCTTCCACTTTGCATAAGAAAAGACGGGGTAAACTCGCAGTGGGTGTGTTGCTTCTTCATGACAACGCTCCTGTTCACACGGCGCGAGTTTAGAAGGCTGCTGCGCGAGATTGTGGTTTCGAAGAAATCCAATCCACCCACCCTATAGTCCAGACCTTGCCCGTAGTAATTATTTCCTGTTTCCTGATTTGAGAAAATGTCTTCGTGGAAAAGGATTTTCGGATGATGAAGAACTCAAGTCGGCAATAAATGGGTATTTTGCAGAGAAAGAGGAAATTTTTTGTTTTGAGGGTTTAAAAAAGCATATCGCAAGATGTAACAAGTGCATTGATGTTAGGGGAGATTATATTGAAAAATAAAAGCAATTTAAACTGAATTCGCATTTTCCCTCATATCGATACCGAGAATATATTGAACGCCCCTCGTATCTGTTAATGTTATGACCGCATGCTTTACGACGTCAACGAATCGATTGATTTGAGAGACGCTCTGTAGTTTGGACCTGGCAACCTTAACTGAATGCATATTTAGCTAACCCTTCATCCGGAAATTCCACTTCCCTGAAGGAGGATTCGGAGATAGAAGTCTGGCCTTCAGTTGAACCTTTGAGGTCGACACTTTCTACTAGTTCTTGCTACAAGTGCTGGTGGTGGCGGCTAAAAGTGTATGTATTTTAATTTCTGAAACTTTTCAACAACTCACTGCAGAAAGATATATGAAAAACAAGAGTTTTTTAGAACACTTTGGAAAAGTGCATATCGGGCTAGGATTATTTTAAAAGAGGCCAAATGGATAAGCATGAATATAATAATAATTGTTGGCGCTACAGTCCAGAGGGGGCCAGGGTCTAGCTTGCTCATCAACTACTCGTGTTGTGCGCCCTACTGTTCTCTCACAAGTAGAAGCGACCTACTGTTTTTTGACGACTCCGAACGGCGAAATTTGAGAAGCTTTCATAGACAGTTATTACTCTTTGAGTGTTGTCAACAGCTTGAAAGAGGTGGTGCCGTGAAAAATTCGAAAAATTGGTGTTGAGCTGGGAGTCGAGCCTAGACCCTTCGGCGTGTGAGCGTCGCACTCTACCCACTACGCCACGGCGGCCACATGAATATATTAACCATTTTTTAAGAACAAACATAAACACACATTTTGACAAAGTCTGGTCTTGTAAACTGTTTGTAAATTTAAGAAAACGTATTTTCTTTGTTGATTTAAACATTCGCAACTTTTGTACATTACTTGTGTAGGCGATTCACAAAAATGTGCTAATTGCTTCACGTTTGCTCTAAATTCATGGACGTACTGTATGGCTAAAGAAAAAAACTGCTATTGATTCGGTTGTGATGTTATTGAACCCTTCTCGCGAAAATCTCCCGTTTACCCTACAATACTTAAGATCGTGTTACACACATTGCGGTGCTCAATAAAATTGGTAACCCATAGAGCGAATTCTTTTTTTACTTTCTGTCAGCCTCGAACACTTAAAGCCGCTTATTTTGTGTAGAAACGAATTTATTTTCAACACATTGTAAAATAATGTGTTTCAAACACCAAATTTGACGAAACAACAAAAATTATAAAAAAATTAACAAATTTTGCCGGTTCGCTATAGACGTTTCATACCACAGAAATGTTGGTCACAACCATCTTAATGCCTAATCTGATTTTCAAAAAAGTGAAACAGTTGAAGTCTCACAGAATAGAAGTTTTAATGATCCGGAGGAAGTATTTATATTTACAGTTCTAAGGCAAGGGAGTGGTCGGCGTGGTGTAAAGTGCGACGCTCACACGCCGAAGGGTCTAGGTTCGACTCTCAGCTCAATACCAATTTTTCGACACGGCACCACCGCTTTCGAGCTGCTGACAACACTCAAAGAGTAATAACTGTCTTAGAAAGCTTCTCAAATTTCGCCGTTCGGAGTCGGCAAAAAACTGTAGGTCCCTTCTACTCGTGAGAGAACAGTGGCGCGCACAACACGAGTAGTTGATGAGCAAGCTAGGCCCTGGTCCCCCTTTGGACTGTAGCGCCAACAATTATTAGGGCAAGGGACTGACGGTTTAAGTGGGACGGTGTTTTTTTTTTGGTCCTGGGATTACAAATGTTTTAATACATCACAGAAATATTTTTCTTTGTTTTTTTCTATTGTAATTGATAGATGTGGTGGACGCCGTAGGTAGTGGGTAGTAGAGTGCGAGACTCACACGCCGAAGGTTCAGGTTCAATTTCCGGCTAAACACCAATAATTTTTCACGGCACCACCTCTTACGAGCTGCTGACTTCTTCTTCTTTTTCTTTTTCTTTTTCTTCTTCTTCTTCTTTTTCTTCTTCTTCTTCTTCTTCTTCTTGTGGAGCTACAGTCCGGAGTGGACCTGGGCCTCAACCAACATGCCTTTCCAGCCAGCATGATCTTTTACTAGCTGCCTTCAATTGCGCACTCCAACTTGGTTGAGGTCGGTCCCTACTTGTGTGCGCCATCTTAGCCTAGGCCGTTCTCTGTTGCGTTGTCCCAATGGCTCTGATTCGAAAACTTTAGTGCTGCTGACAACTCTCAAAGAGTAATAATGTTCTAGAAAAAACTTCTCAAATTCGGAGTCGGCAAAAACTGCAGGTGCCTTCTATTCGTGAGAGAACAACAGGAATAGTTGATGAGCAAAGTAGGCCCTGGTTTCTTGTAGACTATAATAATTATTATTAAAATATATCAACAATTTTCTCAAGGGATTTTTAGAAGATCGTTTTATTTTGTTCTTCAAAAACGTGAAGTAAAGTCTTTTTGGAGCCCATAGGAGAACAAAAGAAAAATGAAAAACGGATGAAAAAGTATTGCTATCTGTGATAGAACCTAGCAGTGGCAGCGCAATAGTTTGCGCACATTAACTGCGTATGAAATTTTGATTCTTCAAAAATTCTTTCAAATGGAAGGAAAAATCTGAAAGCACCCAATTCAAAGAATTGGATTTGTCGACAAAACAATGTAACCGACTGCACAGCCAAAGATTATCTCTTTTACACAAACCGCCCCAAAGGCCGAGCAAAATCATTTCCCGAACATGTGTGGGAACTCCTTGAAGGAAAGATACATAGATATGTTAAATTTAGTGAATCAAGTATATGACCGAATCTCCAAGAAAAGTAGCAGTAAAAACTTACGAAAAATAAAATTTATTGCCCAGGCGTCTGCAACCTGTTCTATATGCTGAAGGTTTAGTCAAATATGTATAAAATATAATTTTCAATAGTTTTTTCGGAGAAGTTGACCCTGTTAATATACAGTTCGTGCGTAGGTTTTGTCGTGGAAAATTGTTCTTTCTTGCGTATAACTTATTAAAGTGCTAAAAAATGTATTTTTGGGAGTCCTATTTATGAAAAAAGTTTAAAACAAGAGTGTATCATTTCTTTTTTGGAAATTGCTCTGAACTTGACAGGTTGCAGCTATTGGGGTCGTATGTAAGCTTTTCTCGCTCACTGTCGCACTGTACGCATGTCCCTGGTGGAAGATCAAAATTTGGAATACAACAACAAATCGGATGCTTAACGTAGAAGCTCGTCCAAAGCAAAAACAAAGTTAGAGGAACACATTCCCAGTTGAAGCCGTTTGAGACATACATACAGTCCCTGGCCAAATTATTAGACGCACTGTAAAATTTTCCTAATCTTCAGATTATATGCAATATTTTCATCTTTTAACGTTAAAAAGCTAGGATTTACTTATTAAAATTGTTTTGTGGTCCTATTTCCCAAATTTTTCAATTTTTATATGTTCGTTATACATGTATAATGTGGAATTATTTATAATAGAGTGTAAACATGTACGGAATCCTTGCAGTCGCGTTTTCGCATTCGGCCGTTTCGAACTTGTTTGTGTGACTTCAAAAGCTGTGTAACGGTATTGAACTGTATTGTTTTTTTTAGTGTGTGCTTATTTACAGTTATTTGATAATACCTTACTAAGAAAATAACAAATTTTGATTTTTAAAAAATGGGTAAAAGAGGGGATTTATCTTCACGTAAAAAGGCTGAAGTAAAGGCACTGATTAATACAAAAGTCTTTTCTAATCGAGAAATATCTCGAAAAGTCTGAGTGTCTGAAGCAAGCGTGTGACGAATAAGGACGAGAATTTAAAGTGGTGATGATTTAAGTGGTTTGACGACGAGTGCAGGCAAGCGCACGCAGCTAAGCAAGACGCCTATAAGGCGACGCTGCATCGAACAACGAGGGCTGTTCGTGAGCTCTACGAACAGAGAAGAAGGGAAGAGCACCGGACCAAAGCCTGCCGGAACCAAAACGGACAAGGATCATTTCTGCAGACTACATAACGGCGATAACGGCGCAAATCCCGCTGTTAGGCAGAATGTTCCACTCAATTTGAACGATGATAGACAAGAATTCCGTTCCCCCGACTTAGACAAGGTGAGGATAGCAATATCCAAGCTGAAGTCGAACAAAGCTGCTGGAGCGGACGGACTACCCGCAGAACTGTTTAAAGCAGCTGGAGATGACCTGGTTGGGCGCATGCACTAGCTCATCTGTAAGATATGGTTGGAGGAAAGCATGCCCGATGAGTGGAATCTCAGCGTCGTTTGCCCGGTTCACAAAAAAGGAGACCCCTTTGACTGCGCCAACTACCGAGGGATAAGTCTCCAGAACATCGCATACAAGATCCTCTCTGCTGTATTGTGTGAGCGTCTGAAGCCGTTTGTCCATGACCTGATAGGTCCCTATCAGTGTGGTTTCAGGCCAGGGAAGTCCACAATAGACCAGGTCTTCACCTTACGGCAGATCCTGGAAAAGACCCAAGAAATGCAAATTGACACTCACTACCTATTCGTCGATTTCAAGGCTGCATATGACAGTGTGCATAGAGACGAGCTATACAGTGCCATGTCTAGTTTTGACATT
Organism: Eristalinus aeneus; assembly: GCA_955652365.1. Classification (NCBI taxonomy): domain Eukaryota; kingdom Metazoa; phylum Arthropoda; class Insecta; order Diptera; family Syrphidae; genus Eristalinus; species Eristalinus aeneus. The sequence goes on from OY019132.1 coordinate 51,306,279, forward strand.
CCTACCAAACTCGTCAGATTGTGTAGGATGACGATGGAGAACTCTCGCTGCTCTGTCACGATCGACAGCGAACTCACCGATACCTTCAATGTCAAAAAAGGTTTTAGACAAGGCGACGCACCGTCATATGACTTTTTTAACATCATCCTCGAGAAGATCGTGCGTAACTCACAAGTCAACACCAGAGGCACGATCTTCCAGAAGTCAGTTCAATTGCTAGCTTACGCTGATGACATTGATGCGATTGGACGAACACATAGAGCCGTCAATGAGGCGTTTGCATTGAAGCGGAAGCGGCTAAAATGAGTCTGGCGGTAAATGAGGGCAAAACTAAGTACATGCTGTCATCAAGGAAGGACACACAACATCGACGTCTCGGACATAGACACCGACACTAGACGGCAGAAATTTCGAGATAGTCAAGGACTTCGTCTACCTCAGCTTCGCGGTAAACAGGGACAACAACACCAGTACCGAAATCAAACGCAGAATCACTCTTGCCAATCGGTGTTTCTTTGGGCTCAAGAGGCAATTGAGTAATAAAGCCCTCTCTCGAAAGACGAGGCTCGCTTTATATAACAGCTTGATCATCCCCGTCCTACTTTATGGCGCAGAATCTTGGACGTTAGCAAAGGCGGATGAGGAAGCCCTTAGTCTCTTCGAGAGAAAAGTTCTGCGTGCGATTTTTGGTCCTGTTTGCGTTGATGGCATCTGGAGGAGAAGATTTATTGACGAACTCTATGGGCTGTACAGCGACATGCGCCTGATCAAGCGTCTACGGATACAACGTTTAAGATGGCTAGGTCATGTAGAGCGTATGGACACCACTGCTCCTCTTTGAATCCGTGCCATTGGGACAATGCAACAGAGGACAACGTAGACTGGCGCACACAAGTGGAGAAGGACCTCAACCAACTTGAAGTGCGCAACTGGAGACAGCTGGCGAAAGATCGTGCTGGCTGGAGAGGCATGTTGGTTGAGGCCCAGGTCCACCCCGGACTGTAGCGCCACAAGAAGAAGATGATTTAAGCGCAAAAAGAAAAAGTCGATGCAGAAGAAAACCAATTTTCACACCAAGATCGGAAACGTGTGTAAAGAAAATTTGTATCGAGAATAGATTTGCGACCACCAAAATGATTAAGAGTCAATTAGAAGGAGCTAACGTTAAAGCTTCTGAGCGTACCGTCCGCAGGAAACTGAAGGATTTAGGTTTGCCCACAGACCCGCCAAGACGCCATAGTTAACAGGCGCAATAAAGACAAAGCGTACGAATTGGGCTAAGCAATTGCGAGAAAAGAACCTTAACTTCTGGAGATCGGTAATTTGATATAAAATTTATCAAAAATTATAAAATAAATAAAATTCGGTATTGTCCTAAGAGGTTTTATTTTATTTTTGTGTTACTGACAGGTGTGCTTCATCGATGAAAGCACATTTGAGGTTTTGGACAACAAAACTCAGTTTGTTCGTCGGTGTCGTGGAGAAAAATTTCTTCCCGACTGTATCGTGCAAACTGTAAAGCATCCTGCCAAAGTGATGATTTGGTCAGTCATCAGTGGCAAAGGCACAGGGCGTCTGTATGTCGTAAAAGGCACAATGCGACAGGACCGATATAAAGAAGTCTTGAAGAAACAGTTGGTGCCACAGGTAAGAGAATGGTTCCCGAATGGAGAACCATTCTTTTTTATGCAAGATGGAGCTCCATGCCACACAGCCCGGTCTATTAAAACATTCTAAGGGGAAGAAAATATCCCTCCATTGGACTAGCCAGGAAATAGCCCTGATATGAATCCGATTGAAAACGCGTGGGAATTGATAAAGAGAGAAGTGGCTAAAGAGTCTATTTCTACAACATCTGGTCTAACAGGCTAAATAATTCAAGTGTGGAATTATCACCCACATATCCAGAAGACTGTTAAGTCATGTATTGATAGTATGCCACGCAGAATTGGGGCTCTTATCAATGCCAATGGAGGCTCAAGAAAATATTTAAAAAAAAATAAGAAAGAGAACATAAATTTTGAAAATATCAATAAAAAAAATTATTTTCAATAAAAAGATTGTTTTATGTCTATAAAAACGGAGTATATATGGTAGTTCATATTTTGCATACAAATTAATTCAAGTGCAATAACATATTCGAAAACCTGATTAAAGTAGATGTTAACTGAGATTTTGCATAAAATCTAATAATTGGGCCACGGACTGTACATACGTAAGGAAAATACAGGAGGAGACTGAATTAAAAGAAAAAAGCCCCGCCATTGACCTAGAGTCATAAAACCAAGTCGGTGTTGATAATCTCGACAAATGATGCAATATTTTGAACACCAAATCCAGTACCTCTGTACACACATATGTATATCAATCAGCAAACAAACGTGATTAGATTAGGAAACCAAAACCCCATTGCCAACCCCCCAGTGGCCCTGAAAACCCAACGAAAACCACATTATGACCGGCCTGTACACAACTAATTCAAACAATTACAACCCCACAACAGTTGGTGATGCAAACCGAAAAAAATAACAGCCAAAGACACGCAAATCAGAATAACCGTTAAATCCATGAACACAGCGACCCATGAACTCTCCTCAATAAACTTGACCAGCAGTCCACTGATAAATTGCATCTAAAATTACCTCACACACTGCAATCTTATCACCGAGAACGAGCAGAAATGAAAACGAGAGGCAAAAAAAAACTGCAAATGAAAGAGAAGAGGAGGACGGGAAATGAGAAGATGAAAATAGTGCACGGATGATATCACAAATAATTCATGTCACACATGTGAAATGTTGCAGTCCTTTACCTTGAAATCAGATCAAAATAATAACCGCAAAACACACATGCATCTACCACCACGGCACACACACACGCACGAACTCGGTCGCTAGTTCGCCCCTAAAAACATAAACGAATAACAATCACAAAACAAACCAGCAAACGAGCAAACGAATCCGAACCCAAAAGAATGATGAACTCACACGAGAAGTGCACTCACCACCACTCAGCTGCACACACCGTCGCCACACTTCAATGTGGTGACGCCCGTCATCGGCCGACAAGCAGCGAAAATTTCCTCAATTACACACTGACATCCATCGGCGCAGCGTTCGCGTCCTGAACGTTGTCAGCTCTTGCGGCCACCGACAGCCAGCCGCAGTCACAGTTTTTCATGCCCAACAGTTGGCTGCCATGCCGTAAAACACACACAATTCGAGTGTGAGAGAGTACCAGCGCGCTGCGAGTGCGAATGAGATGGCAGCGGTGTCTGGCAGCTGCCGCTTGCCAACATTCACACGCATCGTATGGATTTTGCGCGACAGGGAAAGCAGTGCTCGACGAAAGAGATGCTTAGATAATCGACTTTTTCTGAAGGAATAAAAAGGACGCAGATAGTGACCGCGAGAGAGACAACGCGACACAAGGAGGAAAACTGTGGAGCAGAGTAGGAATGACAGGAAAAAAATCTCCCCGAAGAGGAGAGAACTTACCACTGGAGTGTGATGTGTGTTCGTTAAATTCGCTCGTGAGATTTTTAATGTTTTCATCGGTAAAACACTGAAAAACTCGCCCCAAATTCAGCAAACTGTGAAATTTAACTAATTCCGCGTGCGTGTGTGTCAAAAAGTGTCGAATTCCATTGGAAATTTACCGCAAAAAAGTGATTACAAAAAACACAGAGGCAGATCGGAAGGGAAAAAAAATCTCGAAACAGTTCCAAGGAAAGAAGAAGAAACGAAAAACCATTCTCGATTCTCTTTCTCCGTTCTCCGCAACTCCCTTTTGCGCTCATTCGTTCGTTTGTTCGCTCTCCTCATCATCACCATCGTTCGTTCTCGTCGTTGTGAGCCGTCGTCGTCGTTTATCGTCGCGCCGATGAATGTGTGCGAGATGAGATGATTTTTTCCTTGTCCACCGCCGCTATTGTCGCTGCCATCGACACCATTGCCATCGCCGTCGCTATCCTCGTCGTCGACGTCGGTGTATAGTCGGTTCGCTCGTCCGTCGGTCTCATCGCGTGAAATCCGTGCAGCACCAGCAGCAGCAGCAGCGGCAGCAGCTAGCAGCAAGCAGTAGCAGTGCCGTGCCGTGTGTCGTGTTCATCTCTCACTCTTGCAGCTTTGTGTACACACAAGCTTGCGTACGTGTTTGTGTGGTGGTGTGTAAGCAGGGGAAGAAGAAGAAGAAGAGGTTTTTTTGTGTTCAGATCCCCTCAGCAGTGAATGGGAGAGAGAGATATATTTAGAAGAGATGAGAATAACCACATCTAACAAAAATATTTCCAAAAAATTTTTGTGTTGAAAAAGTGTGAAGTTTGTGATTTATTTTCATCGCTGTTCCGTTGTAGTATTGTTTTTTTGATTTTCATTTGTTCGCTTTTCAACAATTGTCGGGGATTGCTCGATTCAGTTTTGCTGTCAAATTGAAGGAAATACGAATTTTTACGTGTCCTCCGTGCCAGAGTGTGCGTCGTGTGTGTTTGGTGGTGCATTTGTCAAAAGGAAATTGGAAACGAAAACAAGAAGAATTTCTGTGCCGTCGTTGTCGCTATTGCAAAAGGGTTGACATTTTGAAAAGGATACACATGGATTATAAGTAGCAGCAGATTTGTGTGTGACTACTTTTTCAAAAAGCACCTCAACACACAGTCCTCCCCCCGATCATCGTTTGCATATGTAACGCAAAAAGAAGTGTAGTATCAGCGCACTCCCAAGTGAATTAAAGTTTTTTCTCCTTTCAGTGCTTCCTCCTTCGTTTCATCGACGTCTTCTTCTGTGATTCTGTTCGTTCTTCATTGTCCCTTTCTTCGGGTGTTTTTTTTTCCTTCGTTCGTTCGTGTGCATCATCCGTCTTGTGTCCGCGCAACACACGAGAAATTGCAAAATACTACGGCAATCATACATCCGCACATGTTTCAATTAGGATTTCGATGAAGATTTGAGAAAAAGAAAAAGAAGGAAAGAAGAGAAGATTTGGGAGAAACACGGAAAATCTGATGTGTGTCCTCGACATCCCAAAACGGCAAAACGACCAAAGCAAAATCGGGAACGATAGCAAAAAGAAAAAAGTTTTCTCCTGCCTCCTAGCCTGCCCCATGTCGGTAGTGAATTTGTGAACAAATCCCCCAGAGAAGAGAAGAAGTTCGTTTCGTGTGTGTTTTGTGGAATTCCGCTTGTCATTGTTTTGAGTGGAACGTAAGTTTAGATTGAAGTTTTCCAAAAAAATAAGGAAAAGAAGAAAAATTTGGAATAAATTCGGGTCGGTGTGCTGTGCAGTGAAAATATTTGGTATTGTTCAGGGGATGATGATGATGAAAGAATGGCGGTGGTCGTCGTCGTTTTCATTTGGAATATAAGTGGGATTCAAGCACTGTGAGTTGTGCGTTTGTTTGTTCAACAGACCCTCGCAAGGATAATTTGCGAACGCCATCAGTGTGTAACATATAAATAAACAAAACACAAAAAATAAAAGCAAAAATCACACAAAAAGAAGAGGAAAAACGAGAAAACCAAACAAACAAACAGCAGCAACAGCCAACAAAAAAAAACATATTTCCGTAAGTTTTTATTATTTTTATTATTTTTTGTTGTATTTCTTATTTATCGGGCGAGTGTGTGTGTGTTGGTTAATTCGCGGTTAATAAACTCAACATCGTTTGTGTGGCTGTTGGATCCAATACAAAACGCACACATCGTTGCGGCGCGCGTTTTGTGTGTGAGTTGTTCGCATTTTCCCATTTAAATCCGCACACACAACTATGCTGTGTGCCCTCTGTCACTGTGTGCGCCTGTTCGGGGGGCAAAAGAAAAGTGGTAACGTGCGCGAAAGAGTTGGCAAAAAAAGAATTACATGAAATAGCCGAAAAGCACACAAAATTTTGTGTGAAAAGAAAAATAGAGGATATATAGTCCATCATTACATGAATTTGCTCAAATTCGAACATAAACTGTGGAGGAATTAAATATCCTTTATGGTGGAAGAGCGAGTGAAATTTCCCTCCCTACGATACGACGATGGCTCTTCGCAGATTTGGCAGAAAATTTTCTATTTTCCTCGTTTTTTGAGTGTAGATTGAACTGAACGTGCATTTTGGGTGCGTGTTTGTTTAGAGAGAGCACTGACAAACCGCCAGCGAGAAAGGGACAGATGTCTTTCATCATTCCAGTCAGATTTTGTTTTTTTTTTTCTCCTGTGCTGACTGAAAACGTTCCCAAAGGATTCTAAACAAACATCCTTGGGAAGAGGACTCCATCTCGGGAACATTTGCAAACATTTTCGAATTCTTCAAATAATGTTCCCAACCACCGGTGAATACTACTTTGCTCTTTCACCTCCACCTACCCCGTCAACATCATCACCTCGTCCTCTGACTTGGGAATTTCTCTGCCGATTCTCCCCTGTGTGGTATCCTCGAAATGTGTTGTCGTCGATTTTGTCGTAGAGAATAGAGTCTGTGCGACCGTGTCCCTGTCTCCCCAACATGAGTGAAAGAGACAGAGGGAAAATTTAAACAAAAAAAAAAAACCTCCACACAAAAATGTCGGTTCGTCTTCGCTGTCGGTGTCATCCTCGTCGTTGTTGCGTTTGTCGATAGGATTTTCTATCGCCTCAAAAAAAACCCTTTGTGACCACCTCTCTCCAAACAAAATCATAAATCAATCCCGCGAATGACGGTATATTTCACATTTTCGAGTAGCCAAAAGAACAAAAAACGCTGAAAAGTGAGATTTTCTTCCTTCGAGGACCAGAAGAAGGCCGAAAGACATCGACACCGTGGAGCGGAGAGAGGAAAAACGAACGAAATAAAGAAAAACACAAAAAATAGAAAAAAAGAAAACCCTCATCAGAAGGTGTGTGTATAAATATTGTAGCACATGCGCTCTGTTTTCTGATTTTGTGGCGCTGTGTGCGTGCGCGCCTGTGTGTGTGTGTTCCCGAGTGTGAGTGGCCGAGTGTGGAATCCAGAAGAATGGCATTTCTAGCGCTTAAAAGTGAATAAAAAGACGTGAGGATTCCTTTCGTTTTGATGTTTTCGTGTGCCCAAAAACTAATTCCCACATCAATTGTTTAAATATGTGCAGTGGGCAATCTTTGATGACGTTCTGTCGACCTCCCAACTCGCACCCGCACAATTGCGGGCAGTCGTCCTTGAGTAATGGCAGCCTAAGGCGCTGAATCTATGCCATGCAGAGAAGACGAGCAAACGAAAGGAAGCGAGAAAAAAGAAATCGCACTTCAGCAGGACATGCCTCTAAAAATAGAGAGGGACGTGATGGTGAGGTTCGCCATGTTTTTCCGAGCAACCCCCCACCCACCCCCCTGCACAGCTGATTTTTGATAAGAATGCCATGGTTGATGGGGAATTGAATTTGCGAGGAAATTGTCGCCCTCACGTGTGTGCGGCGCTTAAATGTCAAACGTGGGCTGCGGATTTACTATGGTTTTCCGAGAAAAGGAATTCGAGAGCCCCAGACAGTAGCATGACCTTAAGAGGGAACCTGAGGGTTTGCACTGCCACTGATGTGGATTATGCTGAAATGGATTTGTTGTCGCATGTTTGCAAGTTGATTCCTTTGGAGATTTCGGACGAATGGTGATGATTTGAATGTGATTACACTGGGAAATTGGACACTAATCTGTGGTCTGGTAGGGTCTTTTAATTGTTTTCTGTTGCTGTGCTGTGCAACAGGGTTGAGAAGGGACAAGGTTCTGCTGAACATTGAATTCAACTGAAACGTGATTTGTATTAAATTGCTTTAAAGGTGCAGTTTTATTTGTTAACGTTCGTTTCTTCAAATAATGACTGCAATCCTTCTTTGGTCAATATTTAAGGTTATCTAGCATCCTTTTCATATTGCATGTCATTCTATACTGCAAAGTAGTTTTGGGTTTTAATTCTAATATACCCAGGCCTCCGAAATGCTCTAGGGTCGAATAACCAAAATCCCACAGCGAATTCAAATGTCCAAAAAATGTTTATTTTGCTTGTCGCTCAATAAGTCGCCGATATATAAAAAAGTCCAATATCTCGATGTCTAGAAATACCCGAATTCTCGAAGAGCCAGAAGTTCGAAATGCCCAATAATCTTAAATGTCAACAATCTCGGTATATGTATTTAAAATTTCAGCCAAAATATTTAATAATTCAAAAAGCCTGGAATGAAGTAATACCGTAATTGTGGAAAAGCCTCGAAATACACAATAGCCTTAAATGTCCAAAATGTTGATACACTCGAATTCCAAAACGAATTAAGTCTTAAATCCCTCAATTTCCCGAAACACTTCATTCTCTTCTCAAAACGCCAAATAAACCTGATGAGCAAATTGTCCAAAATGGCTTATATCTCGATGTGTCTTAAATATATGCATGATGGAATTCTCAAAGTCCAAACCCAAAAGTTATATGGTAGAGCCCCATAGCCTAAGATGTCCAGTTTCACTCAAATATTCGTATTTCCAAAATCGCCGTAACCCTTAGTACCCCAAACTGGCCAAAATATCGAAATGCCCAAAATGTCAAAATTTCCGCAATCCAGAAATATCTAAATTTTCGGTGTGCCGAAATGTCGCTTTACCATCCTAATTACTTAAAATGTTCGAAGTCTTGGAATTCAATTTCAAGAGCCCTGAATACCGAAACCCTAAATATTTTGATAAGGCCAAAATATCGAAATATCCAATATATAGAAATCTAGACATATTTTAGTTTTCGAAGTTCCAAAAACTCATTGCCCCGAAACACTGTTCTATCCTCGAATTGTTCAATATTCCGAAATGGCCACAGTCCTAAATTGTCCAAATTCACGAAGTGGCAAAAGTCTCGACCACAAATACCCAAAAATATTGAAATGGCAAAAATTCAAAACACCGAAATTCTCGGACTTCCAAATATCTCGAAATGCCCAATGGCCTAAAATGTTCAAAAACAGCTGAATTTCAGAAACGCTCAATACCCCAAAGGGACCAAAATTTCGAAGGGCCAATATGTCGAAATTCCCGAAATCCAGCAATATTTGAATTCTCGAAGTACCAATATGCCCAAAAATCTCGAAATACCGAATATTCCATATTTTTAAACCTCTCAGTGACCCGAAACACTCCATTCTATTTACGAATTGACGAATGTCTGGAAATAACCGACAACTCAAATTGTCCAAACTTCCGAAGTGTCAAAATTCTCGAGTTGCTCAACATCCTAAAATTCAGAAAAACCAAATTATTCAAATGTCCAAAAGCCAAAAAACAGAAATTCAGAAATGTCCGAATTTAAGAACTGCCAATATTCTCAATGTGGTCACCGTGGCGTAGTGGGTAGAGTGCGACGCTCACACGCCGAAGGGTCTAGGTTCGACTCCCAGTTCAACACCAATTTTTCTAATATTTCACGGCACCACCTCTTTCGAGCTGCTGACAACACTCAAAGAGTAATAACTGTCTAAGAAAGCTTCTCAAATTTCGCCGTTCGGAGTCGGCAAAAAACTGTAGGTCCCTTCTCTTCTACTCGTGAGAGAACAATAGCGCGCACAACACGAGTAGTTGATGAGCAAGCTAGGCCCTGGTCCCCTTTGGACTGTAGCGCCAAAAAAACAAACAATATTCTCTAATTGCCTAAATGCCCAAAATGTCCAAATCAAAAACTGTCCAAATTCTTGAATAGGCAAAAATCTTGAAATAATCAAAATCTAGAAATTCCAGAAATTTCGAAGTGCCGTTTACATTGAACCCGAATTGTGAAAAATCCAGAAAATATGTATGTTCTCGAAATGCGTAGATCACTTAGTTTTTCTGACATTTCTTCTATTTCTTACGTCGGCAGTTTAACTTTTTTCTGACGCCGTATCTTTTGTTTATTCAAAACGTCTGTAATATGTCACAATTTTTGCCTTCATGGCGTCGCCCAATATCACGCCAACAGAATTGAAAAATGTTTACGTTGTTAAAGCTGTCTGTACAGTCTTGTCTGCGCCTTCTTACGTCAAATATCTAACGGCTTTTGTTTTCGTATGGAACACGAACTGTCAGTGAGTCACCGACTGAAAGTCACTCATTTTTGTACATTCAAAATGTAAGGCGGTTGCTTGTGAGGAATGGAAAGCTCACTTGGTGCACACGTTAGTGGTGGGTTTATTTGTATTCTGCGCATCTGTTCCAACTGACATTAAAGTGCTCATTTCGGCGAGGAGAGGTCTCTTTGATTAGCTTCCATAATGCTTGTGCTCTCGCTTTCCAAAACGCATGGCGCTACGTTCCTTGAAAAGCCAGGATGTGAAAGTAACCCCAGAACTCTGTATCATTGGTGACCATGCGTATATTTGGTATAGACCAGCCCGGCGAAAACATGTCAACAAAAATGCATGTAACCATATTTGGACTACTACTTTTTTAGCGGTTCTGCATGGCTCTGAACTTCCTTCTCGGCCGTTAGTGGATCTATGTTTGACCAGCTTTTGGGTATATCCCATCGAATCTTTTCTGTGGCAGCACAGGAATCCATATTCCACAGGTACCTTCTTATCCACCTCAACATCAACAAGTCGTCTAGGGTGATGGCTGGTGTTCGAATGATCTTCACTGTCTCTCACTGGGTTGGTAAGATTTCCTTCTTCTACGTCGTAAATAACATGCCAGACGACCGCCTGGGTATCTCGACCGCGTGGGCATCATGGGCATCTCGTCCAAGAAATCGCGATGATTCCCGGTGGTTCTAAACATTATGGTGCAAATGCTGGAAGAAATTATGGACTAAACTGCCGATAACATGGTTCACAGACGTCCTTGCCAACGGTGTAACTTTCAAATCACTTGACTGCCTGTTTTGAAGATAATCGGATTACGTGGCACTTGCTGTGGGCCTATAACCGGCAGGAATGTGTCTCGATGAAAGGAATCTGTCCACCTTTTTAGGCTCTATGGCATAGCCAAGGGTAGGTTTCTCTACCCTTTTGTTTGAGCTCAAATTTTGGCGGAAAAATAAATGTTTTCTGATCACCTGATCGCTCAACATCAGTCTCTTCTTCTTCATTGTTTGGCGCTGCAGTCCGGTGTAGACATACACCAAATGCCTCTCCAGCTGGCACGAACTGTCGTCAGCTGCCTCCAGTTGCACACTTCAAGCTGGTTGAGATCCTTCTCCACTTGTATGCGCCATCTCACCCAAGGTTATCTTCGGTTGCTTTGTCCTAATGGATTGATTTTGAAGATTTTTCGAGCCGGAGCTGGTGGTGCCCATACGCTCCACATGACCTAGACATTTTAAGCGTTGAATCCGAACACTGACTAGCTGCATGCCGCCGTACAACCCCTGAAGACTGACTCTGATTCTTTTCCTCCAAATGTCATTAATATAAACAGGACCAAGATTGTACACATAACATTCCTTTTAGAAACCCCTAGCCATTTCAACCTAGCCTGTCCTTTGTTTCCGCGCTCAGTGCCCAGGATTGAGAGATTTTTTCGAGTCGGAGCTGGTGCTGTCCGTACGCTCAACGTGGCCTAGACAAGCGTTGTATCCAAACAGCGTCGTACAATCCCTAAAGTTCTTTTTCTTTTAATCTTCTCCTTCAAACAAACAGGGCAAACGTGAATCCTTAGTCTTTTTTAGAGAATCCATCATCCGCCGTTGTGGTCGCCGTGGCGTAGTGGGTAGAGTGCGACGCTCACACGCCGAAGGGTCTAGGATCGACTCCCAGGTCAACACCAATTTTTCGATTTTTCACGGCACAACCTTTTTCGAGCTGCTGACAACACTCAAAGAGTAATAACTGTCTAAGAAAGCTTCTCAAATTTCGCCGTTCGGAGTCGGCAAAAAACTGTAGGTCCCTCCTACTCGTGAGAGAACAGTAGCGCGCACAACACGAGTAGTTGATGAGCAAGCTAGGCCCTGGTCCCCCTTTGGACTGTAGCGCCAACAATTATTATATTATTATCCGCCGTTCATGCTTCTGCGTTGTAAAGCAGGACTAGGATGATCAAATTGTTTTACAATCTACAATCCCTCTTTCGAGGGAGGGCTCTATTATGCCTTTTGAGCTCGAAGAAGGCAAAAGTGATTCTGCGTTAAAATTCGTCGTAGACCCAATTTTCTGCGAGGTAAGGGAAGTTCTAGACTATCTTGAAGTTTCTGGTGCCTAGTGTGACGGGTTCAGTTCAGACTCAAGTTTCCAAACACATTTTTCATCAATCGGCAGCCCTCCATCATCACTTTATGATTCTTCTGTTGAGGATGAAGTAGATTGCGAACGCAGTCAGTCCCATCAATGAAGAAACTGCCACGAAAAAGGATTCAAGGACTTCCGAAGCTGTGTGTAGCAGTTGTCGCACACATTCTGATTGAGATTTTACCCACCTCTTATCTGAATCTCAAACTCTCTCGATAGACGGCACTATGTAACCCACAGGCGAGAACGCAATTCAATAGGTTATCAACAAAATTCGAGGCGAACAAATGTATGACAACGCCCGAAACAAGTTGCCCGCCAGTAATCGTACATCTGCCCACTGTCACTATCGAGATCTGAGCAATCGCTCAAATCCCTGATAGACAGGTACACAAATATTGACACAAACGACGCTCCCATTGTCGGACCGGCCGTCATTAGAATGCAACAAACACCGCCGGTCGAACAACTTGAAATTCATCAACAAAGCCAACACGCATTTATTTGCCAAGCTCTGTGGACACAGTGTTTCGACGTCATCGCTCCGGCAACCGGTTGCCGACCAACCGATAAGGTCTCCCGGTTGAGTGCCTCGGCCGATCTATGTCGAAGATGTTAACTATCGGCCCAAACATACTTCTGTGGTTTTTATCAATCAAAGGAGGAGAACAAAAGGGGGAACAGAATGCGATAAGACTTGGTGTGCGGACTGTGGGCGACGTGAGAAAGGGGTGCTCGGTGGGTATATTTTTCGGTTGTTTTCGAGAAATCTTGGGAGAAGAAAGGGTTTTGGAAAGGTGATTGTAAAGGGGATGATTTGAGCGAAACCACTGAGCGCCTCTGATACTCAGGGACTTGTTTTCATACCGACGGTTCCATAGAACCAGAGTTAGGAAAATTATGACAAGACATTGGTTGTTATTCCAAGTTCCTATGGAGACTGCCTTAGTGAACGCTTTTCCTACGCTCATTGTGTCAGTCTCAGTTAAATGAAAGGCTTGGGGCGTCCTATATGAAGAGTTGGAGTTTGGTGATTGCAGGTTGATCGCAGAAAGTCCCACACACGAGCCAATCAGAATATGCCTTCCGGTAAAGTTGCGTAACAAAACTTCTGTGAGCTGGGTTCCTTAACACCCAAGACAGATGCTTTGGTTTCACACTAACGCAAAAGCAGGAATGGTTTTGACTTCACGTTCACTGATTTGCACAAGATCGGACCAATCGATGGCATTGAGAGTCCTTTCAGAGGTATTCACGCCCGGAGTTCTCAGGTTTTGTTTCAAAGGCTAGGAAACACTGCAGTGGAGCACTCTGGCTCAAGAACTAGTCCATTGTACTAGCAAACAACACACGATACGTCCAATGATCAGAACAAGAGCGCAACATCCCTGGTACGTCAGTGGTAAAAGAGTAGTGAAGAGCTCTGAGCTAGAAGTTCAGACACACGATAAAATTGAGACCACGAGTGGATTTTGCGAATGGCAAGTCTCGGAGGAGACTACAAGTCAGTTTTCCCTTTTCGTGGGTGTTCTACATTTTCTGTTCTTTTTAAAGGGCGCAAGAAAACGCACAAGAAAGTGGCCACCGTGGCGTAGGGGGTAGAGTGCGGCACTCACACACAAAATGTTTAGGTTAGATTCCCGGCTGAACATCTCGATTTTTTTGCGGTACCACCTCTTTTGAGCTGTTGACAACACTCCAAGAGTAATAAGTGTCTAAGAAAGCTTCTCAAACTTCGCCGTTCGGAGTCGGCAAAAAATTGTACTTGTGCGCAACACAAGTAGTTGATGATGAGCAAGCTAAACCCTGGTCTTCTGTGAACTGTCGCGTCATACAATTATTATTAAGAACACAAGAAAGTTTTCCTCCTTTTGTCCAAGCCGCTGCCTACCTACTTAGTGATATATGGTGACATTGATTTAAAGAGGTTCTGTTGATAATTTCGTGGTCAGGTGGTAATGCACCCCTGAGGGCTTAGAGGACAGGAAGGCTAACTCTCTGTCTTGACTGTGTGCGCCAAGGGGGGTCTACAGCACGCGCCATCAATTGCGCAATGTACCGGATAGTCTCATTTAGAAATTAAACAAATTTGCTTTGAAACCCTCACAAGTCAGTGCCCTGGTTTAATTCGATGGGGGAAGGAATGCCAATGGACCGAGATGTCCACAAATAAGAGGTTTTCCATTGGGACTTGCACAGTTTATCGCACCCTTAGGTTGTTGTCAAAATTTTGAGAAATTCGTCGGCAAAGGAGTGATTTTTTTTGTAAAAGCCTGTCTTCCTTGGAGGCAAGTCGTCTCCCGACAAACAAATGTCGGATCCAGCCATATCCGGGCTCCATTGTTTGGCCATTGAGCTGTTACATCTGAAATCACTTAACTTTCTGTCCGATGGTCCTTTTCAGATCGAGGTTTACTTGGGATATGTATAGATGGTCTACTTAAGCAGGATTGGTCTACTTAAGTAGAATTGGTCTAAGGTTCGTTTCTTAGCTACGTAGCTGAGTTTCTTTTCTTCTACGTCCATACCTAGTCTTTCGGTATGCCTTCCCACTGTGCTGTATTGCGCAAGAATGGCTACTAGGCTGCATAGGTTTTCCCCACTCATACCGCGGATGAACGTGGTCTTCCGACATATGAATTTCATGCAATGTGGCGAATAGGTTTCACAGAAGCGTTTCTGTGGCCGTGGACGTCCGATGGTCCTCCGAGGTCTGATTGTTGACCGGTTTCTCTCTCTTTCTCTTTTCCAAGTGCCGATATGCATTGTATCCTTTCTTGTCCGTTCTTCAGCTGTTTTCTGTTTTATACTTTCCCCTCTGCACTCTTTGAATAGAAGTTGTATTAATGAAGTTCTTATAAGCGTGGGGTGCTTTTATTTCTATTGGTCTACGAGTTTATATGACGATAATTCCATCGTATTTGGTATCAACATGCAATGTCATAATTTCTTCTGTCAACCAATTGGTTTGTCAAAGTCTGGCTGATTTGGAATCAGCTGCTGACTCGCTGCCACTTTTAGGGTCGTTGGTGTCGACATCTTTACCGACATGTCATCATTTTAGTCATTTTTGTGTGTTTCTGACTGTTGTCGATTGTGAAGTTTGAGTTGGGGTGAAATGCAAATTCTCTTGACAACTATAATAATAATAATTGTTGGCGCGGCAGTCCACAGAGGAACCAGGACCTAACTTGCTCATCAACTACTCGTGTTGTGCGCACTTCTGTTCTCTCACGAGAAGAAGGAACCTACAGTTTTTTGCCGACTCTGAACGGCGAAGTTTGAGAAGCTTTCTTAGACAGTTATTACTCTTTGAGTGGTGTCTGTAGCTGGAAAGAGGTGGTGCCGTGAAAAATTCTGGAATCGAACCTTCACCATTCGGCGTGTGAGAGTCGCACTCTATTCACCACGCCACGGCGGCCACAGCTAATCCGACCTTTATCCTGTTTCCTCCACAAAGGGAGTCATGTTAGTTGCAGTGGCAATTTCTTGGTGAATTTGTTATCAAGGATGTCCCCAGAGAGAGGAAGTGGCGATTTCTTGGCGAATTCCTTGTGGCGGTTGTCCCCAGAAGAGAAAGTTAAACTATTTCCAATGCGCCCCTTATTGATACACACGCTTTTCGTTCGATGCAGCTGGGTATATGATGGCCGTCATTCTAGTGCACCTTAGTGTTGTAAAGGTCCTACGACGGGAGCGTAATCATAAGCCTAGGTATTCTAAGGACCGCTTGCTAATTACAATTTAAATTATTCTTAAATGTCTACTTCTGTTCGAAAGCTAGAATCGTTTTTGGCTCCATTTCGTTGGGAATCTTGGACATTCAAAATCCTGGAGACCTGCTCCAGGCAATATCATCCCTCACTTAGGAATGCTTGCGCCTCCGTGAAGGATTCTTTGGGATAACATTTTCAAAAGTTTTGTAATTTGGTGACCTTGAACTTCTATGCTCCTTCCATTGATCAGGAATAGTTTAGAGCCGTGCGTCTGTCCATAAGAATTGCCATTTTCTCCGAATTCCAGGGAATTGTTATAAATGCTTTTTAAATTGTGACCCGTTGTGCGGCAACAGAATTTTAAGATTCGAACTCGTCCCTGTCTTTGTCGAAAGTCAAAAAAACAACTCAAAAGGGCATTAAACTTGTAGCTCAAGACTCAGAAAGCATATTCATCAGCACTTTCGTTATGTAATCTATGAATTATACCGCTTCAAACCTGCAGAAAGTTGATATATTATTCTCATGAAATTCAGTGTTAAAGAATCAAACAAAGGAGTGGGAATTCATGCAAAGCAGCTTTCCTTAAATTTTCATTTAGTAGTCTTTCGGGTCTATTTCTTATTAAACTTCAAGGGAGTAGTCGGAATTCTTTTGAGAACCTTTCCGCACATTCGACCACAAATTTCGCACATTATGCAATCTCCCCCACTCGTGAACAGACACACATCCCTCTCGTTATCTAATCTCAACAATGTTTGTTTACTGTCATGCATGATGCAATTTTTGTGTGTTATCAAGTAAACTGTAATTCCCTTTCTACTCTACGACTAATCTTTATCAGCGCAAGAGAGGCGTACACGCAGCCAGAAAAGCACATTCACCTTTAGTCGCATGCAAATGTGCCGGTGGCATGGTCCGCACCGCCGAACATCCGCACACAACTCGCATGCGAGAACCAAACGTTGTCAACCCTCCTTCTGCCATCGATTCCCTGTCAATTATGCGAACAACATAAATGTCAAACATACATTCACGGTTCATGTCAGACCGCCCACGCGCGCCAACACATGTGGCCGACTTCAGTTTTTTTCCCATTCTTCTAGCACTTGAAAAACTTTGTCCTAATGTGCCCCGTCTTCTTATTTCTTTTCAGAATCTGACAGTGGTGTCATGTAGTCAACTCGTCAACTGCTTATCTCGACTCTCATCCATATCGCGGTTGAATTTTTTAAGCAACCAGCCATGAGCTTCGACGGTGATAGACTTCTTCAAAGAATCATCCCTCAGAAATGAAACCGTCACCGAACCATACGCAGACGCTGCAGATGCATCAGCAGCAACAACAGCAACAACAGTCCACACACGATCAACTAACCCTGCCACCGCCGGCGCCGCACAACTCGACGTCTGGCGCAGTGACGACTACAACCACAACATTCCCGTACCTTCTGCAGTTGCCTCCACCACCACCGACGTCAAATAACGGCGGCAACATCGGCGCGACAAATAGCACCAATAGCCCTGCCGCTGCCGCCGTCGCAGCCAACAACAACAACAGCAGTAGCAATACGATCTCAAACAATCTGAATAGCAACAGCAACATTGGCAATGACTTCGTCGACTCGGACCCAGAATTTACGAGCAGCACAGCCGACGGCAGCATCCCACCACACCATGCAGCCACGAACGGCAACGGCCTAAATGCGAAGCAGCAGCGCCAGCAGAAGCGTCGCCGAGAGCGTGCCCAGCGTATGCAAGCGGAACGCGACAGTCGCGTCTGCAGCGGCGGTGCCGGCAGCGTGGGCGAAGACAGCAACAATTCCAGTGGAAATCTCACCACAAGCAACAGTAATGGCAGCAGCGGCAGCAATCTAATCCCCCCGACGGATAGTATCGCATCGCTGCTGTTGAATCCACCAAATTCGCCAGAGGGTCATACCGGCCTAATGGCGGCACCCAGTGACTCCGAGGGCGAGAGCTTGGACGAGGATCTCCTGTCGACGTCATCGTCGTCGACACTTCTACTACCGCGCGACAAGCCGCCTCCGAGACCGCCACCGCCGGTGCGGCGAAAACTGCCCAAGTCTCCGGTGCTCGAGGAGGAGATAATTGATGGATTTGCGATTCTTGAATTCAAGACGTACGAGGACTTAGAGGTGAGTACTAAACTTTTCATTATCTGAGTTGTTTCCTTTTGGCGTTGGACTGCATCAAACAGTTGTCAACTGAAGGCTCATGTCAGACACACCTAGGCGCAAGCGATGGTTGTGTTTGGAGTTTGAAGTGAAGTCTGACGGTTGTTTGTCTACAATCAATCCACTAGCGCCCGTCCAAAGGTTAACTCTCCCATAAAGTATGTTTTCCGACCTCTCCGAGCCCGTCAGTAACCAACGCCAAAACATGATAGCAATGCCCTGAGGCAACAACTAGTCGCATTATCACGCCAAAAGCCTTGAATCTCTAACCCCCCGTGATAAGGGACCGATCACTCAACTGCCAACGAAGATCCCGCCGGTTGTGTCACAAACCGCAAGCCTAAGCCGCTGTCCGCTGTCAGTCCGCCCTGGCGAACTAATTCCCTTGTCAGTGTCAAAATTTTGTGAATTCACCTCGTGACTCAATCATCTCGCTGATGCCAGTGTTTGACCAGATCACCGTGTCATCGCGCCGATCGCATCTGTCAACCGCGCCAAAGCTGCGCAAATATGAACAAAAATTTGTTCGTATTTCAAAATCCGCTTCAAATGTTTGCCCTCTCGATCCGTGGGGATTAGTTGCTCGCATTCGCGCAACAAAACACTGGTAATCCCACAGATAAGGGCACGACGACGCTGACGGCAAAATCAGCTCCTTTCACTCCACTCTGCGATTGCAGCAAGCTCCGAGATTTGTAAACAAACAGAGCAAGTGTGCGTGTGTGCGTTGCTGTGAAATGCGCGATAAGGGGCAGCGCTGCGATGACTAACGCAGAAGCAAGCTTTGCTCATCCAAAGCACACTGACAGACACCGGGAACACAAGCGTTGTGCGCGCTTTTGTGTGCGTGTGCTCGTAGGCTAATTGCGCTAATGCGCTGACCAACGTGAAAGTTAGCACCTCCTCAGCATGAAAGACCATATACACGACCTTCTTATGTTCTAATTGCTAAATTAGCCATCGTTGAGTGTTGCCCTGCCGCGCACGCATGGGACGGGGGAGTGCTCAGCGACGAAGAGATGGCTTGCTTTATGAGTCCGTCACGAGCGCCCACAGTTGCCGGAGGAACGTAAAACTCACGACACCCAATAAATCACGCGGGAAAACGTTTATTACACTTGAAATCTGCGCGAGCTTAAACGAATGCTAATGGAGGGCGATTCCACAGAGGTTTGTGTTTGGCTTGCTTTTCCCCGCGACCGCGGTAGGTAGGTGTAGTGCTGCCAAGTGTATAAATTCAGTTGAAGTATGTTTGCCGTTTTTACTGTCAGTTGTGCAGTGATTCTTTCTCGCCATTTGGGCGGGTGAACTGGCTGCAGGTTTGTAAAATATTGGTTTTTGAATTCAACTCAGTGACATTTGGGCGCCTTAAGCTGACTTTTTGTCACCTGTTGTTCTGTCGCTATTAATTCCTAGCATAATTGTCACTTGGAGCACTACCACCCGTCTTTTGAGTCGCTTTGCTATATCCTGCTTCATCCTTTGTCGTCCAAGGTTTAGTAAACTGATGAGATTCTCTGTCGCTCATGCATTGTCGCTTTGTCGCTTTACACTCTGCGAGCTAACACTCCTCCGCTTTATAATCTTCAGTCTACCGCGTGATGCAGTGTCTCTTGATACTCTGTTGTTCAATGTTCCAGCGCCTAAAGCTGACTTTTTATCGCATGTAGCTTTGTCGCTGGACGCTCATTCTCTTTCTCGCTCGATGATGACTGTCGCTTGGCACTACCACTCGTGTTTCATTCGCTTTGCTATGTCCTGCTTGATCCTTTGTCGTACGAGGTTTTATCAGTGAATGAGATTCTCTGCCGCTTGTGCTTTCTCGCGTCTACCGCTTGATGCAGTGTCTCTTGATACTCTGTTGTTCGATGTTTCTGCTCCTAAAGCTGACTTTTTATCGCCTGTTGCTCTGTCGCTGAACGCTCATTCTCTTTCTCGCTCGACGATGACTGTCGCTTGGCACTCTACCACTCGTGTTTCATTCGCTTTGCTATGTCCTGTTTGATCCTTTGATGTACAAGGTTTTGTCAGTTGATAAGGTTCTCTGTCGCTTTATACCCTGCCAGCTAATACTCCGCCCATTTATAATCTTCAGACCACCGTATGAGGTAGTGTCTCGTGATACTCTGTTGTTCGATTTTTCGGTGCCAAAAGTTGACTTTTTGTCTCCTGTTGCTCTGTTGCTTAACGCTCTGTCACGCGACTGTCACTTGGAACTCTTCCACTCGTGTTTCAGCTGTTTTCCGATGTCCTACTTGGATCTTTGTCGTCCAAGGTTTTATCAATTGATGAAATTCTCTGTCGCTTATGCATTTTCGCGTTGTCGCTTTTCACTCCTCCACTTGCAGTCTCTGGCATTGTACAATAGTCTGCCGCGTGATGCTGTTAAGTCCGGGCTTTTTCGCTTCTTGGTCTACCGCTCGAAGTCTTGACTCAAGACTTTCTGCATCGATACTTCCTCACTATTCACGTTTAGTTGCCAAAGCTTTGTCGCCAGGAACTGTCACAGCATGGTCTGCGATACTCGGTTTTTTTAATGCGACCCCCTAGTGATAAAGCCATCCATCCAATTGGAAGTTCTTTTGTCGCTCAATTTAGGTTGGCTTGAGGTTCCACAAATCTGCAATCTTTCTGCGGTTGGATGATGTATTACCGGCCAATTTTGCATCTCTATCACTCAACGCTCCATAGAAGCCGGCTGTTTAAGACAACAACGTCGTCTGCAAGAATCTTCACATAGAGGTCCAATAACGCCACCCCGCCACATGCAAACTTCAAATATTTCCCCAAAAGCCTCTGCTCTCTCCGTCGCTTCCTTCCCCAAATCCGTTTCTCCCCATTCATGCGATATTTCACTTCATCACGTTCATCTTTATTGCTGCCGTGGCGCACGTAGCTCAGATTTGAACGAAAAAAAAAGCTTGCACAGCTCCCCCACCGAACTGAAGGACTCCTCCAAAGTCATTCAAACAGACTTCAGCTGAAGAACTTTCCCAACATGAATATTTTATATTGAATTCCGAATTTGATTCCGATTACCCGACTTGCCACCCTTAGACCGAAGGCACATTTGCTACTGGTCGGACGGGGGAACACACTCAGAACACCGCCACTGATACACACTTCCAAGATGGATTCCTCTATTGTTGCGAAATGTCAAGAGTCGACGGCGGCGGTCCTACGCCGTGCGGAATGTTAATGTCCACCGGACGGGTGCGGGGGCTTGATTCATGGATCTTGCCTTTTTGCGCCAGCTTTGAGGTCGTAAAAGAAGCGATACCGGGAGTGATGGAAACAACTTTCGGCCGGTCTATTCGTTAGCGATTTTTTTCGCCTCGTTTGTGTCGCTCTGCTCGGTTTGTGGAGTAGGCAAACTCGTTTTGGGATGCAAGCACGTTTGTTCCATTATCAGACGATGACTTTTCGTATCACTAACGAACTGGGACTGTTGCTGCCGCCCAGCCTTAGATAAATTACTTTGGACTAGGTTTAAATTGATGACGGGTTGCTGACAGGGCGATGTCGTAATAGAACCGACTGTTGAGAAGCGGGGCAAAACACAGAGCCGAGGGTTGGTGGTCGACTTGCAACTGCTTGTCAGTCAAGACAGGTTTTCGGACATTATTAGAGGGCAGGGCAACGATGAGACAATTTGTCAGGCACGAGTTCTTAGAATTTCTCCGCAAGTTCTAAGATTGTCGTTTGGCAGCTGCTTTGCTGGAATTAAGGTGCAGCCGTGAAAACTTCTCGAACTTTCGATTTCTGGCATTCTTTGCTTGCTCACACGTCCGTAAAAGGACACAACTGTCGTGACATCTGATGACAGTTTCCTCACTTGACCCAAATTGAGTCCTTTTCCATCGTCGCACCCGTCTGACACAGACACTATTGCAAACCTTTCCCCGCAGAAAAACACACAATTTTCCTAACCTCAAAAACGTTTTGTCGTCAATTCAGAGCGAAATGTCGTGCAAATCAATGATTCATCTCTGACTTCCAACAGAAATGTGTGCTGTCGGCGATTGAACAGAGGGGAGGGGGTCAACTCTGTGAAAGAAATTTCAATTTTCTCTCGTCGTCGGCCTTAACCTCAAATCCAAGCCAGAGCCTTCTGCATCTATGGTACTCGGGGCAGTGGTCATCATCAGCAAATGCTTCTCTTCTCTGTGGCGTTGCACTGCCTCGCATGAACAGGAGCATCGCAATCACATGTGGTTCACAGCAGCACAGTCGGCGTTTCATGCAGTCAACTGACTGCTCTGTGTGCTGCTTCTTCAGCTCCTCTCCGAGAGATGAATAAAACATGCAAGCAGTTGATGGTTGCATTACATGCATCACTGTCAGTACCACCTGCCATTGGATGTCATTTCGGTGGGAATTCGGCGATGGAGTACTTCTCTCCGCGAAATGCCTCACAAGGCAATGGACAGCAGGCCAGTGCGTGCGTGTGCAATCTGTCGAAAATTGGAAGAATCCGAAGTGTGTTCGGTTCGATTTTTGATTAAGTAATGGACTCTCTTGACCAACGGCAGTTTTAATTTCCATTGTTCGCGACGTCGATGGCAAGGATTTCGTGTTTGCAGCCAATTAATTCAATGGTAGCGTGTTCGGTCGGGTTGATGAGTAGATTTGAAGTAGGCTGAGATTACTATCTGCGTGGCGGAGGGTTGAATTGATGTTCACGGTATGGTGGTGCAGGACAGCGGGAGTTCTTTTTGTTTTGACTTTGGAAAGCGGCTGGAGGTGCTAATTGGATGACGAATTGCGAATGACGCTCAGTGTTAAGTCGTCATTTGATGTGCCTCAAGAAACCGTGTATGGAGAACGTAAAATGCAACAAGCACAATGTGGTGTTGGTGATGAAGCATTTGTTCCAGTTTCCATTTCGTTTCTTTGGAGTTTTCTTTTGTCTAGCAGTTAGTTTTTATAAAAGAAGTTTCATTGATCTTTGATCTGTTGATTTTGTTAACTTACAGTTGACACTACGTTCCATTCCATTCCGTTCACTGTTCAGACGGCGTTATCTTTTCGTTATTACTTCTAATTTTGAACATTGTTTCAATCGTCTATCTAATATTTGTCAAATGCTTTAAAAAACCACCTGGGGTTGTGTTTCATTCCACTTCGTTTCTCGTTTTTGCTGTTTTTTATTTTTTCAATAAAATCAAATAAATTGAATTGAAGATCTATCTCTTACATCTTTGCCTTCCTTGAAGCAAATATATGTAGAAGCATTTAAAAACAAAGCTGGCTCATTCCATGTCGTTCCGCATTCAAATTCAATTAATATTTCTCTAAGATAGGGATTGCAGTTTCTCTTTTATATAGTATTGTAATAAAAGTGCTGACTCCTGTTGTGCCAGGTGACATTGTTTCATTCCATTTCGTTCCTCCATAAATTTTGAAGAAGTAAGGTTTTTTTTCGTCTCATTAGTTCCAGTAGAAAAATAATTTTCAAAGAATTAGTTTCTCACAAATTTTTTTACAATATCCTAAGGCACCGTTTTCTATTGTTCCATTCTCCTATTTCATTTTACACTCACTGCGTGACCAATTACATTTCAATTGCTAGATTTTAATTACATCCGCTTTAGTATTTTATTTCGTGCTTTGAATTATTTTCTGTTTCGTATCATAATTCCATTCCTAACCGTTCCTTAAAGGCCTTATACCAATTCGTTCCATAGAAATCTCAGGTTCATATGAGTGAATATAAATTTAGTATTTTGACACAGTTTAATCATGTACCTTTAATCTGTTCCGTTTTAAAATTTCATTTCATTTCGTTCCTGCAAAAAAAAAATCACACTCTATTATATGACACCTAGTGACAAATTGACAAGTATCATGACGTTTTATTGAAAAACGTGCCCCTCTCACCCTCCAGTGCAAATCGTCAGTACAACCAAATGATCCCGAACTCTAAAGCCGTCTCCCTACTGCTCAAGTTCAAAATGCAACCCTCTCTCTTCTCGGTGCTGGCATACTATCTGACTTCTTTATCCTTGCACATGTAGTTGCGATGCCGCCTGCCGCCTGGCAAGTACATGTGGGTGTGCTATGCTTTCACCTCCCTCGTACACATGCATGCCCCATCACACACGCCGAAGAACTGCAAAGACCACCTTTATCCTCTCATAATCCAGTTTCCCTTAAGTTATCGCTACTGGCACCGGTACGAGTACCAGCGCCACGACCGTCGTCGTCATAGCTTCACGCCACCATTCCGCAAACAAGAAGCGCCAGGAAAACATTATTTCATACTCGTACACCAGTCAGCCGGCACACCACGTCATCGTGCACAGAATTCCTTGGGACAGGCGTCGTTGCTGGCTGAAAGGATGGGAAGTATGAGGCCCGGTCATGCAAGGAGTAACGCAGAATCTGCAGCCCTTCTCTCCCTACGTGGGAGTAAGGCGGGAAGAAAGTGAAGTGAAGTGAAGTCACTGGATGCCGTCGTCGTCGTCGCCGTCGTCGCCGTCGACAAAATGTGATTTGATATCTATCTCAGCTTGTGTTCTGTGCTTGCTCGCTGGTGGGTTCACTCGCTTGGGAGGCTTTCGATCGCTTTGTGGGGCGGTGGTGCGTGCCTGGTTGAGAGTAAACTTTTCTCATTTCTTGATTTTCCGTTTGTTCCGTGTGTCCTTCCTTCCGGTTTCCTTCCGTCTTATATCCCCTGCTTGTTCTTTTTTTTCTCTGTTCCCTCAGCGAGAATGAGTTTTGTTTCGGAATTTCATTTAAAATTATCGACGCGCTTAACTGTTTGACAAAGGGGGGGAAGATGTGTGTCCATGAGTTGTAGTTGTCACACAAATCTAACTCGTGAACATTTTTTGACAGAGAATTCGAGCGAATTTCTTCTGTTTTTGTTGGTGACGACTCGGAAGTTCCGAGTGGCGGAGGAGGGAATGGCGATTATGTCACCAAGGAAGTGGGCAGCTACTTTTGGGTGATTTTCGAATTCCTGCGGCGTGGTAGGGTGAGCTTTGAGCAGGACATTCAATTGATTCGATTTACAGGGGTTAAGTGTTTTTGAAGGTATAAGACGGAGAAGAAGAATGATGCTCCTGTTGCTGGTGCCACTTTCTTATCCTTTGACTACTGATAGCTGTTTGTTGGCAGTGTGGATGTGATGTTTTCGAAGATATGAAGTTCAGTTCATGGATGATGCGCACAGTTTTTGGTTTTAGTGGTGAATCGAGGCGAAATTCGTTGTGGACATTTTGAAGTAATATTTCGACCAGTTTTTGAAATGTGTTTTTTTGTCTGGTCCGAATTAAGATCTTTGAAAGAAGGTTTTTAACGGAGCACCCAATCGTGCGTTCCTTCGAATTATTAAGAAAATATGCCACCGCCTTATTTTTCTAAATTTCCAAATTTTGAAATTTTTGACTCAATTCACGTAATTCTTCGACAAACTGCTTTTTAACTCATTCAGCTCATGCAGCACTTCAGTGGTATGTGATGTGTTGGTCCTTCATCACGATGGACAATGCAACTCATTAAATTCGGGCCTCCGACAGTTCGAGTTCCAGTCAGGTCCGAGAATGGAATTGACTCTGATTTGTTGTTTGCTTGCATTTTAAGGGATTGCGGCAAAATCCTGACGTACAGGTATTACGGCAATCCAACATTTTCT